>JAMGYY010000008.1:1200000-1800000 GCA_024713755.1 Morchella sp. 2018-W16 | reverse complement strand
AAACACAAGCCATAACCAGCTGGTAACGATATTGAATTGTCTCACATGGGAATATTATGGTTTCATCTGTACTTGCAGGGTGCGGCCCGTGAGGTACGTCTAACTTCTGCCAGGCAGCCAGGCAGAACAAAAAGGTACCGGGGTAGATTACCGACGCAGGTCAACAGCTCCACTGGCCCATTGGCCGCGACCGACCGTGGGTACAATTATGTACCTACAACGCAAGAAACAAGCACTTGTAAAGGGTGGTGATATTCATTCGACTAATTCCAATCCCACACCACAACCTCACGGTCGGGCGTGTGGCTTTGTTTGGATTGATGTGTCTCGGGGCCCTAGTGTTGATAATGGTTTGGTGTTGTGGAAAAATTTCATGCTGAGGCTTTTTTAACCTAAGGTCTGTTACGGTTTGTGGAGAAGGTTGAATTGAGTTGACTTGTGGGGTGGTTTTTCTTTGACGATACGTTGTACCGGGTAATTGGGTTCTGTAGATAGGGAATTAGTGTGAGGTCCTGGTTTTGTCGTTATTTTGGTTTCTGTAGCTCTGGGCCGGGAAGATGTGAAAATGGTGTTTCGCTCTCTGGCCACTGAACTATTACCGAATTGCTGCTGTTGTGGTTTCTAATGAAAATCCATCCAGGTGCGCAGAAGCTCCATACCGTCCCTACATAGAGCAAATACCTACAAATTAGAGTGATTTGGCCAACAACCTCTGAATCTAAATATTCCGCCAAGAACTCAAAATTTGAGCTCAAAATTTGAAAAACAGGGATTGGCCAAATCACGGTATATCCCGTATCAACATACCCAGTACCGGTCGGACCAACACCGCTTATGTCATAGCATATTGAACGCCGTCCAATGTTTCTCTGAGAGGAATTGGTCTAGAACATTTGCCCGTAGCTAGCTAAGAGAGGAAACTTCATCTCTAAAACTTGGAATTGAGGTGGTACGCGCGTCGAGGCTACTGCTGTTGCTACTGCTGCTACTGAATTTAGTTGAATACCGTCGAAACTTTACTCCAAACACTGGTACGATAGGGGAGTATATATAGAAGCGAAATCGTTCGCTAGAGCTGTAGGAGATAGAAGCAAGGCAGAAAGTCCAGGAGAAGGATTCCGGTAGTCCGTGGTTGGCCAGTGCATTCAGATTGACTGTCGCTCCCAGCCCCTGAATATCAGTCAAGTTGTGTGTTGATAGTCCAAACAACTGTATATCAAGTAACATGATGTTTCTGGAGGTCCGATTCAAGCGCCTTGTTAGCCTCGGTGAAAAGTCTATAGCAGGTACAGATTTTCCCCATAGCCCGTTTAGTATGTATCAAAGTTTCAAAATTTCCTTATCAACCTTTTTACCCCCCCTCCCCCAGTGTCTCAGAATGAATTATTTACCCATCAAAAAAGGTACACACTCTAGCACCCATCCTCCGTAGAGTAGTAATATCCGAGTCTTCGAGAGGCCAAGAAGTCAGTCCTCTACAAAAAGTTCCGGTCTCAGAACGCGTGTACGTGTCAGGACGATTGATAGCCATGGTTCCTCCACGTTTTTGAACCTTTGGCCGTTAGAAAAGTCTTAGGGCCAAGGAGGGATTCGCGCAGGGATGACGGAAGGGTGTTGCAATTTTAGAAACAGCAACAGAACTTGGCCCTTCCAGAAACCCTCGATCTTCCGTTAGGTTTTAGCCAAGAGAGGAAGCATCCCCTGGCACGTGATATTGTGAGCCAAGGGAATCTAACCTCACCCAACCACCACACCCCCACACTGGGGGGTGTCAGTGGGGTGGACATCGTGGAACTTGTTCTCGGCAGCTGGTTTTGGGGTTACCAGTAAATCGCTCCCGCGAGGCACGAAATCAACAGCCCTGTGAATACAGCACGGACCAGGAATTGCGGTTCGCATCCACCTGGAACCGGAACCGAAACAGGAAGTACCACGATACAGCATTTGGATCGAACAAAAGAGTCTCCTTTTTGGCTGGATCAGTTGTCAGAATTTACTGCACCTGCCCAACGGTTGGAAAAACTGTGTTTAGTATTCATCTACTGGGCACAATCGATCCTGCTATGTCCAAGATGATGTTTACGGTGGTGACATCAGAGTGAAGTAAAACAACCATGAAAATTGACAATGGGATTTCTCTGGAGTGCACCATTCCTTCCCGTAATAACCTAAAAACTAAAAAGCTTCAATGTTCATCAGAGAGAGAGGAAGGGAGGATCTGTGATCCCCACAGCGTTCGGTCCGTATGTATGATTGAGGCACAAATAAAAGCTTAATCCTTGTTGTCCGGAGATCGAGGGAAAGGAACCAAGGCCCGTGCCACCACCTCCCGTGTTCTGGTAGCACACCCGAGATTTCCTCGGTGGCCAGGGCAGGGGGGAAGGGGAGAGGGGAGAGGCCCACAGAAGTCCAGGGCTAGCCGTTAGGAATCGCAATATCCGTCGAAACTTGGCGGACTTCGGCAATGCCTGTCTTTACGTGATGTCATTTATTCCGAGACGCCCACCAACTCGCTCGCTGCCTTCCTACTATTTCTCCAATTCCGGCCACGGAGATTATTTGGCTCAAGGCCTTGGTTTTGGATGAACCAATCAAAATCACCCTCACACCTTCATCGAAAATCTCGGCAGGCAGTTAGCCATTTTGCAGGCGGTTGGGCCCGAATGCTACTGCTGTATATTGTCGGACGCTCAATGGTATGTTTTCCCCCTCAAGCTCCGGCGACCCGCGTTTCGGGATCCTACAGATGGAATCATGATGACGCGAAAGTGGCTTACCTTTAGACCACCCGACAGCATTCCGAGAAACCGGCCACACTTTAGACCCTCTGAACCTCAAAAGCCACAAACACTATTTTATATACATACACACATACACCTCTCTACCACCAACAGCAACATCTCCCTAAACATCACCATTCAAGGACCTTTTTTTTTTACATACATGTATGTACAGAACATCTGCATTGCGTACATGTACGTTCCCGGGGAGTTGCCCCGATCAGGAATATGTCGATTCGAGAATGAGGAACCGAATCTAGATGCCGGTATTCTGAAGATCCATCGAATGCGATCCATCCATTCGTCAACAATAACAACAAAGTATTCATTCTCATAATATATTCCATATTTATCTTTTCCCACTTGTCATCGGGAGATTCTGGATTCGGATTCATGATATGCCGGCCTTACTGGACTAGGATTCTTGATATAGCTTGGTGAAGTAAGATATCGCCATTTCACAGCCCTAATGACCTTCCCTATGCCCCCATTGGCGGGGCCAGCTCCGGGTAGTGGCACTAATGGTGATCCAACGCGATATCTCGCTGCCTAGATGAGATCCATTAACTCTATTAAGCTACCGGCGGTAAATGTTTGTCTATCTCGAGGAGGAGAAACCAACAAAGATCTATTTTCCCCGCTTTTCTTCTTACTCCGAGAATTCCCCTGGGTTGTGATCTTCACCGTCACATCTACCGCCGCCAAGTCTTCAAATGTCCACCTGTGGAGGTCGACTACTCTCTTGGTAGGAATCTATGTCTTATCACGTCGACCCCCAAGAAAATGGCAAGCTCTCTCGATCGATATCTTCCCCCTTGCTTCCCCTTGATACGACAGCAGCGCCAACGCATGTCAAACCTTTATCCTGTCTGAGCGTCGTCGTCGTCGTCGTCTATGTATGCATGTATGTACCTCCTTTGTGCTGGTGTAGTAAGGAGGAGGAGAAGGAGAGATAGTCGAAACCCCGTTGAGCACCGAGCGTACGTGCAATTATGATTGTGATTAGTTGGTTCAATACCTGTGACCCATGGCGCGTCCCATCACATATGTACCGTACCGTAAATTTAGCTACGACGGGATTGTGTTCCATAGATATATCGCCGACGCTCTAGTCCCTTCTACTCCTGCTAGGAATATACCTACATTTCCATCCTGCCAGGTAGTTGGGTGACCCATGATCATGATATCTGAGAATGATTCAAATCAATGTTGCCTTCTCCCATAAACACCGGCACTCAGTCATCGGTACCTATGAGGTAGCTCGCATCCAATCACAGCACGCGTGGGGGGGAGGGACACCCCTCAGCGCTTCAAGGATGTTTGTGTGAATTCCTCTTCTCGCCTGCAACTAGCAAACCCAGTGGCACGGACACGGACGTGCGGTAGGGTAGTGTAGGTACTAAGATAAACGACCTCTCTTTTTTTTTTTTTTTATGTGGTGGTGTGTGAAGAAGGATAGGTAGGTATGTAGTTGTTGTGTGCTTTTCTTCTTCCTTCCTCGCATGTTCGCGCTGGAATAAGCTCATGGGTTTATCCGCGTTCTGTCTGGTGTGCAGGGCAGCGCAGCCCTAGGTGCATAACGGAAAAATTCTGCTTCCCTGCCCGCCGCGACCGACGGAGTGTGCTGCGCCGCCGTGGGTGGGTACCTGGAAGTCCTCCGAAGGGGGTCAGACTCTAGAACTAGGTAATTGCTCATTCTACGGAGTCTATAGCTACATGTATATACAATCTATAGGTTACAAGTTGCAGGGCGGTGAACAAGAGTGATAAGGTTGCGGGTTTGATTCGCAAGAGGAAGGATCGAGGGAGGAGGAAGAGGAGGGAGGGAGGTGTGTGGTGGATGGTAAATTGCAAGGGGCATTTTCGGAAGGAAGCGTTATCGAAGATTCCCGGGAGAGTGGTTGCAGCCCGAGGTAATTACTATTATTGGGGGGTATTTTACGGTAGGGTAGAGTTGTGGCGTTCGGAAGAACACTTTTCGAAGCGCTGGATTGTGTGGAATGGTTTGATAGATTGGAGAGAGAGAGGGGGGGGGGGGGGGGGGATGAACGACGTTGAGGTAGGTACATACACACATACACACTTGATGTATGATATCGTCTTTTCATGCGATGCGTGGGTATGTACATACATAGAGTAGGAGATGGATGATACACACAGCATGTATCTAGGGTACCACCACATATGCACCATACATGACTGGTCGTTTGTAGTAAGTAGCCCAGCCTCAAGTTCAGACGAAGAACGAAACGAGAGAGGAGGGATCCAGGAATACGGTGAAAGGTGGGTTTCGTTTCAGTTTCATAGCGGTACACGTTGAGGTTAAAAAAATTTTCCTTCCTTTTGCGGCTCGTTGGGAGCGAGTGAGATATTAGAGGATGTCTGAGAACGCTGGAGGCGGGCGGACAGACGGGCTTTCCCTTGCGTGCGTGTGGCTTTTTTTAAAGTGAACTCTCCTATCTCTACCGCGATATCGAGTAGGAGGTTGTACCTTTAATAGAAGGTGTCAGGGGCATGCCGAGTAGTTATTCGTTTGTTGTTGAGAAATTTTTTTTCCTTTCTCTCTTGTTCCTTCCAAATATCTTTGACATCTTGTTGAGATTGAGATTGCAGTCAGTGATCAGGTAGCGACAACCTAGCTAAAGCCATGCCATGTGGGTATTATAATTATTATTACGAGCCCAGGTCAGTGCGCAGTGAGCAAGCAAGCAAGAAGACAGGACGACAGGCATATGAAAGGTACCTACATACATACATCTGCTGCATAAATGCTATCTATGGGTCACAAATCGCTTCAGCAGCCAAGTCCATATGGCAGGGCTCCCAAGAAAGGATCATCCAGGCGGTATGTAAGTAGTTGACCCATCATTACTGCAGATGGAAAGTTCTCCCTGTGGTTGTGGTTGATATATGGTGGTGAAGGTGGTGTTGTTGGGAGGGGGGTGGTTGAAATCGAAGTAGAGTGTTCTGCGCTAGAGAGGCATGCTTCGGGGGTATTGTTATCACCTACCCTGACTTTCCGTGACTGGGACTTTGCCACAAATGGTACTCTTTTTGGTGGATCACCTTTTCGGCAGCCGAAGACGCTTGGAGGGATTTAAAAAACGATCAAGGAAAATTTGTTACCAGTTTTGGGGCGCGGCGCGGCGGCGCACTGTTGAAAGGAAGGTTGGTGGCCGAGAGTGAGAGTGAGAGACGAGCACGCAACTCCTAGGTTAGCTGAGCCGTATGAAGTAAGATGGGATGCTGTTGTTGGAAAGCCTATGAATTCCGGATTTTCTTTTTATTGCTACTTGACTGGGTAGAAGATCACCTTGGAACTGACGCAGCCTCATGGGGGGTGAACGGACGGGTGGTTGTGAATTACTTGTAAAAAGAAAAGAAAGCCAAGTTGCCTGCAGCAAGTTAGCAACAGAAGGGGAGTCGAAGGAGTGGTGGCCTGTCTCTGGTGAAAGAGCCTAAATGGAGCGATGTCCATAACATACATTCCCGGGAATATAGATATCTTGGAAGACCTCCCATTTTGTCGTCAGAGGATTCCCGCTACTGTAGAGTATCCATCATATTTCACACATCAAAGGATTTACCATTGTACTCTTTTACGACTGGTGAGCTTTCTTGCTAATTACTACTAGTTCATTGCCGTTACCACATCCTTTCTTCTCCCGACCATTCCCCTCTATTATTATCAACCCCCCACCCCCCCCTCCTCCTCCTCCTCTGCACATATTTCCACTACATCTAGACCTCCTCCCTCTTCAAATCCGTCCCCCCATTCAATTACTAAAAGACATTCGTTTATAGAGTCTCCACAGTAGCTACTATTTCTTCTCACGGCATAATTTAAACAAGCTTCTATTGCATTTACACAACGACACATTATTCGAATAGACCAAATTATTACAACCGAGGAAAATTTTAGGACAATCTTGACTCGTCAAGATAATGTCGAAGAATCCCACACCCACATCTCCCTCGCCTGCCACCGGTAGCGGTGAAGACCCGTTCTTCGACCAACTGCGTCCTTCACCAGACCTTTCCACCGCAAACTCAACATCTGCAGCATCAAGCCGCCCCGGAAGCGCCAATGGCGAACGTTCAAGCCTCCCATCCACTGCCGTACGAACGAGTCACAGGGTACGGTTTGGGTCGGGCGAGGCCTTGGATGATCTGAATAACAGGTACACTTTCAGCCTACGTTCACATGATGATGCACCAAAGAATCTGGCATTGGCAGCAACACAGCAGCAGCAGCAGCAGCAGCAGCAAGGGGCTTCACAGACTCCTCCAATCACGTTAACCTCGCCGAGCAATTCGCCGTCGGGAAGGATTTACCCTCAAACAGAGTACTTCCAAGCACCAATTGATGTGGATTCCTTTGGGAGTGCATCTGCAAAGGAAAAGCCTTTCCCGTTGAAAGCTCCGCCAAGAGCTTACAGTTTTGCGAAGGATGATGAACTCGAGATGAATGAGAAATATGATCAATTTCATGCGAAGGATCAGCTATCCGCAAAAGAGAGGGCGGCTACACTTTCAAGAATGGGAGGGTTCTCTGCCCCAGGATCAGCAAGAACATCGCCCACCCTTAGTCCACTGGACCCGCTTAATACATACAGTGTTGGAGCTGGGCAGGTTCAGGGTGGTGTCCCAGTCGACGATATCCCATTGTTGAACCTTGGGGATACCATCAAAGAAACCATTGTAGACGGAAAGGCAGACCGACCAAAAATAAGGGCAACAAAGGAGGCTCATGACCTCGTCAGACAGCACACGCAAAGGGGCCCTTCTGGCATAGTGAGGACAATGATGCCCAGAAGAAGTACAGAATCAGGGTTCGAGCCTAGGTCAGGAGCAGTTACTCCTGTTGCTCATCAGCATGAGGACTATGTGAAGCCACCGGAACAGTTCCGTGGGGGTATTTTGAGCAGCTTGTTGAAGTTATACAACCCGGCCCAAGCAAGCTCCAACACATCTCATTACACACCAAGCATTGCGAGCACTACTTGCAGCCCAACAGCCTCCGGAAGGACAACACCAAAATGGTACAACAAAAGCGCAAATACCTCATCGACATCGCTCGGACTTCTCGCGGCATCAGGAACAATGGCGTCGCCGGCTGCCGGCTCATCTGCGGGAAAGAATGTACGTCCGAAACCGAAACACCGGCCGCATAGCGGTGGCGTTGTTGGCGCCATAAAGAATTTCTCGAAGGCGAATGCAAACCTAGAAAATGAGATCAAGGTACGTTACAACGAATATTTGCTTTTTTTTGACCCCGAATTATTTTATTTTTCTGCTGCCCTGCTTGATGCAGGTACCACGACATTTGCTAACGTAACGCGTTTTCTGTCATGCAGATCACTATTCACATTGCCGAGACTTTGGCGAGACAGAAGTATATTCTTAAGCTTTGCAGGGCACTGATGCTTTATGGTGCTCCCACACATCGGTTGGAGGAATACATGAAGATGACATCTCGTGTTCTCGAAATCGACGGCCAGTTCTTGTATATCCCGGGGTGTATGATTGTCTCCTTCGGTGACTCGTCGACACATACTTCCGACATGCAGATTGTCCGAACCAATCAGGGGGTTGATCTTGGGAAGCTTCATGATACACACCTCATCTACAAGGAGGTTGTCCACGACATCATTGGTGTGGAGGAGGCAACCCAGAGATTGAATGATGTAATGAATAGGAAGCCCAAGCACAACCCATGGATCTTGGTTCCAGTGTTTGGTATTGCAAGTGCTGTGGTGGGACCATTCGGTTTCAAGGCTAGACTTATTGATATGCCGATTCTGTTCCTTCTTGGATGCATCGTTGGGTTTTTACAACTCATTGTAGCCCCAAGCTCGGAGCTCTACGTAAGTACGTCTATAAGTGACTTTACATGAATATGAAACTAACAAGTTTTCGTTTCTAGTCTAATGTTTTTGAGATCTCGGCTGCTATCTTAACAAGTTTTCTCGCAAGAGCCTTTGGTTCTATTCGAGGAGGTAACTTGTTTTGCTTCTCGGCACTGGCACAGGCTTCAATCGCTTTGATATTGCCCGGTTATATCATCCTGATGGGCTCACTAGAGCTCCAGTCAAAAAACATAGTCGCTGGATCTGTTCGAATGTTCTACGCCATCATTTACTCACTATTTCTTGGTTTTGGCATCACGATTGGATCAGCTTTATATGGACTTTTTGATGGTAATGCTACATCAGCAACAACATGCGATAACCCCTTACCCTGGCAATATAATTTCTTATTTGTACCACCATTCGCGTGGTGCCTTCTAACAATCAATCAAGCCCGCTGGAAGCAGGCTCCGGTTATGATCGCTATCGCATTGGCCGGCTATGTTGTTAACTTCTTCTCCAGCCGGAGATTTTCCTCTCAACCTCAAGTGTCCAACGCAATGGGTGCCTTCACCATTGGTATTCTCGGAAACGTGTACTCCCGTGTCGGTCACGGACTCGCCTTCGCCGCAATGTTGCCAGCTATCTTTGTACAGGTCCCCTCTGGTCTCGCCGCCCAGGGCTCTTTGGTTTCTGGTATTCAGAATGCGGACCTCGTTATCAGCAACGAAAACGTCACCTCATCACAAAGCCAGTTCTCGAGCGTAGTGATGGATATGGGCTTTTCGATGATTCAAATTGCGATCGGGATCTCGGTGGGGCTATTTGCGGCCGCACTGGTAGTATATCCGTTTGGAAAGAAACGTTCGGGGCTTTTCAGCTTCTGATCTGTTTTGACTTCTTCTCTTCTTACTACTACACATCTTTTTTTTTGTAGATCTAATATCTAGTATATTCTGTCCTCCATCTTCGCCTGTTTATATTTGTCTCCTTTGTTTTGGATAGGGGGCGGCTGTTATTACTGTATTCTTTTGTGTTTGGTTGTTATTCGCTCCTTTCTAATGGCCTTTTTTTTTTGGACTCCGCTATAGTCTCTCTCCCTCCTTTATTCTCTTCTGTCATGTCCTTCATTCAGTATTATTAGCATTGGGAATGGTTTAGAAGGTGGTTTGTTTTTCTTTTTATCTTAGAAAAGGTTTATTATTCATAGTTTTGGTCTTGTATTTTTTTTTATTTGTAGAGTGGAATTTTGGAATTTTTTTGCGGGCAGGCAGGCGGGGCGGTAGGATGGCGGGAGTTATGACTTTCCTTTTTTCTCTCCTCTTTGGGTGTACCCAATACTCTTTCTACTCCTCCACACCTTCTTCTTCTTGTGTGTATCTGTCTTTTCTTTTCTTTCCTTTTGTTCATGCATCTTATGTATAAAATCGGGCCGGATAGCGTTGACACTAGGCGTTCTCCTGTTTCTTGTTTATATATAATGGGTTTTATTATTCTTATTTGTCCCTTCATTTTGTAGGAGTACATAACATGGATTGGGGGGGGGGGGGCGGTTGCAGAGGGAGGGCCGTTCACCCGTACAATATAAGTGGTGGATTACTTTACATCATGGTTATATTACCGGGTTGTTCCCTGTGCATATCAGTGATCGATATATGTAGATCTCTCGGGCTAGCTGGTGATTGGTGGGCGTGAGCATTGTTATGGGTGCGCGTGCTTGTGATACGTATAGTCTTAGGTGTGAAGAACTATATAGCGTGGTCATGGGTTATCACTCGGCTTCTACATCGAATACTGTTAGAGTTGCTGCTAGAACCAATCCACACACTAACACCGTTAGGCAATAATAAAGACTTACTGGGAGGTGGCCTTGCGACCTACATGGAGTATGTATTACATCAGGTCAAGATGTCACGCCGCGGGGAAATGATTATTGTGTCACCACCTCATCGTCTATATGCCAAGACATATTTATATAAAGGGCTCTATATAAGCATATAACCCAAATCAGAGAAGCCAGTCAAGAAAGCCAAAGCATTTCATACACGTTTTTTTTATTTTCACCAATACATGAACGGAGCCAAGAGCTGATTACAATCCCTCTCCCCCCCCCCTTTACGCCCGGTAATAAAATAGGGCCAATCTAAAAGTCACCAGCCAGCCCCTCGAGCGCTAGGAACCCCCCACGCGTGTAGGGGCCAGCTATTTATCGTGGGCATGACGATAAGATAGATAGAAAAGCCATCGGCCTCCCCAATTATTGCGGCTGGTGCGTATACCCTCTTGGTTTTATAGGTTGACATCTATAAGGTTGGGGCTAGGAGTAATGGTGGGCACGAGACATGAAAAGACTATCTTATGCCTTGTATCGCCTCGGCCCGTCTGGTTCTATCATAGTATAGTCTTAATGGTATCGCGACCCAAGGTAAGCCTCGGCACAAAGCCTTAAGACTGATACACGAAACCGACCGCTCATTGCGTTGTTTGCCATCACTCGGGAGTCTCATGACTTCGGAATAGAGCCCTAGGAGCCTCGCCTCGTGCCATAATCAACTAGGAGGTGCTAGATTCACCATCTCTATTCGGAAGCACCTATGGCTGTTGGTATACTAAGTCGTCAGAGTGGCTTTTTAACGTTAGCTCTAACAGCCTTCGCTATAATAGTCGATCGTTAGTACCTCCCCAACTCCCTTTTGCCAAACAAGAGAGCCTAAAGTACTTTAATTTATTCATCCACCAAAACGGTGCCGACATTCCTCAGCACCTACGTATGCTCTGTGATCCTAACGTAGGCGTGATAAATATAAAAAAAAGTAGAGTCTATATTCTGGCCAATGACCCATGGAACGGAAATCCGTCATGTTTGTTATCGAATAGCAAACAATTGATCGCGGGCCTTTGCGATCTTCTAATAGTAGCAGATATCTTGCTACTAGGCCCCTAGCCTTTTTTTTGGAGCTTATACAGGTGAGGCGGGGCGGGAATAGTCATACCGTTCGTGGTTTGATTATGGTATGTGTTTGCGCAGGGAGGTTCCCTGGTTAGCTTGGGGTCCTCAACTCACCAGCAAGAGTTGGGTTAGTTTTTGAGCTGATCCGGGAGGTCTTTGTAGGATATTGGGGATGTGGAGTTATGTTCCTCCCGTGTGATTGTCCTGCATGCAATTAATGATGTAAACAAAAAAAAAATCCCGTGTGATTGTCGTCATGGACTACCACTCGCCCAGGTTCCACTAGCGCGTACCTTGGACGAGTACTTCAAAAGAGGTCGATGGGCCATACCTATACCTACCTACCCTCCTCACAAGCATCCTCTAGCAGCCCAACGATTTCTCGGGAACGAGCCCATAGAAGCTCTAAATCTACCAAAAGACCCCCACAGGCAGATACACACACACACCCCACGGATACCTCAAAGACCAGCGCAGGCAAGTCACCCCCACCACTAGCACGAAGATCCAGCAGAAGGACCCAGCAGCCTACAAAAGCAACTCGAGCCCAAACATGCCTCGGCCATGCTTGACCAACCAGCTGTGTGGCGGTACGTGCAAAGAATCTAAAAACGAGGCTCGAACCCGCTTCGGCAGGAAAATCCCAGATCGGAGATCCAAGGTGCGCGGCGGAGATCTAGGGTTGAAAGAATAAGCATAACCGTAAGAAGATCTGTTGGATAATCAGCTTATAGATAAGACAAAACAGCACTCAAACAGGGCCTGCAAGGCGGAGGTGGTGGTGGTGGTGGTGGTACGGGGGGGGGGGGGGCAAAGGGCATTTTCTACCCTTCACACATCAGTGGCGACAAGTAGATGAAATTAGACCATGTCAGCAAAGCCCCGTGCTGTTAGAGAACATGAAACAGTAACCCCTCTTCCCTTACAAAACACACGCAGACCCGCATGTGCCGCGCTACTGTGACAGCATAACTCCCAAACTGACAACCCAAATCCCACGCACAGATTTCTGCCTGGACACTCATCTCTGGAACATACGGGGGGGGCACTCACCTCCAAAATCCATCTGCAGCCCTACGACTTACATACATACAACGAGCCTGAAGCCCATCCCCTGGCTCCGCTCACCCTGTGATTCTTGCAGCCTAAGGTACCAGCATCAGCATCAGCACCAGCCCACATGTAGTCCCAACTAATCTAACTAACCACCGTGACAGCAGCTGTAGGCCCGAGGGGCGGTACCTACACCTGGAAGCGCAGAAACATTACCCATCCCATGATCACCAGCACCAATCACCCTTTCCCCCGAAAGACCCGGGAAGTGGCCCGAAAAGATGCATGAGGTGGTTGGTGGTATGTGCCCGAGTACATGATCTACCCAGCCAGCCTTATCAGGTCAGCCTTGCGCTACATACGAGAATCCATTATCTACCCCGCACCGTGCGGGTTTGGGAACGGGCCTGAACTATACTAACCCTAACCCAACCCAGTGATTAAATTGATGATGGTGTTGTTTGGGTGTTGGTCAATGTCGGTCAGTTGGGTCACAGGATATCACTCACGTTTTCCCGGAAGTACATGTAGCCTGGGTAGTATTGGTCATGGTTTATCACTCACGCTTCACATTCATGCCCCACTATCACTGCGGTCATAAAGGCACTATTATCACAAGAAACACCGGGCCTATGGGCCGCCCATCTCAATTTCAGTCTTAATCAGATTCAATCTCTGTTTAGTTACAATCCAGCAACCCCCAAAAAATCCAGCCTGCGCAGTCATCCTATTCACAGAAACACAATTTGTCATTACCAAACCCAGAAGTAGCAGTCTTCAATCACCACCCCAATCCTCCATTCACCAACAAGCTCGATGAATCCAACTCCCTTCACCCTTCACACATGCAGCAGTCTTCAACTCC
Source organism: Morchella sp. 2018-W16 (assembly GCA_024713755.1). Taxonomy (NCBI): domain Eukaryota; kingdom Fungi; phylum Ascomycota; class Pezizomycetes; order Pezizales; family Morchellaceae; genus Morchella; species Morchella sp. 2018-W16. The sequence continues at coordinate 1,786,503 of JAMGYY010000008.1, read as the reverse complement.
TTTCGCTCAATATATTGTAATTGTCTTTCCCGTTTCATTTATCACATTCCTCCCTATTTCCTATTCCTATCCCTATCCGCCCCCAGCTGATATCACTACCACTATTACCACCGCCATTCCTGCAAATCTCAAACTTCGCAAGGAATATCACGGCGTACGGAAACAGAAAAGAAAATACAACATAGCATACCCAATAACTATCTTATCGTAGTTATAAAAATAAAAATAAAAAACGAGAGTATCTGAGCCACTCAATTCAGCAAGCTAGTAGCATAAGCGAGAGTTTAAAAAAAAAAGATAGAGAGTGTGAGAGAGATTGGACAAGTAATGCACCGATAGCAGTCATTGTGTTGCAAAAACGCAAACAAGCGATATAAAAAAATCTGTCCCATGATGGGATCTGAAAGAATGATCACAAGAAGTAAAAAGTCACAAAAAAGAACTAGTAATCCGAAACCGAAACCTATCCCGTAAAGCGAGAAAACAGAACTAGAAAAAAAGGCGAAACCCCGAATTTACCCCACGTACACAATTGCAAAACACTCATAACATTTAAAACATGGCACTCCTCCTCTTGTCGCCCGAAAAGACCAACTTGGGTGCCTTCAATTTCCTAGAACTCTCCTTTCCGCTGACGCTCCCGCTCTCATCGCCGCTGACGCTAGAAGCACTATACTCCTGTGGGGATCCCGACCCCGAACCGCCCCTCAAGCTTTCATTGCTCTGGCGGCCAGACAAAGACGACGCAACGCTCTCATTGTCGAACGCAAACCCCTCATTCTCAGAGACGGGTGTCATCGTGCCCGACGCAGACCTAGCAGACCTGCGCTCCAAGCTTGAGGTAACAAGCCTAGAGACAGCCCTGCGGCGCTGCCTAGTGGCGAAGTTCTTGCTTCCCTCGACGGTAGAGGTGGGCTTCGCCTTGAGCTCCTCGATGGAGGGGGGTCCACGGGGCTGACGAATCGGGTGTGAGCCGCTAGCATGTCCTGGGGCAAAGGTAGCAGTCAGGGGTGTAGAAGGCAGCATGGAAAGTCTTGGCAAAGAGGTCTTTGGCGCGGGGTCAATCTCGAGGTTGTTGATGTTGATACACGTCGAGAGGGAGCTGGCCTTGCGGTGACCGCGCTTGAACCCAGATGGGGGGGTTGTGCTCGGCTGCTGCTGCTGTTGTGGCTGCTGCTGCTGTTGCTGTTGCTGCTGTAGGTTAAGCTTAGGAGGAGAGCGGGAACGCGCGGAACGCAGAGGAAGAGTGTTATTCACAGAGGAAGTCTGTTGCTGCTGTTGTTGCTGGGCGTACAAAGGAGGGCTCTCAGGCTGGGCAACAGGAACTTGCTGTTGCTGAACAGCCTGTTGCTGCTGAACCTGCTGGTACTGAGTCGCATTGGACTGCTGCTGCTGCTGTTGCTGCTGAACATAGTATCCATACTGGGACTGAACCGCATTGCTGTTGTAAAGCGGGTAGTATCCGCCACCAGAAACCATATTGGCGTTGTTCTGCGACATCTGCTGCTGCATGTACATATTCATCCCACCAGGGCTAAGTGGCGGGTTCGCGAATCCAGCCTGACCCGTCGACTGCAACTGCAACTGCTGAATCTGCTGCTGCAAAATCTGAGCCTGCCTTGCCGCCACGCTCGAAGCTGCAAAGCTCGCCAACTGCTGCTGGAGTTGTGCCTGCTGCTGGGTAAGGATGTAGTTTGTTGCCAATAGCTGTTGGTACATGTCTGCCTCAGCCTCATCCATCTCCGCCATCTCCCCACCATTGCTGTAAACCTGGTTAGAGGCCATCTGCTGGTACGCTGTGCTAGCCGTGCGAGGGGTGTTCTGCGGGCCCTGGTAGCGATTGACGTTTTGGTTGCTGTTTCCATTGTTACGTGCAGCAGCACGGGCCGAGAAGGACCCAACCGTGCTAGCGGTTGAGTTGCTGCTGCTGTTGGCGTACTTGCTGCTCTCAAGGCTGTTCTCGTTGACCTGCGGAGTGGGCATCGCGGCGGAGACAGGGGTCTTGGGGGCAGTACGAAGACCAGCCAACAAGGCGGATCTAGCCGTGCGGGGGGTGGTCACGGGTTGTTTCTCCACTGAGGGAGCAGAGAGATTGTTCTGGGATACTGGGACAGAGATGTTGCGAAGGTGCGAACCTTTGCCTCGTGAACCGAAGGATGGCGTGTTGCCGGGGTAGTTGTTATTGTTGTTGTAAGTCATCTGAACGAGACCGCCTGCGTCCATGCTCATGATTCTATCGTGAGGGTAAGGAAGGTTGGTTTTGTTAGAGGACTTGTATGGCGTCGTGTGACGGGCGGTTAATTAGGAAGTATTGGTGATGTCGATGATGTTATCCGGTGATGGATGTAACTATCCCGTAGCAAAAAAAAGTGAAGGGCTGATGATTGGCGATGAAGTGTACAAGGTGCCTTCCCTGGTTGGTGGGGCGGTATAAAGACCGATGAGATCGATGCTTGAACAAAAGCAGGCAGTAAAAGGACCGATTACGATGAATGAAAGAAGTTTAGGAGAAAGAAGAAAAGACGAAGAGAAAAAAATATATATATAAAAAACTTTGTGCTGGGGGGGGGGGATCGAATTCAGACGATGAGTTCTCCGGATTGGAAGTCGGAAGAGGTGAGGGAGGGGTAGGGTAGGGGGAGAGGAGGATTGAGGTCGAAAGAGAGAAAGAGAGAGAGGAGAAGGAGGCAGAGAATAAGTCGTCAGGACACTAGGCTATTTGGCCCCCCTTTTGTAAGCAACGTTTTTCTCAAAAAAAATTGCTTTGTGTGGCACTGGTTGGCTTGTGGGTGCGCGTAGAAAGGCTTAGTGTCTGATCTAGGACGGCTAGCAGTCAACGGCGGCAGGCGGCGGGAAGCTCTTCTTTGCAGGACTTTGTGGAGGCGACGACAACGATGGACCGACGACGACGACGAAAGTCGAAGAATAAAGACGAGCGATAAAATATACGGATAAAATATATAAAAAAATAAAAAATAAAAAAAGACTCCTTTTCTCTTTCTGCTGCAATGGGTATAGAATCGGCGCAAGTGCTCAGCACAAGGACGTTGAAAGAGTTACAGTAATAGCGTAGTAGTAGTAGTAGTAATAGTAGTAATAGAGTAGTAGAGAGAAGCCCAGCAAGTAAGCGGGCAGTAGTAGTAATAGGCAGTACAGTAATAATAAATAGAAATAGTAGTTAAAAGAAGAGTATTATTCGTGGGTGGAAGTGCTGCGTAGAAGAAGCAAGAGGCCGAGCGCGAGCGGGAAGGCAGGTTGCTGCTAATGCGGGCAAGAGAAAAAAAGAAAAGAAAAATGAGGATTTGCTAGTACTTCTGCAGCTTTTTTATTTCTTATTCCAAAACCTCCTTCTTACTTCTTGCTGCCTTGCTGCGAAAGAAAGTATAGGTAGGGGTAGGGTAGGGTAGGGGATAGGAAGGAGAGGCCTGAGAGAGAGGAGAGGAAAAAGAGACGGACAGACACGCGAATTGGGGAATTGGGGGGGGGAGGAAGGGGGGGGAAAAAAAAGGGCTGCAAAAAAACGACGGAGTCGAAAGAAAGAAGAAGAGAAAAAGGGAGGAAGGGGGCAGGAATAAGAGGACGAGCAACGCTCCACAACAAAAAAAAAGCAAAAAGGACGGATCCGCCCAGCAGGGCAGGGCGGCAAACTGGTGGTGGGCTAGGAAGCAAACGAATAACCTCGAATCAAACCATCTCTACCAATCGACCCCTCCCTTCAGGGGTAAAACTACCCTACATACTCTGCCTACGAACCCTCTCCGGTCAACGAGGGGCGCGCACTGTACCGCACCACCATCTTGCTTTGGTTACTGTTACTCTTTTGCCTAACTAGTTCCTCGGCCAGAACGTTCTCTTCCCTCTTCTTTCTCCGCCCCTCCATCCCTGCGCATGCCCTGCCTTTTTCCTGTTGCTGTTCAGACTGGCCAGCCGTGCTTTTACAAAAAAAAAAAAAAAAAAGTGAGGTAAAAAAAAAAAAAAAAAACAATTATGTTCTATTACTCATTATTACAAAAAAATCCCATCCTTAACAAGCAGAAGCACACAAAGGGAAAAAGGAAAAGGTAAATTCCCCTCCTTCTGCCCTCCCAGCCCAATTTGGCCCACTCTCAGCTCAGCGCCTAACTCAACCACCCTCTCTCCCATCCCACCCACTCAACCAACCAACGGGCCAAGCTCAGTCAGTAAACAAAAATAAATCCGTGTGGTAGAAGCGTTGTTTCGCCACAGGGGGTAGGTAGGGTTGCACACCTGAGACAACGGAAGAGTGATTGATGGGGTTCGCTTAAAGACGCCCACATAGGTACATGTATTTTACATACAGGCTCGATCACTTAAAATAGATAATAATAAAAAAATGATGCGGGTTTGGGATATAATGTCAAAGTATAAAGCAGAATAAATATTTTTTGATGATTGGAGATTAAATGCGGAGAATGGAATGGTAATCTTTCTACGGTTAGTGCCTGATGGCATGGTACAGACGGTACGATACCACGGTACTTATCTCAAACATGCCTCCCGCTTCGAGGAAACTCTTACATGTACCTTACCCTAGCCTGCGGGGAAGACATGAGTCTACCAGGCAAGTAAAGACGAATAGAACGAACAGAGCATCGAGTACGTATCCACCGTATCCAACTAATTAAAAGACGGGATGAAGACGATACAGATTCACATCGAGTCTGGGCCATTCTGCCTGGTCGGTCATGATCACGATAACTCAATCTACATGTGCCTCCGAAAATAAAAAGCACGCATCCCAGTACTTTTTTTGTGGCCTTGCAATGAAAGCAAAGCTTCTCCGCCCTAAACAGCTAGCCCACTACATACCTTTTGCTTCTATGCTGTGTTCTATGCATAACTGCTCCCACCGAGGTACCCCGCTACACACACACCACTTCATTTACAGGCTAGGGTTCTCTTCTCCATCCTCAACAGGCAATCCTAGTGCCTCCCTCAACACCCTATTCTCGACCTTCAGGGCTTCTACCACTACTTCCAATCCTTCCCCGCCCTCATCCCTATAAGCCTCCCTCAACAACTTACTTATCGTTGCTAGGCGCATCTGATTATCCGTCTCCTGTTGCCGTAGCTGTGCGTTTTGGGCCCGTTCCGCGTTGAGCTGGTTCGTGTAAGTTTGGTGGATATTGATTGTTGATGCGGCGTGGTCGCGCTATATTTAGGTTTTCTTGTTAGGGATCTACTGCGCCAGAGGTACGGGGGGAGGAAGAATTGGTATTTGGTAAGGGAGTATTTACGGCGTAGACCCTAAGCCCTTCGAGCACTTTTTCAAGCACGCTCTCGTAGTCTTGGGCTAAGAGCAAGAGGTCTTCGTTCTCGGCGCGGAGCTCGGCGTTTTCGACGCGAAGGGTTTGGTTGGTGGCTACGAGATCTGCTTGTGTTGTTCCTGCCCACGTTTCATCGTCAATTAGCATTCTCCCCAATAGGGTATTTCATGAAGCAAAAGCATGAGGAAGCAAAGCCAATGTAGAACAAAAAAACAAGAAACCTAATAGGTATGCAAAAACTAACCATTCACCCCATTCACCCCATTGACTCCATTGACCCCGGCCACATTCACTAAATCCGGCCTATTCTACCCCCTCGCCCATATCAGCCCTCTCTCCTTTCAAATGCCCCAGAGTATGCTCCTCGGAGGTGAGAACATACCCGAATCTCATCCGCCTTTCTGACTAAGCCCTGAGTACTTTCCCGGTTCGCAGCGAGGATCTTACTCAACTCCTGAACCTGCTGCCACAGATGATTGAGGTCGAGCTGGTGCCCTGCTTGTGTCGGGAACATGTTTACCATACCCTGCTGCTGTTGCTGTTGCTGTTGCTGCTGCTGCTGCTGCTGTTGAGCCGCAACTTGTTGGTGCGCTAGTAGGAATTGCTGCTGCTGATATGAGGTAGTATTTGAATCGCGGCGCGCGGGGGAAGGTCCGTTTTCTGTAAAATGGGTGGTAAACATCTATCTATCGGGGTGGACGTGTTGTGATGGTGGTGGTGGTGGTGGTAGTGGTGGTGCTGGTAATGGGTACGTGCTAGATCTCATGTGGGTGGGTTGTGGAGGCGGGAGGTGGAGGGGAGTTGTGAGGGCCATGCTTCTAGCCACCGACATCGATCGGCAGCGGCGACGGCGGCGTTTTGCCTTTTGTCTCGCCCTCTTTGAGGGAGGTGGAGATTGAACGACGAGGTGGTTTTTTTTTCTTTTTTCTTTTTTACATAGGTACTTATTAGAGCACTAGCTAAGTACAGTTCAGTGTGCTCTATCGAGGCTTCACTGCTATCGATAGTCAAGGCGGGCTATCGGTCCTTCTACATGACGCGACTAGTGACTGCGGAGAAGGGAGGGGGTTCCTCCTTCAATCTCGATTATCCACGATGTCTGTGCTGTAGTTAATTGCAATTAGCAGTGACAGCTCGGTAGAGACGCTGTACATACGGTAGGTACATACAGCTGCAGAGTAATTTCGCTTATAAAGCCTAGTGAGTTGTTTGTCTACTAAAACGTCATATGTCATTTCCTCGCTCGCGCCGTCTGTATGCAGCAGGTAATTTCGCTTGTTTGCGCTTAATTATCGATGATACCGGGCTTGATCGAATCTATCTGTGTCTTCCTTTGGGATAGATATGAATATGGAGGTGTGGAGATAAGGAAAAGCACAGAGGCCCAATCTATAACTGAAGTTTGATAAACACATGTTGTCTTCCCATATTAGCCCCGCATATCTGTCCTCGTGGTATCCAAAATCTCTGTCTTTGTAGAGTATCACTCCATCATAGGTTTACACCGTTCCCCAGTTACATGCGGGTGGTGGTTTAGATTTGTGATACATGGGGAATCAGAGGTTCATAGGATCAAACTCGATTGTTGTGTCATTCCTTATCACTCGGCCGCCTGTGAGCGACATTAGTGAAACATCCACCCGGTAGTGTTGGCACCTAGCAGTACTTTAGAGGCTATAAATGCTGTATCGCCTCCTACAATTAGAGGGCATTGCTTTCTATAATTTATGAGTATCGCCTTTTGTTATCTAGGGATGCCATTTCCTATCACTCGAGGACAGGTAGTTGTGTCAAGCCCTATATTCTCTCAAGGATCGCAAAAAGAACTATTGCCACCATTATTAGCGGCTATTACCGAAGCATTTACTCTGAATTACTACCTGATATCAAAGCAAACCAATTAACCAAACCCAACGAGAGAAAAAAAAGAAACCCGATTAAACCCTATCTATGCTACTATCCTATCTTACACTCACTGGCTGGTTAGGTATCTAACTGGCATTCATTATGCTTCTCAGCCTCTTCAGGACATCTTCATCTCCCTCATCTTCACCTTCACCTTCACCCAGCTCTTCCTCTTCCACTTCATTGTTCTCGTTTGGTTTCTTCTCCAGATTAGCCCTCTCAATTTGAAACGCTAGCTTGCTAGCCAGCATCCTCATCCTTTCTAACTCTGTCTGTAGAGCCCCATCCCTCGTCACAAGATTTGGCTGTACGCTTTCTAGTGGGTCCCGGAACGGCCCCATGAGGCTCTTGATGTGAGTGTAATACGCATGCCTCTGCCTCTGTGCTTGGAGCGCGGTCGAAAGGGCATTGAGACGTGCCTGGAGAACCTGGTAGGCTTCGAGGTCGGCTTCGCTGTCTTGCGCGGTGGGATAGGGGTAGGAATCGGGGAGGAGGGCAATATTCCTATACGTGTCAGTATCGTAGGAGTGGTACCAGTCAGAGATAGATCTATAGTATGTACTCGGTCTCTCGTAGGTCTACACCACGGCGAAGAACACCTTCCTCGGCATCCTCATGCCCATCGCCGGGCTGCTGCTGGTAGAGGTCTTGAACTTGCGAGGCGACATGATTGAGGGCCTGGGTGCTGTAGACTAGTCTGTGGTGTCGCTTTGCGACTACATTGACTGTTTCCTCATAATACCATCAGCACCGATTCTTTATTCACTTCTAGCAGCACATACACTTATACAATGCCTGCGCAACTGCGCTCTCGGGTAGATCTCCAGCTTCGCTTTCGGGCAGCTGGTCTTGCCAGTGACGGGGTGGCTCAATAGGCACTGCGAGTATGCGGAGCTGACTTGAAATGAAGCCCTTTTTGAGGTCGCGGATGGATGTGGCGGGGGTGGTGCTCATTTTTGTGGGTTGTGTGGGGAACGCGTTTGGGGGTGTTTTAGTCACGGATGGTGCTAATTGAACTATGTAGCTAGGGGACCCTTCTTTACATGGGAGTGGATGATGCAAGCCAAGGTTCTGTGCAGTGCGGTGAGAAGTGAAGGGGGGCGGTGGTGCTAGACTGACGTGGAGGAAGAGGAGGTAAGCGTGTTTGGGAGTGTGAGGGTTGTGCACTTTTATTTACAGTGATGTTTGGGGTTTGGAAACATAAATTTGAGACTCTACGTGTGCAGTATTTTCAAAAAAAAAAAAAGTGTGAACCACTCACGTACTCTGTACAAAGCAAACCTTGAATACAATATCTGTCCGGGTATTTGGGTTAGAACTGTAACAGTTTAACTGCCTTCCAGTCTGGATTGACTTTCTTGGTTGTCACTCTCCTCCAGTCGTTAGCTGTTTACATGTATCTAGTTGGTCTACGATCTCCCATGCAACCAAACCCTATGGTACATGTAGGTACATGTATCTACTCTAGGTAGTGTGTACCATGCGCTGTGCTCCATTACCATTACCTATCTTTCCCTCCCCCAACCTAACCCAGCCCCCAACGCACCACCAACCAACCAGACACTTCTACACCTCAACAACAAGACTCCGAACCTTTCCCCACACCACACATAAAGGTACCATTTGGCATTCTCTGACTTCAACCTCGACAACCTACCTGAACTTTCACCTGAACTTCAGATCTACGTCACCAACCAGCTTCAACTTCAACTTCGCCCCCCCAAGGCCCAAGACAATCAGAACAACACAAAACCCAAACACTCATACGATGGCGCCGCAAAAGAAGGTTCTTCTCAAGGCATGTTCTCCGCCTTCTCATGTTGTAATAGATAAACGGTTTGCTGACTTTAGCGACAGGTTATCATCCTCGGAGACAGCGGAGTCGGCAAGACCTCGCTCATGAACCAATATGTATTATTACCAACCCCCCCCCCCCCCATATAGTCCGAGGCAGCAACTTATTTCACATGAAAAACAGGTCAATAAGAAATTCAGTGCCTCCTACAAGGCTACTATCGGAGCCGACTTCCTCACCAAAGAAGTTCTCGTCGACGACCGCCTCGTAACCATGCAGGTGACTTCATCCCCCGCTCCCGCTCTTTACCCGGAGCCCCAGATACTAATATTACTACGCGGAACAGCTATGGGATACCGCCGGTCAAGAGCGCTTCCAGTCTCTCGGTGTCGCATTCTACCGTGGTGCCGATTGCTGCGTGTTAGTGTACGATGTCAACACCGCAAAATCGTTCGACACTCTTGATTCCTGGCGCGACGAATTTCTGATCCAGGCGAGCCCGAGAGACCCCGACTCTTTCCCCTTCGTGGTACTAGGGAACAAGATCGATGTGGAGGAAAACAAGCGCATGATCTCACAAAAAAGGGCGATGGCTTTCTGCCAGTCCAAGGGTGGTATCCCATATTTTGAGACGTCGGCGAAGGAGGCGATCAACGTAGAACAGGCGTTTGAAGGTGCGTTTTATCCTCTTTATGGGCTGAGTTTGGATCGTAGGAGATCTTTCCCGGCACCATAAACCTAGGGGCTATAGGGGGGTCGGACTACTGGAATCTAAGTGCTGACTGTAACCCTCTCATGGATAGTAATCGCACGAAATGCCCTACAGCAAGAAGAATCCGAGGAATTCAGCGGCGACTTCCAAGACCCGATCAATATCCACCTTGATAATGAGCAAGGTGGTTGTTCTTGTTAGTTTTTGTTCTAAGGTTCGGGACAATTGTTGCGTAGGATCGGTTGGGCAGGTATGGAGTTAGCACATATGGAGAAAGAGTGTCAATGTAATCGTGGACTCTCCCTATCACTATAGTGCAGGTATGTTTAGAAGCTGCAACAATCACTGTTTGCTGGGCCATGAACTTTTTTTTTTCGGATCTCCGATTTGCGCCTTCTTCCTTTTCCGTTGGGCTCTTTTACACCCAACTGCTGTTATTCACTCTGTTCCATTGTTTTTGTTGTTTCTTGTTTCCGTTTTTTCATCTTCGTCTTGTCAACGAGTGCTGCAGTTGGCTGCGGTGTGGTTAATGTTCTTATGAAGAGGTGGAAGTGCATGGCGTAGCGTGGTCTGTGGTTAGTGGCGGCGACGGCAGCAGTATAGAGATGTGTGTTTTAACGCAGAAGCAACATGAAAATGCTTTTAATATACACATAGCTGTCCATCTTATCTGCCCTGTACTCTGCGCATAGGCCTGTTACTATTAGTCGGATGTAGGTGGGTACATGTAGTTAGATGAATATATGATGCATATAACATATACCGTTACAATGAAAATGTACCATACCTCTTGCTCGAACTTCCAGCAAAAATGGTAAGTAACAGGCACGACGAGGTTTGGGAGGCCTAGAAAGTCATGGCCATGTGATGACACGTGCAGCATGATGAGTCAAGGGTTCAAATACATGTGGTTCATTGGCCCCACCGTTCTTGTAGTGTGCTTTTGGAGCGCGAGTGGTGGTCCTTTCTTAAAAGCACATCCCCTCTTTCCTCTGCGCACCATAAGGAATAAGATATGACTGTTTGGTTATATATATAATCATTAGATATCACTCGCCTAACCCTAAATTCCACCTTTTTTATTTTATCCCACTTTATTTAGTTCATCAAGTGTACCCTAGGTTCTGCTTAATAGTAAGGCTGCGGCCGCGAATGCTACAAGTGGCGATAATATTATAGGATGAAATTGAGTAAGGTATCCCTAAGTGTCTAACGTGCGTCTCCCTGAATTCTAGCTTAGACGTTAATCTCCCTAACATCCCCCAACGTCACCTCTTCCCAAGAGTTTTTGAATACTCTCGCTATATCTGCCTACGTTTTATCAGCTCAGGGGCCTCCAGACAAGGAGCTGGTAACACAATATCCGGGGAGGAGTTTTTCCGTGTGGTGTTGACTTGGAAGAATTGTTCATACTTGAGCAGGTATTCTTTTTAGGCCTCTTCATTTCGACTACATGTAGTTTATCGGCGAAATAGTGATTGAATGTAAAGAAACGCGGTACGCCATTATTTAGGAGTATATATGGTATTCTCGGATAGTTGGTAGATGCCTATATCAAGCGGGTAGGGTCCATGGACTGACTGGCTCTACACATGTGCTATGGCTCGAGTCTGGGCTTAATCACACCCATTATTTATCCTTCTAGATCTCATGGAACCGAGCTCTACTAAGCCCTATAGCTTGATAGGTTATGGATAAGAAAAAAAGGCCTTTGAGTTTCAGATAGCTCAGATTCTGCAGCGTGCTTGCAATTACATAAACTCCAGATGTAAACAGACAAAGAACCATCCAACCCCGACGTTGTCAGTTTTAGTAGTGGCTCTCAACCCCGTTGATGGCATCTGAAGTGCCGTGACTATGATCATGAAATAGGCAATAATAAGTTTTGTCAATAAACGAAAGGTTCTTTAACACCCCACCCACAACAGGTTATATATCCAAATTCATAAATGTAGCTTTCCAACAGAGAAAGGACACTATTTTTATGTTACTCGCGTATTAATTAAGTTCTGAGATAACTTTGCAAAAAATTACCTCTCGGGCCTAGCTAACGAGAGTACTATCACCTTTTTGAAGCATGAAATATCACTCGGTCCAAACTTTCACTCACCCCGAATCGAGTAACAGGGAGGGCTGAAGCTACGGGTTTCCCCCTATTTATGTAAAGGTATCAATGATGGAATATCAAAGCTTCTAAAAAGAGCTACCTGATTAGTCGCATGTTTCTGGAAAGTAATATTTAGTGGTTCCTGTTTACATGTTTACATATAATTGCCTACTTTCTTGACCGGGCCCTGCATGTACTTAACAGCTACATGTACTTGTGCCTAAGCACGCAGAAACCCCAATTCCCACTTATCACTCATATACGCGGAGATGATACATATATATACCCATTCAAACGTTCAAAAGGCGACAATAGCATAATGAAATGCAGTATGAAAAAATTGGGTGAAATCACTACCATAGGACTACGGAATTTAGTGACAAATACCGAATTAAATCGGCATTAGAGGAAGAGTACTGTACAAATACCGTATTCTTACCGCATTTCTAGCGTATCAACGAGAATACCGTAGTGATCCCACCCCTCTTTTTGGTACTGTGGTTATCCCATTTACTATATAGCCAGAAATATATACAAAACTGTATTTTCCTTCCCACAGCCATATCAGATCGAGGTCGCACCACACTGCATTGAATACCAAATATATGTGTGTGTACATGTTTGTGCTATTCATTGGCCCTCTAGTGGGGCTAGGAGACACTAAAACTACATGTATTATGGGCTTTATAACTTCCGTACATATAATAGCCATCGAATCTTCTCGCAGGGCTAGGGACTCCAGGCCAAAACTCGGACGTTAGCAGCTTTCCAATAGGTTGATTGGCGCCCATCTAGTTGTAACCAATCGAAGGCGGACCCGGCGTTGAAACTATGCAATAAGTGCGCCAATATATATCTATGTCTTAATGGTTCATCAATTTATAAAAAAATCTAGTGTTTTTAAACGGGCTACTATTGCATACCGTACAAAAACGCGCCAAGCCCATGATGCAATAGCGACAAACTTCAGGACCTTACGAGTATTACTCTAGAGTACAGTACTAGTTGCATGCAGCTGCATGCAGCATGCGCGGGCAATGATGAGTGATCTCCGTGACTCGTTTATTACAGCACTCCTAAGCCTAACCTGGAGAATTATGTTTTTTTTTCACTATTGCAAGACATCAAATTCACCATCTGTGAAAAAAAAAATCATTTGTGCTCGAATTTCAACATCCTTCACCAAAGAAACATCTTCAATAAGAGGGGCAAAAAACTCAAATCACGCCTTCTAGAATGCGTGTCTCCTTGGGTATTTTAAACTACACATTAATACCACCGTTTCGGGGTATGGTAGTAGAGTTACGAAAATAGGACCGAGTAAAAACAACAAAGGCACCTTCAGATAGGGAGACACGCATAGATAGGATGAGATAACAAGCATATAGGGGTGGAATAAGGAAATGGCAGATAGGCTTCGTATGTAAGCTCTAATCCATGGACGCTCAGAAATGAGCGCATAAGGGATTGTGTGGAAGTGGGGGAGGGGGGTAAGAGTAGCATGATGAAAGAGAAAAGACACCCGTGACTTCATGAATTAAAAGAGCAGTATGTTAAAATAATGATCAAGGCTCCCAGACAAAAAAAAAAGACATGAAGGAAATTAGGAAAAAAAAATGAACACCCCAAGCATGACCAATAAAAAGAAAGGGAGAAAAAAAGATGAGTGAAGACACCGCTGGAAAGATGCCTGCTCTCTCGCAATATAGGAGCATAGGAACCTCTGTAATCGTACAACCCCAAACTATACACAGGGCTCCTCTTGTTGGTGGAAGTCAAGCTTTCAAAGAAGAGGCCTACTGATTTTGTCGCCTTCCTGGTAACCTTTCTCTATGGTTGGTTTCTGCCGATGACGAACAAGAGGATGTGGTTACCGATTATTTGCGAGCTGGAGCTTGTGTTTTGACATTGTTGGATAGCCAACCCTTTAGAATGATGTTAATCAGCAAAGTTACAGACAGAGATAGATGCTGAAACGACGCCTCGAATCTTGCGGCACAGGGTGAAACCCACCAATCCTTCAAACAAGCCTTCGCCAGTAGTTGCGCAACTCGGGACCACATACCAAACTCTATCTTTGAGTTTGTGTAACTGGAGCTTCTCAGTAACCTCCGACGGGGGCATACCTACAAACATGAAACGCATTAGCTGTCAACATATTCTGAAACACGGCGATCCGCCCAATGGATTGAAGAGTTATGGGAACGTACAGCCAGGGATGTCTTGCTTATTAGCGAAGACCAATAGTAAAGATTCCTTCATCTCACGATCTGAGATGATCCTGTGGAGCTCTTGCCGGGCCTCGTCGATCCGGTCACGGTCATGACTGTCGATAACGAAGATCAATCCTTGTGTTCCTGCAAAAGATATGAGTTATGACTTCTCCCCAAGTTTCCATACCACCATGTTGGGGGCTGCAAAACAGTTAGATTACGCCGCTGCCAGACACATAACGAAACAGTGTTTGGAGAAACATTTGCTTGTCCACGAAAGCTTCTATCAAGATATCATGGCGTTGTTGTGATTTTTAGCGTAACCTAGCCATTTTATAACGCCTCTCATGTTGACATGGTTAGTAGATGCATGAACAGGGCGAGCCTACCGGAGAAATAGTGACGCCAGAGAGGCCTAATCTTGTCCTGACCACCAACATCCCAAACGTTGAACTTGACGTTCTTGTATGTTACCGTTTCCACGTTAAAACCAACTGTCGGAATCGTCGTAACATCCTGGTCGAGCTTGAGCTTGTAGAGTATCGCTAGCAAAAATGTCAGCGTGGGGTTCCTCCTTTTAGCACGTGATTTGAAGAAACATACTCGTTTTACCAGCCGCGTCCAATCCCAACATCAGCAACCTCATCTCCTTCGTTCCGAATATCTTCCCCTAGAAGAGGTCAGCATAGACTTAGAGAGTTTGTTTACACGCTTGGAATGTACCAGAATCTTTGATACTTGGACTATAAGATAGTTAGCTTTTATGATCATCACGATACTAGAGCAACTAGGTTCCGAGACCTACCTCCCATATTGAATGTTTCCTCTGCTACCTAGCAGTGTCAGGCAGAAGGTAAGTGGTTCGGAGCTTTTAATCGGTGAGTGTAGGATATGTGAGGAGCAGAGTTCGTTTCCAGCAGAGATCGAAAAGTCAAAACAAGTCTTAGGCACCAGGTTAGAGGCCTTAGGATAGGCTAGGCGTTGCCGCGACAACAGCTGTGGAACTGTTCGGGAACGGAGTTTGGTGACAGCTAATGTACACTAGACAGAGAAGCGTTATGGAGAGAGTGTGGTGATGCGTGGGTGAACAATTGGCTATGGCGGGCAGCAAAGTGGGGAGAGTATGCGATCGATGTTTGTGGTGTTGAGTGTTGTAGAGGATTGGATGGGAGACGAGGCAAGGCTCCGGAAACGAACAAAAAAGGCCGGGAAAAGGAAAGGCTTCACGGATCCCCGAGAAAAGGGGGGCCATATTAAAATTGGTTTATTTACATGATATTCGACGGACCCCAGCATCATAAGATCTACCAAACCGCACTATCCAGTTACTTTTGAGAGGAAACAAATCATAACTCCGCCCTCTACCTCTGTTGTTTGCACAGTTGCGAATAGGGGCATCTCTTTTCCCTTGGTACCCACCGGTCGAATTCGGTCTCAATATCGCTGCAGCCCCGTGATTTGTAGAATTGGAAGCAAAGCCAGTCCTTGGCAGTCCTTGGCACGCAATCTAACCACCGCGTCAAATCGAACGACGTTGGTATCAAGCTGGCCAGGTCGAGACTCGAGGCAGTAACCAGGAGTGTGAAAATCGCCAGGCTGCACCGCATGAATGTGATCGTAACTGTAAAGATCGATGTGTGTGTGTGTGTGTGTGTGTGTGGGGTTAACAAGGCACCTAGCTTTGTTACGTTTTTTTTTAAAATCGAACGTGATGTCTACATGAAGTTATACCAACTCCAGTCCGGCCCATGGCCATGTTACTTGACGGACCTCATGAGTTTGATAGCTACTTTGGTGGAGTCAATGAATATCGGCGGGTTTTCTGATAATGAGGACTAGGTTAGGCCCTCAATACTGGGGGGATGCACATCCTAATCAAATCAAATCAGAACTGTAGCCTAGGGGTTTTGCTGCAGCATCAATAGGGTTATATATGCATGTACTATCTATATCATGGACACATATGTATATAGTATCAAAAATTTAGACCACGTGGTTTAATGCTATAATACTTAAGTACATGTACGTAGGCAGAGTAGGGGACTTTTTCTACATCCGCACCTTTGAGTGTCCGCCCACCCACCTTAACACTTATCCATTCAATGTCAAAGTGCTCACTCTAAGGTCCTGGAAGGCGTTTCCCAGCACTGGGGCGGGCTTGCCGTCTATATTAGCACCATATATATATACCGGGTAGAGTCAAAACTCTTATGAGGTTTAGAACGAAGCTTTAGTTTAGTGTTTGATTGTGCCCAAAGTAGAAAATATGCGCAGTAGCACATCCTCCAGCCCGTTCGCCGCGTATGTGCTAAACTACATGTACTACCCTAACTTGCAGCTTGGCCAGCATCACCGATAGCCAAGACCTGTTGTGCAATAGCTCCTGACTCCTTTATATCGCCACGACAACCACAAATGTGAAGCATTTTATGATGAAGGAATGGGGGCCGATGATTGAAGTCACCGTATTGGTTGGAAGTAACCCTGTAATCGAATATCTTCCCATTTGGTAGCTATTCTTCGGTGTAGAGTGTTATGGTGTGGGGAGGCTATCATGAAGCATCACTCGGCCCCCCCTCGCATTTCTGGACGATCCAACAGGTCCAGATCGTGGAGGTCGTGGAGTGGGTGGGCTCTTTGGACTAGGTATTATACTATATCACACGGCTTGCGACTATGGTACAGCCTTCCCCGTCGTTATAAAGATTCTAACGCTCCGTGGGCTGCAGATGCACAGCCTGTTATTTACACTCTTCAGATGTCTACCGACACACCACCCCATGTTCGCGGTACCCGTATCGGGTGGAGAACCACAGCCTCGACTTATGTAGCCCAGGATTATCATCTCTTTGCTGTTGCTTGGGTTGAAACAAGTTGTCTTGGGGTGGGATAGTTCACAGATTCATCTTCTTCATTCTAGGGGAGGCTGTACCATATCACAATGCGAGCAATACACTCTTAATTAGAAGCTGAGGCCACCTTCGATCGCCCTACCGCAGATAAATCTAGCCATATAATATCGGAAACCAAGCCTATGTACTACTGTACCAGGGCATAAATTTTGGTATATTATACCCTTTACAGCTAAAGTACCCTTGTTTAGCGACCTAAACCAACCAACCACTCAGTGTTGGATAAAAAACTTCATTGCCTGAGGAGACATTAGAAGTTATCTTAAGATGAGGTTCTAGAGCTTTGGGCCCACTTTCCACGTGTTTTTCAAGGTGGTCTTTCAAAGGTTTCTGATTTTGTATGGTATTCCCATACTGCAACGGTCATCAAAAACTACCAAACTTCTGTACATACATTGGTTATTTTTATATGGGGTTTCTCTAGCCGCTTCTTTGATCGAGCGTTTTTTCTTTTTCTTTCTTTTTTCTCTTGGGTGAACATCATTAGTGCGAATGAAAAAACATCACTCCATGTGTAGCTCCTGTGGTTGTGCATATTGGTGTGGCTCTGATTGTTGTGGCGGTTTGGTCATAGATAGTCACTCGATTCAGACCACGGGATTTTCACACCAAAAACTATCACCAAGAACTAAATATTTAGATTCAGATGTTGTTGGCTAAATCACTCTAATGAGTGGGCTGATATCTAATTGGTTTTTGTTGCCTATCAAGCAGTCTTTATCACAATACCCAATTCATGTACTATGTGGTTTTATTCGAAAAGTATTATCGCAGGGTAAACAAAGACAAAAATACAATAAAAACCATCCATTCGTTCAATCAATTGGGGTTAAGAAGGGGAGAAACTAAAGAAAAGTGCCATCCCTCAAAATCTACGCCCCAAGAGCGTTTCTGGTCTTATCGATAGGTCCCTCGGTGTGGGCATCCTTCTCCCTTCTTGTCTTGTCGAAGGTGCTTTGAGTGGTGCTCTTGTTAGAGTCCGGGTTCAGAGCCCCAGCAACGCCTTATAATTATAATATTAGCAATTGTTGTATAAAGAATACAGGATGGGGAAGTGCTTACGGTCAGCGGTATCGGTGACGGTCTCCTTGGCTTGCTGGAAGACAGACTTAGAGTTGTCGGGGGTCTATGAGGGTATTGATATTAGCAGATGCTATTTGAGATTTGCCCGCGCGTCCAGAGCGCGCGGGTACTGATAGTGTGAATTTGGTCGAGTAGCGGACTTACGAGCTCCTCCTTAGCCTTGGTGGACAGATCTTTGCGGCCAACGTCAGACATTGTGGTTTATAGTTTGAGTGGTTTGGAAGTAAAAAAAAAAGTGTTTGTTGTAAATCTTGGTACTTGTGAGGATGCGATTGTATGATTGTGATGAGAAGGGTATTGGAGAAGGGAATTTGGAGCTCTTTTATACAAGTATGTACTTTGAGGTAGTCCCTAGGACTTGAGAAAAATCTAGAGCTACGAACATAGGCAATGACGTCGAGTTTAGATTCCGACTCTGCTGCAAACAGAAAAGTAGTAATCACGATTTTAGAGGTATGAAGCCCGCAAATGTGGGTATGCGGGATGCTACTCCAGTAGGAACAAAGGGGTGGGTAAAGTTGGTAGTACCAGGAACTACCAGGCGCATTTCCAACTTCTCTATGGACTTGAGCTTAGTGGGCTAATTAAATACTCGAATTAAAGTTTCACGAGCCAGGGCAACGGTATAGATCCGGGGATTTCTCGCAGGGTTAATCTACCATCGTGATCCATTGCTTCCGGGTGAAGTAGGGTGGGCAGGTAGCACCGGTGTTTTGTGTGGCTTTATTCCGGTCTAGATAGTCTACTATCTTGTGCAAAACTGGGCACAGGAAATCCAGCTTTCTTGCTGGAAGTAAAGGAGTGTGGCAAGGACGTCATTGTTTTTTGTGGCGCGGGTGCACCGTGCCTTGGCTGTGGAGGTGTAGGTACATGGGAATGCTTGGCAACATTATGACGTAAACTGATGATGATGATGTCATGGGATAAACGCGTCTCCACAAGCGATATTCCAAGAACGAAGATTAAGGGTTTTTACATGTGGTGGTGATCCCTGAGAAAGGCTTATGGAGATGTGGATATAAAGACTGGCGTTTGCCCCGGGATTGGGGCTTCTCAGTATCAAACATCAACGCAAACATCAAGCCTTAAACTTACGACCAACCTCATAAACTTTTTTTTAAAACTCTAAAACTTTATTAAAGTACAATCTCAAAATGTCTGGAACCACAAATTCGCAGCCCTCAACTGTCAAGTCGTACATCGACAGCGGCATTGCTACTGTTCAGAGTGCAGTTGGTAGTCTTACTGGTAGGTTTAATCCTGATGTATCCTCAAAATTATCATGCTAATAATAACTCAGGGAACCCCGTCGATCAACAAGCCGCCAATGACAGGAACGCTCACGCCAATCTTGAGCACGACGCCTCCCATGCTACTGCTAAGGCTGGCCCTTTCAACCTCTCATCCTCCGGTGCTGCCACCATCGACAATAAGAACCGTCGTGAAGGCAAGGCCGACCAATTAATTGGCAGCGGAAAGGAGTTTGTTGGAAACGCTGTCGGATCAGATAACTTAAAGCGCGAAGGCCGGGAGCAGAATACTGAAGGACAAGGAAAAGAAGCTACCGGCCAGGTTGCAGATTTTACTTCTGGTGTTGGTTAGTAGACGTTCATTGAGTATCTTGGAAAAAGTTCTAATCACAGTTAATTAGTAAACCGTGTTACCGGAACTATTGGAAGCGTTGCTTCTGGCCTTGTTGGAAATAAAGAAGCTCAGAGTAAGTTATCATCTAAGCGAACATGTCTTTGCTACCTTTTTGCTAATGTTTCCTCAGCCGACTTCAGCAATCAGCATGACAAGGGAAAGACTTCACAACGTGGAGTCGAAGCTGAGCTCAGTAAATAAATGCGGAAGCTGGCTTTCCCAAGAGTGAACAATAACTGTCTTTAATGTCTGCTTCTATCTTTTAACCGGGTGTTTGTGGATTGGGGATACCATGCATGGTTTTTTTTTTTCGTATCGCTGCTGGTTACATACATGTAGTTTGAAATTAAGAATTTCTCTTTCCCGCTTCCACGTGTGATATTTGATGTTGCTGCGGCCTTGGCAGAAAAAAAAAAGAAAAAGTTAAAGAGGCTCTGAGGGAACGAACGACGTCGCTTCCCCTTTTGGAAACATAAATTACCCCGCCTCACGACTTCTTTCTTCCAGCCCATCCACGGCGTTCTCCGTATATTGAACTCCTGATACTCCTATAATTTTGCTCGCTTCAGACAGTTCAGAATGCCTCGCGATCCCCTTATCGGCCTGGTGGGCAAGCCATCGAGCGGCAAGTCGACAATGCTCAACTCGTTAACAGATGCAAGTTCAAAGGTTGGTAAGTAACTGCCAGCTTTGGGACCTCGTAGTATGTACATAGAACTAGACAGCTTATTGACTATCGTTTCTGATTTATATAGGAAATTTTCCGTAAGTTCCGCCAATATCTAGGGTTACAATTCCTCAATCCCGATATACTCATAAACCCCACAGATTCACAACCATCGACCCCCAAAGAGCAATAGGCTATCTTCAAGTCGTACGTCCACACAACAGCCCCTCCGCGCGCGAAACCCACACCTAAGCTCAAGACCTTGTCATTCATTGCCACTCCAGGACTGTGCATGTGTGCGCTTCGACAAAGCAGACGTCTGCAAGCCCAACTATGGCTCATGCCACAACGGCAAACGCTCAGTCCCGATCGAGCTTCTTGATGTTGCCGGACTCGTTCCAGGCGCGCACGAAGGACGAGGACTCGGAAATCGCTTTTTAGACGATCTAAGACATGCAGATGCACTGGTGCATGTAGTGGATGTGAGTGGGACTACTGACGCAGAGGGGAAGGTCACAAGGGGGTACGATCCGAGTCAGGATATTATTTGGTTGAGGGAGGAGATCGTACAGTGGGTTCTTGGGAATCTCATGACAAAGTGGTGGGTAGTGTTTGTTGTTATGCCCATAGTTTACAGTCTTTCGCAGGTCAATAGCTGACCGGTATGTGCACACTCTAGGGGTGGGATAAAACGACGGCATATAGCGCTCAGTAAGCCGCACACACATCTGTTTTGTATATATGTAGTTCTTCCGTGTCTCTTACCCCAAAATAGAAGCCAACGCTGCCGATACCCTTCAAAACCAATTCTCTGGTTACGGTTCCACGACAGCCATGGTCCAGCGCACGCTCGACCGCCTCTCCTTAAAGACACCCCTAGAGTCATGGGACAACGAGACGATCGAGAAGGTCGTCAACGCCTTCATCGACGAGAAATTTCCTACTGTGTGCGCACTCAACAAAATTGACCACGCCGATGCCGACAAGAACATTGCTAAGATCGCGAAGAAACAGCACCCAGACAGCATCGTCCTTACCAGCGCCATTTCGGAGGTATTCCTACGCAAGCTTGCCAAACAGGGGTATGTCAAATACACTGAGGGTAGTGAGTTTGTAGATACAAGGGAGGACCTGATAGATGATGGGGATCCAGAGGGCGGTGGCTTAAAGGAGATGGACGAGAAACTCAAGGCACGTATCGAGAATTTAAAGGACATGGTTCTGTATAGGTTTGGGAGCACGGGTGTAGTGCAGGTCTTGAGTAGGGCGGCAAAGCTGCTGGGGCTTGTTCCTGTGTTCCCAGTCAGGAACATGAACTCGTTCGCCTCAGGAACAGGATCAGGTAGTGGTGTTTTCAGGGACTGTGTATTAGTCAATAAGTAGGTCCCTTTTTATGTTTTGAGGGGTTACGGCGATATTGACAAATGTTACAGAAATACTACAGTGAAGGACGCAGCGAAGAAGATTATGGGTGATGTGCCGATTGCCTATATCGAAGGTGTTGGCGGTGTAAGAGTCGCTGAGACAGATATCGTCGAGATTGGGAAGAACGATGTAAGTGGTTATGGTTACTAGCTCATGCCGCGTTAAAATAATACTAATTTTTGTTCGTGAACAGATACTGTCATTCAGGGTAGGGAGAGCATGATTTTTGCGAGTATAGTTGGAAATACTGCATGTTATTTAAAAGGGGGTGGAAAAAAAGATCACAGGCATAAAAAAATCACCAAAGCTATCGTTCAGAACAAACAGCAAAAAAGAAATGATATTTGTCCGTCCGAAGGAGGTTCACCATATACTATTACACATAGATCTCAACCCAACCATTTCATCCATTCCTTCATCTAATCAAAGCCACTACTCTAAACCTCTACCATCATCAAAATATTTAGTTACCATTAATCCCCTATTTATTGTGTGCGCGTGCAGAGGAGCCAAATCAAATCGATTAGAAATGCAATCACTAAACACAAACTTGCAAAACTGAACAACCACAGGTAACTACTCACTCTGCCCCCTTTCATCCTGCATCCCGATGATTGGTCCTGGCGCCTCAGGGTGCTCCTTCTTGGGGTCCTTCTTACTCTTAACCCCACTATCACTGCTATGGAGGCTCTCCTTGCGCTCCTTCATCCCGCGCTTGGAGGCGTCGGATTGCACATCGAGAGTGTGCGTCTTTTCGGTTGTATGTGGAGTCTCTTTGAGGTCATCGTAGAAGCGCTTTTGCGAGATTACGCGCAGGGGAGTGCGATTGAGGAGGGTACGGTGAGTTGTACGGAGCATTTTAATAGCTGTTATTACGACTGGGAGTTCGTTTTGATAAGGCTGGAGGGGGTAATTGAGTTGATTAGTGCATAAATACGAAGAAAGAAATTCAAGGAGTTGAGTGCCCTCCTTGGTCTTCGTACCTTAACCCCGGAAGCATTATGATGTTATGACGTAGAGAACGAGTGATTGTGCGTGAGAATTCACTAAAATGGAACTTGCCTAGTATGGATCTTGGCATTCTACTAAATTTAGAAAGATACAAACCACTATTGTATGCAACCGCAACAGAGCCTGACTAGCGACATACCTTTTCCCAGGTGCGGTACCCGAAAAGAATCTCACTTATAAAAGCTTTGACCCCCGCTACAAGTATCTCCAGTTGCCGGTCAAAACCACCAGATTATGAAACCCCAAGTATCTCCGTATCTATGCAGCTACCAGTTTCAAATAAACGGCCTGCATGGGGTGCGTTTCACAATAACTACATGTAACGCACATATCTACGTCACATCATGAGAGAAACTAAATGATCCTTGTCTTCATGGATTATCACTCGGTCTCGGCGCAAGCTTACTCAGTATGCGCTCCGGTGAGCGAAACCCCAACTGACCGGAAGTTTCTTCGCTGTCAAAAAGTAGGTACCCGCCATGTAGAGAAAGTTATAAATGGTACGGCTCAGCTATAGTTCAAGAATATACTAAATTACTATTACTTCTTCGCAGCGCGAGAGTACAGCAGCGGCGTGTGGCATCATAAACTAGATAAATGCATGAATCGACAATGATGAGAAGAGAAGAGAACATATAGACAACCTCCAGAGGGTAAAGTAATAAGAGTAGTAAAGAGAAAGTACTTATGAGGGTAATAAAAGGAAAACGCAAAAGAACGGCACCAAACCCCAATAAACCAGAGCAAACGGCTTAGCAAAAAAAAAAAAAAAAAGAAAAAGAAAAAGTGCAAAACGCTCCTAAAGGAGTTTTACCCAAAAAGAACTCCTTTTTAATGAATCGATACCAATCAATCCCCTCGCACCTACCCATCCCCATGAAAATTACTCCTTTTTACATTATCAATCAAACCACCCCTCACATAAACGTCAACCTCGTTTTCCGTCTTTCCATCTTTGCCATGTGGCTAATTCCAAGGCTGTTGTTGCCTTTCTGCATTTGGTATGCGTGTTGTTCGCAGTAGGGCCTTCCGTTGAACTCAAAGTAGTCGCCACCTAGGGAACATGCACACTCCTATTGGGGAACTGATTAGCAAAAATGTAGATCCCTTTAGATAGGAGTTGGGTAAACATACAGAGCAAGAGAAGCACAAGGGATGAAATCTTTCATGCCACTCAGTCTCTAAGCAAGGCCCTTCAATTCCCGTGTCACAAGTAGGGCAAAGCGACTGGTTCCGCTGGTGGTAATGGCGCTCACAGTACGGCAGGTTATTGTGCACATAAAATTCTGCCGACTCAAATGGTTTTCGGCAGTCCTGGCAGACAAAGCAAGCTTTGTGGTAACGGCCTGTAAGTCTGCCATCTGCTGAGGAGATCGACTTTCCAAATATTTCCTCTCCACAGCCTCGGCAAGGGCCCTTTGATACTGCCGGACGGCGAGATCTCTCCTGTTGTTGAGGCTTTGGCTTTGGCTGCACGTCTATAAACAACTCATCTACTGGCCGAGGCGGTGGTGCGCGGATTTCTTGACTATTCAAGGGACGTGTCCGTGACGGCGCTCGGTTTGGTCTAGAGGGCGGCTCTTGATAAACCCCCGGTGGAGGCGGTTGACGATTTAAGGGCGCAGGCTGTAGGGGAGGGCCCTGACGATCACGGGACGGCGCTCTAACATGTTCGCAAGGAACCAGAAGAGACCGCCCCTCAAA
The DNA here is from genome assembly GCA_024713755.1 of Morchella sp. 2018-W16. Taxonomy (NCBI): domain Eukaryota; kingdom Fungi; phylum Ascomycota; class Pezizomycetes; order Pezizales; family Morchellaceae; genus Morchella; species Morchella sp. 2018-W16. The sequence continues at coordinate 1,762,037 of JAMGYY010000008.1, read as the reverse complement.
ACTCCCTTGCACAGGAGTGGGAGCTAGATCGTGCATGGAAATTTGCAGCTCCTTCATAAGTCCATCTATGTCGTTAAACCCACTGCTACCTGCCCTGTTATTATTTTCAGCCACTCCCCTCTCTTTCTCATATCTAGGGCCACTGAATCTCAAAGCATTATTCACATCAGGTGTTGGCGGGCTTGATGCCACAGAAGACGATGAGCGCTCCGAGTGATGCGAGAAGATCGAAGAGGCATTACTGGATATTGTGGGGCTTGGGAGGTTTGAAGATTCTTGTGGTGCATCAAGCTCGTACGGGTTTGCTATCGAAAAATCCGAATACTCGTGCCGGTTAGGTGGAGAGAGTCTTCGCGATAACGGGGGAGAGACTTCATCAGCTAGAATACTCCTGGGCACGTCTGATGCCACTGGCGGTTGTCTTCGAGAGCCAGATTCACGTTTACTCGCTGGTTCATCTGGGATCTTTGGCAATGGACCGGTAGGCGGAGCCTTCGATGTGTTCGATGAAGAAGGGTTCCTGTGACCGGTAACCGTCACAGATGGAGACTTTGGTAACCCTATGCCTGGGTGTGGTGGAATTCTACCTCTACTGGGTGTTCGCTTATGAACTGTTTCAGGGAAAGCACTTGTACGGGTCTCCGGCCGTAGCACCTCAATCTTTGGATTACTCGGACCGGTGTCCGAACGCCTCGATGGGTTGCTAGAAGAGCTTTGCTCGTCTGGGATTTTCCCTCCCCGTTGCCCAAATGCAAGTGGCGGGAGAGGTGGTGCATTTCGCTCCTTTGGCGGTTGTCTAGATCCAGGGGATTGAGATCTCCTTGCATTGCTGCTGGCCCTGCTTGAGTGGCCAGAGCTAGAGGTAGGCATCCGTCTAGGAACATCGTAATCTGTCTCACTTCCCCTGTCCCTGTCTCCCCCCTCTCGTCGAGATGCCGAGTATTCGCCCCTCTCAGCCTGGTCCCTCTTTATCATTCTTTCATCCTCCCTCTCAGGGTACCCTGAGAACTCTTCTATGCTGGCCCTTGCAGCCTTGGAGGAACTCCTTTCCGGAAAACTTGATGCAGAGACAGGTAGAACGTCATGAACCCGGTCTCTATTATTATGGTTAACACCAAATGGCCCTGGAGCAATGTTATTAATTCTTGCAGATACATTTTTGTTGTTAATAGCTATTGGTGACGCCGGAACTTGACTGGGATAGAACTCTTTATCCGCACTACTTCTCGGTACTGCATGTGGGCTCATAGGCGAAATCGATGACTTGAATGGGGGGAACGGACTATCTATGTTATAAATTGACGAAGACGCCGATGAAGGCTTCCTTGCAGTGTAAGACCGTTGGGGATTGGGCGACAGAGAGGGGCTATTGTGCATAGGCGTTCGTAATGGCTGGCCATCGTTTGGGGTGGGTGGGGATCGTGCTGATCCGGTCGTACTGCTTGAAGGTGTGAGTGTGTCGTGTCCTCGATAAGTTTGATCTATACATGTACCTATTAGAACCTCTTGCCCCCGCAGAATCCGTGTCCATATTTTAGAAGAATCATACTTGCTGTAACAGGATCGATCTTAGGGAGACTAGCAAGCTTCTGCGCCTGCGTAACTTTTGTTGATTTTCCTTTGAACAGCGGGAAGATACTAGGTTTTGGTGATTTTGCCTCTATCATAGACAAAAAGTTAGTAATATATTGAGGTATAATAAACAGATGATCGATGCGAACAAAGATTATTGAGGATTGAAATATATGTACCTTGAGCTGAACCTGCGCCAGCACATACGTGATCGCCCAGCTGGGTAATTTCAACATCTGCATTACACATTGAGCATTTTATTGCTGGGAAATAACTTTCTCGCACGGCGGTTGCCATTTCGAAAACAATGAATCAAATAGTTTATGAGGTATAGATGGTAGTCTGCTGCTCTTTCTTAATAAATGTTAAGACGACAAGGCAGAGAGTAACTGTTATATGGAACTTATTGTGCCCAAAAAGACATCCGGCGTCTATGGAATGGGCTCTCCTGGTACCGTTGGGATGTTAAGTAAAGAACGTTTGGCGATCAGTCCGGTATATGGATCGAAATGTGACTGCTGCAGTGTGCAGCACGGGTACTATGCAGTCGCAGCAATAATATATGTGCTAGGCTTTCTGAAGATCAACAGGAAGGAGTGACTACATGTAGTTATAAAAGTGATTTATGGAATGTGATACTTTTGCGCCAGACCAATCTGTTGCAATTTCCTCCAAATACTGAATGTCCCCAGGACAGGGCAAAAATCGCAGAACACAAGAATGAACCAAAACCACTAAAAGGCGGGGGGAGGGGGATGAACAGTTGTATGTATATGTTTTTTTTTTTGACTATGCGCCGTAAAGGACCGCCCTCCGTCACCAGCGTCCGGCCAGGGCTCGCTGTTTCCAAACTGGGGTTTCGGAGGGACGTCGTTGCGCAAGGTTGCGCAACCTAAGACTAGCGAATGAGATAAATTTGGTTCTCACTCCGACTAAAGTGAAACCTCTAAATAAGGGGCCGCAACATCACCGGCGTGATGGAGGCAAATCAATTTGGGACCTAATAGATCTTGACTCTCCCCTAGCCATGGATACAGCGCTTTTGGTTCACATGAAATCTCAATTCAGAGGGAGAAAATTAACGGAGAAGGAATCAAATAGCACCAGCCACCCAGGTGCTGTTCCAAGGCAGTTCTAATATGTAGAGTGCTGGTATCTACAAATCTACAAGGGGCCTTGAACAGCCTGAGAGCAGCGTAGCGACCACCCTGCCAGGGGTCCCATCACAAGCGTTACCATATACGTCTAGGGACCGAGATATGCAGAATTTTATTCCGAAAAAAGGCAGGTATAAGAGGGGTCGTTGTGGACGATCAATATCTGTTTGGATGTTGAAAAGTCGAAATGGCCTCATTTGCGCTACAAAGTAGCACGTTAGATGGTACGGATATGTCACGTTACAACATGGACCACCATAGTATGAGAGAAGATCTTTCGCCCTATCGCGCACGCAATATCAAACTGCAGGCGCGCACACGACACAGCACAATTAACATCCTGGACGGGGTAAAACGGTGACATTGCCCAGTGAGTGGCCGTGTGGATCTTGCTCTGTAATATTGCCTACATGAACTGCCGGTCTGTCTGACTGGAGGGGAGGAGGTATTGAGGAGCAGCAGTGGCAGTAGTGAGGATGAGTGTGCTGTACCAATGGTGAGAGGTACCACACGTGCCCTAAGACTTCACCGTGTAGAATTGTGGCGCTTGATACTTAAAAAGGGCCAAGAGTGTAGTAGCATGTCGGGCTGAAGAAATATCGATAAGAGAAGAGCACGTTGTGCTTAGTTATGCCACCATGTGTGTGTGCAAGATCTCGATCAACCACACATCAGCAACTCAGGGCGCCCTTCTTTCTCTTTCTTTTTTGTCGCATTTCTCGGTTAGTTCCCAATCGGTGAAATCCGGAGAAAGAGGAAAGAGATGAGGTCCAGATAGCGTTACCTGCGAGTTCATGTGTGTAAGTGATTGGTGGCCCCTGACCGTGTAACCCTAGACGCTAACCCCGATAGGAACTTACTATAAAACTTTTGGTACCCATTAAGGAAGCTCTCAAGACACCCAACTCCATAAGAAGCATGGAAGGACGTGAGTAGGGGAGGAGTGAACATGCAGTGGTCGCCCCCAACGGCATGTCATAAGTGCCTACTTCAAATAACACTTTTGATAGCTGTGACCAGTCAGATTGTGCGGTCAGTAGCACAACGCCGGGGAAGGCTTCATTTTGAGCTATTCTGCCCAATGATTCGCCGTTTAGGCTCCCTTACTCGTCCACAACCAACATGTTGCCGTTAAGCGAATTGATTCACAGAACATCCTAAAATTATATGGTTTCTTCGACATTGATTGGCTCAAGCAGTGTCTCAAACAACTCGAATCCGTAGCTACATACAAAAACTAGAGGCCACTTTTGCGATTCCTATTGCGCTTTGCGATGTGATTGAGCTGCGCCTGGGTCAGATGGGCCCTATAAGAAGAACCTCATTATTAACATCGGACGGACCAAATTTCCGCAACACGACGGCCTCGAGGGTTTCGCCTTTGAAGGAAGTACACCTGCAATCTAATGTATTGGCCATATTTCTCCCTTTCTTTCAGAACAATCGAGCCTCAGGAGCACGTGCAATGACAGCCTATTGTTCGCTCTCAACACGGCCCGGCAACCATACTTGACTTCCCCGCCACGAACAATCTACCTACTTTGGCACTTCCAAGGTACTGGGTTAACCCAAATGAGGAGCTCCATAATTGACAGCGGAAGTATGTATGGCGGATCTACTCATAGAGGGTGAGCGGGAGTACTCCCACCCCCAAAATACTATTGGATGATGGCCACTAAATCCAAGTGATGGCAACCGAGAAAGGACCCGTAGTTCCTTAGATAGGATTAGTTTAACACAATTACAGGCCCCCAACCAATAGTATTTTCTTTAGGGTGGATATGTACCCCCGCTCACCCTCTATGAGTAGACCCGCCATACTTTGTTGGCTCTTCGATATTGCCGTAAATTGCACCAAAACCTTGGAACATTCGAGAATTTAGACACACATATTCCTTTGATTACACTTGAATTCAAGCTGAGGTGTTGAACATATACGAGATTTCACCAAGAAAATTTCCGTCGAAACACCACTAGTATTCCTCAACCACTGAATTTCAACCTCGTGTTCGATTTATTAGTGTCGAGTGAGAGGTTATGACTCGGCTGGTGGCCACCTCATGAAATCCGGTGGCTGGACCAGTTTGGCGGATACCACTTATGCTTCCCGTGATTATCTCTGCCTTGCGAGTCTTAGCATGCAGACATCATAAATATCGGTGTTTGTTGTCAGGCTTATTTGGCGAAGATCATCACTGAAATGGGGCCCTAGCTCAAGTTTTAAGGGCTAGAATCCGACGTTGAAAATACGGGTAGGCTCTTCGCGCCTAATGTTAGACAGGCGGCAATAATAACCGTAATATCCTTCCTTTAATGCATCACCTATCCAGGCCAGTATGATAAACCTTTCGCACTCCTTTGTAGCCAGACATAGCTTTGCAATTTAAATAGCTCACTCTGCACAGAGGTATTAGTCCGAACTATAAGTGGCCAGCTCCTTATTCTTTGAGCGCCATTACGCATAAAGACGTTTAGTGCATCTTAAATTTATAAAACCTTATGACCTCCATAGGCAAGTGCCTTTCGCAAGTATCAAGGGTGAGTATGATGGAAACCTTCTCCCAGACTTCCAGTAACACTCCAGCTATTATGCACTTCGAAACCCGAGAGACCGAGGTTATCAATTGAGAACAAGTTCAGTGTACCAACCCGGAAGCTTATCCAGATTAATCGGCGGTATTTCAAATGTCCTGCGAGGTCCGACCTGAGCTTGGCGTGTTTGGTACCTGCAGTGTTGATCTGACAACCAAATATGTACGCATAGCAGCAACAAATGAGTCTTTCTCAGTACAGGCCCTGATACTCATTAAGTGGAGTTCTTTCCCACCGATGATCACGTGCTTAACCCATCAACGGCTATCACCAACGCCCCGTCGGAAAAATACTGTAAGGCATTACGAGTGATATCATATGACTTTCGATTGTTGAAGGTCTTTTTGAAAAGCTCCATTACGCAACAGTTAAGAAAAAAAAAAAAGGCTTGGAGGTTCTCAAGGCGGTGAAGCGGCGGAGTTGGTTACCCGCATCTGGTTCACAAAGTCGTTGAGGACACGTTGAACACATTGCAACCCTTACCCTATATACACGCACTGTACCTACATGAGATTGTACCTCACTGCAAGGAGGTGTGCGCATAAGTACGTATTGGAGCATACATGTATGTATGTGTAGACTGGATGAGTAGCGGTTTTTGTGCATCAGATTTGGCATACAGCTGTTTCTGAGCGATTATTACTGCGATTGACGGAAGTTTTTTTTTTTTTTTTTTTTTTTTGCCTCGGTGTGCCTACGCGTACGCACGACATGGACTAAAAATCGGACGATGAAGTGATTCCATACCCTTCTCTTAGTTCTTGGGGCCGAATCAGCGAATTAGGTTTGGTTAACAGAGATTTCGGGTTTTCCCAGGAACGATTGTGCACAAATTCGGGAGCTGCAGTAGCGTGCAGCTCATCGAAAAGAACAGCTCAGAGCCGCCTCGGAGTCAAGATTTGCCGGATTCCACGCCCAACAGTAATGAGCATCGGAAAGGATCTTCTCGCTTGGGTTTAGCGCGCTTCAGGAACACGCCGCGTTGGGGGTTTCCACCCCACAGTGATAAAGTATGATAGCCCGAAATTTTGCTCCCGGTATATAAGGGAACGTCAGGCACCGCTTTGCTATCTTACACAAACTCAATTTCCCTTCAGCACTCGTCCTCGTCAAGTATCTTTCCAGAGCACATCTCACTCAATTCCAATTACTCAATAAATCTTCAACAATTTCTACCAAACTGACTTGCACTCTATCCACGAGTGTAGTCAACTAAAAGTCGTCAAGACGTTCTCCACTCTCCTAAACTCGTATGTTATCCCTGAGATAGTTTGCTTTCTTCCTGCCTGGTTTTTTTCTTTCTTTACCGTGTCCTTTTGGTGACTTGTCATGTATATTGGACATGTTTACCATTATTACTTTTGCTACATATTATATGTATCTTCTGTAAACACATTACCTCTTTTGCCAAACCCATAAATCATATCTTTGGATACAGTAATTTGTGTCATCGTATTCCATCTATCCCCAATTCATCTATCGATAGCTGGCTATCGTAGTTTAATCTTCTGAGTTGCCCTGCACTGGTTCAACTCAGCCTTCCTTCCCCTCTAGTTGCTTTTGCGCTTATCACAGTCGCCGTAATATCACATTTACTGATAATTTCCTTCACGGTAATAGAGTTCACCACCCCCACCAAGGAGGCAACCGTTCTGCACCTTCAGGAGGGGCCTCTGATCAGTTACAAACCATCTAAATTTCATTCCCAATCTCTCAAACAAACATTATGGCTCCTCACGCAAACGATTCTTGTAACGGCTCTGCCACCGATTCAGCTTTGGCTGGACCTGAATTGTTTACTGTCCACTCCCCGAATGTCCTCTACACGGAAGAGGCCATCAAGTCAACCTACACTTACCGTACCACCAAAGTCACTAAGGCTGCCAATGGAAAATACATTGCAGAGCCAGTTGAGACTGTCTACGACTTCAAGACTGAGCGCAAAGTTGGGAAAGTCGGTCTCATGCTTGTGGGGTGGGGTGGTAACAACGGGTCTACCATCACTGCTGGTATTATTGCCAACCGTGATGGCATTACCTGGGAAACCCGTGAAGGAAAGAGGGGTGCCAATTACTATGGATCGGTCATTATGGGATCTACCATCAAATTGGGAAATGACGCTGAGACCGGCAAGGATGTTAACATCCCAATTCATGACATCCTTCCCATGGTTCACCCCAATGACCTCGTCCTTGGTGGTTGGGACATCAGCGGCATGAACCTGGCTGACGCCATGGATCGTGCAGCTGTCCTCGAGCCTGATTTGAAACGTCAGGTGAGGGAGAAGATGAAGTTTATGGTACCGCTTCCTAGCGTCTACTACCCGGATTTCATCGCCGCAAATCAGGAAGATCGCGCGGATAATGTTCTTAAGGGTTCCAAGTCTGAGCACGTCGAGAAGATCCGTAATGATATTCGGTATGAGTTTTACACCCTTGTCAGCTTATTGTCGTAACCTATCACTCACATATTTTCATTATAGTAATTTTAAGTCTACCAATGGTCTTGACAAGGTTATCGTTCTCTGGACGGCCAACACTGAGCGTTATGCCGATATTCTCAGTGGCGTCAACGATACCGCCGAGAATCTCCTTAAATCCATTGAGACTAGTCATGATGAGGTTGCTCCTTCAACTATCTTTGCGGTTGCATGTATCAAGGAGGGTGTGCCTTTCATCAACGGCTCCCCCCAGAACACTTTTGTTCCGGGTTGCATTGAGCTCGCTGAGCAGCACAAGTCCTTCATCGGGGGTGATGACTTTAAGTCTGGCCAGACTAAGATGAAATCTGCTTTGGTTGATTTTCTTATCAACGCCGGTATCAAGCTTACCTCCATTGCCTCCTACAATCACTTGGGAAACAACGGTACGCCCCCCACACCCCCCCTTCCCCCCCTGAAGTTTTCTTTTCGAAAACCCTTTTACGCGGTGACTAACCCTACTTTATAGACGGCAAGAACTTGAATGAGCAAAAGACTTTCAGAAGCAAGGAGATTAGCAAGAGTAACGTTGTTGACGATATGGTTGAGGCAAACACTGTTTTGTACAAGGAAGGGGAGCACCCCGACCACACTGTGGTCATCAAGTACATGCCTGCTGTCGGAGACTCCAAGCGTGCTTTGGATGAGTACCACGGTGAAATCTTTATGGGAGGACATCAGACTATTTCGTGAGTTTCCCCTATTTGCTAGCTCAATACCCAAGTCATGTGCTAACAACCTTCAAGTATGTCAAACATCTGCGAGGACTCACTCTTGGCCAGTCCACTCATTATTGATCTCTGTCTTATGACAGAGCTCATGACGCGCATCAGTTGGAAAGCCCATGCCACCAGTGGCGCTGCTACCAAGGACTACAAGGGGTTCCACAGCGTCCTCAGCATCCTTAGCTACATGCTGAAGGCACCTTTGACCCCGCCGGGCACTCCCGTCGTCAACGCTCTTGCTAAGCAGCGCGCAGCTATGTCTAATATCTTCCGCGCTTGCGTTGGACTGGCCCCTGAGTCTGACATGACTCTGGAGCATAAGCTCTTTGCTTAGGCACGCTTTTTTGGAAATGAAGGGCTATTGCTGCGTTACTTTTGCACTCGATTGGGAATGACTCGTCATATACCAATTGGAGTTTCTTAGATTAAGCTGTTATGTATGCGTTAGAGCAAAGGCTTTACTGCTTTGCTGTTATTGAAAATGACAATATTGTTGTCGCCAAGTACCTTGTGCCTCGTCATTGTTGATTGTAAATCCCGAATTGTTCGTGCAAGTTACTTTGCAAAGTAGTAAGGGGAGGTGAAATTCTAGCTGGATTGTTATTATTGGTAAGTTGACTGTGGTGACACGATAGAGTACGTAGTAGGTTTTTTGTGGTTGTGGTGGGGTTTCTTAGTCCTGCGTTATCACTCCCGCCAATATGCATCATAAATGATCACTCGATCGATTAACTGCTCTTATGTTTGTCCCCTACGGCTAGCGGTAAGCTGCGCGTAGGGGATAGGTACAAGACTAGGGGTTGTCCGTAATTACTTTTACTAAGAAAAACCCTTTCTAGTTAATTAAATTTATCCATAGCATACATAAATCATTGACTTCTCAGGTGGGATTTTTATCGATAAGGGGTGAACAGTGAGCCTAAAATTCTCGGACCTAGGGGGCTAGTTGTAATAAAAGCATAATGATCCCGAGAAGAAGAAATTATCCACGCCATGAAATAAATATTCAATCTACCTACCAAATAGCTGAGAGAAGAGGACGGGGGAGGAGGGGGAGAGAGAAGAATAAGATAACGGAACCATCATCCCCACCCACGCCCCCCAACCGTCCGAGAAAGGGAAAAGGGAAGAAAAACCGCAACCAAACAAAAGACTTTTGACCCATGCCTGCTGTTTTCAAGGGAGGTACTGTATTTTTTAATTTTTAATTTTTAATTCTTTTTTTTCCTTTTTCCTTTTTCCTTTTTCGGCTTCGGTTTATGTGATAGTTACCGCCACCAGTCTAGGCCTTCATCCTCTCAACCTCGTATGTGAAGTCGAAGTACGGCTTATCGAAGTGATGCACACGCACGTATCCATCCTCTCCGCCCGAAGCGTAACCAGTACCTTGAGGGTGGACGGCAATCTAATTACAACTTAGCAAGCCGACACAAGCATCTGTTTAATCCATGGGGAACATACGGTGTTAAGAGGACCGAAGTGACCCCTGACACGGCCGATCTCGTCCTCGAAGATCTTATGGTAGAACCTCGCCTCGAATTTACCCTGGCGTTGGGAAGTTGTGGTGACATCTCTAGCCTCCTGGCCACCACCAAGGATGACGAAATCCTTTTTCGGGGTGAGAGCAGCGGTGTTAAGTGGGGTATCAGTAACAAAGGTCTTAAGGACCTTGAGGTTGTCGACGTCGATGATCTGATGTTTTGTTAGCCTTTATCAGCTCCTAGAACACAACAAAAGAAATTTTGGTCGGAGATCTAGCAATAATCTTATCAGAACTCCATCGAGATATTTCCGGCTGCGATGGAGCTCCTGCCAAGATCACTAATCCTGTAATCTTTGACCAAAAATTCCGTCACTAGAGCCCATTACTGACCTTTGCAGACTTGTCCTTCGAGGCGGTTACAAAGTAGGTCCTGTCGGGGGCCATCTGGATATCAGTAATCTGTCCGGGCGTGCCTACTTCGTGAGCTTGTATATCCTGGATAAGTTCTTTTGTCTATCCACAGAAGTCTCATCAGCCATTCCATTTCCCCAAACCTTTCCCATACCTTTGCCCATATAAAGCCCATATCCAATCCCAGAAAGCCATACCTTTCCATCGTACTGTGAGACAGTTCCATCCTCGTGCCCAGTGATGATGTACTTGTTCAAATAACTCCACGCCGCAACCGTTGCCTTGCTCTCTCTGAAGGTGATCGTGAATAATGGAGCATCTGCCTGCTGCGCCTCGACATCAACGATGATAGGGAAGACCACCAAGGTCCCAAGGAATCCCATTCTTGCCTCTGTCACAGCCAACAAAAGTGTCCCGTCCTCACTAAATTCAACCCTCTTTACGGCGGTCGGGAAGTCCCAAGTCTTGAGCGGCTTTCCGGTCTGCACATCCCAGATCTTGATGGTGTTGTCGGCAGCTCCAGTGGCAAGAAGTGTGCTTGTTGGGTCGATGTCAACGGTCCAGAGAGCTCCCTGGTGCCCTTGGTAGGTGCCGAGACGTTCACCATTGACTGAGTACCATGCACAGACGACATGATCTTTTGCGGTAGAGAAGAGGAGATCACCTATTGGAGGTCAGCTTTGAGGAATCTCGGAGTCGAGGCCCATCAGAAGCCAGCTTACCATCCTTGTTGTACCTATTTGTGCAGAGAAATTGCTAGTTAGCCTCTAACACCCAGACTGGACAAGTCACACCCAAATCTCGAGATTTTTGAGAGTTTTTTTTACTTGATTTGCGTCAAACTACGCTCCTATAGTTGTTTATCACCCATGGTCAGTTTTTCGCAAAAAACATAAAATAGCAGTCCCACCCGCACAAATTCGCTGGGGGAGCTGATTTCTTACATGTCCTTGTAGTAATATGGGTCTCATTTTAGTAGATGTGTAATACTAATGCTATTTCGCCTAAGGTAGGTGAGGAGGAAACGGTGGATTTGTTGATGGTGGGGCTGAGGGGTTCTTTTTTGGATGGACGTTGCTTCGTGATAAGTTTTGTGCGTTCTCCTAGCCCGCTAAGGAACCTGGTTGAGAGCCGCAGATGGTCAAGAGGGTAAATGTATTAAATGCTCAAATTCTTTCATATAAAATAATACTATTAATTAAGAATCAGTTTAAACACGTTGTTAGATGGACTCGGCATGATTCAATCATTAAACCAGTTCTATATTGGATACATGTACTACAGTACGCTACTGTACGGGTTAGTTGAACTGAGTGACCGTTCATGATCCAGGGGTTGCAGCACAATTCAATGTCGCCAAGATCAGCTGATTTTGATTACCATTAACGATGATAATTGCACGTAAGTACTCTTGAGTTAAATAAGAGAGTTTATTGTCTAGCATAGAAGATAGGATGGCAGAAAAAAAACCAAAAAAACCAAGGGGTGTTAGGTGCATGAAAAATGAGGCACTGGTATCAACAATCTGTCATATTCCAGCGCTAACACCTTGACCATGCATGGCGGGTATATGAAAGTCAACTACGCAGATCCATGAAGCGAAGCAAGTTTGATGCGCGGAGAAAGCAAAAGTAAGTCCTCCCAACTTGAATATCAGTCGTTCCGGGCATTAATTCCAACACTAAACTCTCACAACAAATAAAATGTTTTCAAGCTGTAGTAGCTATATGATGGGATGACAGCTTAAATATAAGAGTAATGACAACAAGATAGGCCGAGGGGAAAACTCAAAGAGAGAAATAGATATCAAAGGGTCCTACGCAAATATCTAGGCCCATTAGAGAAACAATACCGAGAATCCGCCACAGAATAAAACACACATCCCAAATAAACTATCGATCATGGCAAATAATATGCTCAGGGAGCCTCCTTGACGCGGTCGACGCTATAACCTCTCTCAACCCTCACGGTAATACCATTCTCCAGATCGGTACCCCCGTCAGAGCGGCCGGTAGCCACAGTGTCGGTCTTACTCTTATAACTGCGGGAAAAATTGGACGGCCCCGCCGATGTCTGATCCTGCTGCGTGTGTATGTTCTTTCCATCGTAGGAAGCCCATATTGATGATAGGGGCAACGAGACGATGACAAAAAATACCGCGAACGAGTACATCCCGTCAAAGTATAGCACACGTTCCAGAACACAGAACACAGCTATCACAAAGACAATTAGTTTCTAGGGCAGTAAAAGGTGGAGAAGAGACTTACAAGGAAAAAGCATACACTGACACCCCATAACAAACAAAATCTGCAGCGGTCCAAAACTTGTCATCCGCATCCTTCGGCGCACTTGGATTGCTTTTGCCAGCTTAGTCAAAAACATTATGGTAAAGAAGCATATTGCCAGTGTAAACAACAGCCTTGCATGCTCCTGCGTGGTTCCACTATACGATGCCGCATTCAAGACCGAATTGACACCTTCATATATGACCTTTATATAGATACCTATCACCGCGGCGGCCACCGCGCCCGACGCCACCGTCGCCACTCTCCTTATGAGCAGTTCTGTCTCATACACTACACGCATTTGCAGCACCAAAGACACCATGATGCAACTTATCATTGCCAATTGTAGGAACCCCTGCGAAATGCTCTTTGCTGCTGAGCTTGATGGCACTGTTGAGAAATCCATAGTGAAATACCTGTATGCATTGTTCCATGGTCCTGTGATGTAGTCAATTGCGAGGACCCCGCGAGCAATGACAAGCGCTAGGGATATTAAGTTGATGTAGAAAAGGGTCAGGCGGGCTGTGGGTTTTGCTAGGACGCCGAGGGTCAGCAGGAGAATGCCAGCGCCGCCGATTTGTACCGCAAAGATGGTCGCCCATTTAACGTTTTGGATGTTGAAGTCATTCACTAGGTCCAGGGCGACTGTAACATTGTCACCATCGGTACGGGTCAGATTGAAGGTCTGGGTGTAGGGGTCCCAGGAAGAGTTCATTGCGGGAAGATTTAATATAGTTTAGGGAGTTTCTAGAGGTATGAAAGGTCGAATTGGCTGGTTCTATGAATCAGAACGCAAAAAGCCAGTGTGTGTAGCAGAACAAGACCAAAATCAGATGACGAAGGCAATGCTAAAGAGTAACCCAAAGACTAAAAGAACCCCGGAACTGGCATGCAGTTCTTTTATGTCCAAAAGCAACCCCTATCCAGTCACTTCATATACCGCGAGAAGCTAAATGGTCACAATGCTCCCTTGAATCCGGCCGAAGACAATTTCCACGGTTCTGATATCGATATAGCGGCGGAAACACGCAGTTTCTGGATTCCCCAAACACTTACTTCATTGCATTGTTTTGAGCTTTTTGGCCAGCAGTTTCTAGTGGTTGCGGTACTGGGATTGTGGTTGGCGCTAGAGAACAATATCAAGACGTTAGCATTGTCCTTCCGCTACCCGCCTCATCCTGCTGAGGCGGCTAGAATGTTTGAAGTTCACAAAGATTCAGACCATAACGATTGCAAAGCCATATGCCTTCATGTCTAGGTCATGGTCACCGGTCTTGATATTTGGATTCGAGGTGGTCCTGAGAGAAGCTTTATGAGTTCTGATTGGCTATATCGTTGGCGAATATATGGTCAGCACAAATGCTAGGCCAGTCATATCATACACATCTACACACCTCGCATTGCTAATCGCCGTAGCCTATGGTAACCTTTGACTTTTCTTTTTCCGGATTACTTAGAATATCCTAGGCACCCAGCACCCAGAATAGACCCTTGCAGCTGTAGAGATGAGTGACAGTTCGTGATCGGGGGTTTGGATATTATTGCCTAGACTGCCTCACCCAAATAACTAGTGTTTGCGAAGAACTAAAGGTTGTCATAAAGCTTTCTCATTGTGTGGGGATGCTGAAAATGAGGGGATGATCTGCTATGGTAGGCAGAGTTTCGTGGAATAGACGACTGACGTTGGAGGAGACACCCAGGGTTATCCTGGAACATTGGGTCATCATGGATGAACCCAAGCTCAAACTCCACCTCACACCGTACCATAGAGCACAGTAGTTAGCTGGGGCTACAATCACCAATCGAAACAGCTTAATGCCTCCCATCGAGCTTCTGTAGAAAACACCCATTACGATCACCACCTAGAATATAGATATTTAGATAGGCACCAGCCGACGTTCGTCCCTGCACCATGCATCCCCCCCGCCCGCATCCCTTGGCACCGGGAGTGACCGTCTTGGCATCTTGAGCACACACGTCTTCCCCCCTCCCCACATCATCCACACGCGTCAAACACCAAACAAACAGCTTTTCTCCATTCTCACCTCATATACGACTATGGCGGCCCGCAACAGGCCTCGAGCGCTCCCGAAGGAGGACGGCGACGCCCATGAGGAGATTGCCTTGTGGACGAAGATCGTCAATGAGCTCAAGGAGCTGGCGAGGATGTCAAAGCGCGTGAACGAGCTGGCGACCGAGATCGTGGAGGAAGAGCAGAGATTGGCGGATGGTGGTGAGTTTTTTTCTTTTTTTTCTTAAAAAAAAAACTGCTTTTTTTTAAGGGGGTGGGGAGGGGA
Source organism: Morchella sp. 2018-W16 (assembly GCA_024713755.1). Classification (NCBI taxonomy): domain Eukaryota; kingdom Fungi; phylum Ascomycota; class Pezizomycetes; order Pezizales; family Morchellaceae; genus Morchella; species Morchella sp. 2018-W16. The sequence goes on along the minus strand of JAMGYY010000008.1, from coordinate 1,747,036 downwards.
GTTCTGCGGTGTTGTGGTGTTGCCTGTGTTTGCGGCGCTTTTTTTATATGTGCCTTATACCAACCAGCTTATCTCGTGCGCCGTATATTGTACTGATATCATATCAATTATCTACGTACCCTCCACATCATCTGATATTACTACTACGTTTGTGCAACTTTTTGTATCTTATGTAAATCAAATAGTCCCGAATCTAACACCCAAGATCCTCAAGATGCATCCTGGCGAGAATATGAGCGCCTCGGGGAGCTCTACCAAGAACATATCAACCTCGCCGAGCGAGAACAAAAGTAAGTCCAGCACTATCGATCTGCTTATATCGAATATCTATATTGATATATATATACTAATAACTTTCCCTAGAACCCTCAAATCCGTCGCCGAAAATAACGACGTTCTAATCGCCCTCCGAACCGCAACAGAGGGCGGTGACAGAGGAGGTATATAGCACTTCCACTTCCTCCCTCTCTCCCCGTCCAAAGAAAAAAGAAAAAAGAAAAACAAGGAAGAGATCAAAAAAATTCCATATATTACCGCAAGAACCAAATGTTATGAGAAGAAAATGCTATTAAAAACTACACTTACTTCTGTTTCACACCCCACCCATACCCCCCTACCCCTCTTCTATCCCCCTCCCTCTTACTACTCGAGCCAAAAAAAAACCAACCCATGCTAAACCCCAAAACCTCCCAGTCGACAAAAAGCGCGGCAAACGCAAGCTCGACGATGCCCTCACATCCGATAGCCCCACGCGCACCACAAAGATTGCGCGCGGCGCTTCCGCTGTGCCCTCGGCCGACGCGCTGCAGATCAACTCCGAGGTTGCCTACCGCCTGCCCAAGCAGAAAGGCGCCGAGGGCGAGTGGATCCAGTGTATCATTGTCAACACCATCGGGGACGGGCCAAAGAAACGGTAAGCTATATAATATATATTGATATGTGTGTGTTGCGTTTTGGGTACGGAAAAGGAAGACTGATGGAGTGGTGGCTGCGCGGGTAGGTATGAGGTGAAGGACCCGGAGCCAGATGAGGCCGGAGGTCATACGACATATAAGGCGTCGGCGAACGCACTGATCCTGATTCCGAGGGACAGTGCGGGACTGCCGATGTATCCAGTGGGTAAACAGGTGCTGGCTAGATATCCAGAGACGACAACGTTTTATCGGGCAGAGGTGATGGGGACTAAGGTTTGTTCTCTCATCTATTCCTTGGTGAATGTGCGGACAGCGACGAGCGCTAATATACGGAATAGAGGGATGGGACTTGTAGATTGAAGTTTGAAGGCGAGGAAGAGGTTGGGAAGGAGACGGAAGTCGAACGACGCCTTGTCCTCGACGTCGGGAACAAATAGATAAATAGGTAGCTTGAATGTCTGGTTTTGGTTTCCTTTTTTTTTTTTTTATTATCTTTTTTCCTTTTACTTTTTTAAGTTTGTTTACTACTACTAGAAGCAGGGTTTCTTCTATAATTTCCTACTGGTAGTTTTTACTTACTAGCTATGTGGTTCTCTCATTTTTTCTTTTTCTTCTTTTTTTTTTCTTTTCCCTCCTTTTCTTTTTCTTTCTTATTTTAGTTGTGCTTGGCTTCGGTTGGGGGCAGCGGGTCAGGAGTTTGGAAAATTAGCTTGTTTGTATATACCACCGAGTATGGTTGTATCGTGCGTGGTGGACGGCGGGAGAGGAGAAGAAGGAGAAGGAGGAGGAGAAGAAGAAGGATGTCAATATAGCTTCTGATGAGGGGCGATAATTCTTTCACTGCATGCATTATTGGCTTGTAGGGTAGGGGGTCGGGGGTGGAGTGGGGGTGCGAGTGCTGGGCTGTGCTTGAGAATGTCTTTTTTGGATGTTGGCGGTAGCAGTAGTGGCTACAAGATCTAGTATTGCTATTGCTAATCGTTACTATATGGTTTGTTATTTGGAAAGACTGAAATTTGAAAAGAATGCTTTGGGAGAGTGCTTTTGGAAAAGGCTGCTTTTTTTATACCTGTTTGATTTGAGAAATACCTATTACATATTACCTATTTAATTAAGAAGCAATTATTCATCTACTAGCCATTATATCAATGTCTGGGTCAGGAACGAAATCGCGGGCAAAAAGAAAAGAAAAGAACAGAAAAAGAAAAAAAATCCCACCATCCGATCATTTCCATTCCTCCCTACCTAGCACACACACCACTAGGGCCTAACGCCCCTAACCTCCTCCCTGCTCTCCTCCCCACCACCACTACCCCGTCCACCAGTATACCTAGCCTTCTCCGCTGCCTCCTCCGCCGCCCGCTGCTCCCGCTCGATCCGCATCCCGTCCTCGATGGGCCGCAGCGCGTGCTCCATGGCCACACCGGTGCGCACTAGCTTGTCGTTCTGGGCACGCAGTGCGGTGTGCTGCGCACGGAGGGTATCGAGGAGGGGTTGTAGCCTGGTGAGTGGGGGGTTGTTAGTTAGATGTAATTATAGAGGGAGAGGTTGGGGGGCTTATCTTGGACGAGGAGGGGGGCGTAGGGGCTGGGATGGGGTTGGGCGGACATTGTGTGAGAGGGGGGTGTCTGGAGACAGGGTGAGGGGATAAGCTTATCGTCGTCCGTGGTTGTGGGTCTGAGGAGTGAGCTGGAGGGTTGCACTTACCTGCAGTAAAAAGCTGATTATGACGGTGGGGAGGGTTCCCACTCTAGAGAAGAAAGCTTATTATTGATTGACAGTAGCTGTCACTACTCAATTGTGTAGAGTATGATCTCTCGATGCGTGGGGTAGGTTAATGATCACGGGCAGGTATCAAAGCTGTAAGTACAATTACGCGTTTCGTATGTGGTGTGAGTGTGAGGTGAGTGGTTGGTTGGTTGGTGTGGGCGGACGAACGACTCGAAGGTCTGGACTTCTGGACCACCCGCCGGGAGTGTCGATTCGGAAGATGCATGGAACGGCGAAATCGACAAAACACGTGCCGCAACGGCGCAGAGATGTAGGGAACGGTTTGATTTGTGAGAAAGACAGCAGACGGGGCATACGGGAGAGCGGGAGAGCGGTTTATTCGCTAGTTGAGTTATTCGATGATGGGGATCCTGATTTGTTTTCACTCTCTCACTCTCTCTCTCTCTCTCGCGCCACTCATGTCTGACGTCTGATGTCTCTGTCTCTGTCTCTAAAGCTATATTATCATCATTATGTACCAAGCTAGAGAGGTGCTACATTTTCATCCCTCCAATCCAGAACTGAACAAGCGGCGTTGTGTGTGCACGGACAGAAAGACACAGACAGAAAGAACAAAAAAAAGAGTCCACCATTCAATTATCTAACACTCAACAAAATGGGCACATCTGACCTATCTGCAATTGAGGAAGAAGAGGAGGAGAAGGGGGACCTGAAGCCTAAAGTTAGATAAAAAGACAAAGCAAAACGGAGGTCATACGTTCTTATGATTGTGAATATCCTCCTCCCATTCCCATATGCTCTCTACTTTTTCTCTCTCTCCCTCTCTCCCTCTCTCTCTCTCTCACTCTCTCCCAGTTAGCTACACAGACACACATATACATCATATACATACATACATGTACCTACAACTCTACCTCTAGCTAATAGGGCACTCTACCGACATCGTTATCCACCCCCCCCACTCACCTGCCCGCCGTGAAAAAAAAAGGCGGCTACTGCAGATCCATCCCTGCCTTGCGAACGCTCTGCTTGCTTGCCTGCTTACCTGCTCGCTGGCTGGCTGTCTGGTGCCGAACCGAACTAGCTACGCTCCGCATCAACGTTCCTCAACCACCGGACGAACCAGGCCCCATTTTACCCACTACATACATGTATCCACCACGGTCATAGAAAAGTACCCTTCTCTACTCGTTGGAATATAGAGCACATACATTATCGACAATCGATAGCCTCGGGAGTTTTTTTTTTTTTTTTTTTATTATTATCTACCCCCCTTGCGCGATCAGCCTTGCTAATCGGAGGAGAGAGAGAGAGAGAGAGAAGGGGGTCCAGGACTCTCTCTCCCTTATCTGCCATTATCAGAGGTGTCTGTGTTGCGTAGCGTTGTGTTGGGGTGGTACATCTCTACCTACAGTAGGTTGGTCTTTACTCTTTGGACAAGGTACGTCTTGTACTTTTATGTAACCTCTCTAGAGCACTTCCTAGAGTGCGTTTTCTCTATTCTACATGTAGTCTGGTTGTTGCTGCTGGAGGAGAGATAAACCCTCACGTCACTCTCACTGGGAAGGAAACAATTCCCTCCCCTCTCTCCGCCTACATGTATCTACGTAGTTGGTTATTCCTCTCTTCCGCAATTTGTATCATTGTACCAATCTTGTTGAGCCCCCCTTTTTAAAAGAAAAATGTATAATCCCCACCCCCCAACCATAGTCCCGCTATCCATGATTTTCAGGGGCAAAATCAGCACCACAAAAAAAAGAATAATTGAGAGAGAGGGAAGGGGGGGGGGGGGGGGGGGAACGGACCCGGAAATTTGAACTGACAGGGGTTGTTGTCCTCAGAAATCTCGCTTTCCAATAAAATAAACCCAATAATCCAATCCGATCCAGCTTCCTTGCCCGGGGGTGAGAGAGGAGGGAGGAAGGACCGGGGGGGCTACCAAAGTATTTACTTTACTACTACTGCTACTACCTACCTACCCTACTTACTTTACTTACTTTATACTTCCCTTTCCTCCCGTTTTCTCTCTCTTTCCCTCCCTCCTCTTCCTATTCCTGCTCTGTCCAATTGAGGTTCCCACTCCCCCTAAAGAAACCCTCAACAGGAGCAAGAACCAAGAGACGAAGAAGAAACAGCAACAGCAGCAGCAGCAAAAGTCCAGCAGGACCGACGCCAGCAAGCAAGCAAGCAGAAATGCAGCTCCCCCTCCTCCCCCCGTCGCTCACGACAAAGAAGCCGCCGCCGCAATGGGATCCATTCACGCCGCTGGTGCAGACGCTCTCAAAGAGCGCGTGCATCCACCCAATTCACACGATCGTCATCATAGCTCTGTTAGCCTCGACGACCTACATCTCCATACTGGAGAACAGCTTATTTGACCGCAGTGCCATGAAATGGGCCTTTGGTGGGTCGAAGAAGAATCTGTCGTTGATGGATGGGAGTGCTCGCGTTGCGGTGGGCGAGGAGACGCAATGGAAGTGGAAGGAGATTGGCAATGATGGGTTTGAGGTGCGTCTTTTTTTATTTTTTCTTTACTTTTTTTTTCTTTAGTTGTGGCCTCATTGGTTCCCCTTTATCCTCAACGTTTTTGACGGCTTCATGCGAGATTTTTTTGCTTTTCTTTTCGTTACTAACAAGGGTTCATTACAGTCCGCAACGCAGCTAGCTCTATTGACGCTCTCGTTTCCAAAGAGCTCGAATGGTTTCGCTGCACCGATTGCCCCAAATGGTTCCATTGCATCAATTGTGCCCTCAACCGAGGAGTCTACAATTGTTTACGCTCTCCCCTACGATCAAATCACTAGCTTCGTCGACTCCGTCTCTGAATTGCCTATTGTCGATGCCGGAAAATCCGAGGATGGCGAGAAGACGCGGCGCTGGGTTATGCAATCTTCCCGCAGCAATGTCTCTGGCAGTTGGGTAGAAAGAGCCCAAGGCACAATTGAAGATTTCAAGCAGTTGATTCAGGTATGATCTCATGAGTTACGCGGCCCCACCCCCGATATCCTCAACTAATGTTTTGTTGGGTAGAATGCCGATCCGCTTGACATTGCGATTATGTTTCTGGGATATCTCTCGATGCACCTTACTTTCCTGTCACTATTTTTGTCGATGCGCCGGCTAGGGTCTAACTTCTGGCTTGCCGCGACCGTTTTGTGCTCGTCTAGCTTCGCCTTCTTGTTCGCATCGATTACGACGCATAAGCTTGGTGTTCCTATCAACATGGTTCTCCTTTCCGAGGGGCTCCCATTCTTGGTGGTAACAATTGGATTCGAGAAGCCCATTATTCTTACGAGGGCTGTGTTGGAAGCTTCATTGGCCTCGCAAAAGAAGAAACAGGGTAATTCCTCCATTCAGAAAGCCGTTCTCACCGCCGTCCAGGATAAGGGGTTCCAAATTGTCCGCGATTACGTCATCGAAATCATCGTTCTTGCTCTCGGCGCCGCGTCAGGGGTTCAAGGTGGGCTGAGGCAGTTCTGCTTCCTCGCCGGGTGGATCTTGGCGTTCGACTGTATCCTTCTTTTCACTTTCTACACGGCGATCTTGGTTGTCAAGCTCGAGATCAACAGGATCAAGCGTCATGTGGCGCTCCGTAAGGCTCTTGAGGAAGATGGCGTCAGCCACACAGTGGCGGAGAACGTCGCTAGGTCAAACGAGTGGCCGCGCCAGAGCACAAAGAACGAGGATGGCACCACCGACACTACCGATGATGGCACCGTTGTATTCGGAAAGCGCGTCAAGGACTCTAGTGTTGGTAGGTTTAAGGTGTTGATGGTTTCCGGATTCGTCCTAGTCAATATCTTCAATCTGTGCACTCTTCCATTTAGGGATAGTGGTAGCTCGACGGTTATTGCGCAGGAGACTGAGATTGTCATTCCAGATGTAGATGTCTGGAAGGTTGCTGGTAGTGCGTTGGAGTTTCTACTTCCTGTTGATGGTTCAACTGTTGTTACTGTTCTGAGGCCCATTGAGTATGAACTGCGCCTCCACAGTGCCAGCTACCCTTCTGCATCTGTCGATGGCCGTGATTCAGTCCTTGGTGATTATGATGGGTCCGAGCTATTTGTAGAGGGCGTTGGAAGCAAGGTTGTTGAGGGATTGTTGAAGAGCTTGGAAGACCCCGTCTTGAGCAAGTGGATTATCGTTGCTTTGGCTCTCAGCTTGGTTCTCAATGGATATTTGTTCAATGCTGCGAGATGGAGCGTGAAGGAGTCGTCGCAGACACTAGAGGCTGAATTGAGCCAGAAGGCAAAGAAGGTCCAGGACACCGAGGATAAGCCTCGCCCCGTTGAGCGTATTTTGGCTGTAAACTGCACATGTGGTGGTGCGAAGCAAAGATCTGTCGAAGGAAGTGTTGCCCAGGCAAACACCCCCGAACCTGGTCGCACAGTCGCCGAGTGTGAGGCCCTGCTAAAGGAGAAGCGCGGAAAGGATCTCAGTGACGTTGAGGCAATCGAACTCTCCCTCCGCAATAAGATTCCCGGTTATGCTTTGGAAAAGACTCTTGCGGATACCACCCGTGCTGTCAAGATTCGACGATCTGTTATTTCAAGGAACCCCGCTACTGCCGATAAGACTGCTCTCCTCGAACGATCACTTCTGCCATACGAGAACTACGACTACGACCGTGTTCTTGGTGCCTGCTGTGAAAATGTCATTGGTTACATGCCTCTCCCTGTTGGTATTGCTGGGCCTCTTAACATCGATGGCGAAGACTTCTTCATCCCCATGGCCACCACCGAAGGTGTTCTTGTCGCTAGTACTTCCCGTGGTTGTAAGGCTATCAACGCTGGCGGCGGAGCTTTTACCGTTCTTACCGGTGATGGTATGACTAGAGGACCTGTTGTCGAATTCCCGGATGTCCGTCGTGCTGGTGCCGCAAAGAACTGGGTCGACAGCAAGGAAGGACAGGCAAAGCTCAAGAAGGCATTTGACTCCACCTCTAGATTCGCAAGACTCCAAAACATCGGTACTGCACTCGCTGGAACATACCTTTACATCCGATTTAGAACCACCACTGGTGACGCTATGGGGATGAATATGATTTCCAAGGGTGTTGAGTACGCTCTGCACGTTATGAGCACCGAGTGTGGTTTCGACGATATGGCTATCATCTCTGTTTCCGGAAACTACTGCACTGACAAGAAGCCTGCCGCTGTCAACTGGATCGAGGGACGTGGAAAGAGTGTGGTCGCTGAAGCAATTATCCCTGCTGATGTTGTCAAGAGCGTTCTCAAGAGTGATGTCGAGTCTTTGGTCGAGCTGAATACCGCAAAGAATCTTATTGGATCTGCTATGGCTGGAAGTGTTGGTGGTTTTAACGCCCACGCTGCAAACATTGTTACCGCATTGTTCTTGGCCACCGGACAGGACCCTGCTCAGAATGTCGAATCGTCTAACTGTATCACAGTCATGAAGAGGTAAGCTTATCATTTATCCCTGATTGTCGTTAGTTGAGCCTTCTAACATCCCACAGAACCCGCGAAGGTGCTCTCCAGATCTCCGTCTCTATGCCCTGTATCGAAGTCGGCACCATCGGAGGTGGTACAATCCTCGAGCCTCAAGGTGCCATGCTCGATCTTCTCGGTGTCCGCGGTGCCCATGCCACCAACCCCGGTGATAACGCTCGCAAGCTTGCCCGAATTATTGCCGCCGCCGTCCTCGCCGGTGAGCTCTCACTCTGCTCCGCGCTTGCCGCAGGACACCTCGTGAGGAGCCACATGGCCCACAACAGAAGCACACCCGCGAGTCGCGCAGCGACACCGGCGCCCCCAGACACACCTGTGGGACTGACAATGTCAACAATTAAGAACAAGCAACTCGGCGAGCTGAAGATGACGCCTGCAAGTTAGTAGATGGAAAGTGCGGAATATAAAGAAAGTTTTTAAACTGGTATGGAATTGGACGTGTTACGCCTTAAATGATATATTGTGCATTGGTTCGTCGGTTGGATGGTTGGTTTTGGCTATTTGGGTTTTCTTTTTTACACTTTTTTTTTATAATGAAATTTTTTTCTCCTACCCCCTTCCTCCCTCCTCCTCCTCCTCATACCTCTCTCTATCTCTCTTGTTATATCTTTCCTCTTTTGGTGGGAGTGCTCAGTGTGGGGGTTGGCGTATGCGTGCGCATTCGTGTTTTTTCTACTCGTTTTGCGGTTGCAACTATTCCGTTGTTGTATTTGTTGGCCAGCGAGCAAGCAGGTAGGGAGGCAAGCGCGACGATTGTGGTGAAAGTTAGGGAGGGGGAGTTTTTTTTTCTCTTTCTTTTTTTGAGTTTCTCTTCATTTTTTTGTGTGCTTTCTTCTTTTTATAGTGCACGCGTGTGTGTGCAGCAGCTATGCATGCTTCACTGTATTTTGTATATACATGAAGGTATCCGTATCGTCTCGTTGGTAAAACGAAGGTGGGGGGGCTTGTGTTGGGAATAATTAGAGCGGGGTGGATGTAGTGGTATGTGGAAAGGAGTGAGGGAGGGAGAGGGAGAGAGGGAAGGTGAGGGGGGTGAGGGAGTGGGGAAAGAATAAAAAATAACTTAATAATTTACGTTGATGTCTGTGTGTCGTGATGCCGGAATGCGTGGGGCAATGGTAGTGGCTTGAAGACGCTCGAGTTCTGCTCTACAGTGTGAATTGGGGATTGGTTGGGCGGAGGGAGAGGGAAGCCATGCGGGGTAATATGGCCCGCGGAGGTCGAGCGTGAACCAGAATGATACTTCGTGTCCGTGGTTTCGTTGCTGGTTTTTAATGGCACGTTTTTCTGCTTGAGTGTCCTATATATTTTTGTTACTGTCTTTAGAGGAATCCGTGGCTGCTGGGGGCTTTCATTTAATGTATCATCTGCCTTTGGCTCTGGTAGATAAATACATGTATATATCCTTCCGTCAAAAAAGGATCAACCCAAGGTTAGTTGGTACACGCCTGCTGGTTCGCAGATCACGCTTGAAGACTTTAAGCCCACGTAGTTGGTACTTATGTATATGAGCACGTATGTCGTGCAGATGTGCGTTCCGACAAAGCTTGTTTATCCTGCAGCTATCCCACGGGTGGTACTCTGTCCATCGGTAGACCACTGAGAGCACCCCAGGCGAAGAGAGGAGCAATTGGTGGCTGTGTATGTATATGCTGCGTGCCGAAAGACGGCAGACCTAGATTACTAGAAGCGAGGCCAAGTCCCGCGGTGTGCCTGCTGAACGGTTTATGTAGTTTGACGGTGCAGCTAATACAGCAGGAAACAACACAAATTTGATTTAACTGCCAATGAATGGTGATGGTTTGGTGTAAGGGGAAGAAGGCACACATCCTGGGTTTTAAATTCGGGGAGTATGTCTCTACGTCACCCACTTTCCAGTTGACAACAGAGTTTGATGTAACGTCATTAAATATCACTCGGCGAGGGCCAAGCCACTGACCCTTGAGCGGAAGTAAGCGGCTTCCATCTTAGAGGATGGTCTAGACCTTCCGGACAGGGCCTGCAGGGCTGACGGATTAGTCAGAACCGGCGCGGCTGCTTAGTCCCTGCTAGCGATGGCCGGCCTTAACGTTAGGGATCGACAAAGGATTGAGATCGTGGTATTCGTCATTTACGCGATTAATTAGGAAGATCCAAGGGCCCTGATGCTGCTGCTAGTATCGAGAGCCCGGACTTGTAGATTCCGTGTCTCAATTTCTACCTCATTACATGACAACTGCTCGCTTCCAGGCAAGTTTCAGATACGCAGTATATCTCGGGCGATTGTGCTAGGCTCAAGGGCTTAAAGTTTCAGTAGTTATGCAAGATTATTATGGATTCACCTCAAGGCTGGACCCAGGAGGAAGACAAGCTAGTATACATGGGACAAAACTGCAAGATATGGGATGGTATTATGAGTGCCATCAACTACAAATTTGATTGCTATTCGGTCTTCGCCAGCTGGCTCTCAATGGCCGCGACCAAGGACTCTGGCTTGGTTGTTGAGGCCCAGCGCTCAACAACCTTTCCGTCCCTACCAATGAGGAATTTCTCTGAATTGATGTTAGGATGTTTTCTGAAGCTTAGCTCTACATGCGAGTCTTACCGTAGTTCCATTTGATCATTTTGATTCCCATAAGGCCGGACTTCTGGCTCTTGAGGTATCTAAGGTGGTGCCTTGTCAGAAATAGTTATGGAATGCAATGGGGGGAAGGCGTAATACTCATAGACTGGAGAAGCCTTGTCACCGTTCACATCGATCTTTCCAAGAATAGGGAACTTGATACCGTAGTTCGTTCTTCGGGAACAGTCAGAAAAATGGTTCAGGTAAGTTGCCAGGATCAAACGGGGGTGTCATACGTGCAGAACTAAATAATTAGGGTCAGCACAAGAGAGTTCTAAAGACAAAGATGGGTAGAAATTTCATACATTTTGAATCTCCTCAGCAGTGCCCGGCTCCTGTCCACCAAACTGGTTGCAGGGAAACCCGAGAATGACAAGTCCTTGGTCCTTGTATTTCTCGTAAAGGTTCTCGAGACCCTCATATTGCTATAGGGAAGGATTGGATGTTCAGCATTCATATTTTACTCGATGCCTTGCGGCAGAATGTACTTACATTAGTGAAGCCGCACCTGTATCACCATCCCTTGTTAGAAAACCAGTACAGCAGGTTTTGCGAAAGAAAAAAGGGGTGTATTACTTGCTGGCAACATTGACAACCAAGACGACCTTTCCCTTGAGCTCTGAGAAGTCATATTCCTGGCCCTTAGAATCGAGGGGCTTCAAATCGTAGAAAGTAGTAGCAGATGCCATTGCGATATTTTTGTGAGAGAGGTGTTTGTGTATATAAGAGTGTGTGTATACCTGAATGTGGTTGATGTAAGGTGGAAGATATGTGAGAGGAAGAAAGGTCTGAAAGGAAGAACAAATACCCTCTAGGACGGGTGAAAGTGTTAACCCGTCCCGAGCTCGGCGATCTGGATGCTGTCATATGTCATCGAACGTTCCTTCGGCAAGCGAGATGCCTGCTCATCATGTCTATCCTACTGGGTGATGACCTGGCCCTAACCCTGTCCACTCAACCACCACCGGTTATCGTCATGCAAGTATTTGTCAAGATATCGTTGGAGCCGAGGAGAGTCTCAATACATGAAACAACGTTATTTCCCTCGCCGCCGCTGGCTTATGATCATAAAAGATCAATTATTATATTACACTGCTTAAGATAACAGATAGCGGATACTGGGCTAGATTTCCCTATTTATATATTGTACGTTTTAGCGACTTAAACCCCATAATAGCCTTCCCTTTCAATGCGAATGCGCCATCCGCCCGAGGTACTATTGACTGCCCTGTAAGCCTCAATGTTTACTACTAGATCCGATTCGCCCTTCCCGATCGGGATTATTTATTATATCTGTAAACAAGCCTTTGTCTTCATTCTCCGAAGAATCTAGAGCTCTCTCGCTGATTGATTGGCCCTTGTTTTTGTTAGTATTCTCTCTGGATAAGTGCAGAACGGAGGGACGAAGCGGATTTAAAACAGCTAAAGAAGGTTGCGAGGGAAGGCACTAGGTGCACGGGAGGATGGCAAAGATATGAAGAATCTCGAAGAGGGCAAGGGCAAGCGAGACAGGGGATCAACTGAGGGATCAAGGAGAGTTATGAGGGGTGTATAGGAGGCAACTAGATATAGTGCGGGGAGAGAGAGAGAGAGGAAGGTATGGTATTCTCAGCAAGCTGCTCGTAGAGGGCGGTGTATCCAGTCGTTTTTCTACGAGGCTACTCCACGTCTGTTGCTCAACCCCGAAACTTTTAGGCCCGACCCCAAGTGCCCCAAGGTGCCCCACGCTGCCCCGGCCCTGCAGGTCAAATCTGGGGTAGGAACTATAGAAAGAGTGGGCGAAGAGGTGGCTAAAGAGTAGTGAGGAAAGGGTAGTAGGGTGTGACAGCATGGTAAGAGAGTAGAAGGCAGAGGAAGAGAGCAAGGCAGCAAGATAGACAGCAAGAGTGTAGAGGGGGTAATTGAGGATATCAACACCGAGCGCACCTTACAACGTAGTTAAACCCAAACTATTATTATTTGTACGAAAGTAAGAACGCCGTACGCCCTATAGATGGTATATAATGCATCACAAACAGAAATATTGTTACAAATTGAATAATAGTTTTCCGATAACCTACAAGTACTCTCTCACTCATTCTTAGTCTACTCGTGTTCAGCCTTCCTTAATTCTCTTCCTGGAGCCCCCTAACGAATCGTCCGGCAATCCGCTCCTCTTTGTCCCTGGTAATGATATATCGTTGTCGTCCTGACTTACTCTGCGGTGGGGGTATTCAGTTGCCTGGCTCTCAAATGCACTGTTTTAAAAAGGTAAGCTCAAGACCTATATGGAATATGAACGGCGGGGGACACTTTACTTCAAAGTCAATTTAGCACCCTCAGTGAAATATGGATGCTCCAGCGCTGCTTGTGCGGTCAGTCTTTGGGTTGGGTCATAATTCAACAGGCCCGATAAAAGTTGAAATCCTAATGCATTTGTAGCGCCGATGTTATGATACCACCCTTCAAGGACATTCGCGGATGGCTTGAAAACTTGCAACTGATTGTACTCGGGCTGTTGGGTAACACCAGGCCACCTCTCCTCTACAAAAGTATTGTAAATTCTAGGCCTTAATAAGGTTGAGTGTGTAGGAGGTTAACTTACTGGTAGGTGTTCCAAGTATCTCAATAATTTTCTGCATCTGGTTTCTTTGAAACGGCACGGTACTTTTTTTTTCCATCTTTGCCTCTTCTCCCTTGAATATCGGCCTCAGAGCCAATAATTCAGCAAAAATGCAACCCACAGCCCAGAGGTCGATTGCAGCAGTGTAATGTTTACTACCAAGCAGCAGCTCAGGGGCCCTGTACCATATGGTCACAACAACCTTATCTCCAGTATATAGACTCTGTAGTGGTTTCCAAAACAACCTCGCCAGACCCAGGTCTCCAATCTTGACCTCGCCTGCGGCAGTAACCATTATATTTGCTGGTTTAAGATCCCGATGCAAGACCCAGTTTTGGTGAAGATAGGAGACACCATTAAGTAGTTGCCAAAGAATAGATTTTACAGTCGCTTCCGGTATTAAGCGGCGTTCTGGGTGCGAGTGGAAATGTACTATTTGCTACGAATAATTAGCGATATAGGCCATTATCTACTAGTTAACAGAATGCAGTACCAAAAGGTCGTGTTCGGCGTACTCAAAAACCATGTAAATGCACTTGTCTTCTAATATGATCTCGTGTAAATGAATGATGTTCTCGTGGCCCAATTCACTACATAGCTACAGCGCCGAGTCAGCCTTGAGCCACCCAAAGTATTGAGGAATATACCCACAGCCATTTCCCTACAAGCAGATTGAGATATCCCCGTGTACTGAATAATTTCGCCTTCTTTGTCCGGCTTGAACCTATTGTAGAAAGGAGCAAAACCAAATTAGAATACTAGTCGCGTTTACCTAGAATATAGCGGGGAGGGAGAATAAGTCTTACTTTTTGATGGCGAACTCTTTTGTATTCCCCGGGAGCTTACTCCTTGCCTTGTAAACTCTACCATACGTACCGCTTGAGATAAACCCGATTATCTGGTAGCGGTCCAGAACCCGAACTTTACTTCTATAAGGGGGCATATCGTGTACTCGAAGCGTCTCAAACGAAAAATACGGTGCTGGTCGAGGCGGAAGTGGTGGACGAGACGGTAGTGGTGGTGAGTATGACAGTGAGTTTGCAGACCGGGTTTCCGCAGCGATCGTGCTTCTTGTCGACGTTGAGCTCCCTAGTTATCGCATGCGGCCAATCAGTTGAATCCTATTGGGAGGTGCCAAACTAAGTGTAGCGGTCTTTTTTGTCGCCAGGGACTGCGGACTAAATCGTGGGGTTGATAGCTGCTCCTTCTATGTTGTTCAAGGCAGCTCAAATCAGCCTTAATTCACCTCCGGGAAAATCGGTCACAGAGCCGCGGAAGACTTGTGGTGGCTTGTTATGGGGGATCCGAGGTTCTGTGTAACATTGGCTGTTGAGCATTGAGCCAGGTACATAAATGGAAGCCTTTCCACATATCGTCGCGTCGCCCAACTTCTAAACCACAGATGAGCATCCAGCATAGAGTAGTAGAGGAGGCATAGTTAGTAGCATAGCTCACAACCTCTCATCCGCCGATTTCCTGCTCGAGAGAAAGGGACTCGAGGAGGAGTACGCGTATACACTCACTGAAACCTGTACTTTTTCAAGATCTACTCTTATATAGTACGCTTATATTTCGCCGCACAATACTCTCTCCATCTTATAAGAACACCCCTTCCCCCGCTTCTCCTCCTCTTTTTCATCTTACTACTCTTTACTGCTTTCAACATCACCGAGTATAACTATTATCGTGATTCCCAAGATGATTACATTTACTCTCCTTCACTCCATCGCTACACTAGCCATAGGAACAACTTTATTCGGCTTTTGCATCGTAGGTCTACCCTAATATATGTGTTTCCCAATACTAAACTACTACTTGCTACCTTAGGCGGAACTCAACGCCCCGGAAAAGTCGATTCGTGAAGATTTAAAGTTAACCGATGCGCAGCTCGGTAAGAATCATGTCTATTTCTTAAGTTTTTTCAACTTCTCATCATTCCTGCTATTTCCACTGCCCCAAATCTTCATTATTCCCGCCAGTTCCCTACTGTTACGACTGCTGCAACTACCCCACAATCAAACTCGCTCTTTCATTATTATCATTATAACGTTTAACTTCCCTATGTTTCAAATCGCCCTCGGCTTTGGGCGTTATACAATATGTTTATTATTATTGCATGTGTTATCCGGGTGATTGTCATTATCTCACCTATTATATCTTCTCCTTCTTATCTCCTGAATAGTTCCCCAAACGTCTACTGCCTTATCTTTACTACATATTCAATCAGTGGAAGTACAGTAACTAATATGCATGTGGCTAGGGCTTTGCAATTCAATATTTGCCCTAGGAGGCCTACTAGGGGCCTTTGTTGGGTCGTCGGTCATTAATCTTCTGGGACCAAGAAAGTCGGTCCTAACCACTTCGGCTCTTTTTGCTATGGGAGGTCTAGCGAAAGGACTTGCACAAAGTGTGATTCTTCTTGTTTTCGGTAGGGCAATTTCTGGTATCGCGGCGGGTATGGTCACAGTTATAGTGCCACTCTTCATCAATGACCTAGCTCCAGAGGGTACGAAAGGGAGGCTGTAAGTTTTTGCTTCATCAAATTATATTGATCCATTTTTCTAATCCCTTTTATAGTGGCGCCACAACCCAAATAACAATTAATATCGGGATTTTGGTCACGCAAGTCTTGGGAGCCTTGTGTAGTGAGTCGCTCATTAATTACTGTTATTGGTCCTACCAGTATTCTAACCGATGTAGACGAGTCTAAAAAATGGAGACTTGTTATGATAGTAGGGGGCATACTCGGTGTCCTGCAAGCAATAATGCTTGTAGGGGTTTCTGAGTCCCCCCAGGTTTTGTACCGAAATGGTGATAAAGAGGGCGCCCGTAAAGCGTTAATTGCCCTCCGAGGCACAGAAATAATCGACGAAGAATTCGAGAAGCTTGGAAGTAGTGATGGTGCAAACGGTATGATATATTCCTCTAACAACTTTGGCACCTTTGTCTAGAGCTGATTCATTCCTAGAAGAGAATTCCGGTAATGAGGACGAACCACTCATCATGAATAATAGAACCGTAGCGAAATCCGCAGGCCTAGTAGAATTTGTAACAAGCCCAGTTTATAGAAAGGAATTTGCGTTAGTTGCAACAATTATGATAGTTCAACAGTTCACAGGTAAGCTATCTATTTTTTCGATCTACCTCATTTATATCTATATACAGTAGAGTTCTAATAATTCCATAGGGGTGAATGCTGTCGTGATGTATGGAGTCTCTATTTTAGGTGGACTCATGCCAGAATGGGCAGGCAGTTTAAATGCTTCGATTTCTGCTATCAACCTCTTTATCACGATTGGTGCCTCCCTTTTGTTTGACAAAATAAGTCATAAAACGTTACTGCTAGCTTCAATAACGGGAATGGCCACATTTTCGGCAGTTCTGGCAAAAGGAATCTATAGCGCACAGCCCTGGGTGTCTACAGTAGGCATTTTCCTCTTTGTGTCCTCGTTCTCGCTGGGACTTGGACCTTTGCCATGGATGGTGGCCAGTGCAAACGTTCCTGTACGCGCAGTTGCTTCAGCACAGTCCGTAGCACTAGTTGCGAATTGGGGCGGTACTGGGGTTGTAAGCTTTTTCGTCCCTGTGGTGGCGGCTCATTATGGGATGACAACGCTCTTTGTAGGGTTTTCATGCATGGGAATTCTATCCTTTGTGTGGGGATTGAAATATATCCCTAAGTAGGTTCTGAGCGGGTTGTTGGTGTTTTCACCTGTTTTTCCGACTTTTTTATCCGTTCCCCCCCACATGTAACTTGCAATGGTGCACATCGCTCCCACTGTTGTAGATGCTTCCTTTTGTCTATGTCATACGTACCCATACCCGCACCACCTACCCCTAATCCGCTTCCCCCCTTCCCCGTCCCTGTCATGCCCGAATCCCTTTGGATGATTGATTTTTTCCTTATCTTTCTTCCGCTCTCTCCTCATTTGCTCGCATATTTTCTTTTGCTCATCAATTTTCTACTACCATGGCGGATAAAATATATTTAGGGTCTTTCCCCCTCTCTTAGTCGCGTTCTACTACATACATACATATGGCCTAGTCCTCAATCAAGAATGACTAGTCATATTATATATCGCTGGTGTTACATACGTTCTTGTTTCTATTAGACACGGAGATCAAAATGCAGTCACATCCAGCTCTATATATAAATCCAATACATCAACCATATTCAAGTTGGCGTTGATTAGCTGAGTACAAGCTAAGTCCTAAGTCTCGAATACGAGATAAATAATTAATATACATGTAGTTGCGATGATACATGCGAGACGTTTACATGCGATGTGTAATACATATAACTAGGATGACGGTAGGTAATAGAATATACATAAATCGAAAATAGTAGGCCCCAAGGATTCAAAGGTTTTATGCGGTCATGAGAGGGGTACATGTATGGCTGTCGATATGCTGAAACCGTGAACAGACTTAAACATGAACGATCACTCGAAGCCAGGCTTCACCAGCCTATAGAAACTGATTGATTGATACTTCATACATGCGTGTAGTAGCCTATAGAAATAAATCCGCCTGTTTATTAGGAATGTGTATGCGTCTTTTTGTATGTGCTTATTTGATACACCACACGACCTTCTGAAGCCTGGAAATCTAAACCCTTCTAAAACTTTACCCAGCCGGCCCCCCTATATCTGCGGGGGGGTAGGCCGGTGGGGATGGGTTGTCTCCCAATTGCAAGACTATACCATCATATAAACTGTGATGTGTTAAGTTATCATTCAGATCGCCTCCTACACATATTCTAACCTATCCGAATCGGCCCGGATAGCTACGGGAAGTAATCACCCATTACACACAGTTGTTTGTATCAAGTGGTGTATTTGCCATTATATTAGAGGAGAGGGCGCCATGCAAGCCCACGGACTAACAGCGTCCAGTATAGTACACCTATAACTATATGTACATAAAATTATAAGTGCATTTATTTTTGGTTGTTTGCGTACATGTAGAGCTGTGCGGGGCAAAAATCGCCCGGGAAACTTGGGTCACTAAGTACATACATGTAAATGCATTGGGTAGTGCGTTTACAGGTACCGTCTCGAACTAACGAAAACCACTATAAAGGGTATTGTACATGTACCTACCCCAAACCACCCCTCTCAGATAAGTCCCCACAAACGCAACAGAACCACAGGGTCAAAAATAGCCCCCTTTATGGTGGCAGTATGTTTCGTTGCTCACTCCCTCACTCTTTACTGTGCTGATGATTAGCAGGCAACAGTAATTTCCATCCCCTATCTAATTGATGTAGTAGTCGGATCCCTATACATATTTCCGTGAATGCTGATCTCGAGATGGATTTGACGGTGGGACGGCACCTGATACTTGATTCAAGAGTTGCATTTATTTGAGGGGTGGTGGTTAAGATCCGATCAAAGATCCAAGTTTGGAGGGCTGCTTGGTTAATTCATGTCATGATAATGAAGATCAATTGATTTGATATGCGGTGCTAGAAGTAGAGGAAAGGAAAGGGGAAATGGCAACAAAATCAACACAAAGACCTGTCTATCTGACAATCACAACGAGTATAAATCTCAAAACTGCTTTATTAGTAGAGGTTTTTTGGTGGGGTATTGCAGTGTACGTTAATATAACTGAAGGGCGTTAGGTACTGGGCCGGTTGACTGTCGATTTTTGATACTACATGTAATCAGCTAAGGGGCGCCATATCGATACATGCATTCATAATTGTCAGGAGACAGGAAGACGTGGTTATGTAGTTAAAAGAAGCTCGGATGTTATAAGTACAGGTACTGTAAGTATACTGTCATGGTTGCTTTTGGTAGAGGACAATAAGTCATACATAAATGATGGCACGGTCACATGGAGGATATATATATATGACACCTTGAGTAATCCCTCAGGTCACCACTAAAAATTAGCCGGGACATACATATCCCTCCTCAATATAATTATCATCTCTTTGGTGTATTAATTGGCCCTGTCTCCGTTCGTTCCCGCGATTCACAGCCCCCGCCGAAGAAACATCCTAACGATAAGTACATGATAGCTATCGCTCGTTTGTACAATTTGACTTTGTATGTCTTCGCCTGTATTCAGGACTTGTGACAATCGGTGGCTCACCTCACAAAACTGTGGACTAACGGAAACTGTCAACCGGTGGCGTAAAATCGCCCAATAAAGTGGCTAAATTGACCAATTCTGTTAAAGGTTCTGTTTATCATCACGCCGGCAAGTTATGAAAACCGGGGACATGGTGAGCTACGGATTGCCACAAGTCCCGAATACAGACGAAGGCACTGGCCAATCCACAATACCCTAACTAGGATTTTATTCGCTCCTATTACTAGATAAAATTCGATTTATCCTAGTCTCGTTCCCAGACCCAATCGGTATTTCTTTAGGTCCTACTGGTGTGGACTAATATACATAAAATACTATAACACCAACCACACCAAAATAGGGGATGGGCACGAGACTAGGTTTATTTATCTCCTCGGTTTCTAAATCTTCAGTTGCTACTATCATACATATATATACTATCTACATGCCACAATATATAAGGCCTACTGGTCGACACCTCGCTCTAAGTTAATTCAACAAAAAAACTTTCACCCCCAAATACCTTACAAAATGTTTACTCCATTGCCATATCTGGTATGCTTCGATATAATCCTTCATGATTTAGGATGCTAACTATTAACAGTTAGCTTTCATGGTAGTTATGGTACCCGTAGATATTATTTACGGAACGCTATACGTATACGATGAAGCTCGGTCTCGAGACGGGTTTGGGGACCAAGTATCGAGTGGTTGAAGTAGGCATCAAGAGGTTGAAGAGAGGTTGACTACATATATTTAGCTATTTGTTTGAGTACCTATGTGTTATAATAAGATAAAAATCCGATTTCAGATCAGCTTCTCACACGCCCATTCTTAACTTTCCTCTATTCCTCGAGGTGCCTCAAGCGAGCCTTGGAATATTATACTCCCCTTGTCAGCACTTCTACAGCGTTTTTAGTTTTTCTAGAGAGTGATAGTGGTCAATATTACCTTCTGAAAGAGTGTGTGATGGCCTTTACAGAACTCATCATAAAAGCAGCCTGTGCACAAGATTATATTGGAATATCTAGAGCTCATACCGCTTTATCTAAGGTATAAACATCCACCCATCACAACACAACGAAACAAAATGATTACCTCCCTCTACGCCAGTGGGTACATGTTTCCTCGAGCACCCTTCCATCGATTTGTTCTGAATGATTACCGCGGTCTATACTCGTTGCCATTTGATAACCACTGCATAGGTATAGTACTTTGGCCGCTATACGTATTCTCAATCAATACCGCTCTCGAGGTGGATTAGGGGGTAGGAGGGCATCTGATAACTGATCATAGAAGACCGCCACCTTGGAGATGTACGCAGAGACTATGACTATAATGTTTAGTTTATTCCCTCGCTACTTGACCAATTGAGCGCGTCCCACGCTGACTAATCCCAACCAGCCTATTTGTGGATCGTGATGAATGCGATCTTAGTAGTACCATCCTGGGGATGTATATCTAGCTGTATCTGGAAGTGGTATTCCCTCAATTTGTTCTAAAGAGGCCTAACTACACACCTTTTTGAACTACATATGTAGCGCCTATATTTGATACCTCCCGAGTTAATCCTCAGGTGATGCCCCATTGTTGAACGCAATCCCCTCCTCATGAGGTAAATATGCAATTGGACTAGGATAATCGAGCGCGGGGTAGGGGAAGCGGGACAGGGCCCTAGGGGGTCGATAAGGCATGGCAACGGGATGTCGTCACCAGTAATCACTCGCGGTAAACTAGCCCGTACCGGTTACTAACGTTGGTTGGGCAGCCACAACGCGTTGGAAGTGCATGTTAACAAAATGCATACCCTAACCCTGGAATTTTAAGTCCAAATAACACCTCTCCAAAGATTAAATAGCACGAGCTCCCCATTAGATCATACACGACAGCTCCGAGTTCCAGTCCGGCGAATCAAATGGGGCGAGGACAAACCCACCGGCAGCGGATGTACCAATTCCAAGCCTCATTAGTCCGTGGAAAAAGCCCCTTTAGTGCAACAAAAAAATGATAATATATAGCAGCCCCTAATCGTTACCATTACCGCATACCGCCCAGGGCATTTCCCACGAAACCTGCTGTTCAGTTGTGTTGATGTGCCGCGGCCTCCTGTATATTTGAAAGGGTCCGCGGCCTTGTCATTACTGCCATTGTATGCTAGCCAGTATGACAGAAGGGGGGTCAAGACGAAGAAGTATATAAGATCAACACTGGAGGAAAAAAAGATATGAAGAAAACAAAAAAGAAGAACCAGTATAACCAATAAACAAAACCGCCACCGAGACCAAAATGTTTACGGCAATGTCACTATTGGTATGTTTTTGCGGTTCCTTATGGTTTACTACGCTAACCATATGTGATCTAATAGGTTGGAGTCCTTGCAGTCGTGGTACCATTGGATATTGTGTACGGGACACTGTTCGCATACGACGCAATTCGAGAAAAACTGGCCGAGACATCGAAGACGTCTGATTGAAGCGGATATCGGATGTTGCAACGGATATGGAATAATATAAAGGACGTGCTGCCAATTTGCGATTAATTTTCCTGCTGCAGCTACTGTCTGTCTGTAATTCATTTTATTCCTCTTCCCAAGCAAGATGATACATGTAGCAAAGTCTTGAAACTACCGCCATTGGGCCCGTGTTCGAAAGCCTATAAGACTACAATATTTAATACCGTGATAAGTTCAGCTGCACGGTATATACCGCTGTTCCTCGGGTACTCCCCGAGTACGAGAGTGTCCGTATGAGGCTAAAGAATTGTTGATGTGTTAAGAGAGAGGGTAAAGATACGGGTCGCGAACGATCATGAGAAATCACTCGCGCACGTATACATACACCCTCGATTGTCAAGACCTCTTGCCTACCCAACCACCGCGCACACAAACCCCCACCCAAGCATTGGCTCCCCAGAAATTACACGACGATGACCATGGTCATCTTCGCGCCACATTCACATGATCGTGGGCTCCTAAACCATATACCAGCACACCAGGTGCTATAACGTAGTCACTAGTGCGTGCCCCATCCAGCATATCACTACATAGAGCCTACAGCCCCAATCAGTCTTCTGCGCGGCCCTATATATCGCGGAGTATCTACGTAGGTTGTTAGCACGACGGGGAGTTTTGCTGCGGGGTGCAATTGCCCGCACTTCGACAGCTTAGGTTGAGACTAAAGCCTGACGAGGTAAAAGAGGGGTAGGTTTTGCTGCTAGTAGTAGTGTAAGTTATATGTAACGGTTATGAACCTCTCGACGAGGAAGTAGGGGTGGTGGATTAGGGCTATGTTGGTTTGAAACTAGGGTTGGGGTTTCTTTGGGTATGTCCGTGGTAAGGCAGACTTCAACGAGAGTGGTCACAGTAACAATAAACGTAGTAAGATTTATAGATCGAGCTTCACGGGTGAAAATCAATTTCCGAGAGATGTGCTAAAACCCTAGCCCTAGTTACTAGCTTCTAAGGTAACCCTAATCCACCATCTCATATTTCAAGCCATCGCTGGGACGGTGAGGTGGTAGAGGATACATGGAAATTGGTAGATGCCGATATTTACAATAATCACGATCACGCTACAGAAAACCGTCCAAATGTCTTTACATTTCTTGATTTAGCCTTCCTTCATTTACATCCTCTACCGAGGCCACTAACTTACTTCACCTCCGTAAATGCCCTAAACGTAATGAAAGACTCTCTCGCCCCCTCCTCCGCCGTCAACACTACTTTCGCCGTCGCTCCCACAAAATACACGTGCCCCCTATCGACCTTCACCTCCCTCGGGCCAACAGCAATATAGCCCCCGCCACTCGTACAGATCACAATACTTGGGCCCTCAATCGGCTCAAACGTCTCATCCTGCCCTCCCGCTAGCTCCGTCTTCACCACAGCAAACTCGTCAATCGGTGGATCATACAGCACACTTGTCGGCTGCCCCCCTCCCGCAGCCGCGGTGTTTGAGCCCCCCGCATACGCCTTAGGTGTCATCTTCTGCTCCGAAATCGGTGCATACGAGTACGTCAGCATCTCAACAAGGTTCGGCACGTCCTTGAACTTTGGCGTGAACCCCGCGCGAACAACGTTGTCCGACGCCGCCATGCACTCGATGATGTCGCCGGAGAGGTATGCGTGGGGGTCGTCGGCCTTGAGGAAGATTGCCTCGCCCGGGGAAAGCTCAACGTAGTTGAGGAAGAAGGTGCAGAAGAGGCCGATGTCGTTTGGGAACTGGGAGTTGAGGCGGAGGATGAGCCGTGCGAGCTCGGGGCCACCGTGGGCTGTGCCGCCGAAGGTGGTGGGGTTTTTGGTGGCGTCATCGACAAGCTGTGGGGTGGAGGAGGCGATGGTGGCCTCGGAAGTGTTCATGAGCGCGCCGAAGAGGGTCTTGAGGGCCGCTTTGTTGGTGGTGAGGTCGGAGGCGGGAGTTGATGTGATGGTGGCGGTGAAAGCGTCGCAGACTGAGGGGGTGAGGAGCGCGCGCAGGGCCGGAGTAGAGGTGAGGAAGGAGGAGATCTCGGCGAGGGGGCGGAAACCACAGAAACCGTCGAAGGCGGTGACGGCGATGGCCATTTCAGGCTTGTGGTTGTCGTCTGTAGGTGAATTTAGGGAATTAGTAAGGGGTAGGGCACAATGATATAACCAAAACCAAAGGATTGCTCCAATCGATCCCCTCAACCCCGAGAAATCCTCAAGCCTGATACAACGTACCAGGGTAGTTCTTTGGATCCTGCTTATGCAACCTCTCTGCCAGCTTCTTGTCTGGATGCGCCTGGATACTCAACGCCTTCTGGATCGACAGAACCTTGAACAGAAATGGGAGTTTATCCCCATAGATCTCCGAGACCGCCGTGGACAGGAGCGCCTTATTCTCCGTCACCAGGTCGAGGAGCGTGCGGCCGGTCGCCACATCTTTCGACGGATTCGAGGGATGCGTTCCCATCCAGAGCTACTCGTTGTCAGATATATTAGCCCTGGTAACTACTCTTGCTGGAGATTTAAATATATACCTCAGCATATGGCTTTGACTCCTCGATCGTGAACCCCGACTCCTTCGTCGCAGCAGCGAACCTGGCAGCGGCCGAGTCATTCCCAATTTTACCTTTTCGAATATCAACATTATATTTATATTCAAGGCAATTAATAGAGAAAGCTTAGAAGACTCACCCCAATCGTAGGAATTGGTGCCTTTATCATGCAAACCCCACCTATGACGTTAGCTCTCGCTGGCCAAGCTCAACCCCACACTACCGACCGGGAGTGAAACGCACCACATTGGAGCTGGAAAAGAGGTACGGGGAGCATCGTATAAGCTGAATGAGAGAGGAATACAGTTCCCAGGAGAAGAAACGATACTATAAATTCTGTATATATGGAAGTAAGCTGTAGTTGAGCAGTATCATGATCATGTATTCAAGTTGAGCACCCCGCAGGCCAGGGGGTGGAATGCTGCTAACTGACTTACCCTGCTTGAGCATTGTGCAAGGATGTGAGATGCGGGAGGAAGATAAGGTGATAAGGTCTGAAGTAATACTGAATATATATATACTTAGTTGCTTAGCAAGGCTTTTTTAGAGCATTTATTGTAGAGTCAGGCTTATAATACTTTTAGCTCCCCAGTTAGCTCTTCTAGAAGACGGCTTCAGGTTGAAATACATGCAGAGAGAACTATTACTACTACAATTACTGCCTGCAGTTAATGTTTAATAGTTGTGTGATGACTCAGCAACTATGTGTATGCCTGTGGGTTTCTGGCGGTGACAATCGATATATCAGTCCGGTTATTTTTTTTACTAACGTCTGGGTCTAAAACCAACATCACCAACAGCTATCAATTAACATCAGTAACTTTACGCATCTACCCCCCATCGTAAAGCCATGCCCCCCAAACAGATCAAAGGCGAGTATATCGAGACGGTATGTCAATCCGCAATCACGTCACCCTCCCAGCTCCCCACTTACACCCATACCACCCCATAGGACACTGGCAACAAAGTCTCCCGCAAGTCCGTCATCCTCGGTAGTCAAAACATCATCCTCGGCGGCAAGACCATAATCCAAGCCGACTGCACGATCCGCGGCGACCTACGGCGCACCGTGGCCCCCGGCCAGCAATCCGGCAATGTGGCCATCGCCGTCGGGCGTTACTGCTTCCTCTCGCGTAGCAGCGTCCTCCGCCCACCAGGCAAGATGGCAAGAGGCGTGTACAGCTACTACCCGATGAAGATTGGGGACCACGTTTTTGTTGGCGAGGGGAGCGTGGTGGAGGCTGCGCTGATTGGAAGCTATGTACATATCGCGAAGGATTGTGTTATTGTGAGTTTTGTCTGTGCCGGGGCGGGGGGAAAGGGGGAGGGAGGGAGGGAGACTGACAAGAGGTAGGGGAAATTCACGATTATTAAGGATTGCGTCCGCATCGAGGAGGGAACGGTGATTGCGCCAAACTCGGTGATTCCGAGCTTTTCAGTGGTGTCAGGAAGGCCCGGGGTGGTGGTTGCCGAGCTCCCGGAGACGGCAGTGGAGGGACTGGAGCGTATGTGGAAACCTCCCCCCCCGTGGATTGGTCAGAGAGTGGCTGACTGACTAGTGTACAGTGAAGAATATATACCGCATGATATAGTTAGAGTGATGGGTGATGCAGGCAATTTGGGTATACCATCGGGAGTTTAAGGAGCGTTTCTTATTCCCCTGGCGTTTTTATTTTATGTTTGTCCCTCCCCTTGCTCCTCTATTGTAATTGGTGATGATTGGCGAAAGGAAGTATGGTGGTAATCAACGAAGGGGCTTATTCCTAGATGGAGTTTCACTGAACCGGACACAGCTCATGGTGTTGCTCTTACATAGGTCTTGCAAAAGCTCTGGCGTGGGAACGTGGGAAGAAGGATACAAAAACCTGATAGGGACTATCCTGGTTGCCCGTAGATCCAAAGACTCTGCAAAGCCTGAGAGGGGGGGGGGGGGGGGGGAGGGGGGACAAGGCCATATTCACATTATAGTAATTTCCCATAGCCATAGACCTCACAAGATATGTTTGGCAGCACCCTCCCCAACTCTGCACTCTTGGGTCGGTTGGCATATAACATCTCAAAAATCTTGATTTTTCGGTCACATTCCATCACGAGCTATCATCCGGTGTCAGAGTGATTCACCATGATTGGCTCTGGACACCTCCCGATCAAGACCGGCAAATATATCACATGAACAATCGTAGCCAATACCTATAGTAGGAAGCCTGTGGTGATTTTATTTGTCTACGGAAATATGCGTATTTCATCAGCTGCGTACCCTTTGATAGGCTCTGATCTATTCACATATAATATTATTTAGAAGTTTTTATATATTACTACATGTATCTATGTACCTAATTCCCATCCTCGATCTCTCCCGTCTTCCTCCAGACACCGTTAGAATCTCTCCTCGAGTCCTCCTTCCACCCCATTGGCGCCTCCACCTCCCCCCTCCACGGAATCTTCATATCGCCGATCCTCATGATCCTCAACCCCACCATATCCCTCTCCACCCTCCCTGTCAGTATTGAGTACGCTGCCACGATCTCCCTATACCTGACCGAGTCTCTACTCCACCGGTATCCCTCCCTTCCCAGATTCAGCTCCACATCCTCCCCGCCCATCAGCGTGATGTCAAGCTCCGTCAGCACCGGTAGCCGGCACACAAACGCCAGAAAATTATCAAACCGATTATAGCTTGGCCATGCCGCAGTATACACCACCCTCCGCAAATTCGGGAATATACCCGCCTTCATGCGCGCGATGCCAGGGCTCTGCATGGCATCGTGGTGGAAGTACGAGTCGCTGTCATACTGCGCTCGGAAGCACCCGTCATTCACCACCAGTAGCTCGACGGGGCACACTCGCAGCAACAGCATCTTGAGCTCGTTGGTGTCATCTAACAGGCGCACCTTCAACGCAGACAGCGTCTCCAGGTTGTAGCTCCATTTCGCGCACTTTTCGCGCACGGAGACGGAGTCGGGGCCGCGTGTCTGCTCGAGCGTAAGGGAGTGTGCACGGACTTCCCAGAGGAGCTTTTTGAGCTCGAGGCCGTTCTTGGCGGCATTCCAGTTGCGCAGGAAGGTGATGCGGACGTGAGTGATTGCAGAGTGGAGCTCGTGTGCACGGATAAAGGCACGGAGGCGGGTAATGGTGCTGGTGGAGCTTTCTGGGTGTAGGCGGAGGCGGAGGGAGGCGAAGAGTGGGTAGAAGCAGAGTGAGTGGAGGCGGCGGCAGGTCAGACTTAGGTTCTTGAGGGTGGGGAGAAAGTCGGGGCTGGTGGGGGTGGGATCTCCGAGAGGGGAGATATATGATATGATCTGAACCAGGAGCTCTGTAGCTAGAGAAGCTAGAGAGGTCATATTTTTTGGAATACTTTGGGAATGCAATCTACGTAGGCTATGAGTGGATAGTGGTCCAGTTGTGCATGTGTAGTAGTAATAAGCGAATGGGTAGGAGTGTAAACTCCATGAAGTTCTGTTGGGGTTGGACGGGGATGAGGAGAAGGATGATGATGATGAGAAAGAGGAGAAGATCTGATACGAGGGTTTGGATGTCGAGATGATATTGGTTGTTGGACTTTTAAAATCAGGACAGAATTGCAATGTCGTCAATCGGTAATTGCAGATCGGTAGTAGGGTTAGGGTTCAGTCGGATCTCCGGGTATAATAGAACAATATTTGATTGATTCATTTCATTGGATCTTTAGGGTATCAGGTCTTTGAAAGTGATGAAAAGAGTATATATTTCGTATATGGGTTGATAAAAAGCCAATGAAGACCGTAAACGGTCACTCTTGTAACTTGTAACTACATGTATCGCGGAACAAGCACAAGTGAATGATACATGTAATTAATTGTATTTAACACCCACAATAAATTGCACACATACATACATGTACATACATATCATTGCATCGAGAAGGTTAATAAGTGCGATATAAGCCGCCGTGTACATGTCTACTGCTCAATGACCTGATTTGATGGCTGTATTCTTCTCAGTACATGATCATATACCAGGGTTCTGCAATACCACAGTTCACCGCCGGAAACATACATGTACATATATCAGTCTCGGGCGGAATCCAGGCTCTACACATGCCTCAGATATGTGCTTGTAACCAACCAACCAACCAATCAATCAATCAATCAATCGGCCTGTGTTTTAATCATGTGCAATTCGTCCGAGTGATAGTCCATGATGGATCTTGTGGCCAGGATGAATTTGGGTCGCGAAATGCATAATTTACATGTATCTAACGAGAAAATTAGATGGTATTAGATTTTGTGTATGGCGGGGGTGGTGGTTCTAGTTGTAGGGTTTACAGCGCCCACGTCAGTTGCGGATTCTGCGAGGAGCACTGGTCTACTCGCCAATTTTTAAAATCAACAGACTTAAAAATTTGGCGAGTAGTTTCTCCCCAGAATATCACTTATCCCAACAGCAGTTGTTCCATCGGAAACCAAACCGAAGTCCGGCCCGCACCGCAAGCCCTTGCCACGCAGAGTGCATTAAGCCTTGAGCTCGATCTGGTAAGAGATATTCCCCCCCCCCTCAAGGGCAACCGTATTCGGGTACTCGGAGATCATCAAGGATATAACAAATACCAATGTCTTAGCTATATATGCTCAATTATAAGTACCTAGGCATCTCATCCATCATATATGATCATTCAAAGCTGTATATCAGATTAAGTGATCTATACGAAATACATCCTCAGGATGATAATTTGCCTAATTAACTTGTACACCTCCGTTACACAACTCGTATAATGATATCGAGGACCAATTAAATTTGGTGCTTGGTATATACTCCTTATATGGACTGCACGTATTAGATATAATCATATATCATACTGCAATCGCCTCAATACTCAATCACATTCTTACAGTTATCATACTGTTGTCACTCAGTAGCCCACACCTGAGCTCTGCTCCAACCATCAACGCCTCTCCCCCTCTTACCTCAGTCATGTCAGAAAATCTTATCCTCGGGATGGAATATGTACCATCATCTGCAACTTGCTTACACAAAATATTGGCATTTCATTTCTAACCACCAAAAGCACCGAAAACAGCCCCAACCAACCAACCAACCAACCAACCAATAAAAGCCCACCAAAAGTCCCCCTCCAACCCCGACAATAGCACTGTGTCATGATCCATCACTCGCCCTAGGAGGAAATGACCAAAGCCCCATAACGAGCGTCCTGACATGACTGTACCCACACCGCACCACACCCTCCCCCTTCAACCATCGCGGCGCAAAACCAAAACTAATCTCTCCAGGTTCCTGCCTGATGACTGTGTCCTACATGCACTGCGAAAGTATGTTGGCTCGTCCTGGCAACACGGCATGATCTATAGAGTTACGCACATTACATTTTAGTGTTAAGTGCGAAAATAAAAAGGTAAAAATAGAGAATCAGGCTATTTATTTTCTCTCTCGCTGGCAAACAGATATGCACGCGGGGTTAGCGGGTATAAATATATATATATATACTTTTGGATATAGTAGCTACCTTTAGATCACTTACTACTGGTGGGCATATACTATGGTCGGTCAGACGAGACGGTCATGATTATCATACGGCCGGGAGTGCGTTGGATCGGACTGGGCTGGGGACTGCATGGGGCAGAGCTCGAACTGGAGGGCCAAAGGGAATATTTACTGTGCTACAAATGTTTACAAAAAGTACTTCCGAGCGTACGAAATAAAAAAAAATATAAAGATATAAAAAGTAAAAAAAAAAAAAAAAAAAGGAGATACCCCTAGCTATCTTCAACAAACAACCTCCAACCAACCCATCTGCAAGGCAAACCCGAAACAAAAAAAAAGCTCAACAAAAAAACACACAACTCCCAAATGAAAATCACCCCCCCCCCCCCCAAGTCATCGCCCGTCACGCGGTTTCCCCGCACAACCCTAGCCCCACCCATCAATGATCAGGGTCAATCGACCAGCATTCTCTCCCCCGCTCTCCCCTGCATCCACTCCTTCCCCCCACCCCTGTTCTCCTCCTCCTTCCTACTCAATCCCTCCCTAATACACTCCGCAAAGTCCTCAACCGTCGTCCCCCTACTGCGGTGGTCAAAGCGCTCTTTCCCTAGCTCCTCGTCCTGTGCAACGCCGCGGTAAACCTCCGCTATTCCGGAGAAAACAGCGCGCGAGAAGCCCGTCTGCGAGTGCGTGTCGGCGATCTCCTCCATCTCGCGAACGCAGCGGTACGCTTTGGGTGGCGTGGCAGGGACGGATTTCTCGAGAAAGTCAAGCAGAGGCGGGAAGTAGGCGGAGATCTCCTCTTTGAGCTCGGGAAGGAGGGAGAGGTTGGCGGCGGTAGTGAAGGATTGGATGGCGAGGCCGTTGAGGCCCTGGAAATGATTGGATTGCGGGTTAGTTACGGCAAGTGATATTGTGTGATGCAAGCGAGTACGGGGCTATAAAGGAAGGAGGACTAGAGGGCAATTAAAATAGCAAAGCCGGAATAAATAAAATAAAATAAATAAATAAAGTCCCCAATGTTCCTAGCCCATATCGCGGCTCCACCGCAATATAAAAACACACAAACCTTCGTCAACGACGCAAAGCACATCTTCAACCCACTTGCCTGCCCCACCCGGTCCCCCACCCACCTCAGCCCTAGCGCCTCCTGCAACCTCTGCCCTGTCTCTCCCACCAGCCTGTCCGGCCCGCTGACCACAATCCTAGGTTTCCTCCACACTCCTTCTGGGTTATCGGGCGTCGGGCCCACAAACTCTGGTGGGCTGCCAAGAATGGCACCATCCACGAAGCGGACACCCGTACCACCGACGCCGCCGGGCCGTGCAAATACCTCCTCGATACGCTCGGCGAGCCCCGGCGATGTAGCATTCAGATCGATAAAGTATAGTGGCGGCTTGTTGCCCCGTGCGACATATGTATAGGCGTAGCCCACTCGGCGCGCAGTCGGCAGCGATTCGGATGGGGGCACGACCGACAGGATGATGTCTGCTTGGTTGATTAAATCTACGTCCGAGGAGACGAACTCGATCTGGCAGGCGGCGGCGCGGTCGGTGGTGTATGAACTGTGGTGGGGGAAATGGGAGAAAGGAGGTAATTGTTAACTAGACTATCCACGAATAGTATAATAATAGAACAAATAAAGAAGAATTATTTACTCATAAGCTGTGGCACTGGGTCTATCATGTTATTAAAATCAATGGGTTATTTGGTTCTGGTTTATTTAATTGTAATAGCAGCAGCGTATATGATGAAGAGGATTTGCGGGCAGGGGGAGGTGGGGGAGGTGAGTGAAGTGGGGGAAAATTGGAAGATTGGAGGAGGGGGGGGGGGGGGAGAATAAAAGGAGGGGGAGAAATATATTTCAAAATCGTAGGATAGAGGGAGAGAGAGGAAAGAAGTGGGGGGGGGGGGGGGGAAGGGGGTTTGTTTACTACCTACGACCAGAATTGCTCGTTATTATGCGAAAGTTGTAGGCCCGTAGTAGACGGGCGATACCAGCGCCCATCTCTCCTGGTGAGAGTATCGCTACAGTCGCAGTGGCCATTGGATTGCAGGAGTAGCAAGGCAGTAGCAGCAGCAGAAGTAGGCAATAGAGTGGTGAACAGTAGTATCAGTAGAAGTATCAGTGAGGTTGCAGTTGAGGTATCAGTATCAGCAGCAGTGCCAGCAGATCAAGGGATCAGAGAGAGTGTGCTGGTGGTATAGAGAAAGAGGGAGAGGAGGGGGGGGGGGGGGGGTAGGGGAAAAAATATAATAATGAACAGAAAACAATTGATGTGCACTGGTAGTTAACAGCAGTGGGTCGGAATATTGAATATTGGAGAAACCGAGTTTCAAGAATAAAATATGGTTTCAAAGATATAAAAAAACAAAAAAACAACCGAATTCGTTGCCTTGATATTAATGGGGAGAGGGGAGAAAAGGGAAGGGGAACAGGAGAAGAAAAAAAAAGTAGGGACGAGTCAAAGGTGAGGGGAGTGAGGAAAGATCTAGAGCTTCGTTTGCGGGGTAGATCAGGCAGGGCCTGATTGCAGCCCAGGAGGGAAGAATAAAAATAAATAGAAAAATAAAAAAATAAAAAATAAAAAAAAGTATAGGTACGATAAGCTACTGGCGTCGGTGAGTTTTAAGGAACAACCTCGTTTATCAAGATGCTGTCTGCTGGTAGGCGGTTATGTAGGTGCTCACTCCTCCCCTCGACTCTTCTTCCTCCTCGACTCCTCTTCCTTGGCCCCTCCTCCTCGCTACTCAGGTCGCCATCCGTCACCCCACGCGGTAACCGTTGCCCCCCCTCCCCACCCCCCGCCTTTAGCGCTAACAGCAGTCTTGTTGGCTGTAGAGGGATCATGGTTCCATGGATCCTCATCCATGGTTCGTTCATGGTTCACTAACGTCCGTTACTCTTTCCCTGCGATGGGATCGAGATGATCTGATCTCATACCCTATCGCACTTTGACAGCTCTTTGTTGTACGGTACCTGCTTCCCAATTATGTAGGGAATCGAATTGCCATGTTTTGTGTTCTGAATGGGAAGAGAGATAGAGATCATTCCTGCAGAGAAATCCCGAATCGATATCAATAGCTGTCATAATTATTACCATCTAGCGGAGGCTTATCGGGTGGCCCAGTAGTACTTTGACAAGCTACATGTACTTACTCTAGCTACCACTGCCCACCTACCGGTTCACTTCCAAAACCCACAACCTCAAAGTGCGGCCTTTGACATTGGAGTCCGGAACAGCATGCAGATATTGATGGCGTCACATCACCACCACCACCACCGCAACTACAACCCACGATTGTGGGACTCACAGACAGGGCACGGGACAGGGAGGGGTTTGGGCGGAGAGAGGTTTGATCAAAATCATGTTTGATTGGATTTGTTTGAAAAGCCTGTGATTCGATCAGAGATCATACAGCACAGACCACACACACCATACTACCATACCCAGTAGTAACATGGAGTCGGTATTCAATATGGCACGTGCATAGGCATACGTGGATGGAGCCAGAGCCCTGGGAATGTTTCTTGCATGCTATTTCGATAATGCTCGAGATCTAGATGGGAAATCTGTAAATAATAAAATGTCGCACTGTGAGCCGTTACATTGGGCAGTTCACTCTCTTCCTTTTCTGCCGTGGGGCTGCAGTATCTATGATGGTGGCCACATGTATCGGAAAAACAACAAACAACCTTCACTATGCAGCTTCCTTTTTATTTTTAATTACCGTCTGAGTTTTACAGGTGGCCTGGGTCTTGTCGTGACACTTTCTACGCTTGTGGGGAAAGTCCGCGGCGGCGACGATGGGGCTGTGATGGTGATTGCCAGCCTTACCGAGTTTTCTACGTGTGTTTTCCTGCCCACGGATTACCCGTTTACGCCGCCGGTCGTTATTCATGCCGGCACAACTCATGATCTACCCGTTTGTGTCTTATCACAGACTCTCTCTCGCTCCTCGCTCCCGCTCCCCTACATGGCCGTATACCCAAGGTGTTGCGAGAAACTCGGTAACGTTTGATACACTTTTTCTTTCTTTCTTCTTCTCGAAGTGACATTAAAAGTTCCAGAGTAAATCCGGCCAACGTGGGGCTCATACAATCCGGGCCTATCTTCCACCAATACCGGGTCCACCACCCTGGACCATTGCCTGGTTCTGCTCAGCAAAGCGCTGGCCTGTCCTTTCACTGGCTTTGATGAACTTGTCGACGCACCGGCCGATGCAGGTCTCTTCTTTTGAGGAGACGGCTTTGGAGGTAAAGTCGTTGACGCAGTCATCGAAGCATCTGTGGATCTCAATAACGTCAGGTTACTATTCTCGTCCATAAACAATCACACTGCCCTGCGCCCCTCCACGCCGCTTCGGTGGTAGTAGTGGTAGTGATTGATGGTAGTGGTGAAAGCAAGGTTCGGGGGAGTAAAAACCGTTGAACAAGCCTCGAGTACATCTATAAACAGAAACGAAACGGATCTCGGGAGTTAGCAAAAGACCACTCCCATGTAATAATCAAAACTCAATCTGAACCGGGGTGGGAGGGGGGAAAGGTGCATTCATTAGGCCTAATTTTAACAATAATGATGATAGAACAAAGGAATAAAGAATATTTGCTAAGTCCGAATGCCATGAAACAATATTTGAGGGTGGTTGTTTCGGACATACCTGCATAAAGTCTTTCATCTGTCGTCTCTCGATGACATTTTGGAACTCACGTTGTTCAGAGGCAGAGAGGCTGTGGTGGCGGCCCGGGGGGGGGGGGGGGCTGTTAGAAAGAATATGTTCGGAGGAGAGGTAAAGTTTGGGTGGTTTGACAACGACTGGTCCGGGGCGGAGGGGAGGCGAGACAGATCAGTGGGGGAGTGGGAAGAAACTCACGAATCCATTGCGTATGCTTGCTTTGCTATGTGGTTGGGCAGTAGGTGGTTTTTGGTAGGTGGTGTGTTCAAATCGCGAACAATTGATGGATGAGTTTCTGTATGTCTAGTAGCTTGAACCGAGTGTAGGCGGGATGACGGACTGGTTGTGGAGGGCCGAGTGGATAAAAACACAGACAAGGAAAAACCGGAATAATTTTTCCTTGCGATTTTCGATTTTCGATTTTCTGGAAGGAATCCTTGGAAACTGATTGATCGTGGCAAGGCATGCGGATCAGATTACGGAGTTTGTCTCGCTTACCCTGCTTTGGGAAAGCCCATGAGGATCTATCCGAGTGCTACTACTAATGGGCCGCCGAAAAGCCATACTCTAGAGCGAGATAGAGATATAGCGTAGGAGCCTAGAGACACTGAACTGTGAACACGGGGTAGTATATGGATGTAGAGGAATAATTATGCGCACTACATGTACATCCTAATAGCATGTATGTATGTACATATGTGCCATATGTGCGTACATAATGTGCCTACATGTACCGACTGGAAATCCAAGTTTTCAATCGATGGTGAGCCTGTGAGCGTCGAGAAGCGACTAGGGTAAGGGATTCGAAGGTTCATGTTATGCCCTGTGAGTTGATCGTTGATCAACATGCCGGTGGGGGAATGCTCGACCCAAAATAGGCGAAGCGAGTAAGTTCTTGAAAAGCAGGGACCGTTACTAGAGTTGCTATTATTATTACTATTAGGGAAAGGGATCATTTACCTCTACCAGTGTTCTTGGCGCCTCTCCACCCCCCCTGCCTTTCAATCAACACTCTACTGCACGCGGACACGCAACACAACACCAACCACAGTGAGAAATTCCACATTCATGTTCAGGTTGAGGTTCATGTTTGTATTGTTTCTCTCTTCCATAAGTTCCCTTACCTAACTGGAGAGAAAAAAAGAAGAAAAAAACCGATTATCTGGATCACTGAAGTCTTCCCCGTCCTTTACCACGCATCGGAGGGATTGTTCTGGCCGCCAGGGCCCTTTCTTTCTCTCTATCGCCTGCTTTTTTTTTTTTTTCTTTTCCCTTCTCCTCCTCATCCACCGTCACACAAGCTAAAGATCACATCAGTCAGCAAGACCGTGCCTCTCCTCATCCAGTCGGGACTCAGATCATCGCTATTGAAGTTAGGGCCTCGGCGTGCCTCCTCAGCCTAGCCCCACAAAAAAAAGAGGAACCAGGTCCTGTCTCTGCTCCCGAGCGCGCTCAGCCCTGAGTGGAGCGCCGCTGCCTACTGCTGCTGTGCTCCTACACCTACTGTACTCTAGTCCTGCTGCTCCTTTCCTGGGGGTTGAACCGTCCGTCCTGGCCTGTCGTTGAACGTTGAACGATCCTTCCCCAGTATTTGAGCATATCCCTTGTCTTGCCTGCTTGCCTGCTTGCCTGCTTGACTACTATTGTGTGTATGTTCCTGTCTGGTGTGTGTTCACGCATCTTTTATACTCTGCACTGCACTGCACTATACTCTTAGAGTTCTTTACAGTCATTTGGTATGTACTGCATGCTTCCCTCCAGCCCATTCCTTTCACTCTCAAGAAGATCACACACACACACACACCCCTCCCCCCTCCCCATCCCCCCCTCCCCCCGCGCCGCCAGTTAGTGCAGGACCAGGCACGACACCACCAGGCAGCTCCGACCGAGAGCAATATATCTCCGCCGCACACTGCTTTCTCCATTTCACGTTTGTCTTGCTCAGCCGTGTGCCTCCGAACGAGACAGAAACTTGAACCAAGAAGTTTACACTTCACACAGTCATTCACTCACTGATTGATTGACTTGATCCACTGATTGACTGACAGTCTACTCTTACTACTGCCTTAGAGATTCACAGCCCACACGTCCTCTATACCCACCAACCCCACAAAACTACAAGTCTTCATACTCTGTACCCCGTATTCTGTACTATTCAGTACTTGGTACGTTACCCCCGCCCCAAACCAAGAAGAGAGAGAGTACCCATTCTCCCATCTTCATTCTCATTCCATCCCATCATCCTTCTGCCTCCCCTCGCTCGACTAGCTGCTACTACCGCTTCAAGTCGCCTCTGCTCCTACCATATATGTTTGGCCACTCACATATCAAATAAAACCTACATGCCTGCATAGCACACATAACTTACCAGACATATAGGATCGGCATCCTTCCAACCGCTCTGGGTACACTTTACTGTTCGAACATCATCGGCTCATCACGCTTGCTCTACCACATTTCGTGTCCAGTAACCATTCCAGCTGCCGTTTACCGTGCTGGACGCATTCCTATCCTTATTCAATCGCGGCCGGCGAACTTCTTTCTCTTTTCGAATCTTATATTTCCATTTCTCTTCACCGAGTTCAGTCTCGTTAGGAAGAGATTAGGAAAGAGGCTTAAAACACGAGACGACGAAAGGGAAAAATCTAAATCCTTTGCTGCAGAGATCTCTCAACTCGAAATACTACTGTACAGATCCTTAATACACCCAAGCACGAGCGCACTAGTTCAAACCAGGCGAAATCCTCGGGAAAGAGGGCTTTCGCTCCTGTTTGTCAGGTCTCAAAGAAAATGGCATCATTACCACCTACCGTCCCCCACCCTGCACTCAAATACGCGCCAGTTCCGCCAAGAGTGGAGCAACCACCACCACACCCAGCTGTGGTCAACTATGGGTCCTCGCCGCCGTCAGCAAAGGTATCGTTGGCAACCTGGTGGGAAAAGTTTAAGAAGAAGCCTACAGCTCCAAAAGAAGGCGGGGATAAGGGTACAGTGCTATGACCTCTCCCCAATCATAATCCCCATCATACATTGCTACAGAGTTTCATTAGGAAGCTCCCCCCGCGCCGCTCTAAGAGATTCTTTAGCTCACGTTTGCCATAGACCACACGCCGGGTATATTTGGAGTACCTCTAAGCAAAAGTATCAAGTACGCCAATGTTGCGATCTCGTTAACAGACGCAAATGGCGAGCAATTTATATACGGCTATGTCCCAATTGTGGTCGCTAAGTGTGGTGTTTTCTTAAAAGAAAAGGGTGAGTTTTTCAGCTGGAGGCTCAGCTTAGTTCCCTATTATAATTTTCTGATTTTTGGTCCCTATAAACAGCTACCAATGTTGAGGGAATCTTTCGACTAAGCGGCTCTGCAAAGCGGATAAAGGACCTGCAAACTATCTTCAATTCCCCGGATAAGTATGGTAAAGGACTTGACTGGGCTGGCTATACCGTCCACGATGCGGCGAACATTTTTCGCCGATATCTCAATCAATTACCTGAGCCAATTATTCCTCTGGATTTTTACGCTCGATTTCGTGAGCCATTGCAGTGTGCGCCGGAGCATTTCGATGCCCTTGCAGCTATCCGCGCCTATCAAGATCTGATCGGAAAGCTTCCTGCACTTAACAGACAGCTGCTGTTGTACATCCTGGATCTTTTAGCCGTTTTCGCCTCCAAAGCCGAACAGAACCTGATGACCGCAAGCAACTTGGCGGCTATCTTTCAACCCGGATTAATAAACCACCCGACGCATGACATGTCACCCAATGACTACAAGTTATCTCAGGATGTACTAGTATTCCTTATTACCAACCAAGATCACTTTTTGCTGGGGATGCGAGGGAACCCTGAAACCGAGGCGGTAGATAACCTCAGTGTACCCGCTGCCCCGGCAACACCGGCGTCCCCACGGCGCGCAAAGACTGTGCTAAGTAGATCTCCGTCGAACTCGAGTGCTGGGGCAGATGACGTTAGAAAGTATGGTAACCTTCGAAGAAACGTTTCTGTTACATCCAAGAGGTCTATTGCTGGTAGCCCAATCTCTTCAGGCAATACTGGAGGGTTAGGCAGGAGTAACACACTTCCCTCAAAGAGGTCGCCTGCCGCATCACCAGTGACCTTTAGAGGAGAGAATAGTTCAACCCCAGGATCGCCCCAAGCAGGTTTAGTTGTGGATATAAACTCCATCTCGAGGTCTCCCTCTATTGGGGGGCGAGCGCGTGATAATACCACTCCGGTAACTCCGGTAACTACTGCATCCGATGATAGTTCCAAAACTGTAAAGCCCATGGAAGCTCCTCCTAGAACTGCCCCCCCACCTCCAATGAACACAGAGGTTCTACCAGCACAGTCGCGAGCTGTGACTACCCCAACTAAGGAACGTAATTTTCCTGCAAGTTTATTTGCAGGGTTATCGCCGGAGCCACACCAGAGAACTGGGAACAAGCTGAGGAAACAAAGACCTGGCAGCACCCCTCACTCAGCCGAATCTTCAACAACTAATCTAGGGGGCGATGCTAACGCCAGTAACCCGTCCATTCAAAATGGACAAGGGCCTCCTCCAACCTCACACTCATCTATCGGGGGAGATACACTTGTACAGGCCCCGCAACACCCTCATACGGCTCCCACTACGTCCATGTTGAGCTTTTTTGGCGTTTCGCAACAAGGCAATGCCCCCCACTCAGCGGCCTCATCAGCAACTTTGATGCCGGCAATGTCCCCGACCCCTTCAACTACTTCCAGCGTTGCTAGCCAGAGTAGTTCTCATGAGCTTTCAGATAATGCACATCCTCCAAATTCTCCCGACAAGAAGAGGCGATCAAGGTGGCGATTATCCGGGCAAAAGTTTGATATCGCACCAACTAGTCCAACATTTGGCAATGGCCACGGCCATACATCTACAGCAAGTCTAGCGGAGAGAATAAGGGGAACATCTCGGAGCCCCCCGCATCGAACTAGAAGTGTTAGTGGTGAAACTTCGGGCATGAGTGATAGTGAGGAAAGACGAAGTGCTCTGGGATGGCTCTCCCAAAAGTTAAATGAGCGGAGGCAATACCAGCAACAATGTGAAAGAGATCGAGAGCAGAAGGACCTTGGGCGCCCACGTGGGAGGGAAGAGATGCATCTTTCTATGGACAATCTACCAAAAATGACCATGCCATTACCAGGTTCTCCGCGAGTGCAACCGCCAACACCCTCTAGTGTATCGCTCCCCACACAGCCGACCCAAGAGCATATCCTAGAATCACCAAGAGAGAGGGAAAGTAATGGTATTTTCCGCCGTGACCGCCAACCACAGCAGCCACACCACCGAAACGTTCCGATGCATGGCCCCACGCAGCTACCTGCTGTTCCGGCTCACAATCCCACTGCAATGCGCTCATCTCCAATGAGCACGCCACGCACCTCCGAGGAAAGAGCGCGTATGAGCCAACCTCTTTATAGGGAAACTCAGGCACAACAGTACCAGAGGGAACTCCGGGCGCAGCACAAGGAGAGTCAGCTCTCTCAAAGGGAACCTGTAGCTCATCAAAGAGACAATCAAAGCCAGGTACGCTCAAGAGATGTTTCGGTAGAAAGCCAGTCGCACCAAGGGGACACCCCGTTAAGCAGAGTTGGAAGCCAGACGCATCCCAGAGAACTTACGCCCGGTCAGGGAGGAGGCCTTACGCGCCAGAGGGAGGTTTCAACAGACCGAAGGGACAGTCAGACCCATCAGCGAGATCTTCCTAGGAATCATAGGGAAAGCCATAGTCATATGCACCAAAGAGAGTCTTCTACCAACTCACGGGACGGTCACATGCAAAGGGAGGTTCCAGCCGGCCCAAGGGATATCCATAAGAGGGAGGTATCAGGTCCAAGGGATGTCCAGGCGCAGTCAAAAGAAGTCCCGATGGGTCGAAGAGATATTCAGAGTACAGAGGCTCCGGTTTCAAAAGACGCTCAGTTTCAGCCAGGTCAGATACACTCAAGCGAGGCCTCGGTGGGCTCAAATGATATCCAGAGTAGGGATTTCCCCGCCCCAAGGGACTCTCAGATGCCGCATAGAGATACAGGCAACCAGAGTGAGATTGCATCCCATCAAAGGGAAGCTTCGGCACACCATAGAGAATTAGCGACTCAGCACCATGGAAACTCAGTGCATCAAACTGATGCCTCAGAATTGCCCTTATATGCACCTGTTCCCGGGGAATCGATTGAACCCGAAGCTCAGATTCAGGCGCGGCGGCGACCACAGGCAATACGTCCAGGGGGGGTTATGCCACAGGGACCACCAGATGGACGCATTTCCGAGGGAATTCTCACTAGTCCTATGTCTCCTGGGCCAATGTCACCACCTGGAACAGCGTTGTAAGAGCCTAAATTATGTTGCTACTCCTGAGTCTTATTATATTGCTTTTTTTTCTTCCTCCTTTTTTCTTTTTTTGTAATGAATGGTGTTATTTTATTCGGCCGCGGTTTTCCGTACTTTTTACATCCTTCTGTAGGATATCTGGCTGGCGAGTTAGTTGTTTGTTCTGTTTTTTTGGAGCAAGTGCATTATGACCCATTTTTTTTTTTTTTTTTTTTTTCAATTCCACTTTTCTTTTTTTTCTTCATATTTTTCTCTTTTTTGTCCGGACATGAGCAGCACGAATTGTCATGTTGGGACGAAGATAATTCACGAACGAACAAGCCAATGAAACGGGACGAGAAAATAAAAGGAACATTTTTCTTGTCCTCTTTTTTCTTCTCTTTTTTCTTCTCTTTTTACTGGTTTCGAGGCTCGGGTGTTGATTTTGGGAGGCGTGCTGCGTTTTGGGAGTAGGAGTTGGAGCTCCTCTGTGGGTTTCCTGTTCTGTTTTGTTTTTGTTACTTTGATGCCCGCGGGTGTTTTTTTATTCTTTCGGATTGTCGCTTCACAATGGAAAAAGCGAATGATATCGTTTTTTCTTCTTTCTTATTTCTTCTCTTTTCTTTTTCTTATAATGTCTGATGATTATTACACCTCTCGCGAAGTTTGAATTTAAAACTTTGCTGATGTTTCTTTAACTCGACGCTATTTTTACCACTCATCCATTCTTGTGGGCGTACCTGTGGGTTATTCTTTTTCGGCGGTGCGGGGCAGAGTGGAGTGGGGGGGGGGGGGGGGAATATATTTATGGGTTCGAGTGACTCCTTGTGAGTGCCCGTTTTGTGGATGTGATAGCTATTCTGGCTAGAGTGATAGACGTTGCTGCGACTTGGATTTCATAGAGTAACAAATTGATGTCGATCTTCGCCTTTCCCCTCCCCATCAGATCACACATCTCACCATCTCTAGATCGCCGACCTACCTGCACCGCTCCGGCCTCTGTTAAGCCCCTCTTTAATGATAT
This sequence comes from Morchella sp. 2018-W16, assembly GCA_024713755.1. Classification (NCBI taxonomy): domain Eukaryota; kingdom Fungi; phylum Ascomycota; class Pezizomycetes; order Pezizales; family Morchellaceae; genus Morchella; species Morchella sp. 2018-W16. The sequence goes on along the minus strand of JAMGYY010000008.1, from coordinate 1,705,112 downwards.
GGAAAATGCAACCCCCCCCCCCAAATGCTTAGCCGGAGCACAAATTCCGAGCCCGACGGCCCGCGAAAAGAGCTGGCGGTCCGTCCTGGGGGGGGTGTTTGTTTCATGTATATGATACTTCGGGGGTACTGGAATAGGTTTGGCGCATGGGCTGTAGAGTCTGATAATTGTAGTTGGTATGTAGTGTTTTCGAAAAGGTCCACCAACAGGTTGGAACAATGACCAGCAGGCAAGCGGGGTATTTTTCTTCTTTAGCTCAGCTCAGTGTTTAAGCCCAGAAGCAACGCCGTACATCATGTACCTACTACACCTACTTACTTATAAAGCAGATAGCTTTATCTGCACTGCACACTTATTGACTTATCGATAGATAGACAGATAGACCCGTGACAGGTCTTTCTGGTGTTGTTTGAGGAGTAGATGAATTTGTAATGCATATCAGGATATGCAAATGTAGACACAAAGGGGAGGAATGTGGTGGACCCTTGTTATTGCCTTCCACTCATCCTCCCCCTCCTTCTTTCCTCCCTGAGACAACAATTAATTATTATTATTGTTGCAAGGGCCGCAAGTAAGCAAGCACCTGTAGGTTAGATTAGACTCTTCCGTAGTAGGTACCCACCGGAACCAAGGAAGCCCTTTAGGCTCGACTTACTGAGGCTCTTCGATTTTGCTTCTTCTGAGTCAACAACGTTGCCAGATGCCCCTCCCCCGCTTTTTTGGCCTGCAGCGCTCCATCTGCACACGAACACGAACACTTATCCCCACATCCATATTCAGATCCACGTTCACCACCCTCTCTGCCCCCAAACCCAAACCCAAAGCTATCCACTCCCACACTCGTCCCTTCTTCCAATCGGCACACACCCTCCACACTCCCCCAACCACCACCCCCGAGTTCTCAAAAAAGGCGTTCCTGAAAGCTCTCCGCACACCGAAAAATATGGCAACAACAAAGACGGGCGCCCCGCTTGACCGCGGTACCCTGGATACGCTTCTGCGCCGTAGGCTCTTCTACACACCGTCGTTCGAGATGTACGGCGGTGTGTCGGGGCTCTATGACTACGGCCCACCTGGGTGCGCCCTACAGCAGAGTATCGTGGATACGTGGAGGAAGCACTTTGTCCTCGAGGAGGACATGCTGGAGGTCGACTGCACTATGTTGACCCCACATGAGGTGCTTAAAACGTCCGGCCATGTGGACAAGTTTGCGGATTGGATGTGCAAGGACCCGAAGAGTGGGGAGATCTTCAGAGCGGATCATCTCGTCGAGGAGGTCCTTGAGGCGAGATTGAAGGGCGATAAGGAGGCGAGGGGTGAAAAGGTCGTTATTGAGGAGGAGGATGCAGATAAGAAAAAGAGGAAGAAGAAGGTTAAGGATATCCAGGCCGTCAAGTTAGACGACGAAGTCAGGAAGGAGTACGAGGAGACTCTTGCTAAGGTTGGTGGCTTATTTATCCTTTCTTGTTTATCAAACGTGGTTTTGAGACTTTCTACCATTTTCATTTTGGATCCTCCAAATATCACTCGGTTTAATTTTAAACATTCGTGTTTTTAAAACATTTACCTTCCTTTGGGTCAATTGGAGGATTATTAAGCTAATCGGACCATTGGTAGATTGACAACTACGATGGCGCTGAACTTGGTGCCCTCATTCTCAAACACAATATCACCAATCCAGCCACCGGTGGAGCTCTGGAGCCCCCGGTTGCCTTCAACTTGATGTTTCAGACCTCAATTGGTCCCAGCAGTAACTTGCCTGGGTAAGCTTCTTCCCATCCCACCTTTGATTTCATATATGCGAGCATTCTCAACGATCATTTCCACTTTCCCAGTGTCTAATATGTCATAGCTACCTCCGTCCCGAGACTGCCCAAGGTCAATTCCTCACCTTCAACAAGCTTCTCGAATTCAACAACCTCCGCATGCCCTTCGCTTCTGCCTCAATCGGCAAGTCTTTCCGTAACGAGATCTCTCCCCGCTCTGGTCTCCTTCGTGTCCGTGAATTCCTCATGGCCGAGATTGAGCACTTTGTCGACCCCACCGAGAAGAAGCACCCCCGGTTTGCCGAGGTCGCCGACACCGTCAGCCTCAAATTCCTCCCCCGCAACGTGCAGGAGCAGGGGCAGACCACTCTCAGCGTAAAGACCATCGGCGAGGCCGTCAGAGAGGGAATGGTTGACAACGAGACCCTTGGTTACTTCCTGGCCCGCATCCACCTCTTCCTCAAGGAGATCGGTATCGATCAGAACAAGGTCAGGTTCAGACAGCACATGCCGAACGAGATGGCGCATTACGCCACTGACTGCTGGGACGCTGAGCTTTTGACAAGTTATGGATGGATTGAGTGTGTTGGTTGCGCAGACCGTAGTGCGTACGACTTGACTGTCCACTCAAAGAAGACTGGCCAGTCGCTGATTGTGCGTGAGGCTTTGGAGGTTCCTAAGGTGTGGGAGCAGTGGGATATTGCCGTTGATAAGAAGTGGCTCGGTCCCCGATTCAGGGGGGACGCCAAAAAGGTCGAAGAGGCTATCGAGAAGGTCCCCCAGGAGGAACGCGAGAAGATGGCTGCAACTTTGAAGGAGGGTGGTAAGATCACTGTTATCGTCGACGGCCTCGGCGAAGTCGAGCTCGACAAAGTCACCGTTGAGAAGAACCAGCACATGCAAAATGGTAACAGACTCCCTCCCCGGCCTCCAAAGTGGTAACATCCAGACTAATAAATAACCAACAGTGAGGGAATACACCCCCAACGTCATCGAGCCCTCCTTTGGTATTGGTCGTATCTTCTACTCTCTCATCGAGCACATCTACTGGACTCGCCCCGGCTCCGAGCTCCGTGATGTTCTTTCATTCCCCCCGCGCATCGCGCCCACAAAGGTCCTCATCGTCCCCCTCTCCTCCAACAAGGAATTTGCGCCACTCGTCACCACGCTCTCGCACAAGATCCGCCGCGCCGGCATCTCAAACCGTGTTGACAATTCCAGCACATCCATCGGAAAGAGGTACGCACGTAACGACGAGCTCGGCACACCGTTCGGTGTCACGATCGACTTCCAGACGGTTAAGGATGGAACTGTGACCCTGCGTGAGAGAGACGGGATGAAGCAGATTAGGGCGTCCCAGGAGGAAGTAATCGAGGTTGTGAAGGGAATTTTGGAGGATAATGGGACGTGGGAAGAGGCGCTAGAAAAATATGGTGAATTTAAGGGACAGGAGCTGGATGATGAGTAGGGTTGTAGTATATTGTATCTGGATGGCCTAGACCGGTAGATAGATCTAGGCTTTAAAAATAAATCTTTGATTGCAAATTATTATAAAGTAGATGTTTGGTTTTTGCGTAGAGAGATATGTATGCGAATAGTAAAAATCTGCCGACTTAGTGTTAAAAACCACATTATGACTTAATTAAAGATAGGCAAGCAGGCACTCGAGATAACCAATCAACATGTAGGTACAACCAACAGTTTTCGGTAAACCGGCCATAATATTGCATCGAGTGATGACCCATGCAGCGGCCCAACTATTTTCACCCAGGGGCTAGTAGAATCCACTACTCTGAGGCGATCGGGCCATTCGGCGACAACGACCATCGCACCAGCAACCACCGAACTCCCATTCACGACCACGATGGAGATCAATCCACAGCAGTGCTGACTTGAGTCGAGTGACACTCTATGATCACGGCTTCGCGGATCATCCTGTATGTAGTTTGTTTGCAGGTTACCCAACACCTCCTGTTGAACATGCGGACGATTTAAATGTGAGAAGTGACTAAAGCCGGTTAGAACAGGGTGATCATGATGTCCCGGTACCGAGAACCGTGTTGTGCAATAGGTGGCGCCCTTACTGGTATGTGTTGTTTTTGTCTCCGTTAAAACATCCTCTCCTACTCTCCCACTCTCCCCCTCCCCTCCCCCCTCCCCTCCCCCTCCCTCCTCATACGATCAGGGCATTCGATACAGCACACACCCTCAATGATCTAGAGGAAGTTCCCTATGTTTGTCTTTGCTCTGACCTGCCGTTGGGGGAGCCTCCCTTCGTTGGCTCGTGTAGTAAGAAATATGCCCTGAATGTTTTATGCCTCAATAGTAGAGCGTTTAAGCTCACCATTAAAAAGGGAAATGTCAAGAAAAAAATACCAAGAAAATATGTAGGCGAAGAGATGCTAAAGCCGACGAGGTTATGATCAGACATAGGATCAACAAGATCTAGCTTCAACATTTCCTAATTTCGTCACTTGGCTGCATATTTTCTTGGTATTTTTTCTCTTGGTACTTTTTTAACAGAAGGGTGAGCTTAAACGCTGTTAGCAAAGGGATTATGGGACATGTTGACGGTACCGTAGATATTTGATCAATTCGCTAGCGTTGTTGCCCTTTACCATACTAATAAAAAAAAAACTTTAGTGCAAACGAATTTTTCAACGACGATCCGGCCCCCGCCGAGCCTATCGGGGCTCTGGCCCGGACAACCCTAGGAAGGCCCCACTAATCGTAGTGATGGCCGGCTGAAATTAATGATTCGGGTGTAATTTCTATCGGACCCCCAATCAAGTCTTTTTTTTTCTTTCGCCAATAATCTCAGGCTTATGGACTATCGCCTCGGTTGACGTTGAATTTGCGATGTGAGATTGCGTAGATTACTACGAAGGGGGGATATTGATTCCGCCCGGAGATTATTTCACCAACAAGCCTGAATCTCATGGACCTGACCGAGTGATCTTTCGTGACCTGAGTAAGCAACCTTTGACTGGCTACATGTACAAGGCTCTGGCATTAAGTGAGTGAACAAAATTGGGCATTGACAGGTGAGAATCCGTTCACTCACTAAATCCCAGACCCTTGTACTTGCCAAATTTTTAAGTTTAGGACGAGATATAACCAAAGGTTGGGTGGCAACCGTCCTAAACTTGAAAATTTGGCAAGTATTTGATGCTGGCCATCACTCAGCCGTTGGAGACCATGGTCTGTTAAAAACAAAGATTATTATAATTATGCGAACTATATTAGCTAATTGATAATTAAACCACTCTACAAGCTATGTAACTATATTTTGGAGACTGCAGATGCTGATTCATACTGCATACGCATAACATGTCTGTCACATAGACCCAGGAATATAAATACGACATCTAAGCCATTGAATTTTCCCGCAAAAAAAAGAATACCTGGGAACGAGCAGGTCTTTAAACAGAAAGCAGGGGTAGCCCTTTTTAAACACTATAATGATGAAGTCGTACTCTACGTGGGTATTTTCCCCCCAGACTATCGATCATTGCAACCTGGAGCATCCCAACTAGCTACATGTACTACTCTAGGATCACATGGACTGAGACTAGCTGAAAACGGCTCACCCGGGATCCGTGCCGGGTCACAACCTATGCTATATTCACTATTATGCAGTTGAATTAAGACCTCAGGATGGCCCGACACTCCTCTTGACACACACAACGGCCTTACAGCCGTGACGAGATTAACCGAATGCAGCAGCAGCAGCTCAATAATGTCAATGGTCCCGACGTCCTGGGCGCGGTTCCAGAAGTCAATGGTAATTTTTTGCCCTCCTACGTATCAATCAGGACTTTTGCAACAAACTTTGGCGTAGGGAATCTAAGTCTGCAACTCCAAGAAAACGGAGTAGAAGCAGTAGGGAAACGTCTAATTGGAAGCCTATTTGAGCTTTTCCCAAAGGACCACGTAATAGCTGCACCTGTCTGTCTACAGCGATAGGAATGATTAATGGAAAATTTACAGGGGTGCCAAAATTATATGGAGAGGTATCTGTGCACCACACAAATGCTTTTTCCATAGATCATATCATTCCTGTCGCTGTATACCCTTAACATGGACCCTAGCTCTGGGTCCTGGCGAGAGGAGAGGGGAAGAAAATGACTGTGCTGTGCGTTGTCCTTCCACAAATCCAGTGATCGGTTCCGACGATTTTGAAGGCGACCACTATTTTGGGCTTTATTTTTGTACCTAATATGATCTCCCCACACTGGGACGAGGAAACACATGTGTGTCTATAGGCAAGCCTGCGCTCCCACAACTGCACAGCTGGAGCCTGCGAAAGCTTAATTGAAGTGGATGTTATTAAGTGGCGATGATGTATAACCACCATATCACGCATCTTGCTTCCTTTGTCCCCGGCAATCCCCGCGACGATCTCCTCTAAGTGCCGAGGCAACGAGTGATATGTCATGAGCGATAAAGGAATCGGGATGCATCCCGGACGCTTAGGCAAACCAAGCCCAGATCGGTTTTTTCTATTTATGGTTTTGCATTTTTGTCTTGGAAAAAGTGCCCTTTTCTTCCAGAAAGAAAACATACATTTCGCTTATTGAGGGAGACAATGCGATACGAGCTGTGTATGGTCCAGTATGGATGGGGATATCACACGTTTATAAATAGAGACCCTCTATCTGTCCACGCAGCCAATAGAGTCAATGATTGGTGGGCTCATCGAGGTGTGTGTGCCTGCCTGACATGAAGCCCGTCATGGTTGCACAAAGGTCGTACAAAGCGAGACAGACAGTCTAGAAAATGTTTCGAGGTAACACAAGGGTCATCGTAGGTGATTTCTATCAACTCTATGGGTACATGTAGTAGTCGTAGGTGTGCGCTGCTGCTGCACTGCATGTTAATTGACAAAGAGTTATATTTGGCCGACGGATTGCATTGGCGCAAGTGTAAGCTGAGGTTCACGTCCCGGACGTAGGTTATGGCTCAGTAAAGTGCTTATGAGGGCGGCTCCGATCTGAGAGGGCGTGTGATTAGTTGTATTTAGAGTGTATATATACCCTTGCGATGTAGCCAGGAGTCTCGAGGTTGGCAAAAGATGAGTTATCAAAAAGAAGAAGGGCACCTATATTGAGATTGTTACCATGTATCTCTTCGAGAGATGTACCGCACAGGCAGTGGGGGCTCTAACGCGAATGAGGCATCACCTAACCCCGTCGCGGCAGTAGGGATAACAGGGCTACAGGGATTCTGGAGGCAGTCAAATCGGAGAGATATGTATCGCGCGCATCATAATTCCGGGGGTGTGCGGGTAGCAGGCTAGTTACTTCCAGATCCGCCCTCCTTGTCCCTGGGACGAAGGTCTTCTTCGTATCTTTTTTTTTGCAGAGAGAGACAGGAGGTTCCAACACGGGGGGGGGGGGGGGGAACTAGTTTGTAGGCGCACAGAATGATTACCTACTGTGGGTGGGGAGTAGTAGCGTGAACAAGATAGGGCTAATTGACTTCATTGGATCATGTTATGTCTGGTAGAGAGTAGTATCATGTTCCCTATCCCTTGGATTGGTTGGCTCGTAGTAATTATCGAAACCTACTTAATGGGGGTGCTGCTACTACACCTGACCGCATTCAGCCATGGCTTAACAATTCAGACTTCCTTTTTCCAAGGCTAAAGCGTCTGTGGGCAACACCTAACCTACGGGCTACTACAGCAAGCAGCTAACGGTCCAGCTACATGATAGTTCGAACCTCCAGTTTTAAAAAAGGGTCTATCAGGTACTATTAATTTTTCTCGGAGCGATTTTTTCTTCCCGGGTAAAAATAACCATGTACCAGGCAAAAAAAAAGGTTGAGTGTTCCTGAATGAGGCCAAGCCGGGTTTCGATTCGGCATCCAATGGTGGTGATGACGTTTGATTCATGAGTGGTACGCAAGGATCATATCCAAAGCAGCTGGCCGATGGCGAATTGGTAAGGGGAGGGGATGGGGGGGAAGACGCGTGGTGGTGGGAAAGTTCGTCAAGTCAGATATGAGCACAGTTTTTGCACAGCCCGAATTATTAGAGAAGAAGGCAAGCAAGCAGGGCGTAGACGAAAAAAAGAAAAAAAGAAAGGAAAAAGGAAAAAAGGAAAGAAGTAAGAAACAGAACAGACCTCAAATCATTAATTCGCTCTTGAGTGAGAGTGGCTGGGACCTGATTTGCCCCGTATCTAGAAGAGATACTTGGGTACATGTAGGTCAGGTACTTATAGATCATGCAGGTCGTCCTTGGAGGACACTCACTAGAGGCAGAATCTTTCTCCCGTCCCGTCCCATCCATCCCACTTTCTACATATTGTTCTTTCTTTACGACCCTTCCCTCTTTCCCTCTCTCACTTCCACTCTTTTCTTCACCTACGCCTCCGTCAAATCATCGTCTTGTGCACTTTTATCGCGTCAGCACAATTAGGAGCTGCACTTTCTGCGTTGATCTAGGGCATTCTTCATTGAGGTAAAGTGATGTTTCTGCCTTTCTTTTCCTGTTGGTGGACATGGGTTTTAGTGGTGGTGGGGGGGGCCTTTTTTTCTCTTTGGGAGCCTTCGCTCGTGAGTCTCTAGCGCTACTGGAGGAGCATCGAGAGTTACTTTTCTTGCAAGTTGCATACTGCTCCTCATCTGAAACTCGTGCCTAACACCTCACCAAGGTGTTTTACTTTTTGGGGTAGTCGAGGCGTGCATATCTTGTTCAGCCTCGGGCTTGATAGAGCTGTAGTAATAGTAGTAGTAGCATACATAGTGGGGGACCCAACTGGCTAACATAAATGTCTTCCACCACCCAGGAGTTTTTTTGCAGGTTTATCTTTCTGCACGCCCCTCACCCCACGATATATTTTTTCTTTTCTTGGACCTATATAAACAAGAAAAAAAGATAAAAGAGGAAACATTCTTGCTTAATCTTTAATCTTCTTTGAGTTCACGAGAAGTTATCCCTGCTCTCTTTTATCTCCCCCCCCATCCCCTCGAATATATCCCAAAATGGCACGCTATGGAATCTCAATCGTCGGTTCACTGCTCTTCCTGCTCCTCCTCCTATCTCCCCTGATCCTCGCGGACCAGCAGGACTTCCTGGAGCTGGTGAGGGACGTGGACGACGAGGCACTCCATGCCGCGCTGCACGAGTACGACGGGAAATACAAGCACGGTATATTCCCCGGCGATCGTACGGCTCTCGAAGCCGTCCACCGCGAACGGGCCGCTGACGCGTCAGCAATAGTCCAACTGGCCAAACGGCAGCAGCAGACGACGAACAACTCCACGGCGGCCGCAACGAGTGTAACGACGACCCCGACGACGACCCCGGTGCCGACCACCACCACTACGCCCACTACCACACCGACCACCACCCCCCCGACTACCACACCGACCACCACCCCGTCGTCAACTACCACCCCGACGACGACGACGACCACCCCGAGGACGACGGCCACCCAAGAGACTACGAGCTCTACATCGACGACACCGACACCGACGAGTGAGACGAGCACCTCCGAGACCTCGACCACGCCGACCCCCACTCCGACCTCGACCTCGACCACGCCGACCCCAACGCCGTCGTCGACAACCTCCGGGACTACATCCGCGACTCCAGCGCCCCCACAGACAACCACCGCTTCAAGAGGTACCACATTGACCACCTCGCGCATCACCAGGACCGTCACAGGCACAAATGGCCAGCCATCAACTATGACAGAGACCACCGTGATCGTTGCGTCCGTCACCGAAAGCTCCTCGGCCGCCCCGAGCGCAAGTGCGTCCACCACCGTGGTGTCGGAGATGCAGGGGAATGGCGCGGGTGGGCTGAAGTATGGTGCTTCTGAGGTTGCGGCTGCGGGTGGAATGGCAGCGTTGATATTCGCAATGTTGTAGAATGGTTGCGGACTTTTTTCCTTTTGCCCGCGCTATTTTTATACCAAAATTTGCTTTTCATAGCCTTTAATGCATAGTTTATTCTTCTTCTTTTACTCGCTTTTCTTTTTCTTTCTTTCTTTTGTTTTCGGGTTCGGGGTGGATTTTTGCATTCATACATTCATTTGGAAGAAACGACCAATGTTGGGATTGAACAATCGCAGCATTTTCTTTTTTTACGACAGTCGATCGATCATGAGGTGCCTGAAAAAGGAAGGGGGTGAAGGATGGGAAAGGCGGGCAGATATCTGGCTATAGACTATGATGGAACTTTGGACTGTTTTTTTTATATCGAAGCTTGATATCATCTGCATGGTGGAGGTTGCTTTTTTTTTTTATGAAGGGTGGTTTGGGGAGGAGGGGAGGGAGGGGTCTACATCACGGCTATGGTTGGGGGTGTACTTCTAGGACATGCCAATTCTTGCGGGATGTTCTGGAGGCTTTATTGGAGATGAAGGGTTCCTGATATCATGCGTAAATGATTTCTGTACACATAATATACATACAAACGGTGCGAGGGTTTTTCATTTTTTTTTTCATGGTAGGATAATGGAGAAACATTAAACGACCCAACCATATAAGACTTTTGCAAACAACAGTCCCTAAAGAGTATCTACGTACATTCAGTTTATAAGCAGGAAAATAAAAAATAAAACAGGAATAAAAACATGAGATTGAGTACCTGCTCTTGTCGCATGCGGTCTTGTACCTACATGTATATAGTGCTTGATATATACGGTTTCAAACCCGGAACTTTGGCTTGAAGAGGCGTTTCCCCTGCACCGTGCCGCCGCCGCGTCAGCCGAGATAGGTGGGGCGTATGTACATGTAGGTGCATGTACCTTAGGTATCGGTATTTGTATCTTATTGAGACACGATGTATGTAGACGTTCAGATATATACCCTCGTTCCCTACCAAGCGAGTTCACCACCTACCGAGTGTGAGGTCCTCTCTCACGCAAAAACTGGCCGCTAAAGCTGCAGCCAAGAAATATTTGTATGGGAATTGGTTGCTGCACTCGGTGGGTGGTGAACTCGCTCGGTGGGAACGAGGGTACTTGTATGTGTCAGAACGAAGTATTGGTATGGGCAAAGAAATTGATGGTGTATTTCTTATAACTTGACTCTGGGAGAAGAATTGTCTGTGGATGTTGGATTAGGTCTTTACGCCTGTAGAAAGGGACCATCTGAACCGATTAAATGGCACTAGAGTCTAGCAGAATGCTGTTGGAGAGACCATCTTTTCGGCCGGCGTGTATAGGGTAGGTGCATAAGGCTCTGAGCGCATCACCGCAGCTGTCCGCGGCTGCAACTGCCTGTTCCACGCGCTGACATTTCTGCGGGAACTAGGAGAAAATCCCTGCAGCCCCCGGCGGGAAAGAATCTTGTGGGTTGTTAGGGGTAGCACAGTTCCAGGACAAGCCTTTTCAAAAGGTTCTTGGTTTGCTGTTCTAGGGGGCTTGATGCGAAGAAGCTTACCTACTTCTTACCTAACAATTATGCCCTCACATGTACTTAACCTACATGTAAATCCTGGGGTGAACTGGGCCGCGGGACGACATGCAGAGGATATGGAAATACTTGTATATATTAGTCGTTTAAAGGGTAGGTTTACAGAAAGGTTAATATAATGCCGCACTCAGTATAGCATGTATTATGTACTGTACAATGCAGAGTATGTGGGATAGAGGAAAGATACATGTACATACCAGCGTCGACCGAGTGCGCAAGTGTGACGCAAAACGAAGGTAAGGCACGTCTAAACAGTATAAGCTTGTCCATCGTCATCAGGAAGCATTTCTATTGGTCAAGATGGTTTGCATATTAGTGATATACTAGAAGCATACATTCACTGACAAGAGATCGCTCCCGTGATTGGAAGGGAAGCTACATTAAGAGGGATTGTACACATTGCTGTACCAAACGGCATGAGCAAACGCTGATAAGTATGTCTATAATCCTTTATATGATTCCTGAATCCCTCAAGCTTTCACAAACAGACCCAACTGAATGGACAAAACATATATATTAAAGGATTATATCGGTCGGTCATGGGCAGAGACGAATTATTATGGCCTGGAATACATACAACTATATATATATGCGGCCTCCGGCCGCATTCCACTTGTAGGGTGTAAAGCAGTATCGAAACCCGACTTGCATACACTGCTGGCACTCGCCCTTCATTTAGGATCCATGTGTGTATACATAGATCTATTTCGCTCTGCCATTACTCTATTACTATGGTGAGAATCAATGAATATCCCACTTGAGTGAGAATGTATCTCACTTTGTTTATGAGTTAGGTCGCAAAGGTAATAGAAAATTTAGTAAGGTTATGACGTTACGTACACCAAATGTAACCCAAATATTTCCTATGAAATCTTGTATTGGGCGGCAGGGCTTGAAGGCTGCGCGAAGGATGAGGGAGGAGACCAAACCTATAGCTATGTAATAAGGCACAACCTCGAAAAGCTTCAAGAGTGGCCAAGAGCAACGGCGATTCCATCATGGGGCGCCTGGTTTTTGCCTGGACGTCATGGTAACGGCTCCTCCTCCTATAGCCAGCTAATATTACTTAGTTTGGGATTTCTAGCATATATAACGTCAAACAGTATATGTATAGATAATGGTTATTGTTATTAATATATTGCCGTCCTAAAAGTCTGGGTCTGTCTGCGTATATTGCTACTCTGGGTCTCCAATTAGTTATCAATGTTTAGTGGTTACTTGACTCAGGAATTAGTACCACCTACTTAGCTTGCTGTAGCAGGTTATCAACAGTGGCAGGCAGTTAGGGGCCGCGAAAAAGTAAATGATACGCATCAATAGTGAAATAAAGTGAAATAGTTGGGTTTTTAGTGCGGCATGCGGTTCTGGAGAACCATATGGGCTTGTATGGGCGCATGTAGACGCGCCATAATGTGATGGTTGAACTGTAGAATTGGGGAGTAGGAGAAAAGTTTGTAGTACGGGCTCTGTGTCATTTGCAAACTTTATAAGGATCTACTGAAACCTACACGTATCTTTGTCACTATTATACTATAGGCGACATGTGATTATTAGTCACAAAATCAAGTTTTTTTTAAGACCCTAATTATAATATAACTCGGAAGGCCTTGCAATTTGTATACGATGTGTGGGCGCTCAAGAGGTTGTGGTGGACACATAGTACTACCGGTAATCATGTTTATCTCTCCCCGAAAATTAGTCAATATAGCCTGAAAAACAACCAAAAGAAACTTTGGCCCTCTGATAACCCATAGGCGCCTCTGTGCTTGACTCTAGTCTGACTCTGCTGTTGATGTTTTGCTATGTTTATTCAATTTGTCAGGTGCTTTTTTTTTTTTTTTTTTTTTTTTTTTTTTAAATCAGTTGTATTTGTTTAAGGTACAAAACATTGCGTGCAGTATAAACTATGGCATAAAAGACCTCTGTGCTCCTTCGACTCGCTATCCCCTTAATGAAATAAAAGCAGACCCAAACACCTACAAAGGAGAGTGACATAGGAAAGTTGTTGCTGGCCGGGGCCGGTGCCCTTAGGGTGGGACTTCTTAAGATGCGTAGATGGGGTTGAAAGGGACCCCGAGGATTTGAGACTCGCTGGTGCTGGCTGAGCTTAGTGAGGAGAGGGATGGCCTGTGAGGTGGTGATAGTGTGTCTGTGTTGAAGTTGATCTTTCTTGGCTGCAATGAAGCTTCCTAGGATGATGGTGAGGTCCTGGTTATTCCATGCCTCATTGAGTGATTGGATATTGTGGATGTCCTCCGTTCTGTATTTATCTAGAGCGGGGCATCTAAGGATGGTGTGGGATGGGGTTTCCTCTTCGAGGCCGCATTTTGGGCATTCGGGGAAGGTGGGCGTTGATCCAGGATCTTTGACCACGCAGTAGCTTTTGCCAGCTCTCATTTGGTGGATGCGAGGCTATGAACTTGTGGAGGTGGGTAAGGTTGGGGTGTGAGGTGATGGGGTGGGGTAGTATTGTGGTGGTGGGAAGTGGAAGTTCCAGTTGGCTATGAGTTGGGTTTTGGTAGCGTTGGGCCATCTTATGTGGTGGGGCGCCTTCTTCTATGAGGCGTATGAGTGAGCGAGTTGTTCGATTGGGAGGTGGGTGACTCCTTTCCCATTTGAGTTCCACTTTTTAGGTGGGTTAGGCCGGCCTTTGAGGAGGGCGGAGTGGGAGTATGAGCGGTCTGGTGAGGAGGTGGGGAATGATATTGCTGTCCTTCCTGTGACTGGGTTCAGGAGGGGGGGTGCTTGTAGTATGCGGATTGCGTATTTGCACTTGAGGTAGTGGAGGTAGAGCTCTAGGGGGGGGGAGCATGCTTCTGCCCAGAGAGCGTTGCGGTTGGTTGCCCTGAAGCACCCGGTCAATTTGTCAGGTGCATGTGCCTATATATTATATTAAATAATCATTGAGCTAGCACAGCTTCTAGAGTTCTGTGGCAGTATGTACATAGCACGCAGTTATACTTGCTGAAAATAAGTAAAGTATGGTCCCAAGGTGAGCCAGGTAGTAGATAACCGGGACGTTCGGGTTGGGACTACACCCCACCTTTCAGTAAGTAATATCTGTTATTAAAAATCATTGGTACTGCTAAGTAAGTACGTGTATGTACTAGTACTATGCCAAGGACATACCAAGACATGAGGTTGTCCAAGGCGCAACAGAACCATCACGGTGTCCACTCTCCCTAACCTGCCACTTACGACATACATCGCGGAGTCAAATCAGCACTAAATGCCGTCCCAACATCCCAAATCACAGCGTAGCAGCGCTCCATTCACCGTATCCTTCCTTGCTACTTATCTGCACAGCGCGGTAATTGCAGGCGTGTCGTATGCGAGCTTTGGGGATCTCGTTCTCAACCCGACTTCCACGCTCCTCTCGACATTACCACTTTTGGCTGTAGCCCAAGCGGCATATGTTGTCCTGTGTTTAGATAGTAATGGCGCTGCGAAAGGAAGGCGACCAAAGACTGGGAAAAAGGGGGAGCAACATGTTGCGGCGTCGGGGACTAGTAACAAGCTTTTGGTACATCTTCCAACTATATAACTCTCTCGCTTGAAGCGAAGCCCTAGGCTTAACTGTTATATTTAGACGGCTTTTCTATCGTTACTTCTCGCATCTACCGCAGGAACGGTAATATTGGGCCTCTGCATGGTTCTTTTTGGGGCACCAGCAACATCACATATCTCACAAACAGCTCTATGTGCGGCACACATGGCTTTATTAGTATCGTTTCCTCTCATATACACCAACGGTGTCGAAGGACAGAAATGGAGGGATATTGTATCAGTCTCTTTGCCTATGGATGAGGCATTTGGTGGTGCTTTGGGGGCGCTGCTGGGGGGCTGGTTGGGAGCTGTTCCTATTCCACTAGGTATGTAGTTTGCTCGAATTATCACCTGACGCCTCCATATTAGGGATGAAGTTTAATTTTATTGTTGCAGATTGGGATCGTGAATGGCAGAAATGGCCCGTAACTATAATTACTGGTGTTTATATCGGGCATCTAGTCGGAAAGTCATTAGGTTCTGTTTTCCAAGGGAAGAAGCTTCCCTTATAGGCCGGAGATCTAATTGGATTGGTTCGAGTAATAATACCCTTGGGTGTAACAAGCCCTTTCCGCCCCGCGCGGGGCACATCATAATAGAAATAAGAGCATAGAGCACCGTGGAGGCGCTGGGCCTGGTTATTTCGATAATTGAAGTTTTAGGCATTTGTGGGGGGTATTTCTGGCAGTGTGTAAATGCTCTACATCCACACTCTCTATTAGCGTCACCATGTTTCACCGTAGCGTTGATACCTGTGTGGAAAAAATGGTTGGCTAGAGAACAATTGGTCTTTAGTCGAGTGATTTAGGTAATCAGGGTTAAGTCGAGTACTTAGGGCCCGTTCGGACAACCCAATAATCTAGATTATTGGCGATAATCCGATGGGTTATCGACTTTTGGGTTATCACAATAATCTAGGCTGTTCGTGTAATTGAATAATCCAACATTTGGAACTCCCGATTATCCCAATAATCCGCCAAGAAAATAATCACCTCTGGAGGTAATTATTCCCACACAACACTGATATCCTGAAAGCCTAATCCTATTTCAACGTTATCTGGACATGTAGATTATCCACTGATTATGATTATTATGATTATCATTTTCGCTTTTTGATAATCCAATCTGCCCATTAATCCAAAGAAATAATCTAAGGTTGTCCGAACGGGCCCTTAGTGGGGCGAACATCGCTGTTACATGGTCTAAATAATAATCGCTCCAGGGGCTTACATGAACTTGTACATCCCACAATAAGAGGGATCTTACTGAATGCGCAAGCCTGGTGATATTCAGAGCCTGTTCGTAGTGGCCTTAATGTCTGACATCATATTGTTTTGTTAGGGCGGAAAGCGTTCATACTATATCATGCAGTATATTATAAAATACTCGAGAACCTTGGCGGGTAAGGAAGTTGGAGGTGCAAACACATCGTTCCTCCCATTTGCCCGGACCCATTTGTCATATCGATCCAAACAAGAACCTTCTATGTCTCTTTGAAAGACTCATTGATAATAAATCTACGTTCTCGTTATCGTCTCAAATCATCACTCATCGTTCTCTGTACACCATAATGCACTGGCGTTGCAAACCCCTGGAGTAAGCGATTACATGTACTTACGGCTCGGCCTAGCTGGCAAGCATAGATGTCATGTTACATATAGTGATACATGTAGGTACATGTATATCGATAGGGATAGTGCGGCTCTTTGAGTACCAGTACATTCCCGTGAACCAAATCTCTGAAGAGCAGCTGCTCTACTGCCTCGAGTCGCAGTCCATAAACGTTTTTACTTCACCCCTGCATACTCTAGAGCAACGCTGTTTCCATCCTAAACACATGCAAGGTTACTTACCATAGTTCTTTATTTCAAAAAGGTACTAGTTACGTCTTTCTAAGTACAGTGCAGCTCCAGTGTTCCATGAGCCCAGTGGAACGGTGGCTGGTCTATCGTGGCAGTAGTTCGTTCCCAGACTTTTGTCCTCGTTCTGCAGACACGAAAACACAACACAGCCGGGCACGTGACTACCATAGCAGCTGTGCGCAGCCCCTTTCAAACTTCCCAAGAAGAGTCATCTCATTCGGCAAAGTCCAGTTAAGCGCCACACGCATAAATTGGACTTAGAGTACTCCTGTCTAGAACAACATAAAGGGCTGCAGCTGCGTACCTACATACCGATCAAATTGCCTGATGACAACCATGGAAAGGTATCTGATGCTCCAAGGTGCGGCAAGTTCCGCAGAAACTGCTTTGAGATTGAAACACCAAGAAGAAACATTGATGAATCCATCTAGTGAATTGTAAGTGGGATTTACGTTTTTTAAAATATGATTTACTGATTAAGTGTAAGAAATTTCGAACGCGTATTTCGAGCTATGATCTACGGGGTAGCCATTGTTGCCCCCTTGCTCTTTTTACTTCTGCAAAGGTTCACCACGGGCATCCCGTTTTTGCCACACAAGGATTGCTGCTCGTACACTGTCGTGAACAAGAAGGGGTTTTTGAGCATATACGATCAGGATGAACTGCCTTCAAGAACGCCAATTGAGGAGCTCTCAGGTAGGAAATTTCTTGAACGATTTTTCTGTCCTATTTTTTTTTGTTGGAGAGTCTGTTGTAACAATTCTTTGCAGGAGCCCGTTTGAAGATCTCATGGATTCAAGAGCTGTTTCTTCTAGGGCTTGTGGCTGTTAGTTGTATAGCTTTGACAACTAGAGTTAACTGTGGTCTTCCATTCTTCGAAGAAGGTTTGGCCCACCTGGTGATAATTTGGTATATCCTGCTAACTAGATCTATATAGTTTTTGAATTGGTTTACTGGATATTTTTCCTTGCTCTGTTTACTTTTCGTTTTTATCCTACACCTTATAGACCGAGCATATTCACTTTAGTATCGCTGGCGAGTTTCTTGGTTCCAATATTGATCTGTGAACGTGATTTGTGGCCAAAAGTACTTGTTCACCCATCCAAAGAGATGATACAGCAAGCGAGGAAAGGTTGGGAAGTTTATGTGCGCCTTGGGTTGTCATTTACTTTGGGGGCATTGTCAATGATAACCCCAAGTGTTTGGTATCCTGTGGATCCATATTCGGATCATGCAGCAACTCTAGAGCAGGTATTGCACCAAAGCTAGTATGGACTTATAAAGTTTGAACTAATAGATGAACTAGACTGCATCAATTTTCAGTTCCTTCATTAGCTTCTCATGGATTGAAGGTCTGATTCGAAAAGGATTTAGAAACGATCTTGAGGTTAAAGACCTTCCTAAGTTATCCGACTCCGACTCTGCAAAACTTTGGAGCTGCAAATTCCTAAAAATCAAGAAGTCATCCGTCTTTTGGGCTTTGGTTTCTTTGAAGAAATACGATCTGCTCTGTATGATGTTTTGCGATTTCTTGAGTGCCGTTTTAAGCGTAAGGACACCAATATGTCTTCCAGAATTAGCGTACTTAACTAACACAGTGGAACAGTTCATCAATCCTCTGTGCATGAGAGGACTGCTCGCCTATATTGAAAAGTCATCTGAACCTACCTTTACACCATGGATATACGTTGGCGCTCTCTTTTTCGAGCCTTTGATAAGCGCGGCAGTCAGCGCGACTGAAACTTTGATATCTTCACGGTAAAGGAACTTCTTTCTTGGTGTAAAACACCATTGCTGATCTTTCTAGTTTGGTACTCCACGTAGAGGCAGCTGTCTCTCAGAGTATTGTACAGAAGACTTTAAAGATTCGAATTACGGATTTCAAAGAGACCAAAGAGGGAGATGGTGAAGACGAATCGAGTGATAAAGATGCTGTCCAGCCGGCAATAGGGAAAATTACCCAATTGATCAATGCTGATGTTAATCGATTGATAAGTGCAAGGTAAGCTCTCTGTATACATCTAAGGATATAGTTTTAGCGTTTCTATTACAATAGCTGATGAATTTTCCTAGCTCTGTGCTAAACCTGATTGCATCTACTCCAATAGGCATCGTTTTTTCCGTCATCCTTCTCTATGATCTTTTAGGTTGGGCTAGTTTTGTCGGCGAAGCTTTGATCATTGTGACAATGATCCTGCCCGGGTTGATGTTAAGATATTACCACAAACTGTTGAAGAGACAGCGGAAAGCTATAGATGCTAGGATCGGATTAATGGTAAGTCCTTTCATGCCCAAATATAACATCTACTTACAATTACCTAGACAGAAACACTTGGGTCTATTAGAATTATTAAATTCTTTGGTATGGAAAGGGTATTTCTTAAACGTATCCACGAAAAGAGAGAGACCGAGTTACGCATGAATAGATTGACATTATTATTCGGCATTTCTTATAGCCTTGTACAATATATGATGCCAACGATGAGCATGGTAAGTCTCGATATCTGGATTTGATGAATAATATATATTGATTTATGTAGTTTATAACCTTAGGTATCTATGCTAAAGTAATGGAAAAGCCGTTGAGCGCAAGTGTACTTTTCACATCTATGAGGTTTGATATCCAACTGAATTGTACTTATCTAGGTGAAATTTACTGACGAAATAAACCTATAGCGTATTCGATATGCTTAGACTGCACTCTAGTACGTATCTCTGAGATATCTCAAATTCTAAATAAATTAAAACTAACTGGCAATAGGCTCTATCACCGCAACCGTTCAAACAGTTCGTATCTCTCTTACACGATCCCATGATTAATTCTGTCTCTGTGCTAAATCCCGTGACTTAGGTCCTGGAATCTGCTGTATCTTTTGACCGTATCGATAAATTCTTGACTGGAAGAGAGCTTCAAGGTAATGATCTTATTGATCGAGCCGCTGAGACATCAAAGAGCGCGCCTTTTTATAAAAACGCTACCTTATCTTGGGCCGTGCCTGGTTCGGATACCGATAATAATTTTAGGCTTTCCAACCTGAATGTGGAATTCGTTTACGGTGGCCTTACTGTAATCTCTGGACCAGTAGGATCAGGCAAAAGTTCATTTCTTCTAGGACTCCTGGGAGAGATGAGATTACTACAGGGAGATGTGTATCTCCCTCGGAATGAACGGGTGGCTTATGTGGCTCAGTCAACTTGGCTTCAGAACAAGACGATTCGTGACAACATCCTTTTTGGAGAAAAGTACGATGAGAAAAGATACAACGCCGTCTTGGAAGCATGCGATTTATCAGTAGACCTAAGTAAATATGAAGATGGAGATCTCACAGAGGCTAGTACACCCACTTAGACTTTTCTTAAGTTCACGAATTTATACTTACTGTGGGGGTATTTAGGTCGGTGAAAAGGGTAAGAATTGTATTTGGGCGGTAAAGAAAAATAAGTACTGACTCTTGCAGGTGTGACATTGAGTGGTGGACAAAAGGCTCGATTATCATTAGCCAGAGTAAGATTTCTCTTTTGGATCAACCTAATGGTTTATTACTAACCGTTTAGGCCGTCTATTCTCCTGCTCAAACACTACTTCTTGATGATGTGCTATCAGCGCTAGATGCAGCGACTAGTAGAGCCGTTTTCGACAAATGCATTAATGGAGAAATCCTAGCTGGTAGAACAGTTGTTCTAGTAACTCACCAGTACGTATTTAAACAGCCTCTCCACGACCTTTATGTATGCTAATAAAAAAATAGTGTATCACTGGTATCGTCATGTGC
This sequence comes from Morchella sp. 2018-W16, assembly GCA_024713755.1. Lineage (NCBI taxonomy): Eukaryota > Fungi > Ascomycota > Pezizomycetes > Pezizales > Morchellaceae > Morchella > Morchella sp. 2018-W16. The sequence goes on along the minus strand of JAMGYY010000008.1, from coordinate 1,684,733 downwards.
AAAAAAGGTCGTAGTTCTTGCAGACGGAAAGATAATTTCGGATGGCCTTCCGCAGAATCTTTCTCCGAGTGCAATAGAAGTTATATCAAAAGTTGAGCATCCAGACGATTTGGATAGTTCAGACCAAGAGTCTAATCTTACGATACAAGTATCACAAGATGGGAATATTCAAACGGCCGCAGAAGCAAATGGGAAAAATCCTGTTAAGCTTGTGAAAGACGAGGACCAGGCAAAGGGAAAGGTCCCCATAATGCTTATTTGGGACTATATCAAGTGCCTTGGGTCACCAGTTGTCTTAGTATACTTGGTGGCAACTAGTGTTTTGATGGAATTTGTACTGTATGTTGGGCCTGGGTTTAATATCTTGATTCTTGCTAACAATGCGGCTTGCAGCGTGGGGAGCTCTCTTTTCCTCGCAGTTTGGTCAGGTAACGAAGTTTCTCGCCGTATATGCTGGACTTTTTCTAACCATGACCATAGATCAGTACTCAAAACCCGGAAGCGTAGATGTTAACTTATGGCTTGTAAGTTTCCCCTATGGATTTAGTTCCTAGTGCTCTGCTAATGTGACCTTTAGGGAATGTATTCTGGTAAGACTGATTCGGTTCTTATGATGCAGGTCACTTTGACTGACCTAGAAAAAAGCGACTGTGTTTGGAGTGATAATATGTTACTTTATTGCGTACGCATCGTGGTACTACTGTATTCAGCTTTCAGGAAGGAAAATTCACGAAAAACTCGTAAAATCGGTTTTATATTCACCCATAAGGTTTTTCGATACCACACCCGTAGGAAGAATATTAGAACGCCTATCTAATGATCTTTAGTGAGTCCCCCCTCTCCCCTCCCCCCTTCCCGCTTACAATCGGAGTAAGAGCCCATTGTTAACGGGGATGCAGTTCCATAGACTGGATCCTAGGCCGCAATGTGAAATCACTTATTGACTGCGTACTTGGCATTGCGTTCACATTCACGATCATGTTCGGCCTAATTCCGGTTTTCCTAGTGCCCTGTTTGGCCGCGATTTTAATTGGGACAGCCTGTCGAGAACTGTAAGCTCTTAGTTACACTAGGGCGTTATTGGTAGATTCTAACAGCTTAAAGTTACCTCCGCACAAAGATAAGTGTGAATAGGATCTATTCTATTCAATCAGCCCCTGTTATATCGCATCTCCATGATACTGTCTCCGGGGTTGTAACTATCCGTGCATATGGTTGTCAACGGCGCTTTCTTGATGAAAACCTGAAGAAGCTCGATGATGTCAATCAGGTGTATGTCTCTAAATTCAACAAGGGCAGAATCCTTCATGCTAATTAAAGAAGTAAATGGACTCTCAATGCCCTTGGCTTGTGGATAACCATTAGGAGTACTGCTTGTACCGCGATGATTAGTGCAGCTGCAGGTTTCTTGGCAATTAGTACGACCGGTTATACTGCGGGCTTGATTGGGTTTAGCATGAGCAATTGTATGGTTAGAGACCCTCTAAATTTTACCAAGTTACTAATTTATTAGGTCTTTCGTTTTCCTCTTCCGTACTCGCAGCAGTTAGGTAGTGGTTCCCCATGCTTCAGAGTTTTCTAACTCATACTAATTTCTTTCTCATGTGTAGTAATTTCAACAGGGTAATATATACGTACAAGTTTAAATTAATGATTAGACACCCTATACTGATTCCTCCTAGTTGCAAGTGGAACTTAATTCGTATGACCGCATCGTTAAATACATTAATTCTGAGCAAGAGGTAAGAATTTCATCGATAGCTTTATTTTTAAAGATTAGTAGTGACGTTGCATGCACTATAGAAACAATCAACACCAGAACATGAACCCTCAGCAGCTTGGCCAACTCGTAGGTTTCACAGATTCATTGTATTTCAGCGTGATAAATAGTGAATTAACAGCATGTAGATGGTGGTGTTAAGGTCACAGATCTTTCCGTCAAGTACTCTAAGGATGGCCCAGAAGTACTAAACAAAGTCAGCTTTGATGTCAAACCACGCGAAAGGGTTGGTTTTTTTTTTACCACTACTATGTAGTAGATCATCTGCTAACTTATATAATTACGTGAAGGTCGGTATTGTTGGGAGAACCGGTGCTGGAAAAAGCAGTCTAGCATTGAGTTTATTACGGTTTACCGAGATCTCTAATGGCAGCGTCACTATCGATGGCCTAGATATCACAAAAGTGAACCTTGAGTCTCTCAGGCAGAGAATCACGTGGGTACAAAAATGATGGCCCAGTGTTACAGTCCGCTAACATTAAGTCAGAATTATTCCTCAAGATCCCATTATGTTTTCTGGTACAGTTCGCGATAATCTCGACCCCCACCATGAGATTGATGATACAGAACTTCAAGCAGCTCTGGAGAGTAGTGGCCTAGTTAGTATCGCAGACAAGGCTAGTAATACCATTGTCTCAGGGACCCCAACCACATCAGAAGGAACGGAGTTAAGGACTAAGCAACTCGGTCTCGACTCTCAAGTCACATCTGGCGGGGATAATCTTTCCCAGGGACAACGGCAGTTGCTCGCATTTGCCAGGGCACTGGTTAGACGGTCTAAGTTGGTAATCTTAGATGAGGTATGTATCCTAATTCCTGAAGCCTTATTTGTTTCTGGACGACACCAGGACCTTGGCGAGGTTCTAGGCTTTTTAATTTTTCTTCGCTTCCGACGCTTCCCCGAGAGTCGGAACCTGTGCTAACTCCGGTCCTAATGTAGGCTACAAGTTCTACAGACATGGAGACGTGAGTGGTCCGATATTTGAAGTTGTGCAAGAGTTTGTTGCTGACGGCGCAGGTAATAGGGATGAGAGGATCCAACAGACCCTGCGAACTAGTTTCCCAGACTCCTCCATAATAACAATTGCCCATAGGCTTCGTATGTTAGCCCCTATTGAGATTCTAGTCCGGTGCAGTTGCTGATCTTTTTCTAAAAAAAAAATAGGTACAGTGATGGCGTTTGACAGGATTATTGTCCTGGACAACCTAGGTAAAGGCGGGGAGGTAGTGGAGTAAGTGCTGTGCCTCTCTATGCAGGAATCCCTTTTCTGATGTGCGCGTAGGTGCGATACCCCATTCAACTTACTACAACGCCCTACCAGTGTTCTATACGACCTGGCTCGCAAAAGTGGAGAGTTTGAAGAGCTTCTAGAGCTGGCCACCAAAGACAAAACTCTGCACAGGAACGGGGAATAGTTGGAAGGCTATCTTTCGGCTGTCGGTTGTGTTTTGTACTTTACTTAGATAGGCTAAATTCCAATTTTTCTGGGGTGCGTTTTGTATTCTACAAATCAAATTATTATTTCTAGAATTACGAAGATCCTGGCCGTTTCTTGAGGATCATCGCTATCCCGTGTTGGGGGTTGGGTGGATAGCTTCCCGCAGCCGAAACAACCCCGCCCCACCAAGAGACCCCTCCTTATACGTCACGGAAACACTATTTGTGCTGCTCATCTCCCCTCCCAACCTTTTCTTATCTACCCATTCAGTAGAAATTCTAGAATCCTATCAATCTCATATTCCAAAATGTCGACTATTGGAAAGGTACGTTCACTGAAGAATATTTACCACCACTTTGTCAAACTAAGCAATATTCTAGACCATTACTTGCAAGGCGGCAGTTGCTTGGGAGTCGGGTGTACCTCTGTCAATCGAGGACATTGAGGTATTGCCTCCAAGGGCTCATGAAGTGCGCATCCAGATCTACTACACTGGAGTTTGCCATACAGGTACTCACAGTCCTGGAAGCTAAACTAATAAAATATGCTGATATCTGACGTTGTCTCAGATGCATACACCTTGTCAGGCAAGGATCCCGAGGGTGCTTTCCCCATTGTTCTCGGACACGAGGGTGCCGGAATTGTGGAATCAGTCGGTGAAGGCGTGGAAAATGTGAAGGTTGGAGACCATGTTGTAGCTCTTTACACTCCTGAGTGCAGGGAATGCAAATTCTGCAAGTCTGGAAAGGTAAGCACACGCTGCATGATCCACCGCGTATCTCACAATTTTTTTTTCGAACTCTATCTGATTGAATGATTCACACTAGACAAACCTCTGCGGTAAGATTCGCGCTACCCAAGGTAAGGGTGTTATGCCCGATGGAACCTCCCGATTCAGATGCAAGGGTAAAGACCTTTTGCACTTTATGGGAACATCGACTTTCTCGCAATACACTGTTGTAGCCGACATTTCCGTTGTGGCTATCACCCCAGAGGCCAAAATGGACAGGACCTGCTTGCTTGGTTGTGGTATTACAACTGGATATGGTGCTGCCGTTGTTACTGCGGGTGTTGAGAAAGGATCTAGCGTAGCTATCTTTGGCGCTGGCTGTGTCGGTCTCTCTGTCATCCAGGGTGCAATCAGATGCGGTGCTAGTAGGATTATCGTTGTAGATGTCAACGAGAAGAAGAAGGAGTGGGCTATGAAATTTGGCGCAACAGACTTTGTGAACCCGGCAGATTATGGCGACAAGCCAATTCAGGAGGTTCTGATTGAGATGACTGATGGCGGCTTGGACTACACGTTTGATTGCACGGGTGTGGTCTCAGTTATGAGAGCCGCCCTGGAGGCCTGTCACAAGGGATGGGGTCAGTCAATTGTCATTGGTGTTGCGGCTGCTGGTCAGGAGATCTCTACACGTCGTGAGTTTCTCTTTGTGGAAAGCTGAATGCTTATCTGGGGGCATTTTATCACCTAGTACTGAGCTAACAAACCACAACTTGAAATAGCATTTCAGTTGGTCACTGGACGTGTCTGGAAGGGTTGCGCTTTTGGAGGCATCAAGGGACGCACTCAACTTCCTGATCTCGTTGACGACTACATGACCGGAAAGCTCAAAGTAGACGAATGTGAGTTATTTCTACTTAAATTCAGTAAAAATTTACTAAAACTGGTCATACAGTCATTACCCACCGCGAGAACCTCAACAACATCAACACCGCGTTCGATCAGATGAAAGCTGGTGATTGCATCAGGTTCGAAAATTCCATGTTCACCCTGTGTCTAAGACAGTATACTAACCCCCTTTTACTATCAGGTGTGTCGTTGACATGCAGAACCTAGCGTAGAAATCGAGACTATCGATCAGACTTGAAAATCTTCTGTAGCCTCATCGTATTTTATTTTTTACTAGGTCTAGGAGTAACAACATGCAATTCCTTGTTTTCTTTTTCCGTTCCTTTATTTCCTTCTTCACTTGCTAGGCTGATTTCACGATTCCACAAGCATGAAGGCGGCACAGTAGGGCAGGGTGTCATAGTACTCTAGTGTAGATGCACAGATAAAAAATAAATAAAAGGATTAAAGATCTGGTCGTGGTTGCGCGGGGTGGTCGCATTGGTATCAGATCCAGCAATCAACGATCTACATGGTAACGACAGGGTTGTCTGATTCTTGCCCAATGAACTGTTAGCCGCTTATTAGAGTTGCGGGATGATTTATCGGGTGCATGGTTTGTCCCCTACTCCAGAGAAAATATGGCATCCTATGATGTAGAATTCCAAGCTGGCGGGAAAAAGGGTTGAAAAGTCGTAGAAGGCCCTGCTGGGACTGAATTTTGCGCCAAGTAACACAAATTCCAGACTTAAGATGTTTCAGAAAGGAACAAGCCTTCTTTATTGTGAAACCAGGGACGGATCCAACCGCCCGATGAGAGATGGCGAGTTGTGGAGGCTGAATCAGATACCAGCACAGCATAATAACGTCGTGGAGCAATAAGAGTTTCGCAGTAGCAGCTTCCTCGTTCTCCCTTACCTCCCCTGCCCGTTTTGCTACTTGCTATTCTAGAGTGTGATGGGTATTGATGGTGCCAGTGGGAAGTTTATGCTCATTCTAAAACCTTCTAACAATCCAGGGTCCCTAGAGAGTGGGGTGAAGTAAAGCCATGCATGATGCACTAAAATCTATGTATTTGTATGCCGTGGTGTCCGGATAATTCATTCCCGGCCTGGTTTGGTTCTCTCGAAATCTCCACTTCCACATTCTCGATTCGAGTCCCAAAGGTGACACCTGGTCACTCTGTTAATAATAATACATGGATCAGTCATACGCCGGGTACGCTAGATTTAAAGTCGCTGCTACCGCGGCGGCTTTCTGTCTTGTTGTAATTTGTATGGCCTGACGCCCGCCGCCTCCTTTACCTTACCAAGGGTTGTTTCTGGATCCAAGGGTGTGTCGTGCTATTAATTGTTTTGGGACCCCCCCCCCGCGCATTACCATAGTACTACAATTCGAATACTTAAGTTTATGCTTATGCTTGTAGCCTTTGAGTGCTAAACCAACCTCTTGCCTGGTCTGTACTTATATCCACTGAGAATTCAGTATTACAACCTCCCAGTACAATTAATATAAGCCACGATCCTGGAACATCATGACCCACCAAGACGAGCGGCCGTTATTGAGCTCAAAGAGGTCCCCTGGTGAGCCATCTTGATATCCGATCCAGCTATTCACCGACCAGGCTTGCTGCCTACATGTATTCATCAGTCACTCAATTGCTTACGATGTAGGGACCCTTGATATTTCGGTGATAGATTCAGAAGGCCATAAGCTTCCACAAGCTATAGCACACCGTGGGTGAGTTTAGTGTGGTTTTATTGAGGGGCGGGAATTAACCTTAAATAATTTAGAGGCGCAGTTTGTTAATTAAACTTTAGCTTTCGAGCACAGTTTCCAGAAAATACGATATTAGCTTTTGAAGGCGCTGTTAAAGCTGGAGCTCATGCAATTGAGACAGGTGCTAAGAAATAAACCCCTAGTTGTTACTGTTCTCGAAGCTAAATAGACTGATGGATTAAATAGACCTTCACCTATCACGAGACGGAGTTGTCATGATCTCACACGTACGTCTTATTCTAATCAAATCTATCAAAAGTATAGTTACCAATTAAATATTCAGGATGCCACTCTAAAAAGGGTATTCGGAGAAGAGGGGAGAGTTATCGATTGCGACTATTCGTACTTGAAGACGCTGAGAACAATAGAAGCACCGCATGTTCCGATGGCATCACTGAGGGAAGTGCTAGAATTGCTGTGTCAGCCTGCGCTCAAAAAAATGTGGTTACTGTTGGACATCAAAATCGACAACAATGCAGAGGATATTATTAGATTAACTGCGGAGACTTTAAAGGAGGTGGGGGGTGGTGTGGAGTTTTGGGGTAGTAGAGTTGTTCTCGGGTGTTGGACATTGAATTTCATCCCACTATGTGAACAGCATTTGCCTGGATTTCCAATCACTGTAAGTGCCTAGCAGAAGCCTTGGGATACCCTGGTTTCCTCACATTGACCGTATTTTAGCACATTGGGTACTCAATACCATATGCGAGAGAATTTCTAAAAATCCCAAACGTCTCTTTCAACTTGCTGTACGCAATTCTTGACGGCCCCAAGGGCGAGAAATTCCTCAAAGACGCTCGTGCTGCTGGTAGGGAAGTCTACACATGGACAGTAAACGATGAGCAGATTATGAAATGGACAATCGTCCATGAAATTGATGGTAAACAATCCCTCGTGTATATTTAAGCATAGCTAATGAGAATTAATAGGAGTTTGTACCGATGACCCAGTTAAATTTCTTAAGTATCTTCTCAATATTCCAACTATGTTATTAATTGCTTCTGACTATTTTTACATTTTCAGTGTTTGCAGGAAATATGTGGGCGGCGAAGTGTCATTAGAACCGTGGAACTATAGAATGACTTTTATTTTGATTTATTATCAAATATGGGCATACATATTTTCATATCTACTCCGGTGTCGCTATGGGTTTACACTGAAGACTGAGGAGAGGGTGCACTTAGCTCCCTAAAACACTACAAGGTTACTGTTTTGTGATAGCGCAGAGTAATCATGTAAATATATTTTCTCTTATTTTCTTTTTCTTTTTTCGCTTTGATGTATGGGTCCGGGTGATGTCTAGAATGTACTTATTTGTCACTAGATGTTAATAGAGTACATACATACATGTATGTCTGGGGCAGGCACGGAGGAACGTTTCTCCTATGTCACTTTTCTTTGTGTTCTTCATGTCGAGTGAACTGAGACTGTATCAGTCAGATAGATCATCAATGTCAGCCTGTAGAAATGCCATTTGGGTAAATCGAATCTTTAGATCAAAAACAGTAAAAGGCGTTGGATCACCGCGCGCTCCATCAAGCTCACTTCCGAGCTAAATCTAACATCGATCGGTCGCTTGCCTGCTGCCACACCCCGCATAACAACGAGCAAAGCAAAAATTAATTTTCGGTCTGTGCAAACTTACGTCAATCTCATCAAGCTGCGGAGATTCTGGTTCTGTCTTAAAAGCTAGCCTAAAGACACAAATGTCGGAGACATTCGCGAGTGTTGATCCGGAGATTTTTGCGAAGGTGCAGGAGCAGATTGAGAAGGACAGCGAGATCAAGGAGGTAGGCTTCATTTGTGCCTGAATTGGCGCCCAGAGCTGAATTCTTTTGGGAGGGGATATAGAAAATAAAGGAGGCACTCAGAAACCTGGACAAAGAAGGTTGGCTACGAGCTCTTTCGAAGTGAAGCCGCTTACAATCGTGAACAAATAATCTAGCCCGCAAGATCAACTCAACACTCTCCCGGATTCATATCGTTCCTGCCGGGCAAGGTATCGGTACCCCACTATACTTCTACTCTATAGAGATATTGTTCGGCCGCTCACCAACTACCGAATTATCTAGTTCTCAAACTTACCGATAACGTTGAGGATGGCTTCAAGCAAGTTTCAGTTGAGATTGGGCGCCTGGTCGAGATTGTGAAGGATTATCCTTATTACAAGTATAATGGACTCTGGACTAGGGATCTACAGAATACTGTATGTCTGGGTGGATAGTCTCAGAGTATCTATTAGGAGTGCTGATTACGGTTGTGATTTAAGGCATTCTTAGTGCTGCTTCACGGATGGCTCAAGAGGAGCTACGGAGCTGCTGAGTCGGAGAACAGCCTTCTCAGCATTGACGAAGTTGGGGTTGTCCTCGGAGGTTGGTTTTTGTGCCTTATAATAAGGACAGGTTTTTGGACGAGTGCTGATCAGTGAATCGATAATAGTGCCGGTGAACTTGAAGACGGAAGACAGGTTTCACCTAACGATTGAGGAGTATCTCCATGCAGTGATCTCTCTTGTTGATGAGTTGGTAATATTCTCAAATGGGCCCCCACTTGTTAATAACTGACAAAAGAAAATGAAACCTAGACCCGCTTGACCACCAACGCCGTCACCCAGCATGATTTTCTTCGCCCGTTGATGATTAACCGCTTTGTTAAGGATATCCACTCTTCGTTCCAGGTTCTGAACCTGAAGAACGATAGCTTGAGAAGAAGAAGCGACAGTTTGAAGTATAGCGTAAGCTATCCTTCTGCCAGAAAGGGGCGGAGTTTATGTTACTAATGATTGTTTGGGAGGTGCAGGTTAAGAAGGTTGAAGATGTCAGTTATGATTTGATGCTGAGAGGTTTGGTGCCAGATGCTGCAGCTGGAAATACCAAGGCGTCTGAAGATGTAAAAGATGCCCCTGAGGTAATTCTAGAGGGAAAGAAGGAGTAGGCAGATAATATCGGCAACGGGGGGGGGGGGGAGAATTTGTTTTGCATTACCCAGTATTTTTTACAAAATTGCGGGACACCTTATTCAAGGCAAACAGGTGCGCCTAAGGAAAACTGATTGTGAGGATTTCATAAGCGCACAAACGCATTATACGTAATGAATGCCATAATGATATTGGAACGTAGTATGGAATGTTTCTTGGCTGTTTCCAGGGGCTGCATTCCTTTTTTGCAAACCGACAGAGCAACATTGTGACACCAACAACAGCTCGGACCAGCAACACATCAAACCGCGGTGAGACTAGCCCGAATGGGACCCCAGACCCCCTATGTTAACAGGAATCGTGGCCCCTGCTCGCACTCCCGACTACTAACATATACAATATCCAAAGAACAGCCAAAACTCGTCAACCACGACGAGGTCCCCTGCACCAATACCTAATTGCTCCCCGGGAATATATTACACCTAACATGCGTTTCCCAACGTTTACGATATGTCCGCGCAATGCGGTTGGCCTGTTGCTGCTCTGTGCGTTGGTGGTCTCAGCCACAGCGTCAAGCTCAGCGGAGAAGATTAAGGCGACAAGTGAGTTGACGATTGCGGAGGTTGATGAGAGGCTACAGGTAGTTTTTAGCCCATATGTACTACCTTCATTCTGAAAGAACTGCTTATGACTATGTACCGTAGGAATGCCCAATCGTCCAACAATTAAACAATGAACGCCGTATCAATGCGCCAGAAACCTCAAGCATTACGAGCAAAGTATTCTCGGTTCTGTTCCCCGCCGGACCGGCTGTGAACAGCCTTTTGGCCACAGCCTATATCTCTGGGCCCCCAAGTATGTAGCTAAGTTATTATCAATCACCTGATAACCCAAATGCATAGCGTGTGACCTACGCACTAACAGTGCACAGACTTCTTACTTGCTCTATGCCCCACCGATATTGACCCCTCGTCCCTCTCAGTGATGGTCGCCTTTGCAGTCGGCGGCCTCCTCGGCGACACGCTTTTGCACCTTATTCCTCAGACCTTTATGGGCGAGCCTCATGATGATAATGTCCATTTTGTGATGCTAGACCCTAAGAGAAATGCTCTTTTGGGATTGTTCATTTTTATTGGCTTCGTGACCTTTGTTGCCATGGATAAGACTATGAGGATCTTCGGCGCAGGGCACGACCACTCCCACGGACATTCGCATTGTGCTATCGAGGAAGTGGAAGACTCTACAGTTGCAAGTGGTGTCGACGCCAAAGGAATTAGTGACTTGAAGAAGCGTGGTAGAAAAGACTCAGCAGCCAAAGGCCAAGAACAAGTTGCCAAGAAGGAAGCAAGTAATTCGATCAAGCTTTCGTCCTATCTCAACCTGATGTTTGTCACATATCCTTTTCAATTAATTATAGTCCTTGACTAACCCGCATCCCTGACAGTGCTGATGTAATTACAACCCTTCACCCGATTAAACTCAATACTAACAAACCCTAACCCTAACAAGTTTTCGCACAACATCACCGACGGTCTTGCCATGTCGGCAGCTTTCCACACTGGTGGCGTCCGTATTGGCGCAACTACTTGTGTCGCGGTATTTTTTCATGAGATCCCCCACGAAGTTGGTGATTTTGCCCTCCTCGTACAGAGCGGTTTTACCAAATGGCAAGCCATGGGTGCTCAGTTCTTTACGGCTGTCGGTGCCTTCTTGGGCACATTTATCGGAATTGGGATCCAGTGGTACTCTACATCCGGTGGTGAAAATGTGGTGATCAAAGCCGGAGAGGGGATCATGGGTACTGGGTTGAGCGGGGGTGATTTGGTGCTGCCTTTCACCGCGGGGACATTCCTCTATGTGGGCTTCAGTGTGATCCCGGAGCTGTTGGAGGTGGGCCCGAATAAGGCTGAGGAGGCAAGAAAGAGTTTGACTCAGGCTGTCGCAATGGCAGCTGGGTTTGGAATAATGTTTGCGATTTCGTGGATGGAGTAGAAGTAATTTAGAGGATTAGGGCTAGGAGCAACAAGTAGTGGAAGGTATCTGGAATAGCTACATAAAACCATGGTAGAGGAAAGAAATTGACTTTAATGCTTTAATATCATCATATCTTTGATACCAACCGCACAAAAACTCCATAATATAATGTTTAGGACAAAAAGAAGAAAAATGCAGAACCGGATGGATATAAAACAATTGAGAGACCCTTCCTCTACTAGTCCAACTCTCTACTCGTCACCTTTAACCCTCCCGTTTAGCATACCCTCGGTATCCCGCTTCTTCCGTCTAAACACGCTTACTGCCATTCCTAGTAGTTTGTAGATCCAGCCTCCACTTACTAATACCCCGCCGATAATATTCACAAGCCTAAAGCTTACAATTAGTCTAACATCCCAAAATTCTTTGAGTATAACATCATAGATCACTTGCCTGACAATGAATTGAACTACGGGTGTCCTTGAGTCTGTCACTGTTAAACTAATCGGCTCAATATCGTACTTAAAAAAGATCCCCGGTACATTATGCGCTGGAACTGCGCGTGATTGTTCAGTAACTGCATATTGATTTGTCGCCACCTTCCTCCCGGTTGTGTAGCTCTCGTAAATGGTCGGTACAACAGACAGGTAGTACTGAAACTTGTAAAAGTGATCTTCCGTTGTTGCGACGACACCATCAAGGGGGTTGATAAGCTTTGGGTAGTACTCGCCAAAAGAAAGTTCGTTAACAACATGTGAAAAGTTGAACGAGTCATGTTCGATGTGTTGGCCCGCGTCCCAGTATCCGTGCCCCTTCGCAGTAATGTGAAAGTCGCCCTGAACACGATTTACGTCCATGCTACCGTATATTCTGCAGCTGGTCCGGTCTCCCCCCTTGGGCCACCTTGTTTTTCCAAATTTTGACTTCCTTGCCTTCTTCAGGACATCGTAAACATGCTCCTCCCTTCGCCCAATCTGGACCAGCCGATGAGCGCTTGTATCATCAAATCCAGTTGCATCTTTTTGAAGGAGATCGCCTGCCAAGATACGGTCGGCAGCGGCATCCTGTACATTGATGTGTAGGGCGTCGCAGGGCATCGCGACGGTAATGTCGAGATTTATTTGCATCTCATGCCCGATACTTTTTTCGACAAGAAAGTGCTGTTCTTCGATGCCATCGAAATAGGAACCCATCTCGTGCCATGCTAGCCATAAACATGTAGTAATTAGGAGCAGTGTAACGATTCCTCCGCGGGAGGAGCGTGTAGTGTATGATGCGCGGGTTTTAGCTATGGAGGGACATAGTTAGCGTTCAGCCCTATTCTCAGGAACCAGGGCAAGCTTGTTGGCCCAGGAAACTCACGGAAAGCGTCAAAGGTGCGTACACTCCCAGCGAGGCCACCACTCTTGTCGCCAAAGAATTCTTCGTTCATCGTTGCATTGGACTGTGTATAGTTTTAGAGGTTTGGGTGAGAGATGACAGCTAGGGTGTGTGTTTTGAAGAGGCCAGGTTGCTCTACTGAGTTTAGGCAACACGAACCGCCGGTATGTTCACGGCGGTTGCCGTAGGCTGTCCCTTACTGAACTGCCGATATTAGCAACTGCTACTTTTTATAAATGAAATTATATGAACATACAGTTATTACCAGATTATCCCGCTCCTCAAAGCTATAATTTGGACGAGTATTATATATAGCTATCAAATTAACATTAAAATAATGTTTGTCTTTGTTTTGACCCGGTTTCTATATAAGTATATTTTAGGGCTTAGGTTTTACTGTCGTATGCATACATGGATGTTACCCGGCATTGATCACTTTAAATTTCTTCCTCCCCCACTATTTCGCTCATCGCTACTGCACAATATCATCAGTTGGCTCACTTCGATTGGTAGAGATATCAATTTCACATCGATGCAAATGATGTTATAAAACCAAGGTCAGTTCCATTCAACTACTCTCCTATCATTGATTTTCTCTTCAACCCCGCGAGGATTAAATACCGTTTTCATGCACCACTCTCAGGCCCTCGGGTCGGTGATGATAACCAGAACTCAAAGATCAAAATAATATATGAGCACAGCCCAATTACCTCCCTTAAACAATAACATTGCATCCTATCTTTGGTCTGTTTCTAACAGTGAGCGTTTGCAGATAATATATAGTTTATGTGGCACGACCGGCGCTTGATCAGACTACGGGTCCTGCAAGACCCATTCACTAAAGATCGCCAGCCCTCGATTTAGGGACTACTGTAGTTCCTATAAGAGCTAGCAGTTGTTTATTAATAAAATTGATGAAGAGAAAGATTTTCTAGTCCATGATTACATTTTGTTCTATTGGTCACTATAAGAAATCAATGGGTAATCAAGCAGTCCTTTTGGGGCCTCAACCAGTTTCTGTATGTCAATGGGCAAATGAGAAGGAAGCAGCTCACTCTTTAAAGGCCATCATTTACTCTACCGTAGTATGATGGTGGTAGGTGGGTTGTTGTTTTGGAGTTCCGTGCATCTACTGTTTTTTGATATATACATAACTACCTAATCCTTGTTTGCGTCGGATCACTATGGGCTGTTCACAAACTGTAGCCCCGATATAAAAGTAAGGCCACATTAAATTTTTCACCCCTTTAAATAGAAGAAACACCACCCTATATATGTCAGTAGATTCTCGATATAGGGTCGATATAGTGATATGCTCATTATAAGGGCACAACCCCTCAGTCCGCAAGTGCCATTTTGTTAGCATCCCCTCACCTCGTATAAAATTCAGTTCACCTTAGAGAGGAGAGCCTCAAGTCAATACCCTAAGCCGCGCCTCTTTCAAGCTAGGGGTCTGTTTCTACCCCGATCTTATCCTTATAGCGAGAGTGTACTGTGCTAAATAGTACGAGGGGTCTCTCCCTACACCTCTTGCTGATGGGATTCATATGCTAAGAATTTCGCTCCTCTTGCGGCTGGACTATATAGCTATATTTGAAAATAGAATTTGGGTCTTAAAAATCTAGTGGTGATTGAGCCCAAATAGTTGAAACGAGGATATACCTACGATCTTGAAAAGAATTAAACCTTATTCTCAGGCTCATGTTCTTGGCGACGTTAATTCACTGTATTTAGTCAATCAGTCATTTAGCAATCCAGAAGACCTAAAGCTAGTGTTCATAAATCATGACTAGTACAAATTAATCCGATGCTCACTCTTTTACACCCTTTTACACCCTTTTCAAGATTCGATCGCCCTCTCCGGGCTGGGATTGAGATAGTCAGGGCTCTCTGCCGCCTCATACTCGGCAATCAGGTCTGCTACTACCGCTCTAGCCTCATCAAACTCGCCGAGGTCATTAGCAAAGATCGGCTCCTTCTTATATTGTTCTAAGAAAGCATTTCTTTTCCTCAAACGATCATATTGGCCAAGAATGCGTTTAAACAGCTAGACGTTGGGGAATTTATTAGACATATGAAGCGTAATTTGGGGTAGAAGAACGAACAGTAGCAATACTAGTATGATTCGCCAGCATCAATCCACTAACACGGTGTGACATTGGCATATGTGGGCTCTTCTTTGTCAGAGCAACCTGGATACTAGCAGGTCCCCAAGGTATAAATGTTGCTAGTCTTCGTTCACGAATACGAAGAAGCGATTTATGAACCTGATTCATTAGCACATTATCTACAGACAAAATGCGGAGGCACGGATACTGACATCAGTTGGGTCGGCCTCTCCCTGAATGATATTTAAAATTGAGATATAACAACTGTTTTTTGTAGTGTTTGTCATGACCATTCTGTTTTTAGGTTGCAGGAGACGGCGCATGACATCTAGCACAGTGGTTTTTCGAACTGTTTTACCTTGATCTACAATGTCACCCGTGAATGGGGTGTACGATGTCATGAGGAAGTGACAACGTGGTGTGGGGATCAATGAGGCGATGATCCCGACAAGATCGTTGTGCATATATCCAGGATACCTGAGGGTAGTGGTACTTGCAGACATGACAGTTGAGACTAGCTGGTTGGTCTGTGCAAATGAGGGTTCCTGGACATGAAGCCTATCTGCTGCAATACGAGTCAAGGCACCGTTGTCTAGGACAACCTAGAAAGGTCAGCTTTAGCTAATAGTGAGAAATTTACGCTGATTATTACATACCACAGAATCTGCGTTCTCTGTCAGACGTCGCATAGCGAGCATACTATTATAGGGTTGCACTACGACGTCTCCTACGCTT
This sequence comes from Morchella sp. 2018-W16, assembly GCA_024713755.1. Lineage (NCBI taxonomy): Eukaryota > Fungi > Ascomycota > Pezizomycetes > Pezizales > Morchellaceae > Morchella > Morchella sp. 2018-W16. Next base: position 1,669,006 of record JAMGYY010000008.1, on the reverse strand, counting down.
TGGGTATCGGGAAAGACGGAGTATGTCTGAATTAGCTTTTTCGGGAACCGATCATTGAGTCTCTCCAGGAGGAAAGATCCGAGTCCTGAGCCTGTACCACCAGCTATGGAATGTAGCAACATAAAACCCTAGTGTTATCTCAACCCATATTAGCAGGGGATTAAGCAGTAGATACTTCTCGCATTAGTAGGCATACCTCTAAGGAGTCACTCCCGTCTGCCTCTCTCTCGATCATTTCCATAACCTCCTCGTAAACATTCTCTCCCATGGCATAACCAGCAGCCCAATTGTTACCCGCACCGCTTCCATGTTTTGGGACATGGAAGTTTTCGGGATTGTAGATATTTTTGTATGGGCCTGTTTGAATTCCATGAATCACCTAAAACGGCACCATCCACTGTCAACTCTGCGAACTCAAGGGGGATAGCCCTTATCGTAATCGGCCACCACCCAGGAATATTTAGTCTTACTAACTCTGGGTTCTAGATCTAGTAGAATGGCGCGCGGAATGTATCGTGTATCGTCAGATTGGTAAAAGAATACCTGTGGTCAGCTTCTAGGTCAGCGCACAGTGCCCTTGGAACATTACGTTTGGAGTTTGTGCACCAACATCCTTTCTATCGGTCCCTTCTTCTACAGATTCAAGATTTCCATCCGGCGATATCCCATGCTCCTGACCTATCTTGCACAAATTTCCTTGTCAGGTACTGGTACTAATTAAGCTGAGAGTGATTAACCCACAAAGTGTTTGCCAGAAGGACGACCCAACAGCATTTCCACACTGTCCAGCCTGAATACTGATAATTTCTCTGGGCATTATTGGGGTATGTGTGCGCGTAGTTATGTGTTGTTGTTGCGAGAAGCTCCGCCGGGGAGGTTGCTCATGCAGTTTCTGTGTTACGCGCGTGTTTTGCCAAGATAACTCTAAATCAACGTCCTTTGCCCAGACTACACGTGCCACCACAGCAATATTATAAAACACCCTCCAACCAACAACCATGAAATCAATTTGATTAAAACAAGATAATTATTGACTCTGGCCCAGTAGAGATTGAAAATATGCATCTATGAAATTTGGGGCATAACATCTCTTTTATGGTACAGTATTAAAGAAATCCTGTGGGTTTGATGCAAATCGATGAATATCTATACCTTGACATATTGAAAAAACAAAAAAGTTCAAAAAAATCGCTTTGTGTGATTGTAAAATTGTAAATTACATGTCCTATGTCAAATTAACATTTTAGGGTTTCTAATTTGAAGGCGAATTATTCTCAATATTTAGGAATATGAAAAACCCTCTCCACTATTTTCTATTGTTTTAATTCCAAACTCATTGAACCAAATATTGCCGAGTAGTGCTGAATTACATGTGCTGCTATCGCGTTGTCATACTGTCGCAGGACTTGTTGGACACGGGTGTACTCGTAATCCCATAGCGTTTTTGAACACGGTAATATTGCATAAACCCAAAAAACCGCCAAGACTACATTTTTGTATGGCATGTAATAGCAGTTGTGTTTAGAAACGCTATGAAGTTGCGAATACATACTACGGTCTGGCAACACCAGACTTACCCCTACACCCGTAGTACTCTACTTGCGGTGAGATTAAGTATTGTCTCTCGCGATAGCATGGTTGCCAGCGACGGTTGGGGCAATACTTAATTTCACCCCAAGTAGTTACATACATGTACATATACTCTACTAGCCTACAAACCCCTTGGTGCGCTTGATCAATCACGACATGCACAGCACAGTATTGTACCTACATAAATCTCTTATGAGGAGTGCAGGATATGAATTCCGGCCCTTTTTATTTTTACCCGCGGACCATAACATTGCGGGCCGACTAGCGGCTGGTAAGCGACAGATGCAGACTAAGAGAATCAAGGGCCACGCTCTAGGTCCCAATAAGTATCAGCATTTAGACTGAAAGCTACAGTTATGGACTGTTAGAACCTAAGAAAGTTTACAGGAACCTTTATATACAGGAAAGATGCCTTGCACATTAAAGACATTCCACCCCCCATACTACACCCAACCTATACGCGTTGTAATAGAGCTAGATACAGGAAGTAAACCGAAGTAACTTACACAATTGCGCTGTAATAGTCACCCAAAGATATACCAGTAGCGTGAGGATGGTATGAAAGGAAACCAACGCAACCGAGGTTACATGAGAATTTTAGTGGTAGGATAGCAAGTAATATATATACTAAGAGTTTTTGCAATAACATCACAGATTATGGGGCTATTTATAATCTCCTAATCTTTGAAGATTCTGCAATACCAGACAGCGGGTGGCATCCCCATCGCGGTAGGCAGGTGGGATATCGTTTTTTGGCTGTAGTGACCAGGCCTCCAAGATTCTAGTCTCCACAAGCTGGGACATTCCGTTTAATCTCCCTTGAAATTCAGGGGAAACCATATCGGATATTTCCATTAAATTAATGAAGTTCTTCATGCCGACGAGATGGAGCCTCAAAGCGAAGCAACCACTTGTGATCTCTCCGCAATGCTGGTATTCGGGTTGGGCGCGCTTTTGGTAGCCCTGTACTGTGGAAAGAAGCTTTCGGTACTTCTGTAAATCCAAAGATACAGGTGTTTTTGGCATACCATCCTCTGAGGTGGTTACGGGAGCTTTTCTATCCGCCGTATCCCACACTCCAAACCTTTCCAACGGTGCATCTAGATGCATCTTAGTGGTTCCAGTTGACTTGATTCGCGCAGAATGGTCTTTTGAATTGCGAATATCCGTTACTTCGTCTAAAAAGTAAGCTGAAAACAAAACTCTGTTAGTATTTATATAACTTTATAAGTCTAGGTGGAACTACCATAGTATGGGATCACCGGGTTTCCATTTTCAACCTTCAAGCGCTTGTAGTAAAGCTCTTTATTATCAACGACCCCTCTCAGCTGTTTGAACAAGCGCATATGGAGATAACCGATATTCTATCTCCCGTTTTGTCAGGTATATTCTAGGGTCATTAAGGCACTCTTCTTATTAAGACTCACCTCCCAACACTTCTCGAGATGGCGGACCAATGGGCACTGCAATCCTTCCACAATGCAAAAGACACCATGGAAATCTAACATTTCTAGTAAATTTCCCGCCACAGAGATGAATACCCTAATCATCTGAGTTCTAGAAGCAAGCGTGTCCAACTGCATAATTTCCAGCGCGACCCAGTGTTTGATCTGTATTGACTATTAGTAAAGTACAAACAAACAAAGATAATATTGAGTACCATTCTCTCTCTCTCCAAAATCCTCTGTATTCTCTCAACTGGCCACCAATAAGGCACTTGTCTTTCAGAAAAGAAATCGTTCGATAGATGTTCGCGAGGAATTTGCATTTGAGCCTGCTCCTTCCAGTGTGAATCCAAAGCGCTCATCTCGCAACCATCACGAAAAAGGATGAGGTCCTATTCACTTTAGCACGAAGAAACCAATCCTCGGGAGAATACACCTACGATTAGAGAAAGGTAGTGGGTCAAGTCATCGATATTGATGTTAGAAAGGCCTACTGGGACAAGGTCACACTTGGTGTGCCTGGCATAAGACATCTTAATGTCTTTAAAGTTGACCCATCCCTTTTTTTGGTTCCTTGCGTAGTTCTTGTAGTATCCCTCCAACCTGTGATGCCTGACTGAAACACCATATAGGTTGCGGGATAGCAGAGTTTTCCTGAAGGTATCAAGGGCATAACGAAATATCTGGAATCGTAACTCCAAGATTTCATTACACCAACTGAAATCTTCCGGCTTCTCTTTGATCCAGTGCAAAATAAAATGAACAAGACTGGATGTAATAGATTAGTAAGACTGACAAGAAACTCTATCAAATAACACAGTATGGTGCTTACTTTAGCTCCTGGACGCTATTCCCAACACTGGCCTTAAGCTGATCAAACACAGTCTTCAGCAACTTGACATTTCCCACAAGCATAGACCCACAAAAAATCATGTTGTCAAAAAGATTATCAAGATCTTGGTAGGAAGTTAGTAAATATATCACATTACGGGTAGTTTAATGGCCCACCATGTGGGCTGAGAACCGGGTTGGCCAGCTCCGCAATAACGCATTCAAAGACACCAGCAGTGATACTGCATACTCCATCTACTCTTTCAACGGTAATATATTCACGGCCATCTTCACGGATATGAAGAACATCGTTACGTCCCGGGCGTACATATTCGCTGTTGAACCCTTTAAAGTGATGAAATGTCCCAGTAAACTCCGCTTCGTCGTTATCGGCATCATTTTCCGTCTCGAAGGAGGTATCTCTCCCAAAAACTAAGAAATCAGCGAAAAGATTCCGCACATTAAGCTCAGATTAATAAACCTTACCTGTTGTTGGTACTTTTATGTGCTCAAGCGTCCGTAGCTCCCCATGTTGTTCTTTTGGCTGCTCCACCCTTGTTTCCTCGAATTCTTCATCCTCTTTTTTTTCTTCGACATTTATTTTTGTTTTGGGCTTGAAACCGTCCTTGACTTTGGCCATCATTCTAGATAAATGCCAGTTAGATTATATTCTGTTTTCGGATAAAGTAAGAACTGTACCTTGAACGGAGAGTTTTTCGGTCCTCTTCGTCTTCTGTATCATCATCAAAGAAGCTTCGAGGCTCCGGCCCCTCCGTCTTATTTACAATAGCTTCAAGAAATGTTCCCCTTCTTCTCCCTTTAGGAGTTCCTACGGTAGGAGTTCGGGGTGTTGTAGGCGTTGCGGGCGTTGCGGGCGTGGCAATAGTGGGTGTTCTAGGCGTCGTAGGCGTCATAGGTGTGATGGTGGTGATGGAGGAAGAAGATGAAGAAGACGAGGGGGCAATGTCTTCGATACTTTGGGATAATGATAATTTACGGCCATCCTTTGCAAATATGGATCCCAATTTCCTAGTTTTATTGCTCGATATGGTTTGCTGTAGGTCACCACTCCCGGAGCTTGCTGAGCCAGCTCTTTTGAAGAACTTTGAGAAAGTACCTCTCGAAATTGAACCGTTCAAGCTGGAATCCATTTTTTCTGTTGAAACGGCTTCTTCACCGATAAATGTGGTGCTATGTTCTGGCAGGATGACGGGCAAGAAGATATGGACGGATGGTGCTAGGAGACCTATGCCAAGCCCTTCAAATATGGGTCGAGTTAGATTCTATGACGCACACAATAGATATCAACGAGCAACCCACCATAGCTATCATAACCAACCAGATCTGTTGACGGGTGTGGCCTCGCCGCACATAAATCTTCGTACGAATATGGCAAATTTACTGACGAGGGCTGTTGATACAGGAAAGGCGTACAACAACAAACAGGATGCATAATTTCTTTTAGAAAGGATAACGATCTCTGCACTGCTGAGCTACCAGCGGCTAACTTTGACCTGGGTCTCTTCTTCCCAATGGCTTTTTGAAGATTGATAGATGTCTTTCCCCACCCAAGAGGCTGCGGTATCGGGCGAGTATGTCTGCGCCGGGGATAGAAAATGTCTTCTACGGGTGCAGAATTCTATGTAGAGAACTTGCCCCAAAGTAAGTCTATGTTAATGATCTTCGAAGACTATGAGATAACGTGAAGGATAATTAGGGTTAAGGAGAAGGCTTTATACCTGGGTTTGTGCTCGGGGGCGGCGAGTGTGATTATTTGCCGTCACTGGTGAAATCATACCGAGCGTACAAAGAGATGCTTTACCTCGAATGGAACACCTTGGTCGTTCAAAAAGTACTGGCATGTCATGGTTAGTACATGAACTGATGGGCTGTGGGAGGATCGAGGTAGAACATGGGTAGTTACTCGTAAAGTTGGGTAATAGAGAGGCGGGTGGAGACCTAGATCAAGGCTATGACTTAGGACTGGTGAAAGTTATAGAGAGGCGGTGGTATATACATACGATATACATGCAGTCTGCACGCTTGAAGCCAACAAGAGACCAAAATGAAGACCGATATAAGCGTTCTTTACTTACATACACTCCAGAAGTTATATCTAAAGAGTTGAGTTAGGGCTTTTCTATAAAAGGCTCGGGATCATAAAGTTTTTGTTATATTCATTGCAATTGCATGTGTGTACATACGTACCGTACATATACATACTTATGTACATGAGTTATCTATTCATGGCCTACGTAGCCCAACATTTAACTGTGGTACGCAGTACATCGCTTTTAATAACGATAACCCGACAAAACAATAAAGATATTTTGAATTTTGAGGCTGTGGGATGGACGACTTTAGCTTTTACGTTACTTACAAGTATTAAGTATTGAAACAAGCCCATAAGCTTTAGGCAGTGCCTAATGGCACACGCATCATATCATATCAAAGTACTATTAATTACATACTTGTTACTTATGTAGCTACTCCCTTGGATTTTTGATATGATCATAAGACCCCAGAACAATAACTTTAAGTGTATTTAAATTACATGTATTTCTATAGCCTATAGTTTTAATGGTGATATGTTAAACTTTTATGAAGAATACATACATGTACCTCTGAGTCTAACTACGGATGTACCCAGGGTGTCGGAAAGTGATGCACATTCGGTGGTTTCATAGCCACACTAGAATCAATTTCCACACCAGGCTATTTCAAGGTAAATATGAGTGCGCAGATACTCTTCATCAAATATATTCTTAGTACTTACATGTAGGTATGGTAGAGAGATTCTGTACGATTTTGTTGTATTGTGATAAAGTATTTGGGTGTTGTCTAGTCAAAATGTGCATCACTTTCCAACACCCTGGGTACATGTGAATGATAGATATTACAAGTATTTGCACTACATGTATTTATCTAGATCTATTATGTGTGGATTTAGATACATGTATTCGGGGAAAGTTACCCGGACCTAGTCTTAAGCATCGTATACAGATTGTTATATTCAAAGGTAATGAACAAAAACATGGTCTGCAGAGTCTAGAGCCGCACATGTACTTACCTTGCCCTCGATACAACTAAGATTGACCTGTAGATGAATGGTTCCGTGCGATCTCGAAAATGTAGTCTGGTCAAGCTGTGATGTGAAGGTCAACAAAACATTGCACCACGAGCAAACAAAGTACCAAGATGTTCGTTACTTCATGAAGACAACTCATATAAGGTGTTTACTACCCAAACTTTTGGGTGGGTGTTGATTTTTAAGAATAGCGACTATGGCAATGGTCATTCAGTGCACTGAGCGGAACGATTTGCGCAGGTCCAAAAATTCCAGGTTGAATCTAAGAAAGCTAATCATCCGTTTGTGCGGCCTGTAGATACCAAGAGATGATCACATATCCTGCTATGAATTCTCGCCCCAACCCCAAAAGGGCCCTGATAATTGGTGGTGGTGACGGCGGTGTTCTTCGCGAGGTTACCAAGCACGATATTGTTGCTGTAGCTGTTCTTTGTGACACTGATGAGGTAGACATCTTGCGAGTGGGTGACTTAAATGTACTCTTATTTACATAGTAGGCCGTGATTCGTCTTTCATGAATGCATTATCTCCCTCACATATCCAAGGGTCTTCAGCACCCAAAAACCACTGTTCACATCGGGCGACGGGTTCAAATTCCTAGAATACTACAAAAATGCATTAGACGTTATCATTACGAACTCCCTTGGTCCAGAAGGGCCTCTTCCCCACAAATCGCTCCATCAGTTTCTGTTTGGCGCGCTAAAAGTGAGATACTCCAGCTCCGGCTTGCTCAACATAATATAGGGACACAGGTCCTATAGTATACACGAATAGGAGGCTGGGGTTGTCACCACACAAAGCTGTTATAACAACTTTCCCTTTTTCTGTTTTATCACTTGCAACTACCCGCCCCGGCACTAGAGTAACTTGCCATATTTGAGGGAAACATACTAGGTGAGAAACCTGCGAGGGAAGGATTATAGTTCAACCGCAACTCCTTTTGTCCCCTTAGATGCAGATCACTAACTTCTAGATGTATAGCCGAGAGCCAATGACTTCACTTGAAGTTTAAAAACCTGAAGAAGGCCTGTCGCGAGGTCTTTTCTGTCGCCGAATTAGCTTACACCACGATTCCAATCTACCCCTCTATCCATATCGGGTTTATAGTTTGCAGCAAAGATGCAACTAGGAAAAAAAACCACTTGGGTCTATTTCGGGCTCCAGGTACTTAATAAGAAAACCCACGAGGCTAGCTTTGTTCTGCCAAACTTTGTCCCCGCCCATTAAAATAACTATACTTATATACTTAAGCTAGTTTTAAAAGATATTACAATGTTAGCGTTGCTTAGAATGTTTTGGAGTCTTTCTCGGCCCATATCTGTTGAAATTATGAGGATACAAACATATCGCTGCGAGTGATCAATGATGACGCATTGTGTACTGGTATCTAGACTCAACTTAATCAACACTCCTTCAATCAATCAGTCCTTAAAGATTGATACCTAACTGATGTGTAAATCTTAAGCTATCTGTGTGAGGGGGCTTCAATCTCAGCGCCACTGCTATCTTGTGGAATGATACCACCTTGCGTATATCAGGGTGTAGGGAACTGGTGGTAAGGGAAGAGGCAATACGTAACGAGATATCTCGTTTGTATTATCAAATCCATGAATTTAAATGTATTCGACGCTGGAATAGACCGACCGTAATGCATACTCTTGATAGCAAGCACCAAGTCACATCCAATCACTCACTCTTATCGGAACCCCAAGATGGTATCTCCCGCCGGTCGGGTAATCTGGATCATACGGATCGCCAGATATGTCCCATAGTCTCTAAACCCCTCTTCCATCAATCGACTGCCCCCATGGTTACCCGCACCGATTGGGGATACCTCAAAAAAGAAACCATTCGCTATTTTGCGGTAAGACGGATATGGGATATAAAATCACTTTGTTGAAGACTGAGATGTTTGTGCTTTGCATCGTATCTGGGTAAAGGTTAGACAAGCATTGATTGACAGCTGCAATCGATCTTGGGATCGACGTATTTCCCACCCCTCTTGGCAAAACAGAACATACGCAAAGGTATCTATAGCCGAATTTATCGTTATGTGATACCGGTACAGTCGTTCATCCGCCACGGGAAGATCGTCGGAAGAGTACCCGGTTCAAATCCCCACCTTCGGTAAGTGTCCTGGCAATGCTCAAATAAAGTATCATTGTCGATGATGAGGAGAACTCTTCATTGTTATCAGTTGGGGCCCCGTCTCCCCTCGCCCACTAAAATTCCGCATTTTCACAATAGTGCAAAAATAAACCCTCTAGTCCTTAGAAGGCGACCATTTAAAGCGATTTGTTATCGTAAAGATCAACTGATTCGAAATTCAGGCCTTTGATAGATTCCAAATTCGACGTTTTGTTTATTGCTTTTTGGCGAGTTGTCCGCCGCACGGCGGTCACGAGGATATATTTATTTGTTTGGTTGTTCTATTCGCTCAGGCACAAAAGTTAATAGGTTGTACAATACACAAGATCGACACTAGCATATTCGAAGACCATGCGCTTTTCGCAAGGGCCCAGGCGAGACCCAAAACCAGCTTTAGTTACTCGCGGGGCCGAAATACTTGTCCACGATAACTGGCGGTAATTATTCTGCAATCAACAGCGACCCTTGGGTGCGCCATAGATCAACTGTTTCAAAGGCGCCTCTTGCTAGCCAGCAGTTAGACTATCGCGCGCCAATTCACACTCTTACTATGGTAGTTCCTTAGTAAATCCGAACTGACACCACCCACACAATAGCTTTAATCCGCGAGCTCAGTTTCAGACAGAACTGACCTGCTACCAGTACCAGGGTTACCGCCCAAAATAAGACCAAAGAAAACAGCAGACGCAAAAACTGCGAGGATGACCACGGCAAGTACCAGGCAAAGAGGAGCAAAATTTTATCGAGAAATAGAAAAAAAAAATACCCGTAGTTGTTTCGTCGTTGTCTTTTTCTCTCATATTTATAAGTTGCCGTGGCGAAAGGCATCCTTCCGCTCTGATTAAATGTCATGTGTATGAGTTCGTGGCTCGGGTACCGTAGAAGAATGGACGACGTGGTGGGTCGAAATATATGCGTGGCGGCCAGTCGTATTTCAAAGGGAAAATTGATTTTCTTGTACTGCTGTTCGAGTTTCCTTTCTGAGTGGAATTCGGGAACATATTTCTTTTCTTCTTGTTGTGCAAAATATACATAGGTGGTTGCCTGCTTGCTAGTCTTTCGAGTTTTGTTGCTGATACTGTCCACGGGTTGGCAACAGGTAAAGAGAGCCTCTGCTGCCTGAATTAAAGAACTATGATCTTAAAGACACGGTAGTGTTTGAAGGTTGACTTATTTCCCTCATATGAATTCCCTTTTCTTCCTGTCTCCCTGGGGTTTGTATGGTGGGTTTCCACAAGTAAGCGAACATTCACCTTGCAACCAAAATTTGTATGGTAATGCAACTTCAAAGGCGTATTTCTCCACAAGCACAAGGAGGTGGAGCAAAAGAACCTTAGATATAGATTCTCCAGCTGTGATAGTACCTACGACTAAAATGTCAGCTCGAGAGTGCGACTTTGAAATTTTAATGTTGTTAGGTGGTTTGTATGGTTACTACCCTCATGTTCAACTACTTGTGGCACCGTGCAATACCTCCTTTGATTCTTCCCTGTACTCCCGCCTCGTATGATCGTGGTTTTCTTTTTCCCTCTTTTCTTTTGACCCCTTCTCCTAATTCCGCCTGCATCGCGCAGGTCAAATAAGTAAATTTGTCATGGAAGCAAGTGTCTGGGAGAAGGAAAGAGTGGGGTGAGCGGGTTGAGAAGAGGGAAATTTTAATAGCAAAGATAAAAAGAAATAAAAATGACGTCCGAAGAGAGGCTCCCACATGTACCTCTTGTTACTCTACATATGTGGGCCATCGTTGCACGGAAAATTCCAAATCAGTAAGGGTCACGTCTTCTTTGTCCAGCCGTTTTTACTTCAATTTCCCCGCAGAATCTCTGTGCATAGAGGATTGAATATTGTAGATACTGGACCCTAGCAACCAGCACTCTGGACTCTATAAACTCTAGAGCGAGGAACAGGCAGATAGTTCTTCGAGGCAAGGGTCTCTTCGCCATCGCTGCCAGTGCTGTCGTGGTTCCAACCAAAGCCTAGAACGCCGAAGTTTCGGGAACACCCCAGAGAAGAGCTAGGCTAGGTCGAAGGCATGTAGGCACTCTAGCTATAGATGGACCCTTTGGTTATTACTACCTGGATGGTGCAACACCTAGGTAGCGCACCCAGGCACGCCCGTTTTATCAACCGCCTAGTAAAGCAAACCTCGAACTTGTGGCTTAATGAGTATTATGACTGTACCCTTGAGATGCTACCGACACGAGGAGACGCGAAGTTTACCGATTACCAGGAGCCGTTTGGCCAGAATCTTGCGATGATAGGTAGGTATCGGCGATAGGATGTAGGTATCGTATCTGTATCGTATGGCCGGGGAGCGATACATTAACAACCAAGAGAAGAGCTAACTCCAGGTCAAATCACCGTTGGTGGGAACCGCTATCGCGAAGGGGTGGGGGCTTATGTAGTTACATACATGTAGTCTCGTTTGATTTACTGCATGTGGACTTAGACTGGCCAGGCATCTAGGTACATGCATACATACATGTACATACATGTACATATGGATGGATGTTCTTCAAAGACATGTATTCCTCCCTAGTCGAGTACAGTGGTTCAGTCTCCTTGAATGGATCATGAGGGCCTCATTTAATTCCCAAAAGATCCGTTGCCCTCTGCAGTTGTTGTTGCTTACGACACCATAACCAGCGGTATGGTTCACCACTACCAGACCATGGCGGCCACTGCTCCACCTTACTTTCGACGCCGAAGACCACCACCCTTAGTGGTCCACCGCCCCCTCCCCAATCTAGGATGAGACTGGTCCACCACCTGCTCCGTTATTCGTGCAGGCTTTGCGGCGCCACCACATGCTCCGTTTCGTTCCTTCCAGCACATCTATCCCTGGCCAGGCTTGGCTAGTATATATATATAATGATCCTACGCTCTCCCTCTGGGCTCCTTCGTTCCTTCACATCGTTCCTTGTTCCATCATTCTATCTTCGCCCTCATCTCAGGCCTTTGCCTACCTTACTATTGTAATATCTCCAGAGCTTTGTGTTCTTAAGCCACTTTGCATCAGTTAGATAAGGAGGGGATTCCGCCAGACCAACAGCGTCTGATTTTCGCTGGCAAGCAACTAGAGGACGGTCGGACTGTGAGTCATATAGAACACCCTGATTCCAGAGGTAGCGCTAATTCTTTGCCCTAGCTTTCCGATTACAACATCCAAAAGGAATCTACTCTCCACTTGGTCTTGCGTCTAAGAGGAGGAATGCAAATATTCGTAAAAACCCTGACGGGCAAGACAATCACCCTGGAGGTTGAAAGCTCAGATACTATCGACAATGTCAAGAGCAAGATTCAGGATAAGGAGGGAATCCCACCAGATCAGCAGCGGTTGATCTTCGCAGGAAAGCAGCTTGAGGATGGTCGAACTGTAAGTTTACTTGCACTTTGTGGTTAATATCTTTCATAACTAATGCTCTTCACTAGCTCTCGGACTACAATATCCAGAAGGAGTCTACCCTCCATCTTGTTCTGCGGCTGAGAGGAGGTGCCCCCAAGAAGCGATTATGCAACTTCAAGGAGTGCACCAACGCAGCTCAGAGGATTGTGGGTGATTGCACATTCTGCGATGGGCATTACTGCGGACGACATCGGTTGTTGGAAGACCATAAGTGCACAGGATTAGAGGACTGTAAGAAGGAATCACACGACCGAAACGCCATGAAGTTGAACTCAGAGAGGACAGTTGTCGGGAAGGTTTAAGATCTCGGCTGTTTTTATATCCTTTTCTTTACTCGGGCTCAATTTCTTCGGCATATATACCTTTCCATTCTCTTTTTCTTCTTGATTCCTCGCCATCGTTTCCCGCTCCAAAGTTGATGATGGCCTTGGGCTTTAATTACGAGCGGTTTCAAGCAAGATGTTCGGCGCTTCGGGGGTTTTATACTCTTTCTGTAAATTATGAGATTTTCTTTTCCAGATTTCTTTGGGTTCGGGGGGACGGGGTTGGTTTTAGTTTCGGTTCCTCCGTTTCTCACCTTTCGAATTTAGCGATGTTCTTTTTTTTCTTTCTACATTTTGACCCGTCTCCTTTTTGTTGTGAGGGAATAATAGAAGTCTCGATGGCAAGCAAAGAAGGTATTCCAAGCACTCTGTTCTCAGTCTTATTTGTGTAGAAGTTCAACACGCGCAGTGTGCTCGTGTACCGTAAAAGATAAGGAGGTTTCCGTTCGTTTCATTTTGAGTGCTTATATTCTACATACTCGCCAAGGACAACCGCAAGTTGACAGATACGAACAGTATGAATTTCAACTTGCTGGCGGGCGTTTCGACGTGTGGATGGATACTGTAACCCATCACAACCTGCATCCATCCCTTTACCTTTTCTTTCTAGATGTGCATTCCCGAACCAGCGCCAGCGTTGCGGCTGTCTCGTTTGTAGGTTGCATGCAGACACAAACAATAGATGAAAATGCCCTTAACTCTTCACGGGCTGGCTGATGTGATGTGATGGATGCTGTTCCTGGATTACTACAGGTAGACAACCAAGTAGGTGTGTGAGTATCTGACCATTTTACTCTGCCGGTCTGGCCTGCATACTAACATACATGCAGGCCGGCAAGGTAAGGTAAGGTAAGGTCTTTGTACCTGTCTGTCGAGTTCTCATAGATGGCGGTGGTGGCCCTTACTGCTCGCCCGAAAATAAAGTCTGCCGATATCTTATGTGGCAAACCATCAACAGACTTCATTTTCTGGCGAGTAAAGTTTACTATTCATTAATGGTAAACTGTATTAAACCCTTTATTTCGTAGAATCATCCACTAGGCTCCCTAGATGCTGTACTATTCCCTTTCCCCTTCCCCCTCCCCTTCCCCCCTTCTTCTCTGCAGCAGTTCGATTAACCATTTCAACCGTATCGTCATGCTACATGCTGTGTATGCTGCTTCATGAACGCCCCCCCCCCACCCCAAAAGAAAAAAAAACGCCCCTCCCCTCTTCCTCCAGGTCTTCCTCCCCATTTGAGAACTCGATGGTCTTTCCCGTATGCGGGTAGGTGGGGTTTCAGTGGTGATGGATACTGCACCTCGTGGTACTTTACGTATCTATCTACATAATTAGGCAGTTGGTGATTGAACCCCTTGGAGTTATCGCGACCAGATCAAATGGCAGTGGGCTCGATCTCTGATACCTTAGACTGAGGTATGCTACATACATACTTCTACCGGCACACATAAGAGAGCACCTGCCGGAGTACCAGTACCATACATGTAATTATCACCCTACTTCCACCCGCGCAGAATAGCATGGACCTCTAAAGCACCCGTACTTACCTGGGTGGTAGGTTACTCTAGGTTGTCTATGCGATCGGACCGTTATTAGCAACTGCTCGTTGGCGTGGGAGGATTCCTTCCTTCCTTCCTTCCTTCCTTCAAGAGCATCTGCTGCACCTACACCGCCCTAACAGTGGCACTGCCGCTGTTTCCGGCTTAAATTTTTTGGCATGTAGCCTAGACTTTGGGCTGTGGATACATAGGTATTGCCACTCCTCGGTTGCGTGTGGTTCCTGATCGATGTCGAAAATCCTTCTGACAGACGACAGACAACGACAGGGCAGAAGAGAGAGACACGCGAGCTGCGACTGTTGATCCCTGGCTGTGCCACAGCTGTGCTTATTGCTTACTAAAGCGCGTTATCACAGGAGATGACGACAGTGGAAACAAGCAGAGAAGACTCAGAAGACCCTGCACATCGAATCGACAAACCCAGCAAAAAAAAAGAATAGAGAGAAATAGGTACATACATGATACATAGGGAGTGATCAGTCTGTCCAACCAAACCCAGTCGCGGGCATAAACATCCTACCATCCACGAGGTTCGATTGCATCACTGATACACCTCACGCCTTCCTGCCCTGCATACTTCCCCAACACAGCAGCAACATTACATCCCGGGGATAAGGTCACTTTTAACCGGATAAACACCCACCCACCAACCCACTAACTAACTCACCTCCGATCACGATGTCTACTCGCAGAGCAGCGCGTGCTGCTGCCACTGCTGGGAGGAGAGTACTTGATACAAGCAACAATACTAATAACGCAAGGAAACCACTAACGCAACCACGACCGCCTCCAACATTGCGGAAGAATGCTCCGGGACAACAACAACAACCAGAGATCGGAGTATCACGTGAACACAACGATGACAACGACGACAACGACGACGATGCACTAAGCTCCGAGTTGAGCTCTGTGGCTTCTTCTGATACAACCTCGGAGTTCGAATTAAGCGATTGCGAGCAACAGACAACATCGCGATACTTCCAGAGGCCCGATGCCGCTGCGGAAGTGGTGCTAAAGTCGCAACTACCGGCTAACAAAAGGGGACGTCGCGGAGGAGTGAGCGTGAAGATAGAGGAAGCAATAAAAGCAGAACCCTCCCCCGAACTCGGAGATCTACCCGCACACCTCAAGCCCTCCTCCGGCATCAACAAACGTAAGCATGGAAGAACCCGGAACAGCATACCCTCCACTGTCGCGCCGCCAAATTGGCAAGATATGTACGCTGCAGTTCGCGAGATGCGCTCCCGCATTCCGGCACCAGTAGATACTATGGGCTGTGAGCGCCTCGCGGACGCCGCCTCGACACCCAAGATTCGTAGGTTCCAAACCCTCGTGTCGCTCATGCTCTCCAGCCAGACCAAGGATACAGTTAATGCCGTCGCGATGAAACAACTCCGGGAAGGACTCCCCGGGGGGCTCTGTCTAGAGAGTATCCTCGCCGTGGAGCCAAAGCGCCTCGACGAACTCATCCACATCGTTTGCGCCCCCAATCTCCCCCATACCCCTAACCAACTAACCCCTCGCGCGCCTAGGTTGGCTTCCACAACCGCAAAACTACGTACCTCAAGTCTACTGCGCTCCTCCTCCGCGATCGCTTTGACGGCGACATTCCAAACACCATTTCAGACCTTTGCTCCCTGCCGGGTGTCGGGCCGAAAATGGCACACCTTTGTATGTCGGCCGCCTGGGATGACACGCAGGGAATTGGAGTGGATGTGCATGTCCACAGGATCACGAACATGTGGGGGTGGGTGAAAGCCAACACGCCCGAGGAGACAAGAGTTGCGTTGGAGGCCTGGCTCCCGAGGGATAGGTGGAGGGAGATCAATCACCTTCTTGTCGGCTTTGGACAGAGCGTGTGTCTGCCGAGAGGGCGCAGGTGTGGCGAGTGTAGTCTAGCGGAGACGGGGTGGTGCAGGGGCGCCTGGGTTGGGGTTCCAAAGACACGGAGGAGCAAGGTTTTGAAGGCTGAAGTGAAGGACGAGGAGGACGTAGAGGAGGAAATTAAGGAAGCGGGTGGCACGGACCAAGGTGCAGTTAGGAGAGTAAAGGATGATCCTGGCATTAAGATGGAGTCCGAGGGGAGCGCGAGCCCCACGCAGAGTAAGAGACGTAGAGTCAAAATCGAGGACCAAGGCGAATATACCGGCATCACCGATATAGAGGATGTTATTCCGGGCCTGCAACGGCGGAGTGCGTACTTGGAGTAGACCCGTTGTGGACTGTACATATATCTGATGTACAGTCGACTTGACGCATTGTTATTACTACCCCAATGATTATAATTTTGCGGGTAGCAGGTTGGTTCGTGACTCTAACGACTGACTACCTACATGTAAGTACATGTCTATAAGTACATGTCTATAGGTTAGGTCCGTTCGGCAGTAGGGCAGGACCAAGTCTCCAAGAGTGAAAGCAGCCACATCGAAACGGAGCCTTCACCCCTGTAAACTTCGCTTTGGCCTGTTGTCGAGCGCGTCTCTTAGTTTGCTACTACTCTGCGTACATATGTGCTGATGGCAGTGAGCTGCGGAGAACATGGCACTGGAGATTGGAGCGGTTGTAGAGGTCTATCAGACAACCTACCGTAGAAATGTAGTCAGGATCATCACTGTTTCACCCTAGTAATTATCTTACGACCAGTAACTTCAACGAGATAGCTAATTGATATCTTCGATAAACCACCAAGGAAATCAGGAAATTCCGTGGGGGATCAGGGTCACTATAAATACACATATCATCCATGCGTCGTAGCCACAGTCCATAAACACCAAATGCAGACTATGCCAACCAAACACCAAAGTAAAAATCAATCACTCAATTAGACATTACCATTATCCTACCCCTACAGCTCATAACCACCCGGCTGCACAATCATCACAATAACAAGCGTCGTAACCATAAGCTTTGATAAGTCAGTCTCTGCAATACGAATATCCGCGGGGGGAAACAAACCAAACAAGCTACTAGAGTCAATAGAAATATGCTCCCCCGACTGGCGGGGAACTTTCCTCTCATTAGCCACGTCTGCGATTCGTAATATCTATGTTAAGTCAGTCCACTGTGGCAATTATGATAACCCCACAAATACTGGGCGAATGCGGGGGGATAAACAAACCGATTGACACCAATCATCAGCACTAGCAGTGAAATTCCGATAAAGGTGGCGCCGAGGGGCTTGCCCATGTGACGGAGCGGTGTGTATCCTGCATCTAATAGGGAGGTAAAGGGGTTAGTTACTCTGACACTGTCATGAAGGGCTTTTGATACGGTGGAGATGCGGGTGTGGTCGGGCCCCAACGCTGACAACACATACGGGTGACCGCCCATGAACCAACGGCAACCACGACCACGATGCAGCCAGAAATGGGATGTTCAAACGGAGCAAGGCAAGGCAATGCAACGGCAACTTACCAGATGGGTTCGGGGTAGTGACGGCAGCGGCGTTGAGACGAAAAAGCTGGGTTATGGCAATGCCTGCTCGGGGAAAAGCAAAAAAGGTAAGCAAGGCTTTTTTCAGTTTTGTTTTTTTGTGAGGCCAATGCAATGATTGGTGATGACACGAGCCATTCGCGCATATTGGATATGATGGGGAAAAAAGAATTCGAGAGAACATACCGATCGAAGCAAATGCAAGGGAAGTTCTCAGCCACGCTAGAAATGTCCGTTCTGTTATTTTGTTACCAGGGTTGCGATTAGCGATCGTGCCGGCCGCTGAGAAAAGTAAAGCAGGACAAAAAAAAAAAGGAAAAAAAGTATAGCCTGGAAAAACAATAATCCTCCCCCCCCCCCCCAACCCCCGCGAATGAAATCATCGCCGCAAAACAGGAAAAGTCGACTACTCACCTAATGCCAAATGGTCTCTTGCAACACTGCCCTTGTTCTCCAGTTCTATCGCACCAAATTTTCCGAGCCAGCCGTCTGACGTTCTCCTGACATCTTCTCGAATGCTCTCGTGGTTGGTTGTTATGGTCGCTGCATAGTTCCTTGGGTCGTCTCGAACGGCAAGTACCGTATTCTCATCTGCGTCTGATGCAGCACGATGCTCCTTTAAACGTCCGCTGGCGGAGCCTAACCGTGATGGTTTGCGCCGTGGAGGATCAGAGTCGGTGGGTATCGAGGTGGTTGAGAGCGTCCGGGAAAGAACTGGCGGGGTTATCGGAGTGGAAGCATAAGCCCCACGATCTGGGTGAAGTGCTGCCTCTCCTCCAAGAGGTGAAGAAGACAATAGTGATGATGACGCCGACGATGTGTCTGTGTGCCGTTGATGCTGGACTTCAAGGTTTTCAAGGTTTTCCATGGCCAGTACGATAGCGGTATTTATGAATGTGGATTAGCACGAGAGCTGTGTTCCAGCGTGTAACCTTATGAAGATATTCCTTGTTTCCTTTCGCTGGCGAGAAGGATTTGCGGTATGTCGTGTTCAAGATTTCCCGTCAGCTATATGTATTTTTTATGCTGTGCTGGGAATGGCAAGGAGAGAAGAGGTAAAGTTAAAAGAGAGTTCAGACGTGGTAATGTATGATAGCCAAAGAAGGAAAGTAATTATATTATATGCATGTAGTATTGGGCGGTGAACCTCCAGCCCTGAGGGGTCAAGATTCCCATTTGGACCCTGTGGGAAGCCTCCTTTTCTTTTCTGGGGCAAGAAGCCGGGCGGGTGCTGAGTTAAGTTGGCCAAGACTTTCAGTCTTGATCACAAGGTTTGGATGAAACATTACACACGACCCAAGAAGATTTTAAGTTTCTAACCCACGGTACTGAAAACTCGATATCTACATTATCATTTGGGGGGGGCAATGATAAAAAGGGCCATCTCCAAAGGGTTTATAAGGAGTAGAGGAGTAGAGGAGTAGCATATCTTCATCCAAAAAGCCAAGCCGCCAAACCTCGGTTAGAGGGGGCGATGCACCCTTGGTACAATCCCTGCTCGCGGGGTACCGTCGCTAGATTGATTTGGGAGACTGGCAGCGTGACAAAGTTTACTTTTAGAGTAGGAGCACGTGTGCGTGTGCTGTAACACTATAAATACACACATGTGCTTTCTCCGAGTGCTATCCCATGATGGAAATCGGCGTATCATAGACTTGGAGATACAGCGACACCTTGGTGTAGGAACCAAAACCCCGCTATAAGAAAAAAAAAAACCTTGCTGTAGGAAACACCACCTAGAGTATACATTAAGAGCTCTTATACCGAAGCCCTACTTACCATATATAAGAAATATTTTGCGATAAGAAACGAAAACTGCCTAGTGCGCCTAGTTAGGTTGCCGTTTCTTATAGCCGGGTGTAGCTGTATGGGTTTATTAAACATGCCGCAAGAGCAAGGTGTTGCCATCACATTTTCAAGCTGTAACCCAATTATCAAATCAGAAGCCAACGGTTTCTCCCTCTGGTAATTAGTCGGGCGCATGATGATACGATTGGTAACTGAGGGTGTCCTGATGAATATGTGAAAATGTTTTGACTGGATCCGGGATATCCCGTATACACGTGCTGCAGTTTACTTCTCAAGAATGGCAAAGAAGAATGGAAAACGAACTGCGTTTATCCACGATTAGAGTTGGGAAAGTTGACTTGATTGGGATATCTATATACCTGATGAGAGAATTAAAGGGCGAGCACAAGCTGCTATAATTGTGGTCTGGAGCTAGCCACTTGTCGTGATCAACGTATGTGTTAAGCCATCGCTCCCTTCAACCCTAGCAGATCCTTTGGGGGCCTTCATATGAAACCTCTGCAGTCACCAAAGTAGGAGACAAAACCGACTGCAGCTAAACCTCGTAGGGTGATAATGACCGAAGCCAAGTGAAGTGGGTGAGAGCTGGGTGCAAGGAATATGATTTAAGACCTCTACATGCATGGTATATATATCAATTGCCTTGTTAGGCTATCCAAAATTTCCGTTCATGTCCGAGTGAGTATTTGTGCGCCAAGCAGGGCACTAACTGCGTAGCGCCACAGACCCGTGCCCGCATTTCTTCCACAGCCTCACCATCAAAGATTCCACCCACCTTTCTATGTTATCAATCTAAATTGACTAGAGAATTAGCACCTAATAACCAACAAAATTAGCCTCCATGTAGTTTGATTGGGATGTCTCCATAGAAGGGTTAGGATTTCTTCACTAGCTCAATAGTGGATTGACCAGTCAATGTGGTATCTGCAGCTCCTGCAGTACTACATCTGTCCTGCTTCATAAATTCAGGACTTGTGTTCTCATGGAAAAAATATTCGTCCCACTTTGCCCCGCCAACCTTAACCCAGGCAACATATCACCAACCCTTCACGGAACTCAGTGCATACTGAAGTGAAATAGTGATATTCCGAGCCTTCCAAAAATCCTACCCCCTCTTTCTCTCAATTAGTGACTGCACTATTCTTAGAATAGGGTCTGTCGGGATATATGATGTAGTGGTTGTCGGTGTTAAGTCATTTATTTCATGCAGCTCATGGGGGTGCTATTTGTTTTGTTATTCTGGGAAACCGGCCGGCAGGAATGGTTAGAGGTAATTCTCAGCGGCCCATAGTATTGTGCAACGGTTTGTCCACCTGCCACCGATTCTACAATAAATCGGATTTCCAGGAGGCGACCCCACGTTCTGTATCCCCCCCACTAGTCTAAAATCATGTCGAGTGATAACCTATGATTCATATACCACATCACTGCTCCGTGGGACATCCGAACACCCATAGATAAGAAGAAAAATACTAAGACTCTCGTAATATTTTCAGCTCATTCAAATTGCCCGGGCCTATCGGCTATCTACCAACCCACCCCATATAATGACCTATGTGGTATCACGAGTACAGTATGTCTTAACCCACGCAGTGCTACGTCGCTAACCAGCCTAGCTCGTGCCCAACAGGACTATCAGGACCATGTTGGTGCAACAAAGAAGCTGAACCATGTCACACTTGCGCTTGAAAATGAGAGAAAGCTTATTTGGCTGTGGGACGGACGGCTCAGCCGGCTCGGGTTTTGTCCCCCGGGGCCCGGGCTGGAGCCGGGGCTTTTTCTTTTTCTTTTTCACATAGCGCAGACTGAAATAGAGCTACTATAGTGTTGGTTAATGGGTAGTTAATCCTTGTAATACATTGAGCTCAAATACGTTTTTCACTCGTATAATGCTTGTGGAACGAATATCCTGTCACACCGATCATTGACCTAAATTTGATAAAGCCAAGTACATGAGCCTGCTCAAAAGCGAGAGATATCTAAGCTTATACCCCTAAGGTCTAACGAATCGGATTCAGTGTTTGATTAAGCTTCACTTGTGTCGGATCATAGACCGGCCACACTCTGAGGTGGGGGGTTGGCCCTGGCTTTGAGTCCTTAGGATACTGCCAAGTAAATACACTTACTCAAAAGTTGGCTGGCACCTTCAGTAAATTACTAGACCAGTTGGTCACTCTCTTAAGGAACGATGATTAACAAAACCATAAAGCACGCATCAAATCGAGTGATAATATATGATTGCATTTACTTTTAACCAGCAGATATTAGATACACGTTCAAATCTATCCCGAGATTCTAAGTGCTAGTTATGTTCATTTATCTTTCTAGCGGTATCAATTTGAAATCGGAGAAATTTTTTTTAGGATGATAAAGCAGTGGGTATATAAGCTCCATTTGCAGACACCCCCGGTAGGCCTACTCCACATATATCGGTCCAAAACCAAAAGTAAATTAAATATGGTAGCCAAATATTAATTATATCCATTGGGCTTACAAATCACAATCTGTAAACACCGCCCACGCACCGGCGACCGGGCACATTATGAATGCTAAACATATCATTTACTAACGTTATCCTATCCAAGGAAGGCCCCGATACTATATCCCAGACATAAGAGATCAAAGTAAAGATAGTGCTATTTCATCGAAAGCGAAAGATCCCACCACAAAAGAAGGCAAATAAGCCCGAGAATGAGTGTAAAAAGAAGAAAGAAAACACCTGAACGCAACCGTAACTCCTATTCTACCTTACGAGAGCATTCCTGTGCCCTATAACCGTGCGCCTGAGATATAGAATTTTTAAAGCAACCCTGAAATGCAGCTGGTGCTGAGAGCCCAGGTTAGAAATTGGTCTGGTTGGTGGTTCTGGTGGTGTGCTTACTGTAATCAAATCATGTCACAGTCGTCTTCTTCCAGTCTGCAGTGAGTGGGAGAAAGCAGTAACTGGGGCGGAGATGTATCGACTGGTACTGACCCGGGACCGTGGGTTTCTGTATATAGTAGGGTTGTGAGTACTTGATCCATCCTGACTGCAGAGGTTTTAAGGTACTTTGCGGTATTGACGATCACTAACCTTAAGTGGGCTCGAGGGAGTAGTTGAGCTGAGATCAAAGCGAATGGTCATAGTTCTAGCCTTGTACATTGTGGCGTGATGTGGGGGTCCTGGCTATCTGGTATTGAGTGTGTTTGAGTATCGAGATTTTGGTGTTTGGGTGTTTGAGTATAAGTGCAAAGCTACTGAGAATTTGAATCAACTAAAGGAATCAGAGTAATTGTATTCTCGTGGAGATGGATATTGCTGTCTGTCCTGGTTATTTCAAAGTTAGCTTACGGAGGGCAATTGATGAAGCTTTAAATACTCCTGATTCCGTGGCCACCTCTCCAGAGATACATCTCAAACACCATAGCCCTAAAATGCATCATACGAAAAAGTGTAAAAAAGCAAAGGTGTTTAGTAATCGCCTAGGAAAACAGGAATTATGGGGCACATAATTACATGTAATTAATGTGGTTGCACAACCCGCCGGCGGGGGAAGGGGAGGCCTTACACAGGTGTTCGGGCATTGGCACGCCCGCACCAGTACGCGGTGCACTGGATAATTATAGGTGTGTGCCAATCACTGGTAACATCGAGGTCATAGCCCCTAGGCGAAGGATCTTCTATCCGTGACAGTTTATTCATGCCTGAGTTGCTCCCACACGCCCGTTAAAACGTCCGGATAGGGCAATCCTCCTGTACATTACAGAATAGAACATCATCGAACCCTGGTTGGTAGCATTTTCGGTACCGGCCAGAATTTAATTGCGCATAAACGGGCTCGGGGATACGAGTATAATCACTTAACCTGTTTATCGGCACTCGAGAGGGGGGATTCACCAATAGGTTGTTGATAGGGTCAGGTTTTGAAGATTTCTTCAACCAATCATAGGATCTCTTAGTCACGCCGAAAATTTCACCCCCGCCATGATGCCCCGCGAATAATATTCGCTCGAAGCAACCCACGGAAAATCCCGCTCCAGAAGGCATACCGTCGGTCAGCCGGGCCCCGACTGTAGAATTTGACCATTAACCTGAACACATATGTCAATGATTGCGATAATGGCCAGCTTCAGGGCATACATACATGTACATGTACCTGCTGTTTTATCTGCTTGTTCCTTTCCTTTCTTTTGGGCACTTTCGATTGGACCGTTTGGGTTCACTTTGCACAAATGTTTCGTTTTGTTTCCAAGTTACACATAACCCGGGTACCTGATCCGAGTATTGCTTATTCCCACCTCCACCATTCACCTCGCAGCCCGCAACTGGCGCATCATCCAAAGATTCCATCCCCATAGACAACCGCCCCGAAAATTTCCCATGTGCATGGACGCACATGTTTTAATGGGCCCGTAATCCGTGGAACTTTTGCTTCCTATCCTCCTCATCTGTCTCGGGATATGCGGTGCAGGTTTTCTAGATGGCTTCTGCTCCCTCTACCTCTGCTTCTTTTTCTTTTCCATCACACGAAACCTTCCGGGAGCTGCATCCGCAGCGCCACCATTGCAGTGACTCCCTTACGTTAAAGCCGCTGTTCTTAAAAGTTCTCAATGCACTCCTCTCGTTTAAGGTATTGTGAGGCGATAAGGTTTGTTTAGCAGGCAACCAAGTATGTAGCTACATGTGAGTACTCTATCCCGTATGCTACCAATTCGCTGGGATGGGAAAAGCAGTCATCATTCCGGGGAAGCCTTTTGTTTTTTTTTGTTTTTTTTCTTGTTGCGGGGTCGGTTGAGGTGCATGGAGGTGCTTCTGGTTCCAGAGGTGTTTGGGGCGAACAAAGCTGAAGTAAGGGGGGAGGTGCACGTGTGAGAGGGTGTGGGCGAGTGCTGGTTGGTGATTCGGTTGGCGTAAGTTAGACTGGTTGTAAAGGAACCCTAACCCTTCCCGTCAACAGTCGGCAAACACGTTCTGTGAGTGACACTGTTCGGGTGACGAATGACGAATGACACGTTGTGGGAAAAAATATGGTAGAGGGGTAGAAACCCCCACTTCGCTACATGTAACTACTGAATGTCATCCTATCCAACTAATAACCTTTGCCATACATATTATACAATGCAGCACGAGCTCCGGGTGGCCTAAGGAAGAGCTTTTTTTTTTTTTACTGCGAGTGAGCTATTTTCAAAGAAGAACTGCTCTCCTGAGCAAGGCTCTGAACCCTACAGTAATGCGGGTTTCGTTGTTAAATCAGTGTTAACCAATACTCGCGGCCTAGTGTTGTCCACGGGATTGCTGGAGGATGAATGGGACAACACTACAGTAGTATTATGTCACTCATGATACCGCAGCTACAAACGATACTCTGCCGACATACATATAGTTATAAAGACGCTCAGAAAGCCAAGGTGTATCCCTAAATGGCAATTTCCCAAGGCATTCAACTTCATACTAATTGAAACTTCTCAAGTCAAAGCACTAACCCGAAAAAACGCACATTCGAGTGTACATATTCCCCCGAGTAATAGTATGCGAGCAAGGTTCTTCTACTGAGAGTTGACCACGAGATGGAAATTTTACTCGAGGAAAACAGATCTGCAGCACAAAAGAAGGTACAACCGAACACAAAGACATGATCTCCACGGCTCGGTAAAGACACTTATTTCTCTCCAAGATCTTCTTCTATGCCGCCTAAGGATCTTCAACACTGAGCGCAGCTACCGTCACGGAAATCTCTAGTCACGCCCGTTGAGAGGGGCCAGAATTACTTTTCTGTAAATAATTTCCCAATGTATATGACAGGACTCCGTTGGAAATGATTCGAAGGAGATGGAAGTAAGTCCCGGTACATTCAGTAACTCTCCGTGTGTAGCCTTCTATACGACGACGATCCTATGCAGAGCAAAATCTCAGGTAAGTAGAATTTTCCGTTCCGAGACTTCAATGTTTCCTCTTTTTTTTTCCCCTGCCCTTATTTCCTTTTGCGAGGCATGTGAGTGATACAAAATTGACTTTGGCCTTTCCCCACGGAAGTAAAAAAAAAAAAAAAAAAAAACGCAAAACGCAAAATGCAAAATTCTAAATCGAACTGTGGAGAAAGAAGGGAAAAAAAAAAAAAAAAAAACTATCATGTACATGTAAGTATGTATATGTATGTTAACGTTGTTGCGTGATAGATGGTACAAATCAAAATCAACGTGGATGACCGAAATACCAAGCTAGACACAAGATCCTCTATGTACCCGGCCTAAATCCTAATGCTTCCCCGGTAGTGGAAGGGAAACAGCATGATCGCAACTAGAGTATTAGTATTGCCTACCACATCACAAAATGTTTGAGGAATTGAAGGCTCATTCATCTCTACTATCACCCCTAAAGGCGTGACGTGACAGGCTATTCTCAGGGCCCCACCAGATCTCTGGTCCTAAATAAGGTTCTATCTGCGCACCCTGAACTGTTACCCCTCCGGTACTCCGGTGGCGTAATAATTAACCAGCGCGGTGTTTTGATAAACCTCTGGTCTAACATTGGCTCGAGCGTAGGATCTAACGTGCTCGTTTTGCTTTTTCTATCTGTCTGGTGTTTCCTTTTTATAGGGTCTGTTTTCCGGTCCAGTTCCTGATTGGGCATGAAGTATAAGTATTTTGCGTGATCATTGCGCTTCAGTCATTCCAAACTGGGCGTCGATTAACCGCTCTAGCCCCTACGAAGCTGTTCATTCGCTGAGGCTAGAGGCAAGGAAGTCTTGACATCCCGCGATTCATAGGTGTATTTTCTCTGCGAATCAGAGAACGTGGATTGTATGTTTTTTCTTTTCTTTTTTTTGCTCCCTTTGTTTTACTTGGTGCATGTTTCACGGGAGGTTCTGGCTTTGCGCGTTTCTGGGAAAGTCTAGTGCACACTACCTACCTAAGTACATGTAGAAACTTCTTCCTAAAAGCAGGTAGCGAGTTGGAGACCTGACCTTCCACAATCGGATTATATACTAGTGCTACCAGCTACGCATGGGTTGCTATGTTTTGCCTGGTGGATGATTTACCGGTAACCCTTTAATCCTACACCGTGACTCCCGTTTTTACCCTGCCAGCAGCGTTGTTGTTGAGTGGTGACGTCGCCGCTTGCATTGCAATTAGCGGGGCTCCATGTCTCAATTAAACCTCGAGATCTCGTCGTCCCTGCGTAGAACCCCATAGCTAGATGCGTAACTACATGAAATCGACTCCACACAACTACGTACGTCCCTACGGGGGGAAGGAAAAAGGGAAAGGAAAAAAAAGTTGGGTATCGTGCATCCGGGCGGGCATGAGCTGAGCAATCAAGGAAGACGAGAGCGAATGACCATCGAAAGCAAGCTGCAAGCGAAAAATAAGTCTTGACATGACCCTAGAGTATGTAACCTGGAGGGGGCTGATTTGGTTGGTTGGGGTTGGTGGTTACAATACGATAACTTAATCTACTGACTGACTGTATCGTATCGTACTAGCACTTTGGGTGCGCTAACGACTATCGTGAAGTCTCGTCACTCACTCATAGACAACACGGGCGAAAAAAACATGAAAAAGAAACGACGACACACGCATAGTGAACAGAAAAAGAGGCGCCTGCATTGATTGACTTGATTGCCCGGTTCTGGCCCTGGGAAAATTCCCTGGCTTTCGCTTGCCCGCGAAAGTGAGAGGTCACGCGGCGGATAGAAGTATACATGTAGAAGGCTCTCTACTGTATCTGCTGCTTGCTGCTAATACATACTTTGCTGTAGCCTTACACTATTACTTATCTACTGCCTACCCTATTATATTGCCGCATTGTCATTACCTTCAAGTTTCAATTGTCCCGGTTTAATACTTTTTTTCTGGGTTGACCAAGGGTTGGGGGTTGTTGTGTAATGCCGCAATAAGCAGTATCCTGACCGTACCCCAGGCTCCAGGCTCACACTGCTGTACGTGGAATGCTTGCTGCTGCTTGCTGGTTGGCGTGCTCATATTCACTGAGTATAGTAAGTACATAGCGGCTCTGGTTCTGCTGCTGCTCATTAATGCATTGCATTTCATTGCCCCCCGGGGGGGGGGGGGGGGGGGGTTGCGAGGAAAGTGGATATATCACATCCCAAGGGAACACATTATTCGCCTCCCCCCAGCTAGAAGAGAGAAAAATAAAGTAACTACATCTTCCCGGCAACTGTGTACTCCTTGACCTTACAAATTCTAGTTTTTCTACAATTGCTTTCTGCCTACATACACATTATTTTTTTTATTTTTTTCCCCCCCTTCCCCTTCCTCATCCTTTTCCACGGCACGGACGCTGCAGCAACGCACAATATTATATTATCTATTATCAACCTAGTATTCTCCATAATACACAAATTTGCAAAAAACGCCTCCCCAGCGTTATCCTCACCCGACAGAGCGTCCCCCTACCACACACCCTTTCCCAAAGGAAAGAAAAGGGAAAGGAAGAAAGAGAAAGAAAAAAACAAAAAAACAAAATCAAAGAAGTGAGACAGTCCGAGCTCCTCCGCCTACCTACGGCCTGCTTTGCCTGCCTACTCTACCTACATTCATCCATCCACCCACCCCCATCCATTCATCCACACACACCCCGCCGAACCGAAATAAGTAACGAGGTCACGATGGTGTCGTCGCCGTCCCCCAGAACGTCCTCCTCCTATACTAGCGCTAGCTACTGCTCCTCAGCTCGGGGTTCAAATACCAACTGTATCCCCTCCCCTTCAACACAACATCACCAGCAGCATTCGTACTTTCCGCCACAGCAACTTCAATTAACTGGTACTCAGCGTCGATATAGTAATACTACTGGCAATACTCAGAACTCCAATTCGAATATATATTCCACCAGTTCACGCTCATCATCTACTGCATCGTCGCCTACTACTACTGCTACTACCACCACTACTATTTCTACAAGTAGCTCAAACACTGCTGCTACCACTACTCCGGGACTGCCATTCCAGTCCCAATCCCAAAGCCCGTCCCAAACCCACTACTACCACAACCACCAAAACCACAACTCTCGAAACCAACAACCTAGCTCCCATCCCCATACCCACCGACACCCGCGAAGCCCATCTCGTACCCGTACCTCACCCACCACAATGCTTCCCAACCGCCCCACTACCTTCACCCTGACCACCACCGCACCTACACCATCCACTCCCTCGCCCGCCCCAACGTCCCCCGCACATTCATCTAAGCTCGCCTCGTACGCGCACTCCCTCTCGGCACAGCAGCAGCTCCAGCTCCATCAGAAGGAGATAATCCACCAAGCCACTCGCATCCCACAGCTGCTGGGTACGGGCCCAATGAGCCCCCGATTGATCCCGCTGGGAAGCCCCGGACCGGTCACACCGCTGACGTTGGAGGAGGGTGACGGTTTCTTTGCGGGCTTTGGAGGACATGGCGCGTGTGGGGGTGTAGTTGTAGGAAGGAACGTATAGGTGCTATGAGGAGCTCTTGGTACGTCATATGGGTCCATGACTTTCTAGCTTTGGCTAGCTAGCTAGGACGGACCTTGTGTGTATTTTTTTTTTATATCCTCTATCATTTTTTAAGGACTTTGGGTGGGGGTTTTGCTTTTGTGTGCTTTTATTGTTTTTTATTCTTTACTCTTAACCTTTTGGTTCTTGTGGTGATATGATTACGAGGTGTGAGATGTGTTTTTATTTTCCTGTTTTTTTTCCCTTATGGACCAAGTCACTCTTCAGGAGTTTATTTGCTTTTGCTTTTGCTTTTTTGCTTGTTAACCAGGTTTTGCCTTTTTTTTTTCTTTTTTACAAACCACCATTGCGCGGAAGGGAAATCTAGGGAATTGGAAATTTAGGGAGCATGGGAATTGAAGCGAAGTTGAAGAGGAAGGGAAAAGAATTGTTTTTTTCATGTTTATTTTACTTTTATGATGATGATGCCGCTGCCGCCGTCGGCCGGATGAGTCAATGGAATGGGATGATGGGATTGGGATTGTCTGTATAAAACAAAAAAAAAAAACCGAGTTTAATGGCTGTTTTTTTTTCTTCTCTTTTTTTTCTTTCGTTTTTTTCTTTTTGGACTTACAACATAAGAAGAGAAGAAGAAGAAAGAGCTGATCTAAGAATAAGAAATTCACTTTTCTATACCTGCTGCACTCGAGTCCCAAAAATACCCTCCCAACCCGAGCCCCAAAGTCGACATCCCCGGTCCTCTCTACGGATTCTGCGGGGTGCATACTCTACTAGTGTCACGAAGTGATGACCACCAGAATACGGTTACGGTACATACGGTACATACATACCGTGGAGTTGCTGTGGCATGGTACTTGCTCCAGGTTGTATATACATGTACCTACATATTACAATTGTTATATAAGGACTTCTTATTATGCCTGCCTTACTTACCTGCCTGCTTGTGCAACACAGCACCTTCCCCAGCAAAGCAAGGGACCTCAACCCAGGCAGCGTACCCTCCCCCTCTTCTCAAACCCATCCACCCACCAGTAAGGAACGTGCATAAATTGTTGCAGTACCACACACATGCCAGTGATTCGAGACATTTGGGCCGACGGTTCGCGGCTGTTTGGGGTGTGTGTCTATGCTGCGCGTATCATCAATCATATCGAGCGTTCGAGATGAGGTCGCGCGAGCACTTGCGCCTTTTGAAAATCAAGCAGCAGTAGCAGCAGCAGGAGGGATGGTATATACAGTAGTGGTTATTAAGTGGAGTAAGCGGAGTTTACTACTGCTGCTGCTACAATGTAGCTGGCCAACAGGGTGTCGTGCGCAGTTTTGGAGAATCATATAGTTGATGCTTACTATTACTGCGACTGAGAACAAAAAGGTACGTACCGGTACCGACCGGTCCGGGCCAAGCTAGTGCAAAGTGCAAAGTGCATGTAGGTATTGTATTTGTATTACTCTCCCTGTCTATAACCACCACTACCATGCTATAGCTATATAGCAGCGGGCGCCGCGGAAAGCTATTTCCACTCACTTCCACTTCCATCTTCTGTGCGCTCAGGCACAGAACTGAATTATCAAACTGAACTGGCTGAGAATCACCGGCCAGGCCAGGCCAGACCAGGTAGGGTAGGGTGGGTACATGTAGGTAGGTACTTCTTACATGTACTTTGTAGGTATATACGTACATACATGTACATACAGCGTATGTATAAAAGTCAAAATCCAGCGCACAGAAAGAAAAC
Source organism: Morchella sp. 2018-W16 (assembly GCA_024713755.1). NCBI lineage: Eukaryota > Fungi > Ascomycota > Pezizomycetes > Pezizales > Morchellaceae > Morchella > Morchella sp. 2018-W16. Next base: position 1,638,205 of record JAMGYY010000008.1, on the reverse strand, counting down.
AAAGAAAATAAGCCCGCGGGAAGGGCGCTCCCAGCGGGCCGGCGGGCATGCCGTTTCCGGCAGTGGTAATTGATAGATCTGGCAGACCCAGGTTGAGTTTGCAATTATTCCCAGCTTCTTTGTTTTTATCGTGCATAGAATTGAATGCATGCACGCATACATATGCTGTAATACAAAGGAAAGAGTATCTACTAGAATACTAGCGGGTACCATGTGTTCAGCTACGTGAGCTACTTACATACATGTACATATTACTACTATGAATAGAGAGAGAGGATGCGGGGTTAGCAGGCCTAGGGCTGGTTCGAGAAACGAGAAAGAAAGAAAAGAAATGAAGAATGAGGCATCCTAGACAGTAGAGTGGTCAATTCGTTTAGTTGACAAAAGAGACGGGGTTTTCCCCAGTTACCATTAATATTCAGAGAGAGAGAGAGAGATGGCGCCATAGAATACTTCTCCCCACATTTACATCCGTATTCACATCCCTACAAGCACGCCACTGTGCTCTCTACGAGTCGTACTTTCCTGACGTTTATGAAATGGACCACTATTGCATACCATACTAAATTTTGGACTTGGCGGGTATGCAATAGCGGTCATTTTTACAAACGTCAGGAAAGTACGAGTACAGCAGGTACATGATGTATGTACCTACTCTGCTCTAGAGCACTCTACTTAACCTACCTACATACATCATACATCATACTTACCTGCCCGCCCGCACCGCCCATGACAAACCCCGTATCAAACAATGTTCGTGAATTAAGTAAGTAATAACCCCCACATTTCCCTCCTCCCCCAATTGATAGGAAGGAAACTTTTCCCATCTTCTTCACCTCCAGATTCAAAAACATCATACGAGCCTACGTCGTAGCGTCGCAATTGATGGTGGAGGAGGAGGAGGAGGGGGGAAGGGCAAAGAGCGGGGGTTGAACCGTGAACGACACCCCCAGTTACCAGATCTACCAGGCACGACGTCAGGAGCACCGGTCGATCAGAGGAATTGAGTTAAAGGTGCGAAGGGGAAAAACTTTTTGCGCCAACAGATCCCCCTCCCCCCGGCAGCCAGAGTTTTTTTTTATTGTGCCATGGTAATAAGTATGTATGTAAGAAAGAAAGAAAGAAAGAAAAAAGAGTAGTTTTTTCTTTTCTTCTTTTCTTTTCTGTGCGGAGGAGCGCTCTACCATGGGAATTGATTGTCGAGTGGGCGGGTTGCTTTTTTGTCGGTTTTGTCGCGAGGATGGAGGGATTGGGGGTGGTGGGGGAGGGGAGAGAGGAGAGAGGAGGAGGAGGAGGAGGAGGAGAGAGAGGGGTTTGAAAAGTGTGCTTGAACGTTTCGAGATCCTTTTCTTTTTCCTTTCTGTGCTTGGGAAATGATGTTGGAGTCGGATTTGAGGTTTCTAGGAGTGAGGGTGGAAAAATGCGCAGTGCTATTCTGCGAAGCTCTTGCACTTCCTGGCCTTGTTACTTATTACTCCAACTTCCAACTTCCCTAACCACCATCGTACTAATTAATTATCCAACCAGAAGATCACTTCACTTTACTCTCTACTCCCACCACTCCATCAAATCAGATCCCAGCCAACCGGCGACAACTAAGCAGACTCTCCGTGGCCATCATGGGGCTGATAGTCACATACAGTAGAGTAGATTTTGATTACTTACTACTACATCCAGCTCTCTCACTCTCTCAGACTCGGTTAACCCGTACTGTACGTGGTGATATCATCATTCGCCGCCGCCGGGTAAGGGGAAGGGAGGGGGGGGGGGGGCTCCCTTGTCTTGTCTTGCCTGTCCCAGTGTCTCTCCAGCTCTCTCTCTCTCTTTTTTTCCCCCCCCTCTGGGCCGCCCGCACTTTGTGGGATTTGCGGGGTACATGTTATCTAATTCCCCAACTATCCAGCCAGCCAGCTACATGTAGCTAGACGTATCGTATCGTACCCTCTAGCTAATCTTTGGAGCTAGCTCGAGCACGATACAATTAATTAAAGGCCCCACGGTACTCGAACGTCACTTTTTCCTTTTTCCTTTTTCTTTTCCTTCCTTTTTCCTTTCTTTTTTTTTTCCTTCCTCACTTTTTCTGATCCTGGTACGTAGGATAAGATCGTAATATAGTTACATAGGGTTTCGTCGTAAAAAAAAAATATGGGTTGATAGGTAAAGTAGGCAACCACAGATCAGAGTCGACGATCTCTCACTCTCTGTGCCAGTGTCTCTCTCTCTAACTGCCCCCCCCCCCTCCTCTCTCTCTCTCCCCGGATAATCTTTTTTTCTTTTCTTTTTTCTTTTTTTTGACCTTCTCTTCTGCTTCCCTTTCTTCCGCCTAAGACATTTTTCCATGTTCACAAATGAGAGAAAAGGTTGTTAGGTTGTTGCGAGGATTTCAAAATAATACATCAGATTTTAAAAAAAATTCCCAGTCTGGAGGATCTTCAGAGGGGGAAAAAAAAAAAGCCTTTAGCCCTGCATTAATTAATTCAAGGGTAAAAAAAAAAGAGAGAGAGAGAGAGAGAGAGAGAGAATGACAGGCATACTACTACACACACAAACGAGCGCGAGCAATCCGTCTTCTGCTCTCCCGTTGGTCGCCCGCAACTACGATACATTTTATATATCTCCTCTATATACATGTGTGTTTCTATATCTTAGGCGGCGCGTGTGGAGTAGAGGGGGGAATGCCGAGGAGCGTCTGTTTGGCGGGCAAGCGAGTGACGGTCATGATGATACATACGACCAGTCTCTTCCCATCCTCTCTCTCTCCCTTTCCTCCCCGACAGACAGCACGGTTTCCCCCCCATGCCATGCCATGCCATGCCATGCCATGGCGATGACGATAGTGCGATAGTGAGGAGTGGATGATGATGATAACCTACCTCCTCTCCTCTCCACTACTACTACCGGGTGGTGTTACAAACCCCCCCCTCCCCCCCCTTTTTTTTCTTTCTCCCACCAACGCGCGTTGGGCGGGTACAACCGGTAGAGTTGAGTTGAGAGCTTGCCCATCACTAGGAGATTTGCCCTGTCCTGTCCTGCCCTGCCCTGTCTGTGACTCGGACTCGACGAGTCTTCAACCCGTCGTCGATGTCGGCGTGGTTTTGCCGGAGCGTCAGCGTACGTGCCCGCGCCCCCCCCTCTGACCCGGCCCCAGCAGCAGCAGCAAGCAAGCAGCAGCAAACGACGTAACTGTACATATATACAGCTGATCTGATCTCTGGGCCGCTGGTATATACCGACTGACCGCGCGAGCACAGGTTTCAGGATTGCGATGTTGGGAACTGGCCTGCGCCACTGGGTAGCTGGGTATGGGTCGATCAATTGAACGGTAGGCAAATGAGAAAGTATGGTACATTGTCTAAGGTGGGAAGTACATGTGAGTACATACAGAGCCTCAGGAACCAAGGTCAGGTCAGGTACGTACCGCCTACATTTTACATACATTATACGTCGTTGGTCGCACAGTAACGGGGGAACCCGTGATGAGAATGGGATGGATGGGGAATTATCGCCACAGACAGACGGTAGAAAAAACCAGGAAATGAAATGAAATGAAATGAGCACGATGATGATGGTGATGGTGATGGGGGAGAAGAGGAAGAAGGACAAGAGGGAAAGCACGCTGACGTCGGTGTCGGCTCGCCTGTGCATTCCTTAATTATTGCAGATGGATTTGTTACATGGCTACATGTAAGTACTGTCTGTACGTTTAAGCTTTTTTTATTTTTTTTTTTTTTTTTTTTTTTTGCTTTGCTTTGCTTTCATTACTCGCGAGGATCTCAGATTGCCCTGTCTGGCACGCACGATTCCCGCCGGAATCTGCGATGATGCCGGGGGGGGGGCATGGCTAATGGCTGTGGTAGCGAAGCGAGTTTCAAGCCTGGGGCAAAGAAGAAGAAAAGAAGAAAAAAAAAAGGACGGAATTGTAGAGACGTCATGAGTGAGCGTGACTCGGGTTTTTTGAAATTTGCAATTGTGAAAAAAGAGGGAACGCGGAAAAATAAAAAAAAAAAAAAAAAGGGCTGCGCGTGAAAAAGCAACGAGGGTTTCGAAAAAGGGAATTTTGTGTTTTTGACAGGTCGGGGAGACCCTGCATATCGGACCAGACGGACAGAATGGGAGGGAAATGAAATGGATGGGATGGATGGGATGGGTAGAAAGATAATTAAACAGGCATCATGTATGTAGGTACGGTACTGTACTTGGGTACATGTATGGTATACTAGTATAAACAGGGCAAACAAGAACAGCCATAACCAAAACCTATGCCGGCGGGTACTGATGATGATGATGATAGTGATGCTGAGATAGGAATACGGACTCGAGCTCTTCCAGCTGAGTAAACAATTGGAATTGGGATTGAAATGATTGAAATTGGAATTGAGATTAAAATTGAAACCGTGGTTGAGCTTCTTCGTTGGAGGAGGCTCAAAGCTAACTGACTACAATAATAATACTACCCAATGCGGCATAGATACCCGCACGCGCGAGCGGCTATCTAGTCCCCATCCGGGGGAAAACATCACATTCACATCATTCATCCACCACAACGTTTATTGATAGATTGATTGATTGATTGGAGGGCAGAAGCACATGCGTGTTTTGCCATCCTTTCTTTCTCTCTTTCCTTCTTTTTTTAACCCTGCACAGAACCTAATCTAGCTACATACTCTTCCTGTCCGTCCGCGTGGTCGGTCACGCTATGATGATGATGATGATGGTGATGATGGAGACACAAGGCATTGCTTGATATCGCCGAGGAACGGAACAGTTGCTGTTGTTGTCGAGGTGGGGAATAGCAATCGCAATTATTCACTATATATCACCGCAACTTGAGCCTCATGTCGATACGAACTAGGTAATCTATGTGTAGGGTCTAGATTACTACATACATGGTATTTGTGTTTCTAGCCTTGCAATTGCCCCAAGGCTCGCTCTGCTAGCTCTAGATCTAGATCTATAGGTCACACATACCCATACCATGAGGAATAGTTACAAGTAATTCCTTGCGAGCCTGTTGCTGTTGTTGTTGCTGTTGTTGTTCCTGTCTTGTCTTGTCCTCATGATCAATTTCAATTACTCTACCGCATGTATGGTGGTGGTTTCGGAGGTGATCGAGCTGTGCTGCTGGTGGTGGTCCGATCTTGGCTTCAGCCGCAAGGGTTCAGGCTGGGAGGGTTTAATTAATAGAAGTAATCAAAAGAGTGTAATCTACACAGTCATCTACATACGAGGACTGTGTAGGTACGGTATATACATGTAATGGAATTGAATTGTGTTTTACGGATTGAATATGTGTTATACGTTAATTGCGGTTATGAAACCAGAATACATAGAATCTTGTAGGGACATAACGCGCCACACCTCATCCCCCCCAAGCCTGCGGCCGGGTAAGACCCAAAACTGCAACGACAACTGTGGCTAACCACCAATTCCCCCAATATCGACATACAACCAAAAACCCGGAGGACCTCCCCCACCTCCCCACCACCCGCCCCCCGCCTGCCCGCACCATCATCACCACCACCACAAACATCACCACAATGGTCAAACTCAAACTCAACACCTCCGCCTCTACGCTCTCCGCGCAAAAGTCCACCGGCGCCTCCTCCTCCTCCTCCTCCTCTGCCGCCGCCGCCGCCGCCGCCGGAGGTCCTGGCAACAGTAGCACCAACAATGGCGGCGCCTCGACCCCCAAAACCCCCAAAATCAAGCTCAAGACCAAAGCCTCACTGCCGACCCTCAAGCTCAAGTCCTCCTCCTTCAACCAAGCGACGCCGTCGTCCCCCCTGCGCACACCGGTCCTCAAGCTCAAGACGCCCAAGCAGCCCGTTGCGCGCAAGCGCCGCCACGAGCCCGGCAACGGCTACGACAGCGAGGCCTCGGACCGCGAGGAGGACCCGGCCATCGAGGAGCAGTTCATCCTGCGCATGCCGCCCGGCGAGGACTGCGACTACGTGCGCGACGTGATTGAGCGCAAGGAGCTCAACCCAAAGAGCGACATCTGGTTCAAGTTCAAGGACTCGCGGCGCGCCGTGGTCTGCGTGCGCAAGAACCTGTACGCGGCCGTGCTGGTGGACCTGCCAAACATCATCGAGAGCAACAAGACGCTCGACAAGAAGGCAATCTTCAAGACGGCCGACATATGCCAGATGCTGCTGGTGGGCGAGCGGATAAAGTCCGAGGACGAGGTGCTGGGGCTGCCCGTGCGCCCGCAGGACGTCACGTACCCGCATGGCCTGACGCCGCCGATGCAGTGGGTGCGCAAGCGGAGGTTCCGGAAGAGGATCTCGAATCGCACGATCGAGGCCGTGGAGGCCGAGGTGGATCGGTTGCTGAGGGACGATGAGAGGGCCGAGGCGTCATCGTTTACGCTTGTGGATGCGGCGGAGCTGGCGAGGGAGGAGGAGGAGGGCGAGGACGAGCAGGGCGATGGGTACGACCTGCTTGGAGGGCAGGGGGAGTACGACGACGAGCAGGACGCCGAGGGTGAGGTGGAATACGACTTTGCGCCCGGCGAGGAGATGGACGGGGATACGCTGGCCAACGACTTGGAGACGGCGCTGATGGACGAGATGGAGGATGAGGCAGCGGCACCCGAGGAGAGCGAGGATGAGGAGGACGACGAGGACGAGGAGCCGGAGCTGGACGAGGAGGCCACTCAGGCGGCGCAGGAGCAGCGGAAGCTCAACGAGGAGATACAGGACCTGCAGGAGGCCATAAAGTCGAAGCTGAAGGAGTACGACAGTATCTCCAACGTCATGCTCAAGGCCAGGATCAGAGGCGTGATTGCCAGCTTCCAGGCAGAGCTGGCGCTAAAGCAGAAGCAACTGGCAGGATAGTTGTTAGTTTGTCTTTCCCTCCCTCCCTCTCTGTCTTTCCCTCTTCCGCTTCCTCTTTCTTTTTTTTTTTTTAAAAAAAAGAGACCTTGCTTTAGCAAAGACAATGATTGAAATCCCATTTTTTTCCTTCCTTCTCTTTCTCTTTCTCTTTCCGTCTTTCAATTTCACTGTCTTGCCTCTTCTTCTTTTCTTTTCTTCTTTTTTTATAAATTATATATATATATAATTCAAATTGTGGGTGTACGATTACCAATAGCTTAGAGAGTCCTATCAGGCTGGCGTTCTTCTTTATTTTTATTTTTCTTTCTTTCTTTTATAGAATCCCCCCAAAAGAGAATCCGGGGGGGGGGTCATGGTGTTGTGGAATTCGAAGCTACGAATTCAAATTCATGCTTCTTCTCTCTCTCTCAAAAGATTACAATTACTATTACTATAATATTTTTTCTTTCTGTCGGGAGCGGGGGGGCCATGGTCGGCATAGCCCAGGCTACCCCTCCTCACAGGTACAGAGCAGCTGGGTATAACCAAGTAGAGAGAAGAGGGGAGAGGAGAGGGAGAGGTAGAACATCGTCATCCACCATGTACCATCATATCAAGCATCGTACCACACCGGCATGCTCCATTATCAGTTTACTGCAAGATAAGGTTTTGTATCTCTACCGCTACTACTACCTACAACTACACCCGTGCGGAGAAGGAAAGGCAAGAAACAGAGGCACAAAGGGAAAAAAAAAAAACCAAATCACCGCATCGCACTCGCCCCATCCCACGCTATTTCCCCTGTCGGCCAGCTAGCTAGCTTTCCCTTCCTCCCTTCCTCCCGGCCCCTTCCTTCATTCATTCATGACTGAACCCCTGTCCCTCCCACTCTGCAATGCCTACCCAAGTATGTATGTGCAACTGCCGTTTCGTCCATGACGACGATAGAGTCTCGTTTAACAACAATTTAAAATAAAAAGAAAAAAATCCGGGTTGGGCGTTGGGGTCGGCGGAGCGTTCCGGAGGGGGACCAATGGATGGAACAGTTAATTGACCGAGTGCCGCTTCCATTCTACTGCAGCACAGCCAGCAGCGTAGGAATGGTAGGCCGGTTACATGTGCAGGGCAGGCAGGAAGGCAGGCAGAGTAGAATACATGTACGGACGGTCGTTGGCTCCAAATTACCCAGATTGCCGGACGCGTGACTGCCACACTTAACGCTTATCTCGAGAGAGAGAGGGAGGGAGAGAGGCGCCGTATGTAGGGTAGAGCGTAGATACATCATGTATGCACCGTACCCGCTGCAGTACAGTACAGCTACCTAGTTAGAGAAATGAGGGTTTCATTTCGTCCCATTACTTCCCGTCCATTCAATCCCTCCCCCCTTTCTAGCTTCTCCTTTCTCCTTCAGTGGTTGGTGGTTTGTGTATACCCTACAAATGCAAATGCACGCATTGGTTATCTGCAAGGAGGAGGAGGAGGAGGAGTAGCTCGAGAGCACTGTGGGTAGAGGAAATTAGGCGGAAAAATACCCTTGGCCCCTACATCATGCGTGTAGATTAGGTTTAATGGTTCTACCTAAGCACTATCCGTACCCAGGGGCCAGGCAGGCAGGCAGGCAGGCAGGCAGGCAGGCAGAAAAGTTCACAAAACGAGAGAACAGGCAGAAAACACCGAAAACAGCGTACTAGACGCGGTACCGAGGGAGGGAAAGGCTGTATGGAGATGTATGGGATGTGTGGGATGTATGTAAGGATTGGATGTATTGATTGGATTGGACGGATGCGTAGTTTCTTATGCAGGGACTTGCCTGTCTGTCACGCGGCATCGGTGACGTGCTGGTGAGTGAGGCCGGCCCCATGTCCATGGGTCTACACTCATTCTTCACGAATACAGAAAGGAAACACACACAAGGGGGGGCAGTTTAAGGTAGGCCGAACAGACCAAATACACACATAGAGAAAGTACACGGCTTTAGAGCGGCGGGAAGGGTCCGGGAGCGGGAGCGGGAGGAAGGAAGGAAGGTTCGTGGATCAATCTATTTTACCCTTACCTACAATAGAATGATGATGATGGTGATGATGACATTGAAAGATCCACCCCCAAGCCAGTCAGGGGAAACGAGCGGGACAGTCAACTATTACAGTACGCATCATGACTTACCGACCGACTTGGGCGCTACAATAATGCCTGTGGTTGATCGTTTCGTTTGGATAAATTCGAAAAGAAGATAGACAGATAAGAGTCGGCAGTAGGATGCGGAGAATTTTTTTTTTTTTTTTTCCTTTCTTTTCTTTTCCAAAAAAAAGCCGTTAATTGATTGCACGGGAAATATTATGCGGGTGTGGGGAAAATCCCGAAAGAAAGAGAAAGAAAGAAGAAAAAAAAAAAATTGCGCGTGGTGGAGGCGCGGTGCGGCACGGCGCCTCGTCGAGTGATTGTCAATGATATGCGCCGGATTACTACAAACCACCACCACCAGCTACGGACCAGCGTCACCGTACGTACCGCACCGTGACAAGCAAGACAAGACGAGACAATTCCTCCTCACACAGAGCCGTGCCCCCATGACCGTGATGACGGGTGTGTAACAAACGTGCTGTAATGCAGATCCCCAAGGGGATTTCCAGGGGTCCCCCCCATCCAACATAATATAGAAGTTATCCACCAGACCCTTCCTCCTCCTCCTCTTCCTCCCCCAGCTACATGTGTGACTGGCCAGGTTTGATGGTCGGTATGTCACGTTGCATTGCTGCCTGCAACTGTCAGATGGATTAAGGTTTTAAAAGTACATTCACGTAACGTAACGCAACAAGACGAAAAGTAACGTAGCCATCCACCCATGGCTCACGGGAGGCTTTCTGGTGCTTGTGGCTGGCCCGGTAAGCGAAATGCTCAATGTGGAACAGCATCGAGGGCTTCGTCGGCATCCGATCGATTCGATGGGGGCATCTGAGGTTGCCCAATAATAAATCCAAAGATGCATGGAGATGCCTGGTGGTTGAGAAGCTCGTCGTCGTGGCTTACCACGGAAATCAGGCCATCAGCTCGTCACTTGACCCCACTATTGTTAGCACGTATCGACGATAACTCGGCCTCTACGGGGAGTGCTAGTCAATCCCTAGACAGCAGCATTCACGACATCATATGGCAGAATCTTTTCGTCAAAACTATAATCTGCTGCCCTTTTGAGTTTAAATCAATACCTATCGGGTCCTTGTGGGGAGATTAACGGAAATAGCCTCAGGCTTATATGCAAGTTTGAAGAAGATAGGTTAGTGTGTGATCAATAACGAGATCGGGAATATAGTCTAATCCGCAAGATATGACAAATAGTTTAAAGTTGGGAACGTAACATCAACATTGCACGAAGGCAGCCCTGCTAGTTATTTCACTCGTAGAGAGCTAGACACGAGGCCTGGAACGACCTCTAGAGGTAGGCGATTTGAGGGGGAGGTTAACTTGGGACTAGGCACCGGTAGCGGCCGCCCATTGCCTCATATTGTGGGGCTTGATCGACTAAAGCTCCTTTGTGCTTGGACTTTTGGGACAAGCTGGAGTGCTTGTGGATTGATAGAGAAAATATATGAGCCTATTTTCAAATACATACCGAGGCGGATACATGGGAGCTTAGGCCTCCATATTTCCCACTACCTGTGTTTCCAGCCGAAACGTACGTTCATTCCCCGGGGTGCATTCGTGGGACCAGAAGCGGACTGTGCATGAACCAACTACCCCTCAGCGTTGAGCTACGGGGCGGGACCCATCAAGACTTTCCCCACTGCTATATCCTCTGTCCATGGTTGTAGCCTACGAGTCGGGTTATTCACAGGCTCATGAGTTGTTAAGTTATTGTGTCAAGTTCTTTATGGACCACCTTCCATAGAACTATAGCTTCCACTCTAGGCTAAAGCTAGTGGGGTAGTGCGTAAAGTATTTATGTTAGTATACAGACATTACTACCGCTTCATGCTATAGTTAGCTAGGTAGTTTAAGGGTTCCCCCTGTTTTGTTGAAATAAGGCAGACTGGACATGCAGACAGATATCTAGAGTAGGGCCGGCACAAACCATCTTAGAATACTTCTTGGTGGGATACCCCTTTGGTGACAATGCCTCTATATGATCGATATTATGGCGCTAAGCATCCTGAATGGAATATATCTAGATAATGAATTAACAACGACATGAACTATCGTGCGAGTGAGAGTTCATGATTATATTTGATCTAAACCTGTGCTCCAGGTGACACGTGCTAAATAGACATGGTCTACATGACCTGTGAGATTGCCGTGGTATGTAGGGCGGGCAGGGGTTTGCAGTACCATGGAGTTGGTGGGGGTTATTGAGACTTGCTGTTTTATGGAAAGATGGGATTTTAGGCTTATACTGGTAGATGGAAGAACCATCTTAGCTTATTGAATGGATGTCCGTAGTAATATAGACCCTTACACTTCGAGAGATTGGGAGTGATTAGGGCTGAGGAGGGGTTCTCGTATGTTGGAAGCCTTTTCGGAACGCTACATTAAACGGCAACGGTGTCTTTACAATCTACGGCCTCAAAGCGGGCTCCTAGAACAATCTCGAAGTTATAATGAAACAAAAGCCGGCACTCTGGGTGTGTTTCTGGGAACGATCTTAGAAGATATAGCGCATGATGGTAGATGGCACAGTGAGGTTGATGGTCGGTTTGGTTTTGCAATTGTTTGTTCGGTTGGGGTTTATAGAAGAGTAAATTCACCGTAGAATCTTGGGGGTTTCTGTTTGCTGGCACGTTGAATGCAAGTAGCATAGACACGTAAGCTAGTATGCAGGTAAGTATGTCGGTATTACATGAATACTATCATCGCTAGCGACAGAGTTCTTAATATTCAGAGTGTACTTAAAATACAGATACATTGTAGTAGGTTTCAGAGGGAAAGCATACATACATGTAGAGTTATACCAGTTGTAAATATTCAGGTGAATAAATCTTCCGAGTGATATTATATGACGAGGCGCTAGCTATAACCGAGCGGTAAGATGATATGCGACAAGAGACATGCCTGATAAAAGGGACCCTGGCACTTCATCTCTCACGAAACGCAACGAAAAGAAAGCTAGCTACACACAAATACGCCAACACACGATTTTTATTATTCACAATATTGTTCGCTCTAATGCTAACAGGCAAGAAGAAAAAAAGACGTACAGAAATACAATCCGCCTTGCACTATATCCCTTGACCTTTCTAAAACATGCTAACGCTCAGAGACAAACAGAGACCGGTTCCGTGGGGCGGGGAGAGGGGGGGGTGCGAGGGCTATTCCTCCTCCTCCTGCACCTCTTTCTTGATGGCAATGGATGCGCGGGTGCCCACAAATTTATATGCCATTTCCCCCCCATAGGATCGTCGGGGCTTAAATTGCCCCCTCCCTCTGTTGCTCGAACGGGTGACCATACGAGAAGGGGGAGACGGCAGCCCTTCATTGGGCTCTTCATGTTTAACTCGCTTTTTGGCGGGGCCTGGGTAAAACGACAAAGTCAGCAATTAGTTTCTTCTGTGCTCTATCTGCTCGAAAATGCCGAAATTCATCGAAAGATCCAGCCGGATTATGGGGACTCGGGAATTCTGGAGTTTTACACACCGTCAAACCTCCCGACGGGAGGGATCGCCACGTAAAAACCTTTACCAGGGAATCCTGTAACCTTGGCTGCACTTCCAGGTGGGCAATTCTCCTTGACGGCTGCAGTAAGCCTCTTCTCGGAGGCGCTGCCAGTTGCCTTTACAGTTTCCTCCGGCGCCATAATCTGGTCTTTGACAGGGCCTCTACGCCTCGAATCCCTGTGCTTGACGAGGAGGTTGCTTCTTTCATGCTCCTGCTCCTCGAGAGCCTTTTCGGAGTCATTGAGACGTTTTTGCGCAGCAGCAAGAAGCAGCTGGACAGCCTTTAACTCCTTGTTATGGTCAATGCAAGATTGGTGGTTTTCCTCGATTTCTTGGTTTAGAAGCGCAATTTCTATGGTCGTAAGTCGAAAAGTCAGATACAGCTGGGGGTTGGTCAACATACGCTCTAGCAGGTCATTCTTTGCGTCCTGGGGGGAGCCGGGAGGGCAGGGGGGGGAGCTACTACTCCCCGAGTCGCAGTTGGTGTTAAGGAATGACCACATTTTTTTTTTTTTGGGGGGGGGCAAACAAAATCCGGGAAATATTTGCGTGATGTTGAGTTGGTGCCAGTCAGGAAGGGAGGGGACATGCACTTGTACAGATGCGACGGCGACGGCGTTCGAGGCTCACCACCACGTCGAACCCCACTATAAGAGGTCAATCAAACCGTTGTTAGGAGTTACAAAACGGACAAGCACCGGCAATTTTAGGTACTTATCGGGCCAAATAGCTACATGTACTATCACTGGCTAGTTTGGTTAATGAAGTACTTGCGCAGATGTACCAAATGGAGCTTTCAGCAAAACAGATACCTAATGTTTCGTACACATTGAACAAACTACACTGCACAAACTACAGGCGCTATACCGGAGGAGAGACTCGCTTTCCTACTAGCTCTATAATGTCTGGAATAGATATGAGTTCTAGTGAATCCAATGGGTCCGGGTCAGATAAAAGGGTATCTGAATTGGTCTTTTGCAAAAGGTCGAACCTAACCATTGTAAAAGACAGCCCCGCTTTAAAAGCGTATACTGAGTATGTTAAGGCAAACTCATCCGGGAATACAATCAATAGTAGGTGGCTGCTCTTTATGTGGACTAAGGAACATTATTTATAGGGATAAATATCATGACTTGGTATGTCTTACCTATGAATACAGACTCTGCCCAACCCAAGTGAAGAGGTTTGTCAATCGCTAGAGGGATCTAGAGATACATCCCAAAGATACTTCATATCTATTTCCGCAAGAGACCAGCTGCATAGCGGATAAATACGAGACATAATGGAACCAATTATTCGGGTACATCACCAAGTACATTACGATATTCTTCATCATTCATAACCTTAAGCTTTATATAGTACATCACAAAAGTACCAATTGAAAAGAAAAGAAAAAACGTTTATAATAGAAACAACACACGCCCTATTACTGCTACCGAACAACTCTGCCGAGATATCGTATATAACCTGAGAAAGAAAGGATCGAAAAAAAAAAGTCGAAAAAAGGTCAGAATGCTTGGCAAGAATGCAAATACTATACACTCAGCAAAAATCCCCAACACCTATGAGAGCCTCAGCAAAGAGTCGAAGCGAACAGCAGAGCAAATAAAGCAAGTAAGTACAAAAATCAAAAAGGCACAGCCTCTAGAAATAGGAAAATCATATCATGAGACCATCTCTAATGTCTCCATCTCCACCTGCCTCCAAGTCCTTCAAAATCTCTGGTAATAAGTCTTCTACGTCTTCTGTGAGTAACGAGCAGCTCAGTGCTATCAACCGCCTATAATCGCTCATCTTTTCTCCTGCTCCACTCCTTGCATGGGCTTTTATAATTGTCTCCCTCAATTCCTCTCTATCAAGTTGGGCTTGCGCCAGCTCACGTGCAGCTACCAATTTATCCATTAAGGAGTCTGAGTCGTCGACATTTGCGGTTGGCTCCTTTTCATCCTCGATCTGTTGCTCCTCCTGGCGAACCAGGCTTGAAAGTTCGTAATACTGACCGCGCTCGAATATTTTCTTGAGTTCTCCCGCTAGCGTATCTGCTTCGGTCTTGAGCAATTCGATTCGCTGCTCCATGGTAGCAACATCGCCAAAAGGGGCCAGCGTCTCTTCGGAGGTTGCTTTACAGGCTTGGATCTCGTGTGTCGAGCTGTCGAGTAACCGCTGTGCTTGACTGACATCTTCCTCTTTGTCTTGCAACTCATTATCGAACGCTGTTGCAAGCCCTTCGAGCATCTCCGCCATCTGTGGTATGACTTTCTTGGTTGCTGATATTGCCGCCTCAGAGATATGAGGGCGGGGAACATGGCTAGCGCTGGCATAGTTCACTGCTGCAACAGTTGCAGCTGATTGCGTGGATGGATGCCTCTGATAGCGGGGATTGTGATGCTGATGGTGAATGTGGTTATCATGCGGTTGAAAAGGCGATGAACTCGAGGCCAATGGATAATCACCGTTCCGTCTCTGACGCTCAACTGCTACAATGTACTGGTCGGCTGTCTGGCCTTCATTATTCGCGATGTTTGGATTAGCGTTGTGAGCGAGTAGGCTTCTAACACATTTTTTTGCACCATTTCGAGCTGCAATTGTGAGTGCTGTGTCGCCTGGGGTGTCTCTAAAATCCAATACTCTCGCGATCTCGGCCATTGAATGTTTCTCCCCAAGCTTTTGAAGCAAAACGTCGTAGTAATATCTGGCTGCTAGAAGTTTATTTCGCGAGGATGTTGTTGCCGCTATATGATGGAAAACTGTTGAATTGTAGTTATCTACATGAAATATTGTGTCTCGCAGGGTTTCGACTAGCCGGGGGAACGACTTTTGGTCGTAATTGTTGGTAAAGAGTACCGCACGTATAAGTGGTGTTTCTCCGCGTTTGTTGACCATGTAAATGTTCGCATTGGCCTTATATAATAATTCTATCACACGTAAATCTCCCATCGCCGCAGCCCAGTGAAACGCTGTGTGGCCTTCATCGTCGATAATTTCGTTTACATCGAAGTCAGGGGGCGGGTTGATGAGAAAGTCCGGAAGACCTTTCTCGTTTGCCATGAAGTAGTCAAGAAGTTCGTCGCTATATGCCATTCTTCTCTGCTGTGAAGAGTGTATTAATCCTGGTGAAGACATCATCTCATGGTCTATATGTTCCCGCTTTCGCTTTAAAGTTGTATTTAGTGAATGTTGAGACGGATCGTCCAATTCCAATTCGGAAAAATCGCCCTCGGATGCAGAAGAGGATTGTACAGAAGGAGAACTAGGATCATTGAGGGGGTCAATGTCACTTAAATCATCTTCTTCAATTTCGTCTTCTTCAGAGCTGACATGCGATGGCGGCGCTGGTACTGGGACCGGAGGGGGAGGGGGCTCTGTTTGAACATAGAAAATAAGGTTTAATTTCATATAAACATGTTGACGAAACTGGGGGAGCTGAAACTTACTGACTGCACGTTTAGCAGGCGCCGCAGAACCTCGTGCTGTTGCTCGAGCAGGCCTTGGCTTTGTAGATGCCGCAGTAACATGCTTGGGAGCTAGAGGGGGAGATTCGGTAGAAGGTCGGAATTCGAAGATAGGCTTTAGTAATTCACCGACGTTGTAAAGGGCTGCAATCTCTTTTGCTCGTTCTAAAGGAACCCAGGTCCCTACATTATAATACGTTATTCCATGATCAACCGAACTGATTCAAGAAGATTTTAGATCCTCGCGATAGCCCTAACTCACCCCCCCTCCCCTTCCTCAAGAGTCACTTACCTTGATATTTCCCATAACCACCCTGTACCTTCTCATGAACTCCCCGTTGGACTTCCCGCTCTAAAATCCGTGTTCTCTGTGGTTTATCGAACTCCGCGACCTACAAGAAACAAAGATTAGGGGCTTTATTTCCAAATTGCCAACACCAGGGAGCTAGACCTTAAGCACTTGTGTAGCGTTCACCCATGAATCAGAACGTCTTCTCATGCAGGCAATACCCTTCGCAATACTTTGAGCCGCGCATTAGTAACTGACTGGATTTTAGGGGGGGGGGGGGGTGGCGATGCGCAATTAAATTAACCAGGGAACGTACTATTCATAACTATAATATCACTCAAGATGATTAGCAAAGATGACTCGATAACTCAGATCTCAACAGGTAAATCAGAAAAGCCCCTATGTGTCCCCGTCGATATCAGCGACACAGTAGAGGTTTTATTGAGGAGGCTTGATTAATTACTCCGAGTATTGAGCGCTGCCAACTAAGAGTCACTAGAAGGAAGAGGAGAACTCACACCGGAGTACCACTGTATGTGGCCTTGAAGACAATCGGCGCTGGAGTATCGTCGTCCATTCTTTGAGAAACGTCGGGCGGCAGGCGGGGATGATGAGGGGAAACGCGAGGGGTAAGGGGGAATTGAAGGCTGGAGTTGAGGAGACGCGTTGGAATCCGCTTGCACGCAATGCCAAGCCTCTAACCGAATTTACGTGTATATGGTGCTGACATTTGCGCTGTGATTATGTATATTCTATCTTTGATAATTATAATTATCGCTATACTTAGACCTAGAGGGAGTAAAAAAAGAATTATTACAGTTTAGTTAAATGATAGCTTATAGAAGTTATCAGATATGCGGCTCCGGTGGAAATATTGAGAACTCTGTAAATATAGCATTCCGTGTAGTATGGTGATGATTAATTGACAAGAAGACAAACCAGGACAGGCGACGGATAGGTACGGTACACCACTTAAGTACTACTACTAGCTGTTGCGATATTGTGTTGCCCCCAAGAATAAATGTAGGAGGATATACTTTGTAAGTATGTATGTGATCACCATTTGTCAGTAGTCAAAGTGCCTAGGACTACTACATGTATCCAGTATGTATATATACATAACTGCTCTGCTTAATTATTACATGTAGTACTGTAGCCAGTTAACCAATCTTCATGCCCTCCACATGACTACCGTTGCATCGACTCCCCTACGCGCCTACTTGCAACTACAGTATCAAAATGAGGGGCGCGATCACTACGGTATTCCCGTCAATAATGCGGTAAGATCTTAAGAATATATACAGTACTCTTCCTCCAATGCCGGTTTCGTCGCTAAATTTCGTATTCCTACATGTATGTACATGTATTGATTTCGCCGGCCCCGTACTTTCATACTGTATTCGGTGGATTTGCCTATTAGCTATGCGTTCTTAAGATCTTCCAACAAGATCAGTTTGTATTTTGCCACCCCAGCTAAGAGCATCCTAGGTATAAGAGTGGGATT
Source organism: Morchella sp. 2018-W16 (assembly GCA_024713755.1). Taxonomy (NCBI): domain Eukaryota; kingdom Fungi; phylum Ascomycota; class Pezizomycetes; order Pezizales; family Morchellaceae; genus Morchella; species Morchella sp. 2018-W16. The sequence goes on along the minus strand of JAMGYY010000008.1, from coordinate 1,620,500 downwards.
ATACAAGCTATTTATATTCTATTGAATTTGATTTTCGGGTTCTAGCATTCGTATTCACTCACATGGTCCTGTCGAGTGATATTACGTGATCCGATAGTCTTGTGATGCCGGTGCATGTGCATAGATCGAACGGCTTCTCGGTGAGGCTTGCCGATTGATAATTTTAAGAAACTACATCTCTTACATCGGATACTTGCGTTGCAACTAAAGTATGAGAGAGCGACTTGAACGTCGTCGCCAGCTTACACGACAACCACAACAGGATACTATCTGTCTATATATATATGACTACTTGTGCTTTTATTATCTTAGCGTTAATACGGCTCAACCGTGATGATAAATTTAATATTCTGTTATCGTAGCTCGTTTGCTTGTTTGCGAGGCGGGATTTAATATCCGGGAAGTTTTGAGAACTCGCAATACATGTATACGTACGCAATCCACCTATAAATCTCAGTTCTAAGCGCTCACTCGAACTCGTATTTGAGAAACCACAGGAAGTTTCCGTGGTAAGAACGAGACCTGATCAGCTGAGAAATAAGGAGGCGGGGGGAATCTAGATGCTACATGTATGTCTAGGAAAGAGTAGAGCAGGGTAGATATAAGCTTTGCCTAACATTCTTATGGGCCCAGTAAATTACAGTACCAAAAAGAGGGGTGGGTTCACTATGGTATTCTCGTTAATGCTCTAGTAATGCGGTAATACGGTATTGGTACAGTAATCTTCCTCCAATGCCGGCCCAATCCGGTATTCGTCACTAAGTTCTGTAGTGATTTCACCCCATTTTTCATACTGTACTTAAGCATTACTGGTTATCAAGATATTTACATATGTTCGTTCTATTTAGGTCATGATCAAGGATAGAGATTCGTAATTCTTATATATATAAAGTTTGGACTCCGATAAATTAATTATTCCTAATGTACTACTCCCTTTTAATCAATCAAATAGTTTTTCTAACAACCAGAATATCGCAAGAAAGTATTTCTAATAGATGCATATCATAGTACGAAATATTCAATTCGCTACCTGAAAAAATAGGACCCGTGGGTTGATGGGTCAAAATTATTGCAGAAATCTTTGGTAGGCGCTGGTAAAACGGGACGAGCGAGACGAGATACGGAGCTGCTTGGTTGAGAAGAACTCTTTAACGTTGATCGACATCGACTCGCTTCTTCCCTTTCTCCCCCCTGGTCCGTTTTCGTGTATGTCTGTTTGACTGAAAGGCTGACTATAAGTCATAAATCATGTCGGATAAGTACATTAGCGGCTAGTAGATGTATTAGACATAACAACTACCCCCCACTATCCCCGCTCTTTACAGTAGGGATCGAAGGATCGACCGGACAAACCCGCGAAGCGTGCAAATAAAGGGGCAACTGCGCTCCTCCATTAGCTTAACTTGTGTTGGAATAGATAAACGTCCTAAAAGTTGCTAAAAAGCGCCAATCAAACTGTGACATAGTGAATAACGGTTTTAGGGGGGTGTGTGCTGTGAGTTGGGGTTGTTGAACGGATGCAGACTAGCCGAGTGATTTTTCATGACCGAGGTCTTGCTCGATCTGGTTTGACAAGCGATGAACAGCTTACTGTTTCACCGTATGTAACCTGTGAAAGGGGAGAAAAAGTACCTCTTATTCTTCCACTTCAAGTCTCAGGGCTCCCCTGGACGGAGTTCCCCCCGATAATTGTAATTAACTCCACCTTTATGTTCGGTGCCTCAAAGGACAAGGCCACCAATCTCTTTATTTAGCCTCCAATTGGTAACACACGGGCCGATATATAGAGCTGATAATATGATGCGAGAAGCAAGTGGAATCGTATGTCCTTAGAGTCGGGCCTAGTCACTGTTATTTCCCGGTCATGGTCGTAAACTATGTAGCTGTGACTCAAGATCGTACGAGAAAGGTGGAAAGACATTGATCGAATACCACGTGTTTTCTGAGACCATTCTTTAGGGGTGTTGTTGGGATTAAACGAGAGCTTGTGGCGGAAGCTGAAAATTCTAAGCTGGACATGAGTGTAGTCATGGTTCCTTGAGTGGTCGTATATACGTATCCTGGAGTATATTAGAATCTGATATCGAATTTGTTGACATAATGACTTGTCCAAGCCTTAGGGCGATGTATTGTTATTTGGTCGATTGGGTGTTCAGCTTCAGTGTTATATTAAGGCTCTGGTTTCAGGGACCTACATACATGATGTATTCACATGTAAGCCACTGGTTTGTGATCTCACGCGGAGATGACTCGGTGTTGAAAGGATACATGTGCATGTAGTGACAGACATAGGTCCCTCGGGATTTGTGTGGCCGGGGGACAGACATCTTTGTAGGTAGTCCGCGGATTCATCGCTGGTCTAGTTAAAAAAATTCATTTTTGTTTTATTTCACGTAAAATACACTCTTTGTCACATGTAATCATACATGTATCTATGTGCATGTAGCTACATGTAGCTTTCAGAACTTTGACATTAATATGACCCCAGATAAGAAGAGTATTTGAACGGGCCAAGCTTAGGTTGGAGATGTGAGATGTTAGTATAAAATTATGACCGTTACGTAGTTACATAGGCAAGCAGGTATATACATGTAAGTATCACCCTTTGTACCATAAGCCACCGGGACCATGGCTAACGAGATCAAGGTAACCCCCACGAGATGTGCCGGAAAGTGATGCAACGACTCGATTTACCACTCACACAACAACCACATGAAGCAACAATATATAGTATACGGATTCATTGTGAATTTACTAAGGGTTCACCTAATAGTGTACTCTAATTCCAAGCCGTTGCATCACTTTTGAGGGTCCCTGGTACATACATGTACATATTAACCCGGCCCATCCCTGGAGACCACAAAACACGTACGAGGGTCAGTTCAGCAACGCGAGTTCTGGCTGACCGTCTGACAGGATCCATTTCTTCTCACAATCGGGGGGGATAGACGAGTAGATATGTAGAGAAGAAAGCTAAAGCCTAGAGGGTGCACTGAGCTTCTGTATATACTCTAGGCGGGAACATCAGCCCTTTTTCTCTTTCTTTCTTTCCGGACGATCAGAGCCTCTGCAGATCTAGGGCTGGGGGGGAAATTAAAAGTGGAAAGATAATTATTCCATAACATGAGATATTGAATCGTTGGAACCAGAAATTCAAGGAACAGGTGGGATAGTTTACAAGGCTGTTAGATATTCTCGTCAGTCAGTTTATCCAATTAACATATGGTCTTACTCTTCTATGTTCGGAAGTGACAGGGCTTGGCTGCATTTTTAATCGGAGCGCCTTCTTCCGCAATCTTCCATTCCTGGAAGATTTATTGCATGCTATTACTGTATTAGGCAGTGGCACCTCATGCGCCTTCAAACATCAGGCAATCATCAGCCCACTCGTCGGCCCATCTTTTTCTCCCCCATCCCGTTGTCAATTCGCTCTCACTTTGCCCCCCCTCAGTAGATTCCCTTCCAAAACTTGACCGTTCCTACCATTTCCTGCAGACCCAGTACTAGTCATCCCTTGGATCAGCGTCACCTATATTCAAATAAAACTACTGTCACCAACATCAGTCCACCTCGACCTCACCCCTCCCCACACCCCCCCCCATCTGTGCCCTGCATCGCCAACACGAAATATACTACTCCTCCTCGTCTCCTCACTTTTCACCCTCTTCCTGCTGCTCAAAAGACACCACGACATCCTCTGAAGGGATGGAACTAGACTACGATTCTTGCGCCCAATTTCTGGCGAGGTTGGATGCTGATCTGAACACCAGCTCTAATAACTCTAACAATTCAAATCTGAACAACACTAACAGCTCGAGTTCCTCGCACCACACCCTCTCTGCTTCTGCATCCCCTGCCAGCATACTAGACACATCTTTCTTGGATAATAGGAATTCATCTTCATCTCCCCCAGGTCTATCATCTGGCTCGGCTACATCCCATTCACCAGAGTCTCTTCGTTTTGATTACGACGTCACTGCTGCGTGGAACCCAAACGACCCAACCTTCTTCTCTCCCGTTGACGACTCTGGTATTTTGGCCGCTCAGTCTTGGGACGCCCTCATGCCCCCAGCAGACTCTTCACAACAACAACAAAGTCAACAGCAAGCAAGCCCATTAAGCGATTACATCAAGATTGAGGACGGCAACTCTCCGGGACGCTACAACAGCTTTTCAAACAGTCAACAAGCTACCATCTCACCGAGCAATTCGCTCATTGACCCCACAACTCAGACCGCGCTGGAGGGGACATACAATTTCAGCAAGGATAGCGATTCCTTGTTCGATTTCGGTACATATAGCGGTGTTGGTGGACAGACTCAAGGGAATGGGAACTCTGAGGCTTACACAACAATGGGCTGGCGGAATCAGGGACAGCAGCGTGATGATTTCACAATAGGGTGGCAGTCACCACCACCTCAACAAACCCAACAGCCCCCACGACAACAGCGCATGTCTCTCTCGCAGGAGCAGTCGCACAGCTTGTCGCCTGCTTCCTCGCACCACTCCCACCGCACCACAAGCAGCCCCGACTCTCGTGCTCACGACTCGCATAGCGACGACAACTCCATTCCACGGCCAAAGAAAAGGAAGACAAGCACTGAGGAGAACAATGAAGAAAGTGCGCCGACAAGTACCACAAGTGGTCGCAAGCAACAACCAAAGAAGACTGCTCATAACATGATTGAAAAGCGATATCGTACAAACCTTAACGATAAGATCGCTGCCCTTAGAGATTCTGTCCCCTCACTCCGCGTCATGGCTGGAACATCGAAGCTTGGCGACGATGGAGAGGACGACGAGGACTTGGAAGGGCTGACGCCTGCACATAAGCTCAACAAGGCTACCGTGTTGGCAAAGGCAACTGAGTACATTAGACACCTCGAAAAAAGGACTAAGCGCCTACAGGACGAGAACGATCAACTCAAGAACCGCCTAGCCGCCTTTGAGAAATTGGCAAATATGAACCCTATAAACCCCATGCAACAAGGCGGTGGCCAACGAGGGGTGGGTGGTGGACCGGGTGGTGGGTTGATGAGTAGGCTTATGGTAGGTAGTTTGGCTGGGTTGATGGTTGCAAACGGGCTACAAGAGAACGAGAGTGGTCAACGGCAATTGTTTGCAATACCGGTCGGAGGTCTGGAGATGTTTGGTATGTCAGGTCCGGCATTGAGCGGCAACCAAGTGTTTTGGTTGTTATTCAAGATGGTCCTTTTGTTTTCGGCCGTTGTCTATGTATTCATTCCAGGTTTCTTCGACTCGAGGCGGCCCTCGGAGAAAGAGGGAAACACTCCCCAAAGCAACCTTTCACCCGTACCATCACTTGCATCATCTATCGAGATTCGTCGAACTGCATGGCTCACTGCTGTTCAGTCGGTCTGGATACCACGCAACTCTCTTATCATGGAACTTGCCGCGTTGGGTTTGAAGGCTCTCAAGCTCAGCCTCAGGAAGTTTATCGGATGGCACGGTTACTCAATTCTCACAAGTACGACTGAGGAGCATGAAGTCGCTCGCATCAAGGCCTGGACCATTGCTTTAGATGCACAGCTTGCTGGTGGTGATGCTACAATCACCCATTCACGACTCCTCCTTACCCTGTTGGCCTCAATGACCCTACCCGCAACCCGCAGCCGACTGATGTTGAACGCCCTCCACATTAAGGTTCTCTTCTGGGATCTCGGAAGTCACTTCGAGTCGCTTGCAGACAAGCTGGCCACATACTACTGGAACGAAGCGAGAAAAGTTCAACAATCTACCGATCCCTCCGAGAATCTCCCCGAGCATCTTACCAACCTTTTGGAACTCGAACCAAATGATGTTTTGGACAGCAAGATCATCCAGAAAGCCTACAATCTCGCATATGACCAGAGCACCGGCCACAACTGCGGAGCTCAGGACGAAGGTATGGACACCGTTGTTGAGGATGAATCGATCCGCTCCCCACTCGACGCCCTGGCAGCATGGTACTCAAGCCTCATCATCCAATCTGTGCTCGCTGCTTCCTTGAGGCCTGTAAAGCACCAGAAGCACCTCAACTCCGACCTCCAGGTTGCTCTCAATGTCGCACCACCCAACAGCAAGGCCCAGCTCCGAACATTAGTTGCGAAGGCAATTCTCGACTCTGATAAGGAAGGAAAGGATCTTCGTTTGGCTCTCAAATCTTTCGAGGAAGACCTGCAGATTCGCAGTGACCCCTGCCAATCCATTCCCAAAATTTCCGTTACTCCACCCTCCATCACAACCACCACAGATGTGAAGATTGCTATTCGTTGTGCGATGGCACTCAATCTGCTATCCAACGGTCGTCGTGAAGGTGCCACCCGCCTCTTTGCTGACTTTGACTGGCGAAAATCCTGCAACACCTCCTCATCCGATCACGTTTCTTCCGAGCTTGGGCTTCTTGGATTCGTTGCGATCTGGAGGACTTTAAATGCCTTTGTATCCGGCGATGAGAACTGGGTCAAGGAAGCTGGCGAGAGTGTTGAAGGGGTTGCAGCAGTGTTGAGGATCTGGATTGGTGATAGGAAAAAGAGGGGATTACGACGAGCGTGGGTTGAGACAAGTGACTGCAAGCGAGTCATTAGTTTTTGTACTGGGTTACAGAAAAAGCTAGCGGGGTTGGAGGAGGCAAGTGACGATGGATATGTGAGTGGCCCACACGGTGAGAGAGGAAATCACGAATCAAGAGTTAGATTTTCCGTCCCAGAGCCGGTATCAGCCGTTTGATTTTTTTTCTTCTTTCTTTCTTTCTGTTGATGCCCTTCTAAAACGTCGTAGATATGGGGTGTATTTTCCTTTAGTTTCTTTCTTTCATGGGTTTCGTCGGACATTTTATGGGTACTTGCCTTTTTATTTTATTTTATTTTACTGTATCAGGATTGGGCTCTTGGGGGTTTTGTTTGATGTTTTGACGATGCGTATTTCTTTTTTTTTCTTTTTTTTTCTTTTTACCATTATCTGTTCATAGGCTTTTCTGTGCATTACATTGACCTGATTTTCGATGCTTATCAAAAAAGGGGGATATCCTATTCCATTCAACCAATAATCTGCTTCTGCATTTCATTCATTCATTCATTTCTTCTTTTTTCTTTCTTTGATCCTTCGACCTGTAGAGAGAAGAGAGTACTGAGTCCTCTTTTAATAAAATCCGGAAGCGGGGGGGGGGCGAGTGAGCCGGGATTAAATAAATTAAGAAGCCGTATGAGAAGGGATTGCCATGATCTGCACTGCGCTGTGATATTGAGCAGTAGAGTAGCAGCAGTTCGGGCCGAGGCCCGGCAACACGCATTTCTCTGGTCTGGCATAGACCTGCGGGAGTGAAAAGGGAGAAAGAGAGGGGGGGAAGAAAAAAAAAGGAAAAAGGGAAACTCAGTTGGTTAGTCATACCACCGCAGGGGGCCCACAGCGGGAACGGTAGATATACTTTATATATACATACATTTACATATAAGACGGTGAACAACCCGGCTCTTCATCAGCGGGCTACTCTACTTTAGTAACGGTGCGGGGTGCGGGGTCGAGTCATGGGCCATCACTCGGGTGCGTCCGCTGCTGCAAAGTGTGTACACCGTAGGAAAAAAGTAGGTGTGTAGAGGTAGGCACCACAGGCCGGGCACGAGACTAGGTGCAACCCGTCCGAACCCCCAACGCAGGATCGAGGGAGAAGTGGTGTAACTAAACAACAAATAGATACAGGATAGGTGCGTGCTATGCATGGCCTCTAAACTATGTATATTCACCACTTTTCCCTAGCTAGCTAGTCTTTTAGTACTGCCGCAATATTTCTCTTTGGCATGCCGTCAATGATTTTTTTTATATATACCAATCCTGCCTTTGCTACTCTTGGCTTCGATGGCCTTTACGCTTCCGTTTGGAGTGGCCTCTAGCTAGCCACTAGCTTTCCAGACTTGTCAAGAGGCATGGCTATAGCTATGGAATACTCGTGGGGGCTGTATTGCAGGGTGGGCTGGGGGATGTCAAGTTGTCATGGTGTACAAGCTTGGCGGTCCGAATAGTACGTCGTTCTGGGATAGAGACTCTGGGGGTCTGCTTCCGTGTCTGGTGCTTGGTTCGTGTGTCCGGCCCTCCTGGATCCCTACTGTACTGCTGTAGGTAGAGGTGGTTGGCTCTGTATGTATGTAGGTGCTCTGCCCTCCCCCCTGGCGACGGTTCGGTGTGGGGGCGTATAGAGAGATACTAACTGTGTATCTGCAGGCCAGGCCACAGATCTAGAAGGCTCTCACCCGCCCTCGGTGTGTGGCGTCTATTCAGTCAGGTTACCATGTATGCATGTGTATAGCTGACCGGAGATCAGATCTGAGCCGAGGACGAGTGATGGGCTGTGATTGCGTGTAGGGTCCATATCGATGCGTCACGTCACCGGCCTTGATGGGCTCTGCTACATACAGACAGACAGCACAGCACAGTATAGTATAATAGATAGTATAATAAATAGTAAACAGCCTTCAATTCAATCGGCACACACGCATCAAATCTATAATACGACAAACAGCAGCCCCACACACACACACAGCTTGCTACCCCACCAAGTGCGCCACCACAGCGCCCAACCTCCGCGTCGCCGCCTGCACGCGCGCGCGCACGCGCACCGGTGTTGGTGTCGGCGTGGTGCAAAAGACCCACGATGCCTCGTCGGCTGTGCCGAGCGCGGACCCGACCTCGAGGGGGCCGTCGCTGTAGGTGGCGGTGGTGGCGGTGGACATTTATTTGTTTTGTAGAAGGGGGTGGGAGGGGGTTCTGGTGTATTGTGTTATGCTTGTGCTGGATTGGATATTGGGTATTGGTATTGAGTATTGTAGAGACAATGGTCGGTCTGGCCCCTTTTCTAGAACAGTGGTTCTCCTCTAGCTAGGTCTATAGCTATATATTATCTCCTCTAGATCTACAGCTATTATATATCCCCCCCGGGGGTGGTTGCGGCCCGGTATACACCCGGCCTTGTGGGGTAGGGGACCGGGGCCTGTATGCAGGAGCCCAACCTACCGCCGCCAAGACGGCTGTTGGCCATGCCCCGGTCTACATCAAGAGTGTGCGACCGCATCTTGGCGCGAGACCTGTATCGAGTGAGATTCCGTGATCCTGGACGTGGGTGGAGTGTAGCACTTGTATGGCCTGGTTGGATAGAAGTTGGAGGCGCATGCATGGCTGACCGAGAAGCAGCTGGAGTCGGTAAGTTAGATATCTCGACACCAGTTAGACCCCCAAGTCCAAGCCCAAAGCGAACACAGCGCCTCCACCCATGGCCAGACAGTACAATAAATATAACCCCAAAGCTAGGTTAAGAAACACACGATGCGGCCTTCTGGCTAATAAGTAATATATACGTCACACCAAGGGGTCTCAAGAACACGATTCCCGGAATGCCGTTCACGAGCAAAGGGGCGCTAATGGACTAATAGTAGTATAAATAATCAATCGATGTCAAACTTAGTAAAAATAAACGAACCAACGTCCGTGCCGAGTGATACCCAGTGACGCAGCTTCCCGGGAGGCTCTAACGGGCGTCCTGCTCCCCTGGAGGGCAGGCTGCGGGGCGCTTCACCATAACGTGCAGATGGGGCGCCGGTGGCGTGCTGCTTGTGGTGGGTATGTATGTGCTTTCTTTCTCTGCTCGTGGCGGGGTCGATTGTAGCTCTGGCTTATAGAGTGTTGATTGTCGGAGGTTTATATGTCGTGGATTACGTCCTGGATACCGGTACTGAGGCGGTTGGGCTTCACGTAATGCCAATGACCGACTCGCCCACAAAACGTGACTCGCCCCCCCCCCCCCCCCCGGGCCCGTCAAGATGCGTATATTTATAATTGGGGTTTTATATACAAACCCCAAGCCCGATATCCTCCTCCTCCACAATGTCCACCGCCCGCAAAACAGTGTACCTCCCCACCCCACCAGGGCGGGTTTCATGAACCATCACAACGGGTGGTTGTAAACTATTAGAGTGATATTTCGTGATCAACTCCATATCCTGGCAACCACCTAAAGGTTCTTACCTCACTCGTATTGGTTCTATCGGTAGTACAAGTTATTAAGTAAAGTAGAAGGAAGGAGAAAATAAAGCAAGGGCAAAAAAAAAAAAACCCATCTATTTCGCTCGACAAAAAAAAACACCAACAATAGTATTTAAATTACAGCGCCCGTTGATTCCCCCAAAAATACATCCTCAGAATTAACGAAATAAACCAATAATCACTTCCCCTTCCTTCCTCTCCCCGCTTTCGGTGTTGTTGTTGTTGTCTCCACCTCGGACGGGGGCGTGATCTTGAACTCGTCCCCAAGATCTAATTTACCTCTGAGAACGCTAATCGCTATGATCCCAGTTCCATAGACGCTCCATCCCGCCTTGCTGAGAGTCACTATATCGCCATCTCCCTTTTCGGTGCCGAGGATGAGTGTCTGGCCGTCGGTCTGCTTGTCGTCGTCTTCTCTTTTCCCTTTGGGGCTTTTCTTGGTGATAGTTCCCGCGCCAGCGGCTTTGAGCATCTCAACAAGTGAATCCTCTTGCTTGGAAGCCTTTAGTTGCGAGACAAGTGATGGAGTGATGTAGACATTGTAATCCTTGAGAACACAGTTGAGCCCATTGCGGCCGCGCTCAATGGCAGTAGCGAGCGAGAATGACCAGGCTTCCTCATGGATGGGGTCATGAGGGATGTATGGCTCAGGATCTGGAAACGTTGTTAGGAGAGGGATGTGATTGATAAAGTAGTATCGTGGAAAATACCTAAAAAGTAGCCAAGTTCTTTGCTATCAATCAACCATTGATCATCAACTATAAACTTACCCAAAGCCACCCCGACCGTTAATTTCGGTGTCCTTTTCAGCTCTCCGGGCCCTACAACGAGGAAGTTGACCCCAGCAGCACTGACATTCTGCATCTTTTTGCCGCCATTCGCTCGAAGGAATTTCTCAATGTCCTGATTTTTTTTATTAGTAACGCATACCTAAATTTACGAGGGCATTCTGTTTTTGCAAACGAACCTTTTTTCCATCAAGCCCACTGTTGCTAAACACGATTTTCGGTGAATCGCCCTCATATATGCTCCTCGTCCTAGTTGCCGGCGTCGTGATTGCACCAGACCCACTAGTATCAGCTTCTTCAATACTTCCAACCCCATATGTTTCCTGCGTTTGCGGCTGTGAGTTTGATTTCAGTTTCCTAGCAGTAGGAGGTTTTTTTGCTGATGGAGGAGCTCTCTTCTTCGCCCCTGCCCTTGCCCTAAGTTCTGGTGCCTGTGATTGTGTATCATGAAATGTATACTGCGTATCGCCCGGAAGCTTCCCACTGCTTGGGGGCGGTGAGGGCGTCGCCTCATTCTTCTTGCCCCTCCTCACTACCGGCGTTTTCTCCGTAGGCGTTGTCTTCGCACGCTTTACCACTTGGATCACAGACTCTGCCGAGCTTTCACAAGGAAGCTGGGTGTTCTGATCATCATCTTGATGCATGTCCTCGGGCCTTCGTCGCTTCCGCACAAGTTTACTTGGGTTCGGTGCTTCTGGAAGTTCCTCTGAGGCAGTGCTAGAAACAGTGTCAGAGGCATCTAATACCCCCTTCTCCTCCTCAGCCCGACGCCTGCCCCCAAGAGACTTTATAGACACGACTTCTTCGGTACTCGGCCTTTTTTCTTGCTCTCTCACAGCCTTTTCGGCGCTCTTAATAGACGCAGCCCCTTTGCCTCTAATGGGTCGCCCTGTTGCTACTGCATCAATTTCTACGGTAGCAGCAGTACTAGGCAAGCTTTGTACTGTTTTTCTCCCTCTCTGGGTCCTAGGTGGTGGCAGCACAACCTCGTCTTCCTCGTCGGCAGTCTCCATGATAGTATCTTCCTCTTCAGTAGGCTTAGCCCCTTTCATGTGATGCAAGACCTTTACAACACCTTCTTCCACGCTTTCCTCAGTGTTACTGTTCACCCGAGCACGCCCGGATTTCCCACTTTTAACTTTTATGACTTTAGCAGTCTCCTCTTCACTATCCTTTATGACTTGCGCTGTGTTGCTCGGCTTCCTGCCCCCCCTGGTTGACACACTGGTAGCAGCCTTCCTGCTCTTAGGCGCAGGTGCCTTTCTTTTGTTCTTGCCATATACTATTTTGGGCGTCATTTCCTTTTTGTGTTCCTCGTGCAAAAAGCCTTCTGGAACGCCGTGACCTTTTATGTGGTTCTTTGGCGTAGTGCTTTCGTCAGAGAGCATTCCCTCTTCTTCTTCTTCATCTGCATCTACGACCGAAGCGACTATTTCATCCATGGCAGACCCAAAAGAAGTGATCATGGCCGACTGGCTAAGCTGTCTTCTTACCGCTTCTGCAGAGCTTTGGCTTACCTTTCCCTCGCCACCTGGCTCGGGAGAGGCAGCAGAATCATTAGAAGTTCCCATGTTTGCTATAGGGGCGGTATTATTAACCTTCCTGGGACCAGCCTGGAGGAAATCGGGTGTAGTACCTTTCTTTGAAGGGGATATTTCGATACTAGTAGACTTCTTTCCCGTCGGCGTCGAGTCTCCATGATCTTCGACAACGTCCCTAAAGGTATCCTTTACTCTTGACGGCTTTGCCCTAGGCAACGTGACCGTCGCGCTATCCGGGTCCATAAATCTGCTCTTCACGCTAGGAGTCTCGTGCACCCTGGGCTCCTCCGCGACTGCTTCTAGAATGGCGGGTGTGGACCGAGAGATGTCGCTATCGGTACGCCTCAGTGGTTCCCGAGGAAGGCTGTGCTGGACTAGCACCTGCGCTTCATCTTCCTCGCTTTCTCCGCCAACAAAGATTGGAGATGCGCCAAGCTCAAAGATTATGGCCCCAGATTTTGTGTGGATGGTTGCATCCGAGTCTAAGAGCACTAGCATGCGCTCTTTGGCCGACCTATCCGAGCACGGGAGAGCCTGTTTGGCGGAGGCAGGTTTAGAGTCTGTTCTGCGAGCTAGACGAACAGCTTGGGCAGGGTTAAGAGCTTCAATAAACGTAATTCCGGATTTTTGGATGTCTTTTCGTTTGAACCCAGCTGTCAACAGGCCGGCGAGGAATACCTTGATAAGGATAACGAGGAGGACTCACGAATCCCAGCTATTAAATCGGGGCTTCCACGGCTCCCATACTCGAAGTCACCCTTTGAGAGTTTCATGGAGCTGTCCGAGCCGGCACCAACAATGTAGTAGGACGTTCTTTCACCGTCTGTTGGTTGAAGGCGGTGCCATATCTCGGCTTTGGGGTCGGAGCGGTTCACGAACCGGAGTCTTGGGGATTCCATTTTCGAGGGGGAGGTATCGGTGGAATTGGTTTCTTTGTTGGTGATGGTTGGAGATACATGAGCTGTCGCGGGTGGGGAAGACGCGTAGAGTGGATTGGCATGGAGTCATCATAGGCTGTCGGTGCACACGCGCTGGCTGGCTGGCTAGCGTCAATGTCGCGCCATGTAATTAGCTCATGTTTTGTGCAACGCTAAGGCTAAAAGTATTTACTAATCTTCCTGGGCTCGTTCCCGTACAAGAGTTTAAAGGTACATAGGTAAGTAGCCTTCCTTCTTGATATTGCACCGAGCTGTGCTACACTTAGAAAGGTCCAAGACAGGGTACATGTATATTGTCTATGCCGAAAAGAAGTATGAGGCATATTCATGAATTCGTCCGGGTCCTACTTCTCCGTCTTTTACTCTTAGAAATAGACTATAAAGTTCACGCCTGTGCCTCAATTCATGGGCTTTTGAGTGCTGATTTCGGTAGTGCTGCTAATCCTACAATAATCGCAGCTTCTTGCGCAATAAGTATTTGTAGACCTGTGCTTGAGCTCAAACACAAGGTATCACTCGTTTAATGCGTTCAATAGTATTGTAATAAAAAAAAATTATCTCCCCCCAACGCCAAACAGAAAAACAACCACATAACTTATACATAAGATTCATCTTCTACCTTTGCCTTTCTTCCTATTTCGCGGGGGCGGCGGCGCGTCACCAACCGTAACAGTGCCTTCAACAATCTCTTCCCCCTGGTTCTCCATTTTCTCTCTTGCCTCCAAAAAGAACATCAAGTCCCTGATTTGTTCCTTCAAGTCCTCGTTTTCCTTTTTTCTCTCCTCGCTCTCCTTCGTCAGATATTCAATTCTCTCCATCAACCCGCTATTCACCCCTTTCTCTTCTTTCCATTCCTTCTCCATCCGTCTTGCCATCTCTCCAAACTTCTCGGCCTTTCTCTCGGCCCGCTCTTTCCCACGTTCTGCTAGGGGGAGAAGTTCCCGGGTCACTTCGTTGTATTTTAATCTAAGCTCCTTTAACTCCTTCATCAATTCCCTAGATTCTGCAACAGCATTTTCGGCAGCATGCGCGGCTTCAGACGCTTTATCGGCCGCCTGTGCAACCTTTCCCTCAAAGTAAAGGCGTTGACTGTCAAGTTGGCTAGTAAGAAGATATGTATACTCCATACCAATATTGTCGAGTTTTTCTCTAGGAACATAGTCGCCCCCATTGTTAGGAGAGTTCGGGTCATGGGAAACGGAAAGTGCCGAAGGAAGCTCGACTAGTTTTCCATCTGCTTTGTTTTGAATGAGACGGTGGACATATCCATCGCCCACATAGTCCCATACACGTTGGGTCTCGATGTCCATAGCATAGCAGTGGGATGTCTCCTTGTAGTGTTCAAAGGCGTGGGCATCATCATAGCGGCCACAGCCAAGGTTTCCACATATCAGACTAATAACAAAGGAGTAAGCACGAAAAACTCTACTAATGAAACAGGGTATAAGTATACCAAATCCATAGGTTGTTGACAGCTCCGCACGTACCGCAGCATTCATCTTCGTCCTCATCATCATTTCTCTCCCGAATACCAGGCCCTTGTGTATACCGGCAAACAGGGCAGCTACTGTCCTTCCATTTACTGAGACAAGCGCAGTGGAATACATGCTGGCATAGGATCGTCAACAAGCCTGTTGTTTCATCCATACGTTCTAGGCAGACTGGACACGTTGGTAGTTCAAGAAGTGAGGGTGTCGGAGGAGGTGCTGGTTTCGTAGAAATATGGCTAGCAACTGTAGCCGACGAGGAAGCGGCAACAGCTGGAATTGCAGGTCTAGGGCCTTGAGAAGGGAAAAACGGATCATTTGAAATTTCGGGAAATGCGACAGAGGAGGCTTGATTATTTGAAGAGGGCTTCTGAAACTGTATCGATTTTATAAAGACGACATGACAGTTCTCGGGCTATCAATAATATCAGTACTTGATATACATTAGGGTTGGTTAGGACCTCGCATACCTCCATGCTATTAAAGACTTTTCCATTGAATTCGGCTACAAATACTTTTGCGTCATCTTTGTGTCTAAATTTCATGAGAACCATGTAACGGTTGGCTTTTCCGGTCCTAATCATTCTAAAATGACTCACAGTATCCCTTGTCTCCTCGCCAACAAACCCCATAAAATCGGAAGGGGTCATATACGATGGGACTGCTAGAATTGCAACGGTAGTTAAGGCGTCTTCATCTTCATTCTCTTCTTTAAGCTCGCCATTATCTTCCCCCCCTTTCTTCTTAGAAGCTGGAGTGTAAATGCCTGGTGTTTCGAGAACATCGCGGTAAAGATGTACCACGCCGTATCCGAATTCGGTGTTCTTGGTCTCCAAGGGAACAAAGTGAGCTTTCGCAGCAGTGCCACCAGCAAGAGGTGTAGAAGCTGCAGAGGCTTTCTTCCGTTGGGTTGGTACGCTACGTGCCCCCGGGACCGGAACTTCTTCAGAACTCATGTCTATAGATTCCACTGCGATCTTCCCGAAACGCCAATCCAACTGCTCGTGTGAACCAGGCGGTGAATTCTCAGTGGATTGTGTTTCCTTCGCCTTTTTACAACTAGTCTCCGCCTGAGTTGTGATCAGTTTTGACACTTCTTTTTTGTCAGAAGGGCTTGGTGGGGGATGAGTGGGGAGTGTGGTAGCAAAGATGTCAGTCCCTGGGGGTGGAATCCAGGCTGGAAGAGAAGACAACTGGGCTGCTGAGAGCTTTGACAGCTCCGGTAAGGAACGGACTATTGGTGAAGTAGGTCTGTGAAGATCAAAGAAGAGGTGGAAAAAATATGATGGCATTGAATACTGAGTGTAGAGGTTGAGGTATCAGTAAAGACGTCATTCGAGAGCCTCTCAGGTAAGAAGTTTCAGGTTTTGCGTAAGGAACGTAAGTGTGGTGGTGGTTTTTTTGGATGGTCTTTAACTTCCTGTGTACTCTGCAAGGTGGGGTGTAGGAACGCGCCACCGGGTTAGGGTTAATTGTATTTGATGCCAAGGTAAATGTCTCAAGCCCGTGTGATTGGGTGAACGCGTCCCTTTGTTCCCCACTTTACGCGTCTGCTCGCCATATCTTCCCTTCGTCCCATCGTCCTGAATTCGGCTGTCTACATACGTGTAGACTCATAGTTTTACACATTGAACCAATTACTGCCGCTATAGACTCTTCTTTTTACGGCCACTTCACAAAATGTCGACTCCCGGCCTTCCGATGTCATCTCCACCTCCGGAAAACCCCCGAAAGCGCGCCTTTGATGATGATGAAGACGAGGACATGGACAATGGTGTCCCTTCAAGTCGTTAGTAACCCCGACAGATATTCTTAGTCGTTTGTCTTTGCCCGTTCATCTCCTAAATATGTGTAGGGGGTGTCTCATATTTTATGGATATACCCAGCTCTACGGTTAACGCAGATGTCGGATTAATAAAGCTAATTGTACTTTCTACCATCAGCCCCCGCTTCTACTCCTGGCTGGGTCCGATCTTCACCACCACTGATGGACGACGAGGACGAAATAGATGAGACTGGCGGTGTAAGCATACTTAATTTATTCCCTAGCTTTAGATCGTTGCTGAAGAACGGAGACAGGTGCTGGATTTGGATGATATAGAGGAGGAACTTGAAGGAGAGGATATTATGGTAAACATGGAGAAGTAATTTTGATTCCAGGATGTCTCTGGTTTAAATTCTGACATCCTCCCCAGAGATTACACTCAAAATCTCGTTCTCGACCAATATGAAGCCGACAATATTGATGATGAAGAACAAGAGGAAATCGATATCGGTATCCGCCGTGCCCTTGATGAAAAAATGAACCGCCGCGATAAGCTCCTCAGCCGCCGTAAACCAACAATTTTCATGAGCGACGATGAGGAAGACGACCAGCCAGACTTATTTGAACAGCAGCGCCGTAAAAGACGAGGAGTCGGTGTCTATGATGAAGAAAGGGACGACGAAGATGTGGACGACCTGATGGGCGAGATACTATCCCTAGAGCAACTTGGAGACATCAAGGCTGCCAGTATTGCTGACTGGCTTTCTGCTCCAAACGTACACCGTAGCGTTGCCACGCACTTCAAAAACTTTCTCCTCGAATATACCGACGGAAATCTTGCTTCTGTGTATAGCGCCCGTTTTAGGACTCTCGGAGAGGTGAACGCAGAGTCTCTCGAAATCTCGTTTCAACATTTGGCCGAGCACAGAGCAACGCTTGCCCTCTTTCTTGCCAATGCTCCAACGGAAACCTTAAAGATTTTTGACCAAGTTGCCATGGAGACAACTCTTCTCCATTATCAAGACTACGAGCGTATTCATTCCGAAATTCATGTTCGTATTGCTGATGTCCCAACATCATATACCCTCCGTGAGCTGCGACAAACTCATCTCAATGCTCTCGTCCGTGTTCGCGGTGTAGTTACCAGGAGAACTGGTGTGTTCCCGCAGTTGAAGTATGTCAAATTCAACTGTTCAAAGTGCGGTACTACTCTTGGGCCTTTCCCACAAGACTCAAATGTTGAAGTCAAAATCTCATACTGCCAGAACTGTCAATCGCGCGGACCGTTCACTTTAAACTCTGAAAAGACTGTCTACAGGAATTACCAGAAGATGACATTACAAGAATCGCCTGGTACTGTCCCCGCAGGAAGACTCCCTCGACACAGAGAAGTCATCTTGCTATGGGACCTGATCGATTCTGCCAAGCCCGGTGAAGAGGTGGAAGTTACAGGCATCTACAGGAATAATTATGACGTCCAACTTAACCAAAAGAATGGTTTCCCCGTCTTTGCTACTGTCCTTGAGGCAAATAATGTTGTTAAATCTCACGATGAACTTGCTGGGTTCCGATTAACAGAAGAAGACGAAAAGGCGATCCGAACACTCGCGCGCGACGAAAATGTCGTAAATAAAATCATTGACTCAATGGCGCCAAGCATCTATGGACACCGCGATATCAAAACTGCCGTGGCGTGTTCGCTTTTTGGCGGTGTTGGGAAGGATGTTCAGGGGAAACATACAATCCGTGGTGATATTAATGTCTTGCTTCTTGGAGACCCTGGTACAGCAAAGTCACAGGTGTTGAAATATGTTGAAAAGACAGCGCATCGCGCCGTGTTTGCTACAGGCCAAGGCGCTAGTGCGGTGGGTTTAACGGCAAGTGTAAGGAAAGACCCTATAACTCAGGAATGGACACTTGAGGGAGGAGCATTAGTATTGGCCGATAAAGGAACTTGCTTGATTGATGAGTTTGATAAGATGAATGACAAAGACAGGTATGCTCCTGAGATGTAGACTTTGTTAACTTATGGGCTAATATCAAACTCTAGAACCTCTATTCACGAGGCAATGGAACAACAGTCTATCTCCATTTCTAAGGCCGGTATTGTAACTACCCTTCAAGCTCGCTGCGCAATTATTGCCGCTGCCAATCCCATTGGTGGCCGTTACAACTCCACTATCCCGTTCGCCCAGAATGTCGAACTCACAGAACCCATTCTCTCACGTTTTGATGTACTCTGCGTTGTCCGTGACACGGTTGATCCTGAAATTGACGAACGCCTCGCTGCGTTCGTTGTGGAGTCTCATGGGCGGTCGCATCCCGTCGGCAATTCAGGCGGTGGGGACCAGCCAACAGGCTCTAATAATGGTAACTCGTCCGGAGTCATCTCTCCTATACCTCAAGAGCTCCTTAGGAAGTACATTATGTACGCGCGCGAGCATTGCCGCCCGCAGCTCCATCAGATGGACCAAGACAAAGTGGCACGTCTCTTCGTTGAGATGCGTAGGGAATCACTTGCAACAGGGAGTTTCCCGATCACTGTCCGTCATTTAGAAAGCATAATCCGTTTATCAGAGTCATTCGCGAAGATGAGATTGAGCGAGTATGTTTCCATGAAAGATATCGACCTTGCTATCGCGGTCACCGTGGATAGCTTTATTGGCGCACAGAAAGTAAGTGTGAAGAAGAGCTTGGCGAGGGCATTTGCGAAATACACATTGCCGAAGACTGGGCCCAAGGGACCAGTTGGGGGAAGGAGGGGAAAGGTTGCTGCTTAGTGCCCGCGAGTGAGAGGTCATGGAGGAGTTTGAATTCTAGACGAGGGCAATACTATGAGCAACGTTTGGGTGTTTTATACCATAGCTAGTTAATTTCTTTCCTGTCTTTGTCAGTGTCCACCAGCGCCAGACCACGTTGTTTTGTGTAGTTGCCGTACTCAAACGAGTTCTTAAAAATACCTACGACTCTCTCTACCTGATACCTCTAACTCACTACCCGGAAAAAGAGAGGGAAAAACATCGTGTTACAGTGTGAAGTCCCCCGTCTCTACACGTTTGCAAAATATCGTGATACTACATAAGTAGTTGCACCGCCACATCTCAGGGCCCAACCCTACTTCCCACAGTCACCAGCACCACACAACCTGACAATCGATTTCGGCTCGCTCTCCGCCAAACGTCAACCCTATCGAATACAACGATTTTTTTTCCACCCCAACGAACGACGACAACAACTAACCGACAACGGCCCATCAACTTCCGGAAAATTAGTCAAGATGTGAGTTAAATTCATTTTCTTATTCTATGCTTTATCGCGCGATCCAGGCCCGGGAGCAGGATAGGGAAGGATCAGGGGACACTCGGGCGGAATGAACATGGAGGGCCTCCGGAAGCTTCGGATAAGAATTGGCAATGGGATCGCATGCAGAAGAGTAGGAATTGGGTAGTTTTGGGATGAATTTGAGCTCGTTGGAGTCGAGTTAGCAGTTTTGGGGCTTGGGTGGCAAATTACCACCTAGCATCGATGTTTTGCGGTCATAGAGGGAATGCCCCGAATGCTAACGGGTTATCTCAACTTTCAGGGTCAACCTCCGTACCCAGAAGCGCCTCGCAGCCTCAGTTATGGACTGTGGTGAGCGAAAAGTCTGGCTCGACCCCAGCGAGGTCAGCGAGATCAGCAACGCCAACTCCCGTACGCCGTCGCCTTAACTCTCGCACTCGACCGTTGCAAGAATGCTGACATGAGAGGGAATGTGTTCAGGCCAGACTATCCGCAAGCTTGTCCGTGACGGTCTCATCATCAAGAAGCCCGCCACTATGCACTCTCGCTCCCGCACTAGGGTCCTCGCGGATGCCAAGCGTGCTGGTCGCCACACTGGTTTCGGTAAGAGGAAGGGTACCAAGGATGCCCGTATGCCATCTCAGGTCCTCTGGATGCGCCGCCTCCGTGTTCTCCGCCGTCTCCTTGTCAAATACCGGTCCCAGGGAAAGATCGACAAACACCTCTACCACGAGCTATACCACCTCTCTAAGGGTAACACCTTCAAGCACAGGCGTGCTTTGATTGAGCACGTTAGTCTCCCCTGTTCGAGTATATCCGGTGGTTGCGGTGGATAAATAAAAGATTGTGTGGCTGGTGCTGATAGTCTGGTGTAGATTCACAAGGCCAAGGCCGAGAAGGCCCGTGAGCGTATCCTCAAGGAGGAGATGGATGCCAAGCGTGCGAAGACCAAGGCCGCCAGGGAGAGGAGGCAACAGAGAATCCAGGAGAAGAGGAACGCCCTCGTTGGCGACGAGGCTGCAGAGGAAAAATAAATTTACCTCTAGCAGAAAAATTTTAAAAAAATTCAGTTCTCCTTCTTTTTTACACTACTGCGTCTTTTCTTCGTTGGGATGGTTTGTTGGGTTCTTTCTGTATTCGTCTCGGGGTATATGATGAATCTGGTAAAATACAATTAAAGAGAAAAAAACAACAGGCATCAAGGCATCTGGTGACATCAAGTGCATTTGGAGTCGGGGTGTTTTTTGTTTTTACTTTCTTTAATACTGTAGCGAGCAGTAGAAGTAATACAAGCGGGGTCGACGACATCTGGTACCGGTCCGGTATGAAGTTGATACCTATAGAAAATAATGCTTTATGACAATGATAAAACGAAGTCTGATACAACTGCATGCACCTTTGGCTTTACATTACTGGCGTCTTCGGCGTAGAAGTAAGAGGTATATAATTGGTTTACTTTACGTATTCCCACGACCTGTCACCTGCGTCATAAAATCACGTGAATATTACAATTGAGCATTGGTCCTACTACGCATGTAATTAACTAGCACACAAACTGGATATCTACACACGAGAGGAGGAAGTAGAAACAAAAATAAAAACAAGTAATAAATAGTCCCCAGTTCCCCTGGGTGGCAAGTATTAGCCAGGTCCGATACGAGGCCTATAAAGGTTCGTTAGTATCATAACTCTAGATAGAATAATTATACCCTGAACATACATGTCATGGTGCTCACTGAGATTACTCAGGTACTTGTTGTACTCCTCGACACGCTGCTTGTGGCTCTTGATGCCCTCCCGCTTCAACCTTTCGTCCATCTACTTCCTGTTAGTACACAGCTCGTAATATATAACCATAGTTCAAGTGAGGCCTACCCTCTTCCGTTTCCGTTCTTCAAACCTTCGCTCCGCCTCAGTCTTCCCAGCATAGTAGTCGTTCTTCTCCGGATCCTCACGTTCCGCAGACCCAGAGCGTATTCGTCCTCCATCGGCTTCTTCTTTGGAATCCTTTGACTGTTCCCCGGTACTGGAGAGGGCGCGCTCGTTATTATCATCGCGATCCTCGGATTTAGACTTCGTGCGGCTCTTTTTCGACTTCTTCTTTTTGATCCCACCATCTTTAACACCACCCTTGAACTTAAGTGAGCCCCCTATGTTCTTCAAGTATTAGCGGTTATTACTAATAAGGCGTAGGAAAATGCATAATATACCAGTGGAGACGTAGTCTTCCTTCCCCATGGTGCTGGGTCAGTTCGAGACGTATGTGATGATGCTCTCTCTACCTGTTGTCCTCCTAAGGACGGAAGGTACCGGTGTAACTATGACTTGTTACCCGGCTTTAAATTCGCACTCGGTAGAGCGTCGACGTTTTTGGCATATGTCGGTAGGGACCGTGAGAGACAGACACCGGGAGCGAAGAGGATGGGTTTGTGGGTTCCCCTATAAGTTTGGGTTAACATGGAGGCTTCTTCCTGCATATCATTTTTCTTCTTCTTCCAGTTTCCGAGAGGTCGTATCAAACGGGTTTTTTGGTACGCAGGAACGACACTTATTGTTGTTTGAAATATCATTTCCACGGCTACTTTATAACGAAAAAGTAAAGTATTTTACAATAAACGACAAACAGAACACACAAAAGACATCATGAAAAGCTCGATAACCCTTTCCCTTTTATCCCTCTTTTCCCTTGCAGCTGCATACACAGCTCCCGTCGGTCCCAACCCGCAAGGCAACCCCTTCTCCAGCCCAGGCCTCAACGAAATCGTCCCCAAAGGCACTCCGTACAAGATCAAATGGAACCCAACGTCTCCGAATAATACAGTGTCCCTTATACTTCTCCGTGGACCATCAACGAACTGTGTACCCCTCTATCCGATTGTGGAGAAGACGAAGAACTCTGGGGAGTACGAGTGGACGCCCAAGGATGACCTCCAGGTCGATTCGAGCCGCTACGGGATTCAGTTGATTGATGATAATACCGGATTCTACCAGTACACGACGCAGTTTGGGATCGGAGATAAGAAGGAGGAGGAGAAAAAGAAGGAGGAGGAGAAGAAAAAGGAGGAGGAGAAGAAAAAGGAGGAAGAAAGGAAAACAGCTCAACAAAATTATGCCACGACCTTAATTACTGTAGTCACTGTCACTGTAGCTCCAACTCCGACTCCTACTGAGACGGTTGCCTACTTATGTGAATTGGACAGTGATGGGCATTGTATGCAGTAGTAGGTTTAGCTCGGAGATACCTATGGTGCTAGAAGTTATAAAGGTTTTTTTTTCTTTCCATGTTTCTTTAACCGTTGGTTGCAACATGGCTTGATTGTGGGTGCCTATTATGTTCCAGAGTACTGTGCAGGAATCTAGCAAGCTATCTTCCTTTGATGAAATCCTTAGAGCTGTTGTATGTCAATTGTTATGTATTAGCTTCATTATTATTCTTACTATATGTATATACGCGTGGAATCAAGTTACTAGCCACGGAACTTGCCGTTTCTTTGCACTTACCCTACCTCAGCAGCAGAGCTACAAAACCACCAAATTCCCCCGTATCTCTCGCAGCCTTGTCAACCAACCCAACTTTCAAACAACTCCTAACTCATACGATAAGACTCATAGTAATCACAATGGAATCCGCTATAGCTTCGGAGCCCCCTCCCCGCCCCAGGCGCACATCAACCGATTCCCAAAACTCTGTTACAGCCATGGAGTAAGCCCCCAGCTCAATCATAGCTCAGTCCTAGCTCTAGCTACTACATGGATAAGCACCCACTAACTACCCACGCTAGCTACATAAACTCGCAGCTCGCTCTCGAGTCAGAAGCCCGCGAAATAATGCCGTACGCATTTGACAGCTGCACAAATGCCCTTGGCCCACTGCGCCAACCTGTCTTCTCGTGCAAAACATGCCAGGTTCCTACACAGTCATCGCCCAAGTTTGCTGAGTTCGTGACTAAGGGCGCAGCGGGCATATGCTACAGCTGCTCAATATCATGCCATGGTGATCATGAGCTAGTAGAGATATTTAACAAGAGAGATGTAGTGTGTGATTGTGGTACGGATCGGATGCCACAGGGTAGCTCGTGTGATCTAAGGAAGGTCGCTGGTGAGAAAGGTAGAGTGGGAAATAGATATTGCCATAATTACTGGGGCAGATTTTGTTGGTGTGATACGGATTACGATCCGGAGAGTGAGAAGGGCACAATGTATCAGTGCCTATTGGGCGACGCCTGTGGAGAAGATTGGTTTCACGATGGGTGCATTGTGGGTGAAAAAAAGGCCGAGAAATATCCTGATGCGGAGGAGGAGGCAGTTGTTGTACCTATTGTGGGAAAATCGGGGGACGTGAGTACAGCGACTACTGCTGTAGAAGAAGTACAGGAAAAGATGGAGCCGGTAGAGCCGGGCCAAGAAGACGATGAAGAAGGGGAGGAGGACGAACGTCCCACCGGCTTTCCCGAAGAAGAGTCCTTTGAGCACTACATCTGCTGGCTTTGTGTGGAGAAAAACCCTTGGTTGCTTCGCTATGCGGGTACACCGGGTTTCCTTCCAGCGGTCGACAAAAAAGACGCGCCCCTCTCCGCAGCCACCATTATACCTACTGCAGCTTCGCCCGCCGCTCCAACTTCTAAGGCAACCGCCCCAGAAGAAGTTGCAGGTATAAATGATAAGAAACGGAAGGCAGAGGGTGAAGCCGTAGAATCTGACCACAAACGTGCGAAAACACCTGACGCGGCGACTGCGCTCTCTTCAGATCCCAGCAACACGTCTATTGAGGTCCCAACCTGTACTTACAATAATCTTCCTCCCGCCCCACCTTCAACATTCCATCAATCTCTTTTCCTCAC
Organism: Morchella sp. 2018-W16; assembly: GCA_024713755.1. Classification (NCBI taxonomy): domain Eukaryota; kingdom Fungi; phylum Ascomycota; class Pezizomycetes; order Pezizales; family Morchellaceae; genus Morchella; species Morchella sp. 2018-W16. The sequence continues at coordinate 1,595,826 of JAMGYY010000008.1, read as the reverse complement.
GGCCACCTTTCGCACGCACCTTTGCCGTTGCGCCACCTGTTTCCCACTCCTCGCACCGCACCCATGTCTCCTCGAAGAGGAGGAGAGCTACGAGCCGCCCCTCGATGCCTCCGAAGATGGGGCCTCGGTCCACTCTGGTGGCTCCCTCTTTGACCGCGGAGAGCGCGCGCTGGGGATGGTGGACCGTGTACACGCAATCGAAGGTGTCATGGCATATAACCAACTCAAGGAGAAGGTAAAGGACTTCTTGAAGCCTTTCGCAGCCAGTGGAGAGGCAGTTGGCGCCGACGACGTCAAGAGGTATTTTGCAGAGCTGAGGGGTGATGTGCCTCCGAAAAAAGATGATGGCGGTGCGGCTGATGTCGCCGCAAAAAGAGAGGAGAGTGCTAGGTAGTTAGTCTTAATTCATCTTCTCCCCACTTGGCCTTATATTTGCTGTATTTGATTAGTCTTAGGGTGTGAGAATGAAAGGTGTTTTTTCGATCATTGGTCGGTATAATTTTATTAGGTGATATTACCAAACCTAAAGGGGAATGTATATGCGCCCCGCCAGTTACACGGCCCCCATCATTAACACTTAAAAGTATGCATATATCGTAACGTAGAGCGTACTATCATCTTGGATGGAGGATTGTAAAATACATGTACAATGTCGATAGATTGCTGTCATGGGAGATTCTCGCCAGTGCTGTAAACACCAGAAACGGTTAAAGAGACTTCATGCAATGCATGCGTATATGACGAAAGGTGTCTTAATACTGTAATTATCATCAAGTCTAGCTTTCTTTCTCGCTCTTGATCTTCTCTCCTACACCACGAGTGTACTCTACATGTTATGTAGTTATTACCTCGAGGTTAAATACATGTATGCGTATACACGTACCCACCGCTACGTACATTTACATGTTACATCTGCGTGGTTACCAGGATGGCTACTTTTTAAATCATTCCATCCGTGTTTCTAGGTGCAGAGTGCCACACGCAGCTGGAGGATATGGTGTTACTAGGATGACTAGAGTACCAAATATGAGGATGTAGTGGATATGGTATCGTGAAAAACTCCCGGAGTTTCGACCATTATACCATAGCAATTCTGTAGCAATACCGCAGTGTCATGGTATTCTGGTAGATAATGTACTAGATACACCCGCTTGTTTTGGTACTGTACATGTGCATGTACACATATTTCAACCTTAAGATGGGTGTAACAATTTAGACTTTGTCCTTTTGCCAGGGCTTTCCGGGTGCGCCGACGTAAAATCGCTCCTAAATCCCCCCCACTAAAGCACTCAATTTAGTGTTATCGCACACTTGTATTTGGGTCTTCTCCATTCTAGCTCGTTTCAGGGGTTTCGTCAACAATCATACTTCCGCAGCAGAACGCCATGGTGAATTACCCCTCTACACACGGCAGTGTTATTCTCATAAGAAGGGGGAGGAGTGAAGCCCAGCCCTGGAGGAATCTCTATCAGCCCCACGTGCGATAGTCTCCTCACCCGCTCCTCATTTGCAAGCCGTTGTTTCTCAAACTCCTGTGCCTTTTTGCGCCTTTTCTTGGATCGGTGCTCGTTGAATCTACTTATGAGATTCTAATTAGTACCCTGTCAAGGCGATGCATGTGCCTAGGTGGTTATAACCTATCGAAACAGAGCGCTCCGCATCCTAGGAACAGAGATGACATGCTCACGATTTGTATGCAATACAAGAGTCTGATGATTATTCGTACCGTCGTGGCAAGGGTAAATGTAGGAAGAAACCTTTTATGTTGGGTTGCTTTCTAGGCAGACGTGAGCACTGAGCTAGGTCTGCGTGTAGCTACCCCATGATTTGCCGAGTTGTTCCGGATTGTTATGCAGAACATACAAGTCTAAAACGTCATTGGTTGTTAATCTCTGATCTGACGTCCCGCCAGAGCCAAGTTCATGGGGATATTGGGCGGAATCGATTTCCATCTCTCGGTTCCAGCACCCCCTTCCCCCCTCATCCTTTGACTAATTAGTAAACCAATCAGTAATGTGCGTGTACTATGGATGAGTATCTTAGTTAGGGAGCTTTCGACTCTAGTTGGAGATACTTATGGTCAAAAGATAAAGTCTGTTGATGTGCAGTTGCCACTTAAACCATCGCAGGATGATACATGTATTTATGCAAGGCAGTAAGGCAAATCATGCCACCATGTCTCCATGACAGATCATATAATGTAGCTACACGTACTTACTTAACTTAGGCATCGACGCTATGCAGAAAAATTTGACATCTGCGCTGCAGTTCTATCCACCTACCTAGCTGGGCATATGGTCAGCAAATAACAGGCATTCCCCAATTAAATGGATACATGTAAAAGTCTCAAGTTCATAGACTATCGAATTGATAACAAGGTTTAATTGGCCCCGCCAAGAACATCCCTCAGATATTTTATCACAACCACCCACCCAATCTTGAGGAGGGAGCCTTCATATCAAAAGCGTACGTTTGAGGCTCTTCTGACCCGGTTAACAATCTCAATGAGGCGAGAACCCATGCCCTTTTCGCTAGATACTACTAGTATTAGCTCAGGAAACCACAGCCTCCTTTCGGTAAAGTTCATATCAGGTTTAACCTTACATCCACAACTCGGTGAGGCGGGGTCCACTTTGGGGGCAATGACGGTCCTGGTACCTGCATTAGCTGGGATTGTCTCAGGCATAGACCATCCCTATGTTGGGGCCTATGTCCGGTAGAATTGGGTACATACAGAAGGTAGGTACTGATACAGTATTCATATCTTACTTTTTTGTCTGGAAGTTTGAAAACATGCAGATGCGGTAGGCAAAACAAAGCTCATTTTCCCGATTAATCTCAACCCGTGTTCGCTAACTACAAAGACCTAGGTACATGTATTCATGTCAGACTGCCGCTGTTATTCAATGGCTCCCGTCCCTCCCTTGTCATGATTATGTGAGCTTTTTGTGCTACTGAGATTCCTCTTCCAGCTGGGCCTCAACCACCACCACCCCCACCCCCCAATAAACGAATCTTCAAGTATACAAACTGGGCAGGGCAGTGATAATGGCTGATGGATCAAAGACATTAGTAGCTAGGGCACGGAAACTTCCGCTGCGGTACAGATTTCCAAAAATACTAGAGCCTAGCTCAGCACTTTTTTTCTGAGGAATTAACATCAGGCTGGTTGCGCTTTTTTAATTGAATACTTGCTGAATGATATCACTTTTCCTTTTTCCCTCTTTTTTTTCCTTTTTTTTCCTTACCCACCCCCTCCTCTCTCTTACACTCTTACTTTGTAAACCTCCGAACCAGCTTCTGAACCAGGTCAGTCAGTTGCTACAAAGATTTCTCCTTCCGAATATTCGATTCTTTCATTTAAAATTCTTCTATCTCACATGCCATGGGTTTGAAAGAATGCTCTAGCTATGCATGGCATGCACTACTCGACCTTACCCTTTTCGCAACCTTAACACTGGCTATTCTAGACACAGAGGCAGCGTCTCAACATATCGACTCAGTTTGTCAGTTCCCTTATATACAATCTATACCCACCTCTCTGAAACTAACTCATATCACCAGATGTTGGTAAACTCAGCGCAGCATGGATTGACGCCGAGCATGCAAAGGGTACTGGTTGTGGCGAACGCCTTCTAGGCGGCCTCGACAATACGAACCTCACGTTCGGGCCTGTTCACGATGACACTACGGATCACTCGAATCCTTATTTCATCTCCTTGATATCACCGCAGACCGAAAATCTTACAGTCTCCATGCAATCCTCAATATCTTCCAGGAATCTAGGTGCTACATGGTGGGCGGTAGGAGCAGAGCTCGACGACGACGGCGGGGAATACATATTAACAGGCTCACTTAAAAACACCAAAAACCTCTCCAATAACAAGTTTTCTGGAAACTTTGGGGGCAGTGGATCCTGGTGCGGAATTAAGAAGAGCGGCTTTGAATGGGAGTATCAGGTTTCAAACACCACATTCACCGGAACGATAACACAGGATGGAGGCGCGGAGTTTGAGATTGAAGGTACTGTGTTAGATGAGGATACAGGGCGGATAATAGCCTACGCCATACAATTCCACGGGAAATGGGACTCGGGGACAGCGAAGCTGAATTTCTCATCCAAGAATCCGACATGGCTTGAGGCCGGTACGGGGGAGAACGACTCGGTTACGGGAGCTAGAACGTCTGGGATTTTGGTAGACACCGGCCCTACGCCTACTGGGACTGTAGTGGAGAATGATGGGGATTTCATGGACGATATTTCCAAAAAGCTAGGGTTAGGAGGCATTGTGGGGGTAATATCTGGGGGGGTGCTATTATTTGGCCTTATTGGGGGGGTACTATTTTGCGCCGTGATCCAGAGGAGGAGACATCGAGAGGCTAGGAAGGTGTATCCCGAAGTTGCATATATCTATACACCATCGCCTGAACCTGATGGAGAGTATCTGGGCTCGTATAGATCAAACTCGGAACTAGATATGAGAGAGGTTTTGGTGAACGACCATTCACTGCCAGTAACCAACCAGCATCAGTGGAGGCAATTCTAACCCCCCCCCCCCCCACTTTTGTTGTTCCCCCCTTTATTGATTGTTTTATGCGGGCGTTTCCACTTTCTGTTTTATTTGGTTGTGCTTAATTCTCTGTATTTTTATCCCAGGGTTGGATTGGGTTGGCGGTGTGCTTCTTCTTTTCGTTTCCAAGGGGTGACAACCCATTGCAGTACTGTCCCATCCCATATATTCGATTACGATACCTATCATTTTCATGTAGCAATATTTTTAGGGCCGTTCTTCCAGCTTTCAGGCTTATGGCAGCTGTAGTTTAATAGTTGACGCTGGTAGCCATAGCAGATCACTAGCATAGTCACTTAAAGGTCGTGTCTATAGCTAATCCCACCATGGCCCCACTTCCTGATATGATCAGTTTATTTAAAGAGAAAAAAAAAGGAGCGCATACATGTCTATATATTTCTCAGCCGCAGACTGGCAGGGAGGGCGTGCGTACGTACATGTATGTAGTACTGAAGGTAGCATGTCTGTGCTACTAAGTAGGTACATTCTCCCGTGGTGTTGCATTTGTTGACATCCCCTAAGGCAATAATGACCTCCATATGACTGGCCAGATTGGAGGACCTGCTCGGTAGGGCTGGTCGCAGATTGTTACAGAGTAGGTCTGTATTATTCCATTTCTCCCTCATTGGTGTGTTGATAGTAGAAAATGTAGAGTGATGATAGGGTATCAAGTCAGTTAGTGCCACAAATAATAGGGAATCTGAGACAAAATCCCGGACATTTTAGGATGTAACTACAGTATTGTATGTAGGTACGTATGTAGAAAGTCTATTCCCGTTTGACCGCTAGGTATCCTCAAGGTCAAGGGCCATAATTTCTATCAATGCCGAGTTGACTCGATTTGGCAGTTCCCAGGTTGGTGGTGATCTTCGCTACGGCGATTTTCCTTTTTATTACGCAATATTTTCTTGTCCGACTAGGGGGGGGTTGTGGCCGCCCCCGCCGACGGGCCTAGTTAGCTGGGCCGGGATGCTGGGTACTCGGAATGGGTATAGTAAAGCATGGCCCTAAATCCACTACGCCCGCACTATTAAAAATCGTCATATTCGGAGTTTATCTTTTCAACGGATGTAAACGGTGTGGGGTGCTGACTGAGTCCGCGTGCGCCCATAGCCCATGTACATTTTTTTTTTTTAACTCATTTCATTTCATTTCTAGGTACAAATGTTGCGTGCAGTACATACCCCAATAAAGATATATATGTGATATGCGCATCTTCAGTAAATTAAATACCAAGCTACCCCTCATCTTAAAGCTAGCAAATATTATCAGTATCAGTATCAACACCCAAACCTCACGATACCTGAAATAATGGCCACTGAAAAGAAAGACCGCATCATCCTTGGTCTCATGACCTTTGGACCTGTACGTCTGATTTCCCATCAGTCGAACCTTCTCGTAGTTAATTGATATCGAATTAGGTCCGAGAGGATGGCGCTCGCATCACTTCCCTCCAAGAATTCAAAAACATACTCACCGCTTTCCATGATCGCGGCTACAACGAACTCGACACAGCGCGCGGCTACTGCGGGGAGCAGCAGGAATCCTTTACCGCATCCGCCGGATGGAAATCAGCAGGCTTCAGCATTGCGACTAAGCTCTATCCAAACACCCCAGGTGTTCACAAGGCCGCATCCATCGAGGAGAATATTGCCAAATCACTCAATGAGCTAGGTACGGACAAGGTAGATCTGTGGTATTTGCATGCAGCAGATAGGTCAGTCCCCTTTGAAGAGACACTGCAGGCGGTCAATAAAGCATACAAAGAGGGGAAGTTCGCGAGGCTAGGGTTGAGTAATTATACCTCATTTGAGGTGGCCGAAATCTGCACCATGTGTAAGGAGAGAGGGTGGGTGAGGCCGAGCGTGTATCAAGGGATGTACAACGCCATTACCAGAGCCATTGAGAAGGAGTTGTTCGTGGCTTGTAGAAAATACGGGCTTGATATTGTGGTCTATAACCCGTGAGTTGTCCTCTTCACGATTTATCAATCGCAGATATTAATAGTACTTCCTTAAAACAGTCTAGCAGGTGGATTTTTCACCGGCAACTACAAATCGCCTGCCCTTCCCGACTCAGGAAGATTCAGTAATACCAATCCCGCGCAAGGCGGTACCTACCGCGCTCGTTACTTTCACGACCACTACTTCAACGCACTCAAACTCATTGAACCTGTTGCCCAGAAGCATAATCTCACCATGGTTGAGATTGCGTTCCGGTGGTTGTTACACCATTCAGCGTTAAACATCAAGAACGGGAATGATGGGATAATATTGGGTGTTAGTAGTCAGAAGCAATTGGAGGAGAATCTGGATCAGTTGGAAAAGGGCCCGCTGCCAAGTGAGGTGGTAGAAGTGCTGGATGAGGCCTGGGAGGTGGTGAAGCCAAACGCCCCGGAGTAAGTGTTTCCCCTGGATAGAGCCATTTTTGATGTGTTAGTGGTTAACTTGAGGATAGCTATTGGCATTTGGAGTTGAAGTATACTTACGATACGACTGCCTGATCCGCAAATGAAGTGCACAATGGCCTAAGAGGCACGCACCAGATACACAGCACATAAAAAATAAGTTTTATGTAGACTTCTTCTCTGGTCTTGGCGTGGTCAGGCTTGATGTATATATGCACGTGGTTGATTAGAATTAAAAAATCGGTCGAGTCGTAGATGAGTGACCTGCTGGTTCAAGTGTGTGGTCTCCCACTAAACCCAAAGCAGGGGTAGTTTTTGTCTGTTTTTATTCCTTTTTTTTTTTAGGGAGGGTGGGGGGTGCGATAGGTAGCAAATATCAGGTATAGCATTATGCACATTCTGAAGAGATCAACTACTTCCCTACACAACTAATCCTAAGCCCAAAGACACCCAATTATAGGATAGAGAGCCCATGCTAGAGACTTATCATGTCATTTACTACATGTAGTGTGATGAATATCAACTAACATTCAAAGATCGGTTCTCAGGCCAGATGGTTTGCCTGATAGACACCTGTTTGGTGTTCATAAGACACTCGAAGGGTTTAAAGTTGCCGGTTGTCTACAATAAACCAGACTAGGCATGAATATTCCGAGAACTTGATATGTCGCATAAATATAATGCAGGACCTCATGACTTAACGATTCTTTACCTACTACACAAAGAGAAAGGTAGTGGAAAACATCAAATCCAAACCACGGGGGAAAGACTTTATTGCATTACTACATATACCCTGATCGAGGAAGAAAAGGACCATTTAAAAATACAAAGAATATGAGGTAAAAGGCCAACAGTCCATTACTTCACCACAATCCAACTATACCCATACAGGAAGCGAAAATACAGGAAGAGAAAATAAAAAATAAGTTTTTTCCGACGCCCAAACCACTTGTATATTACCAAGATCTAAGTTTATAAGGATGTCTGCAAGTAAAAAGAAATGTTTTCTTTTTATTAGCGAGGGAGGATGCACTCCTAGTTTATGACGTTATTTATCCGCTTCTAAATTTCCCTCTACGTCCTAACTGCTAGACTACTACTTTTCCCCCTCTTCTAGTTCCCACTTGATAAAGTCTTATTCCGTTTTTCGTCGAAATAGCCTTCTTGCATATGAAAAAATGCACTCTAAAGCCCTGCGACCGATTGACCGACCGACCGACTTGACAACAAACTTAAACCGCCGCAGTTAGCCGCAATTGGCTGGATGTGGTGGACCAGGATGAGCTATGTTCCTTGACAGATGTTATAAATACGTCCCCTTGATTTAAACAGAACCAGGCAGTTCCTTCAAAAACATAAGAAGACCTCGAGCACCGCACTCATACCTATGTCCCTCTCGAGAGGATTAATAACTGGTGTCGATGCATCAATCATACCCCGTCACCCCCACCTGACTCGCGAAGGCCGTGGAAACGCTGCGGACATCGTCATCCACGTCCCCCCTCCTGCCTAGCCCGACCCCGACACCACCGATGCTACTTCCCCCATAGACACTGCCCTCCGCGCCGGTTTTGTACCCGCCGCTCAAATCCATCCCCATACCGAGACCACCTCTTCCGCTTTCAACATATCTCTTCAAACGATCACTTTGGCTCAAACTCGTCTGCTTCGATCCAATACCATTGTTTCCACCAATAACGGAGCCCGCAGAAGATCCTAAGGGCACACCACCACCTGCGACAGAACTTGCACCAGCGATAGACACGTCTGCCTCGCTTGGCGCAATTGTGGAAGGCGCTGCTGCACCACGCGGAGGAAGGGAAGGCCAATTTTCCATAGCAAATCCTCTGAACATTGGCGGGAAAGCGCTTGTCACAGCAGCAGAATGGATCGAGCTGACATCGTCTGGAATATATCCGATAACACTCCCGGAGTCATTATATTCAGGTACCCTAGTGATGTGGTTATTATTGCCATTGTAATCACCTTGTCTGTTTAACTTGGCAGAAGGGCTTGTGGCAGTAGTAACTGCTGGTCCGATTCCTCCAGGTAACCTGGATCCGGTAGGAACACCCCCGCCAGGGGCCGTCTGGTAAGCCATCTGATATCTCTGTGGCCCACGGTAAGTCTGTCTAGGCTTGGAGAACTGGATCAAAGAGACCTGGAGGTTACTAAGAGGCCCTTCAACGAGACAATTCTTCTCTTTGTAGTGCAACAGTAGGTAATGCCACAATGGGTGCTTCGATAGAACCTTCGGGTTGCCAAGAATAACAACCCCAAACTTCGCTCTAGTCAAGGCGACATTGAGACGTCTGGGGTCGTTCAAGAAGCCGATCCCTTGATGATCATTTGATCGCACGCAAGAGAGGACAATGTAATCCTTTTCTCTACCTTGGAAGGCATCGACGGAGGCGACTTCAATTTCCTTGTATAGTTCCTTGCGAAGAGAGCCATTTGTTTGCATGGAAGAAACAATATAGGAGCGTTGACCTTCGTAAGGGGTGATGATACCAATCTGCGAGGGTAGAACACCAGCTTTGAAAAATCTGGTAATAATCTTCTCGCATGCTGAAGCTTCCGTCCGGTTTAGGTAACTGGTTCCACTTGCTGATATCTCTTCGTTCCCCAAATTACTCCAAAACATCATAGGTGTATCCGCTACAGGCCATGGGAAATCGACATTCCTCCTCAATCGTTCCTGTGTCGTAACACCATTTTGCAGACTCCCTTCGTAAAACATATTGCTAGGGAATTCCGACAGGCAAGGGTGCATACGATATTGCACGTTCAACCTAATTGGCGCACATCCAAGGATAACAAGACGCTCAAAAAGCGACTGATGCAGACCTGCGCGTGCTGCCTTCTTGTTCATGATGACGGGTCCGAGCTGTTGATGATCACCAACAAGAACAACCTGTTTACATCCAAGAACCAGAGGAATCATACATTCCGGCTCGGCGGCCTGGGTACTCTCATCGATCAAAACTGTCCTGAATTTGAACTTTGAGAGTCTGGGGTCCCCAGCTCCAACGCAAGTACAACAGATAACATCTGCATTAGTAAGAATCTCACGTTCGGCAGCCCGAGTGAGATGTTTGAACTTTTTCTCGTCCTGAGACGACAATTCTCCCAACTCATTCTTCAACTGCGCTAGCTTGGCAAGCTCGACGTTACTGTCATTGAGACGGACCTGCTCGTGCAAAGAGAGGAACGAGACCTGAGACTCGACATCCTCGCGGGACTTTGCCGTAAGCCGGACAACTTTAAGTCCTGTACGATGGATCTTTTCTGTCAACTGATCAACTGCGACATTAGAAGGCGCGCAGACCAGTACTTGCCCGGCATTCAACTTCGCAAGGTGGTAGACGATCGTGGCTGAGGTAACGGTTTTTCCGGTCCCCGGAGGCCCCTGAATAAGCGAAAGTGGCTTCGACAAGACGCTCTTCACTGCATGAACCTGGCTTACGTTGAGTTCTGGTAGGCCAGGGACTGAAAAACGCCTCGGCATGCTAGTCTTCAACGGTGCAGCTGCTACTGAGTGACCAAGTAGGCGATGGTAGATATATCCGCTGACACTCATTTCATCCACGGCAAAGCTCTTCATTGCAAGTTGCATCCTGTCAAAACTTGTCGCCTTCCAAACGTAGTCCGCGCAAAACGCAAGTGTACACTCCGTCGGTACAGATTTGTCACCTCCGTTCCGGCGAAGCTCGAGCGTTACTTCATCACTCTGATTGTTTGGGATCTTGATAACATAGCCAACACCCTCCCAGTGCGCCCTCAACTCTCCAACATAACGCAGTCGCATTTCATCACCAACCGCCAACTTAACGTCTCCAAGCTCCAATTTTGGGAGAACAAAGGAAGCCAAATGCTTGTTATTCAATCCAATATCCCAACGCACAACCAAATTGTCCTGACTTTGAGACTCCTTGAGCTTCCGGTCGTAATCTGCCTCAATCTTGACAAGCGGCCCGAACACGTTCTGATACTGGTACGCATCATCGTAGCGAAGCAAAACTGGAGCAGGCTCATCGTCGACTCCGGCTCCCTTCTCAAGGTCTGCCACCGTAGCATTTGCGTTGTCTTTCCATAGCTCTTCAAGCTTGCCAATCAGTTGGGGCGAGAGATGGCGTGCCCTGAGCTGCTCAGCATCACCTGGAGTAGAAACTAGCCATGGAAGGAAAGAGCGATCCTCAATCAAAGGCTGCCAGCGTGAAGTGTCCCAATTCATGTCTTTGTTTGATGGCATAGCAGCACAAGGCTGACGGCAGAGAAGAACTACGACAGTATCCGACTTGGCGGGAATAAATCCGAGTAGGAAAACGTTCTTCGTTCCACAATTGTAGCATTCTAGGGTTGTTTCTCCAAGGGGTGATTGGGGGTGGAGCGAAACTTCCTAACTTTTGTTAACATTAATCCAGAAACATGTGATTAAAAGCTCACCTTGTGGCGAGCGCGGACAAGATGGTTGATGATATGGGATGAGGAGGTATTTCCTCTTGCGCTACAAAACCATTTACTACAAGCTAGACATCTAACCACACTTGACGCTGAGTGGATGCCACAATATCTATATATAAAGAATTAGCAACTATCTGAGCCGGTTTGCCGCGAATAACAACTCACGCGCAGGCATGTGATGGAAGTTCAGCTTCGATCTCGGGGTCCATGGTGCTTAATCCATCAGTCTCCTCGCCATAGTTCCGGTCACCCATAGCAGAGCGTCCAACCGGGACACTTGCTAAACTAAGTGTTTCATCGACAGTTTCGTCATCGTCATCATGACGCCGAGCTTTGAGGTCGAAAACTGAAGATGTCTCAATCGTAGAAGCAGTATCATCGAAATGATTCCCTATAGAAAGTCAACAAGTAGTCAATCTTTTGGTAGTTTGCATAACAGTGGTTCTTAGGGGAAGGTAGGGAGTAGAAGGGGTTCATACCAAGGTGGGTAAAGGAGCCGTCCATGTTTGCGAACTCAGAATTTTGTGTTCTTAGGTGGGAGGGGAAGGTGATAGCTGAGCGCAGGCGCTATTTGTGGGGAGTCGGATTAGGTGCCCCACTCAAGTATCAGTTCCGCGAAAAAAAAAGTTTTGAAGTTGGCCCAAAGTAGGGGGGGGATATATTCTCAAGGTATGTAGATCAAGCCAGATTAGATAGATCAAAAAATCGAAATCCAAGAATACCAAAGTGGCAAAGATGATTGAAGTGGTTGCAGGAGAGAAGGAAGGTGTTGAGTCTTTCGTACTTGCTGCTGCCCGAAAATTACCCGGCTTATATGTCACGTGTGCTGGAGCCTTAATCAAGCTTTTGAGGGGCAGTGGAGAAGGCTATACAATAACAAACAATTTTCTAGGCAGCACTCTTGAACACACTTTTTAACTAAGTCAAAACACTTTGCGTAAGTAGCGGCCGACTATAATTCGCTCTTGAAGCCCATTTCTTTTGCGCCATGTCAAATATATGTCTCTCAAGGCGCTCCCGATTAATGTGATTGTTTACCTACTAGCTTCTGTATTAACTCTTAGCGTCCCAGACCATCAACCAGCTACGTACTACCTCAACATCAGCGTCACATTGTATCAAATATATCTCACCTCTCTAGTTGATTGAGGGTAGCCATCACGGACTCGATTATTATACAGTCCCAAGAATGTGGCTACTTTTAGAGTCTCTCATGGATGGACCCGTAGGATGTCCGGCTTTCGACTTCCTCAACATACCGTACTCTATTGTGAAGAAGAAGGACCATGCCTGGGCGTCTACACATTACCAAATATCTGTTGATACGTATATCTATGCAATTCATCAAGGAAGGAACCCGCGAGGGCGCGTCCCGCTCAGGGCTTCTCCAGAGTGATATTCTATGACGCAGAGGCATAAACCAAAAACGCTTCAACCAACGACCATGATAGTACTTTAGGAGCAAAGGGATGTCAATACTGAAACAAGAATGGGTAGCTAGGAAGCTTGTGACCCAAACACCAAGGAGAGTACACCATGCCTCCCCGGAGAAGAAAAATATATAGTGTGAGAGAGATAAAAGTGCATGAGTAGGACCGGGAACGGAAATTCTACTAATATTTACATAAAAAGAGCAGGAGGTGCATATTATGATATCGCCAGCGAGATCATATTAGATACATGTAACTCATCCTAAATACTGCACCGAAGTACCTCCCCGCTACCCAGCCCAGAACCTCCCAGTAAAATGTGGTATATGAGCGTAGTTCGCTGACCACTACTCGCCATCGTGTTGCAATGTCTAATCATCAAGGCTGCAACAAGGCTGCAATATATTTATAGGACTACACGAGAACACCTAGTTTCGTTTTCACGCCATACGGTCCCCCCCCCCCCCCCCATCGCGCCACACATACACACACACACATCCTCACGTAGTCAGCAGTACCAGTAGAGAGTACGTTAAGAGTAATAATCTTTCTTGAAATACATACATGCAGCATTATTCCTCTCACCAAAAGAAACTGCATACATGTAGTCCCGAAACGAGACTAGAGGGCACCAATAGATGCCCATATGTACATACGTACACCCACAGTGCCAAAAAGAGGAGAGCATCCTTCCTCCAATACAATACTGGTTTGGTTCGGTGTCCGTCACTAAATTCAGTAGTCTTTTAGTTATTACCCCCCCCCCCCCCCCCCCCCCCCCCATACTGTACTACGGGTGTAGGGGTAAGTCTGTAGACAGTGGTCGTAGTACATGTAGTTAATCGGAGTGTGTTTTTATGAACGATTTATTACAGGGATTACATAAACGCTATTTATGTACCATGTGTCCGCTGAGTTCCACCACTGCCTTGCCTAGCACGATTTCAAATCCGTCAATAGCAACAGTAAATCATAATATAAATCACTACTCTTAAAGAAACAACAATATCCATCTCCTTACGTTCAAAGTTTGGGGGTGGAATTATGTACCCAATTCATGGGTTATCACTCGCGCTTCACAGGCTAAACTACGGAAACCACCGTTCATCTAAGCCGGCTAGCTGTGGAATGTGACCACATTATCCTCCAGCCCGGAGTCAGCTTATATTCTAGGCAGAAAAAAAATGATAAGGACAGTTTCCAATATACCTGTATTTATTCAGTGTTCCCTCAAGTACCGGCCTGACTCTGACTCCTCTCTCCTCTCTCCTCTCTCCTCCCCCCCTCCCCCCCCCCCAGGGGGGCCCCACTCTCTCTTCTCCTGAGCCGGTCTCCGCCTAATTTACATGGCCTTGCTTTGAATCCGTGCTGGACTAGGGTGTTGAGAAACACGTTTACATATATATATATATAAGGTTAAAAACTCATGCATAAACCACGTTTTTGATTACTCCGAAATTATGATTACTATTATTATGCCCTTCATACATGCTAACATACATCGACATACTCACCACATACGTGTGTTTGAGCGTACTTTTGCCGCCGACATGTAGATACAGTCGCACCTCGTTATGTCGTGGGCGTATTCGGGGACAGGGTTTCAGTGGAGGAAAGCCGTACCTATTCCGCAAACCCGTACGAGACAACAGGAGATCCGGGTAGCGAGGCGCGACTGTACAATGTGTATGTATGGATGCCCATTCTCCTCATTTTCAGCTGGTACAAACTCCCTTAGCCCAATTTCAAGAAAACCAAGCTGAAAAGAAGAAGAAAAAAAAAAAAAAAAGGACCAAGAAACCATTAGTTACTCCACCCCCGGGCCAGCTCATAATGCCGCGCGTCCAGGATTGGCGCTGCAGCCCGCTCGAAAAACGATAATCACCACACAAACATCGATATCCACAGCACACGTCAATATTATCACAAAGCTTCTTGCACAAGGAGAAAGGGAAAAGGCGGAGAGGATCCCCCAGGGAGTTTTTCCTGTCCAAACGGGACCAAGAAGTCCTCCTCGAGGCAAATATTGATTGTCCGTTCCCTGTCCAGGTAGTTTAGATTGTTGACGCCATGGTAGACCTCAAAGCCGCGACCGCTATCAGCGCGCGGCAGAGGAAGAAAGACCTCGAAATGAAAATAAGAAGAAAGAGAAGACAAACATCCCGCCCAGAAACCAAATACTGGTACTCCCAATAATAAAAGATATACCGTCTCGACATAAGTAAATCCCGTGGACTTAGAGTCCACCCCAGAAAAAAGAGAAAGTAAAGCAACAGCCATTAAAGCCGATATAATACGCCAAAAGAATCATGATAGAACCACAAAAGAAAGCCGTAAATCATGATAACCCCCCAGAATGAAAACAAAAGGAAACGAGTCAAAATACCCCTTCAAAAAAAGAAAAACTCCTGCCCCTTTATAACACAAATAATTTTGAGGAAAAAACACACCCAGCCCAGGTACCTATAGAACGAAAATATAGAAAAAATAATAGGGCCCGTCAATGAGCCTTCAGTCCTCTAGTGTTCAACTAGAGCAATAAACCGTAACCCATAACAAAAAGAAAAGGAAAAACAAATGCACGCCTACCCCTCTATCGAATAGTAATTTGATACATCTATTTCGTTTTTCTTGTGGCGACCTGCACCGGATGGATCCCGCCACCTCGGCCATCTTTATTAGGGTGCTTAGGTAGCGGTTGTGTTTGAGTCTGTGACTGCGACTGCGAATATTTGTGTTTGACTAAGCGCCTATCCGAAGAAAACCCTCTGCTTAGAGCCGATTTGATTGTGTCCATCGTAGAAGTTCGGACAGGGGCCTCCCTATCGATGATTGTGATAGGGTCAACATCAACTTTGACAAAGATCGTTGAGAACAGGAATTGTTCGCCCTGGAGATCATAAAGCGGGAGATGACGGTATCCTATGAAAGTTAGTTACCGAAATTAAAGCGCCAAGGGTTTTGAGAACATACCTTGTTGCAGTGAGATGAGTTTGGCAGTGTATGTGGCAATTAAGGTGCGATCACTTGAATCCGAGTTTTCAGAATTATATACCGAGAACCGGACAAACATCAAAGTCTCAAACTTGGTGATGACAGAAAACGACATTTTCTCCTTAAATGTCGGGTGAAATCCATCATCCTTTACGACCTTTGTGCGTCTCTTCTGGGGTGCACCAAGTCCAACCACCCCCTTCGTCGCACTAGCGTCAATTCCCCCTTCGCCCGTTGATGAGCCTTTCTCCTTATCATCGGCGGTAAAAACTTCGACTACAACAAATGGGTCTATTCCTTCATCGGCCTTATGGTCCTTTGGCCTTGGTAATTGCTGCGCAGAGATAACTTCAATCGAGAATTTAACCAGCTTCTTGTCCTTCTTCGTCTTTGCCGCAGCGGCATCGGCAGGTGGATCATGTGTGGGTCCCCGGCCACGAAGCTCTTTTGGCTTCAGAACGTAACCGGTCCTGTCGTCTCCGGCTGCAAACATCGCCTCATTAATCTGAACCCCAAGGTCATAGGTCTGCCAGTTGAGAGCAACCATTTGCACACCGCGACGCCAGAAGCCACTGGGATCAAAGTTTGAAGAGTTGACACGGAAACCCGAAGGGTAAAGACGCATCAGATAGCGGACATTATGCTTTTCAAGCTGCCATTTTTTCTCCGAGTCCTTGCAAAACTTCTCAAACCTCTTCTCTTGGAACGAAAACACATGGTTGAAAGTTTTACTCTCTGTGAACCCATTAGCAACCCAACTCCAATAGATCACAATTTAGGGAAAAGAACTTACCAGGAAGTGAAAAATTCACAAATTTCTGTCCTCTACAATAAACTCCCAAAGCGCCCAGTTCCAATGCTATTTTCGTTGACCGCTCCCTGTCCTTGTTCCTAGGGCCCCCCGGGCCGTCCGAATCGTCCGAAGCACTTGTCCCACTGCTACTTGTACTAGAGGCGCCTTTTCCAGAGACCCACTGCTTAGTCGGGGAGCCTGATAAGCTCCCAGCTGAACGGTTTGCCATCGCAGCAAAATCCTCCTTGAGTAATGCCGAGTCATGTTTACTACTTCCTTTCACTTTGACCAGGATCTTATATTTCAACTCCTGTGGGCTCGGTAAGGAAAATGAGTTTGTGATAAATGGTTCCAAAACGAGTTTTTCACCCAACACTTTCTTAAGGATGTCTGCCATGACAACTTGTTGTGGTATGCTGCAATGAACTTCGAGCGAGAGTATCAAGGGATATGGCGAGGCCAGAAAAGCGTACTTCCCAATAGCTGCAATAACGTCCGTGAAGTACACCTCAGAGGTACCTGTGCGGCCGTGAGTGACTTTTGGACGGCCATCATCCCCATCCCAGCAGTCTATTTCAACACAACGACACCCGTGCTGCAAGGTCCGGATATAACCTTCAATCGAGGATTCACCTGCGACTTGACGTCCCAAGAGATAGGTATTATGGGAGCTTGAGATGAAATATTCGTTCAAAGGGCGATCAAGGCTAAGATTCTCTTGTGGTGTCGATGTGAGGAGTGGAGGATTATAAGAACTTGATAAAAGGAAATCGGAGAACGCAGATATTGTCATGCGTGTATCCTCTAAGTGATCTTCGACGCGGTCTACCGCTGAACGAATAATCCCAGTGACATTATCTGAGCGGGCGCGTTGATGATGTTGCGCGGATTTCCGACAGAATTTGCGAAAGACCTTATCAACATAAACTTTGTCTGCGACGATATCCACCTTTTGAACATCCCTCAAGAAACTCTTAAACTCTGATTTGGTCATTCCTGCCTCTTTGTCAATGACAACATTCTTCCAGATATCTT
This sequence comes from Morchella sp. 2018-W16, assembly GCA_024713755.1. Lineage (NCBI taxonomy): Eukaryota > Fungi > Ascomycota > Pezizomycetes > Pezizales > Morchellaceae > Morchella > Morchella sp. 2018-W16. Next base: position 1,578,132 of record JAMGYY010000008.1, on the reverse strand, counting down.
GGATCTCTTCCCGTTCTTTCAATAGCTGCACAAACTTCTGGAACTCTGGGAAGTTTAGATAACCCGAGTTATCTTTGTCTGCGCGCTTAAAGCGGTCTTTAAGAAACTGGCGAGAGCAATTGATATGGAGACGTCGGCAAAGGCGTTCGACGTCCTCGAATAGGAGCCTTTCGACCTTTGGGGATTGTGGCGGTGTAATAGTGCTTCGGGTAGCCATGTAGTTTCTCCAATGAGCGTCAACAAACTTTTCCCCTTGCATAGCCAAGCCTGCCATCAACTCAGTCCTAAATCGGAGCATCTTCTCCAGAGTTGTAGTCCACATTTTAAAGATGTCAACAGATGGTGCAATAATATGAAGGGTCTTTAATTTTCCGTCCAATTCCGGCTCGGCATAGATGATAGTCGCCCAGCGATCCTCCATCCCCATGGGAACCTGAAACTCTTCACGATAATTCCTCGCATCCTGCCCCATCCGTATCTCCTTTATATCATCGACGTAGAATCTTGAAGACTGCTTTGTAGGGTCCCACGACACCCGTGCATTCTTCACATCGAGCGTAAACATCCTCGAGATCCTCTTCTTTCTAGTCACCCGTGTTAAAGAAACCCCACTCTGTAGCACCTCCGGAACAAAAACCCCCTCCATAATACTCTGTTGGACAGCTGCCACAGACCTACTTCTCTCTCTGCCCGCAGTAGAGCCCTCGCCATCAGTCCCGTCCAACGCCTCAAGCTCAACGGCATCCTCGTCGTCACAGTCAATGTCGTCCCCATATCGACCCGACTCTCCCGCACCCCCGCCTATTCCGTTAAAGCTGTCGCTGCGGTGTCTCATGATCAGGGGCCCGCTTCGTTCGTCTTGATCGTGTGCATTATTTGACGTTCTTCTCCGTAGCTTTTTCGACACTCTCCGCATCAAGCTCGTCTTCGTTGGTGTCTGCAAGCTGGGGGAAACTTGAGGGGTAGTCACAACGCTGGCAGGAGGGAGTGTTATTGGTGTGATTGAGAGGCTCTTGTTTCGAGCTCTTACATCAGGGGAAGGAGTCGGCGAGGTCCTTGGGCTGTGGTGCCACGTTTTTGACGGCTTGGGGCCAGCGGTTCGGTTGGATTCTTCTGGCATTATAGCTGGAGCTGGAGCTGGAGCTGCGAAGCTAGATACAGTTGGAATAATCGTCTCCGTAGGTATTATATGAGCTGTAGTGGGTGAAGTAGAGTCGGTGGAATACGAGGGAGTAGTATCTTTCAGTCTTTGGGTTATAGGTCCAGCGGGATGCGGAACTTCTATCATGTTGCGGTCTTTGGGGAACGGGGCCTCGGTGGAGCTATGTAAAGGGGCAAGGTCGTTCTCAAACGGGGGTGAGGTGGTTTCTATGTTGGGGGAGGGAGCTGTGCCAACCATGATAGTGGTCGACACCGGTACTGGAATTGCTTACGGGCAAGGGGGTGGACTGGTAGGTTTACGATTTATGGAATTGGCTGAAGAAGATGGTTATGATGATGTTATAGATGGAAGGTATGAGCAGCATACGACGGATGGGTGGGGGTGGGGGGGGGGGGGGGTTCTATAACGGTAGTTTAAATACTGTCTGTTGACACGTTCGCAGGTACGTAGAGAAAGCCCTGAGAGATGCTTCTTAAAAGTCCCAAGGTCAGAGTAGAGCAAAAGTCACCAAAAAACAAATGCTCCCCTGGGGCACGGCTAGATTGATTCTCTTTTGCTGGAAAGGTTTTTAATGGACGTCTGTTGCTTGTGCTAGAGTGGTATGTAGAATGTTCTATGGCGGCTGCTGCTGTTGCGTCAGTCGGATGGGATCAGTCGCAGGGGGAAACCTCTGAAAGAGATTGTACTGGCCCAGAACGGTGGAATGGAGAAGGAGGGGGGATCGTGGTCAAACAGTTTCCATAGAGGAGGGGGGGCGCGGAACATCACCCACCTTTTGTAAGTACGCACGTACTGGAAGCTCAAAGGGTCCAACAAATCCCTTCCTCTTTCTCCTCTATCAGGATCTCTCTCGACCTCTCGACGCCCTCTTGCTCAACCGCAACGCAACGTAACTTGACAATGCTGCTACTGGTCCCCTTCTACAAACAAAGCGCAAGCTGCTGATCCGACTGATTACTGATGGTGGAGACAACGGACCTTCACTGAAGGGCGACATAGGTAGGCCGAGGACGAGGAACTTTATGGATGGGATGAGACCAGGCGGGGCAAAGTTACATAGGGGCAGGTTAGGTATGGTGAGTTACTAGTGGGGGGGGGGGGGGGGTTCTGGCTTCTGGGGAGGACGGATTAGTGATTGATATGATTTTCCAATTTACTTTTTTATTTTTACTTTTTCTTTTTTCTTTTTTTGTTAATTTTGGGGACAAACCGCCGCAACCCTCCAGGTACTAGAGCGCGCGGATCACCACCACCATGCCTACTACCGACGACAGCCTCACTTTTACTTAACCAGTGCACCTTTTTCCAGACAGACAGGCAGACAGACAGCTCGAATGGATGATCGAGTGCATTAGTGTCAAGAAGACTACCTACCCCCTTCATGCCCACCCCCCGTGAAAAATTGGATTTACATATCCTGTGGGAATGTATGAATTCGAAGATAAGAGCATGAAATCGCGTATGTATGACCTATTCCCCTTAAGGCCTTGAAGGTGAATCTTCTCCACAGACGACACTGTCAAGCCCGCCAGGCAACCGTTAACAAGATGGATGTGTCGATAGATTAGATTACTTACATACATCGACAACTATTTACGGCTAGTCCGCTTCCCAAAACAGGTGCATACACTGAAAAAACAGCCCTGGGGCATCTCGGAACCATTCTTCCGGTACCTTCAGCTGTCACCTCTCTTCTTTGCTTGTTCTGCGATTTCCTTTTTGTCTCTACTGTCCTTTTTTTTTTTTACAATTATCCATCGCTCCTCCGCTACATCCAACACCCCTCCCTCTCTCCTACCTTTTCACCCAGGGGACCCTGACGGCAAGGGCTTCCTCCTGTAGCAGCTCAAAATAAGTAGGGTCCTACAACGGTCCGGTAAAAGAATCGAAGAGTAAACATGAGATAGTCTTTCCGTTGGCCCATTCTCCCCTGCTGAACTACCCTTCAGATTAAGGCTGAGTCGGTTCAAACATGACTGATCTGTATAATCATCAGCAGCAGCATCATAAGCGCTATGCTATCTGGCCCCCTGACGTCATTAATTGATACTTCATCTCTCAGCCCAGAAGAAGAAGAAGATTAAGTCCAACCAACTGACTGTTGGGATGAAAAAAGGGTAACTTTCATGTGCGAACAACGGATCATTCCCAGGCTTTCACCAGGCACACTAGTTGATTTTAGGTGGATTTAATTATCACCCTCCCTTCATCAATGTTGATCTCCAGCGAATCAGAAGCTATCCCTACGATAGCTATCCCATCCTTTCTTACTTTATCTCTCCTCCACCTGCCCCGTGCTCTACGCCTACTACCTTCATCCTAGTGAAGCTATAGGATGAGAAAGCCCCCCCTCCCCCCCCCCTCCCTTCTTCACTAACATTGTCAAATATTTGACCCATATCACATGATCTCCGGAACACCCTCTCTTCCTGACACAGTCCTTCCTACCTGGGTACTGAGGCAACAGAGGGAGTCACTCGCGCTCTCCTATGTCTTGCAATTCCTCCCTTCAATTGAGGATGATATAGATACATAGACACACATACGTATGCCAGTTTCGAGCAAAGACCACCATCATGTAAATGTATCCAAAAGTAATCGACCCATATAAGGTTGGCCGCAGCGCTTGAGCCTTACAAAGGTCGGATTCGGCTAGCTACAAGCGAAATAAAGAACACTTGGCTACTACTACTGGCGGAAGGGCAGCTCAGTTGGGGTTAGAGTGGTTTTCAGACCCTAAAGTACGTTCATCCCGAAGGTGTAGCCGGGAATGGTGCGTGAATGCGTTGAGTATAGCGGGAGGGAGGGGAGGAGAGGAAGAAGTTTAGGTACAAATCACTACGGTAGCTAGGAAAGCTGGTGTTATCTTTCACACTTTCTCCTTCTCCCCCTCCTCCCCCTCCTCCCCCTCCTCCCCTCCTCCCCCCCTCCTCCTCATCCTACCTATTCCCCGATATTAGCTACCCGTGCTCGCTTTCAAGATCTTCCTTACTATTTACTACATTATATACCAAAAGGATCTACTTACATTCACTCTTACATGCCTACATGATACTCTAACATAACCCACCTGTACTCTATATTCATCCTGTGCCCGATCGCACAATCGCAAATTCTCGTCCAAAAAAAAAAAAAAAACGAACTAGGCAACTAACACTCCCTGGGGGCATATCCCAGCCAAAGGACTCTGTTCCCCCATTGGCCCCCATTGGTCCAATAGTGGCTTGGAAACGTAGCGTGGGTAGCGTCGGATCATCTATGCAACTCCAAATGCGAACGCGCGGCCCGGTTTGGGGCGCTCGCTCGTCAAACTTCCAGGCTTCGAGAAGGTCGGTTCGAAGCTAGCTAAGCTAGTGGGCCCTGCGCAGCTGCGCGTGGTGTATGTGTGGGTGGTTGTTGGGTGGGTTGGGTGGGTTGGGTGGAAACGAAACATGGTTGGATGGAGATGGAGGGCATGGGATGGGAACGAGACGAAACGCGAAAGCACGTGCGAGTATGGAGGGAGGTGGAAAAATGATATGCTGACCGCAGAAATACGGCCCAGGTATGTGTTATATGCATGCTTGACATGAATTGAGCATCTATCTATCTACATGCAAGTACCTAGAATACATGTATTAAGGTAGAAAGGTACTTCACAATCGGTCTACTGTAGATAGATAGATGGGATGGACCGGAAAACGTGAGGGCCGGTAGAGTGCTATCTAGCCTCGAGGAGTAAAGTAGGTGAGTTAAGGCAAAGTCATATATATGCGCCTCAGCTTTCTCTCTCGCCGGGAGAGCTGGATGCCCTGAGTAAGAACTAAATCTAAAGCACGAGGATATTTGTGGCTATATTCTACTCTACCTTGTAATGACTACATGACATCCTATGTCAGTACATATATTAATGCATATAGAAGGCAAGGTAGTACAGTTCACTACCGAGTTGTTTCCGGGGTCGGCATTGTTTTGTTATTTATGACTGGTCGTCGTCGTCTGATAAATTATAAAGTACATGTAATTGATTTAATTGATTTTAATTCGGACATGAAGACAAATACTATACCGCATACCGCCTTAAGTTTGGTACTACATGTATACATGTAGATACATACATGTACTACATTTAGCGCTTAGGATATAGGACATGTAGTACATCTACTCACTCTCTCTCTCTGGCACTCACCATATGTAAGTACATGTACTTGTGTAGTTACTAATACTTACCCTCTCTCCCATCCCCCACCTCATGATACTCAGCCCACCGCTCTCGAATCACACCGCACCCACCGTGCACGCGGTCTACCCTATCCTGGCTGGCTCTGCCCTCGTCCTGTTCTGCAAAACCTCAGCTCTAACCCGCAGCCCATCGACTTTCAAAACCAGGCAGGAAAAAAAAAAAAAGGAAAAAGGAAAAAGGAAAAAAAAGGAAAAAAAGATTAAATCATAAAAAAAAAAAATTATATCGAGAGGAAACAAACATATTACATGTTCGATCTGTGCTCAGTGCACCTCCTCCGGACTCTTCTTCTTATGATAGATGGGATGTCCGATTATAATATAATTTCAATTCATCCGATACGTCATGATCTAATGCCATTGAACCGGTAGGCCGCGCCGCGATGCTCGTCTCCTCTTCTTCGTCGCTCGCGCGATACGATTATGGGGGATCTGCTGGGTTAATTCGGGAATGAAGGTTTCTCACTCTACAACATGTCATGTCCCTACCCGCCCCGCTGTAATTAACCTAACCCTACCCTGGTAGATTAGGTACATACATGTGAAGTATAGATTAGGTTACGTTTAGTGCGATCTTGTGGATTGTGGGAGGGGGAAACAGCCTTCTCATAGGGCGACTGTTTTTTGTTTCTCCCTCCTCCCTCCCCCGACCGATACGGTATGGCTTTCCCCCCTCTGCTGCGTCGTCGACCAGGCGCCCAAATAAACTAAACAAATCCACGCGAGCCACGGCTGTACTTAGGGTAGAGTGCTGACCCTGGTGCTTTCTTTAGAGTAGGCGGGCTATTTGGGTTGGTTTATTCTTGACACCACTCATTGTACATACTGTTTAAAAACAGTCACGAATGATCATGGGCGAAAAAAAAAAAAAGGGTTGCGAGCTGAGACAGTGAATGATGTCGATAGACACTCGCTGCTCCATCACGCCAGCAGCTGAGGAACTAGATTAGCTTTAGCTTTCCCCCGTGTAATCGATCAACTATCAAAACCATGATGTGGGCCCCCGGTTCTCTAGATTTGCTAGCCCTTTCCAAACCCGTATAATCCGACCGCGCATGGCATAGTGTAGCAGCAGATATGGCACAAAGACATAAAAAAAAAAAGGGTAGATCAGTAGGTACAACAACAACAAAGAAGGCAAAGTAAAAAACTATAATTAATTGCGTGACCGCCAGCACCGTCCAATTGGGCTGCACCGGAGGGGAAATATGGCCATGGGCGATGACGATGGTACAGAATGATGTTGGAGAACTCTAGAAGTTAGAAGAAATTTTTTTTAAGAAGCACCAAAACTCAAGCCGCCGTCATGCGCAGACAAATGGGATGCTGGAGGAGAGCCGTGACCCTGCTCCTGAGACTTTCCACTTGAGACTTTCCATTAGTTGGCCATCATGGGCTCCTTCTTGCTTGCCTGCTAGTTGCCTGACCAGACGTACTGTGAATATATGATGATGTATGTACTAGCTAGAGTACTAGCCAGCCAGCAATCGTATCGGCCAAGATCTAGGAACACATACTGCTCCCCTCTACTACCTGCCACAACAAGCCAGGCATCATGTATAGTAGTGCAGTTTAAACCTAGGTAAAACTACCCGTTTTTCCACAGAGCCCGGCCCAGGGAAATCGTACGATGGCTCTCAAATGCTCCGTGACGCGTTATTCTCTTGTCACTGTTCTTGGAGCCTCTTGGTCTCTTGGTAGCATATGCCCGACTCCTCGATGTTACAACTAACGGATAAATTATCGGAGAACCCCGCACCAGTTTGAGGGTTAGGGTTCTTACATTTTGCGTAGCTACATATGAGCAGATACTAAATAGAGTAGGAAGTACATTGTTGGCGGAGTAGATCTGAACGGGAAGGAAGTTAGGGAAGGGAAGGGAGGAAGGGAAGGAGGGGAGGGAAGGGGGAAATATCCTTGCTGGAAATTGAGTGTGCGTACCTACGGCAGCGGATTTGCAATGCAGGTCGCCTAGGGGTGTCGTCAGATATCTTCCGTCGGGAAGTGGAGGTGAGGGGGGGGTAATTAATCCATCCGTTTTTTCTTTCTTCTTTATTTCTTTCTTTATTTTTTTTATACCGGACAGGGGAGGGGTGGGAGGTGGGGTGATTAAAGGAAAGGGGTCATAGACTGTCACTCGTAAGAACGTGAATGTGTGTAGACCGACCACGTATGTGACTGGGGGGAGAGCAACTTAGTACTTTACTTCAGCTATGTCGCCGTAGCTGAAAAGCCTACCCGCTTTACAAAACAACCTTGAAACCGTCTACCAGGATCGCGTTCAAATTTTTCCAGCCCCCGAACTCCGGGTGGGAAAAATATGGAGCTCTCTCTCCACTATTCCGGCCCTAGCTAATTATAAGGCTCTGTTGTGAATTGTGCTTTTAATTTCTTGGTGATATATAGTAGCTCCTACCAAGGAGGATGGATAGATACATGTAGGTACATAACATGTAGGATAACCAATCTACACAAACACCATCCTGGCTACAGGGGTCTCCTCTGTACCTCCTAACAAAAAAAAAAAAAAAAAAAAAAAAGCCAACAGTACTCTGGGCCAGGGACTGAGATCGGGTGCAGCGTGAATCACGATCTGTCACTCGCTTTTCCCACAAACCCGGGGTAGCTACTGGATGCTGCGAAGCTAGGCAGAGTCTTCAGGAAATATACCAAACACACACGCACGGTTACCCCTTTCAATACTACCCGCCGCGGGGTACCTCGTTTTTTTTTTTTTTTTTTTTAAAAAAAAAAAAAGTTCTTGGGATCACACGCGACAGACATACGTACGTATCCGCTCAGAAGGACAGGTAGCTCTTTTTACTTGTGGATACGTACAGCTGCTTTGGCAGTGCTTTTGTTCTCCCTCCATTCCTTCATTCCTTCCCTCCCCTTTTTTCGAACGTGCCTACAGTAGCCCCCCCAGACCCTCCTTGCCTTAACCCCGCGCACACAACAATTGGCACCGTACCAGGCTCCAGCCCAGGACACACCCAGCCCAGTACCACGGCAGGGCCAAGGATTATAGCATGTAATCAATTACATACATCATACACGCATGCATACATACATACCACATCCTATGGGCCGTCAAGCTTGGAAGACCACTCTACATTGGTGCCAGTAAAGCTAGGCGGTCTTGGGCGCGCAGTGTAGGTCCGGAGGTTGTATGGTTCAATGAGAAAAACTTTACCTCAGCCATGATCCATAAATCAAAGTGTAGATTTTCTAGTAAGTGTAACAATTTTTCCTTTTTCTAGTTCTTTTCTGCCTGTTTCTATTAGAAACCGACCGATGCTCCCCGGGACTTACTAAAGACCTATGAATACCTAGAGTATAAAAACATGCGGATGGTTATAGCCGCGTATAGGAATCCTACCATTTAGGTGGAGGAACTCGATTTTACACTTCTCACCGGCTGGCCACTGACTGCTGCCGCCACCGCGCCGTACTTGGATAGGTGTTAAGTCGATACGTCCAAGATCTCACCTCATCAGCCTACATATCAATCTATTCTCTAGGCAGTCTGGTTCAGGTTACACCAGCTCATCACTACCAATAGACAATCCACTAAGCTAGCTACATTTATCTATCTGGGGTAGAAGAGTCAGTTCGCCAGGAGAACCTTGTTCCTCTCCCTCGGTGACCGATGATGATGGCCTTCGGCCCCAATTGTGCCTGGTGCGGTTGTCAATCGAACCGGCCGGCGCAAAAGCCTGGTTTGCAACCCACCATCGTTGCTGAGCTGGCCCCCTTGCTCCTTCAGTGTTGTTTGCGGGGAAGGATGTGGAGGTTGGTGGGTTGGGTTGAGATGGGAATGCTTACTTTCGATGATGGGTTTTTTTGACACTCTACCTAAAGGCTGGTCACGTGTGAGTGAGCCAAAATATCGAGTGATCTTTTGTGATTGCGAAAGACGAATCAACCGGAAAGATTCTATCATTACTATTACTATTACTATTATTTTATAAGTTCATGATCAATTAAGGGTCAATACCTCATTAAGTCCTCTATCAGTCTATCTGAGGCTCAGAAAAGCAACCGCGTTGAATGCGTGTAGTTGATGTGGAAGTACCCATCAGAACTGACAAGGTACTGCCATAGGTACAGATTTAGAATGGAAAGAAGTACCTCCAAGGAGATTAACAAATACCTACATGTATTGTACTCCATACCCAGTAGGTAAGCCCCCAGCTCGGTTACTTCTCCAATCGCGTCGGCTCAAACCTGGGCTCCATGCACCTAGTGATGTGATGTAGGAACAGCAATATCGATCGACAGCCGCCGAAATATTTTTGGGTCTACAGGCTCGAATCGATGATTACATTAGCCCGACTGCAACCGCAACCGCAGCCGCAACCGTTACCATTTTTTTCTACTACCATTACTATTTCCTTTACGACTATTACTAAAGTAGAATACGACCGATTGCGTACGACCGCTCTATTCATGTCCGGTCTGAACTACCCTTGCCTCTCTAAAGTTGGGTGAGTAATTAAGAAGACTAGATATAGATGGCTGCTGGCGTGATTCTGTAACAGTTATCTAGCTATTGATATCTCAGCATGAAATTGCGGGCTTTGAAGGCGTAGCACTTACCTAAAGCGACTACTGGTGGCTTGCATAGTAGGAGTTGAGATCTAGCTGAGACAAAGACTAAGGTACTGGCCTATCTACTCTACTCTGCTCGCGGGCATCCGCACCTCTATCGCGAATTAGCCACAGCCAGAGAGCTGCTACGTAGTGACTCTAGCTCCAGCCAGCTACATACTCTAGAATCTGCTCACACGACCAATAACCACACCCAGCACAGCATAACCTCGTACCTGTATTGCATACCGCAAAACCGCGAGTTTACTACATACTCCAGATTATACATATGCCCCCTCAGATCACTTATCCGAAAATAATCCCTAGCCTTAAATACAAGCATGATCTGCCGGCACATTGTTCCTGAGATCGACCACCACCCCACTGATGGACTCGGACGCGTTTTCAACGAGACTGCAGGCCGCATCCTGTCACGAAGTGAGCAGAGGGGGAAGGGGGGAAAAAAAAAAAAAAGGAAAGAAAGAAGAAGTCCCTGACCTTTAACAGAATGAACGAACAAAGTTTTTTTCCGTTCGATTGTGAATTGGGGGGAAGAGGGTACCCAATGGTTAACGTTGAGGCTAAAGTCACGACTTTATTTTCTTATCTGCAGTAGGGCATGTACCCCTCGTATTAGGTACAAAGGTACACACGTATGGAGAGAGTGGGAACTTCAATTGAACCAGAGGGGTAAAGAGAGAAAAAATCTTCCACTGACGAAGGGAGGAAATTTCATGAGCGCTCGAAAGTACTTCCCCCCCGTACACGTGCACATACATGTACTGTGTATGTAGAAGACTTACTCGGGCATCTCGTTATCGGTGCATGTTGTCAACGATAACCAACCGACTTAGCTACATACCTTTTCCTTCTCTACAGACTTCCAACCCCGCCCAGTCAGTGGGTTGTGTATATAGTGTGTACATACAGTCAACCCCTCAATAATACGGGGGCACTGCAGACAGATTGTCCCTAGATCAAGTGGAGCTCCCCCTCTCCGGCTGTGGATACGGTATGGGGTATAGCTACTCCATCACGCACATAGAGTAGGTCCTTCTAACAGCCGATGGGATACTTAAGCATTGAAGTGCAGGATTAAAATAAAAAATAAAAAATAAAAAAATAAAAAGAATTAAAAAGAATCAAAAAAAAAATTTCCCACGATGCTGCCCGTTCATTGCCGGCAGCTAGCTTCAATAGCCGACGATGGGTAGATATCAAACAAGCATTTATATTAGTTATACGTGCATTGCATGCTTCGCTCGTCGTGGATCATCGGGCGTGCCGGTCGGTGCGTTCTTAATTGCCCGGAGTACTCTGTGATATCGATACCTACTCCGCTGGCTAGCACTCAGTTGACCTGGTTAGCTATGCATGGCTGGAAGTGGAGACAGCAAATACGGCTGGAAATTCTCGTAAATAAATACTAATACTATAAACGTCATGTTGGAATAGGTATAACGGCCGGGCTACGATATGGAGTTCGAATCCTCAAAGCCCCCCAGTATATGTGGGGGGTTTCGAGGTCTGTGGAGACACGTATGCAGGGGAATTGGGTACCCATACTCCAGTACATACCTTGGTCACAAAAGAAGGAGAGGAAGAGCTCGAGTTGGGTCCATGCTCCTACTATAACTGAGAAGGGGTGGTGGGAGGTGCGAATGTATCTGTATCTATCCTGATCTGCAGAAAGCCGGACACGTGCAGGAGGGTGCATTTGGTTGGCGAATAGGGTAGAGCAGGTAGTTAACTATATGCATATGTTATCACTCGCACTTTGCGATTCGCACCTTCGCAGCCGGTATCAGATGGGGTTATATTATAGGAGTGACGTACTTACGCGATTTGGTAGCCCAGTGATACTGTTCGTTATAGTACTGTGGCCGGCCGGTATAACTTATTCTACAGTACTATAGCTGTAGCTATAGTTTGCTTGTCCGTTAGTTCCCAGATTTTAGGTTTCTGGGGTCAATATTTTAATATAATGCTTGTAGCCTTGTAATTGTAGATAGATATGACCCCAGGTGAGTGATTTATGGTGATGGAAAACGAAATTTGTATCAAAACTAGCTAATCAGACGACCTTCACGACCGCATATTTATTTTGATCTGCAAAAGTATCATGGAGTCTGTGTCTCGTGAGTAGGTCTCGAGACTAAATCAAGTTTTGCCCCATCCCGGGACTAGGCCTCAAGTTGTCTTTTTTTCGTGCCTATCACTAGATCCAATCGGTGTTGACCGTCCTGATAGATAATATACACTTGAGGTGGATAATTCAGTATCAGTATCATGAACTTGGGGTAGCTATGATGGTGTTAGTATAGAATCATGATTAGTGTCGACCTAGCTGGGTGGAGGTCGGGATATCGCATCTAAATTTTCAGCGCCCGTATCCCATTGCCATTACTTGAGCTTGGTTATTCGGCCCTGGGGATCCTCTTATATACCTAGCATTAATTGACTTGCTAAGTTATACCCAGTGCTCCCGGGCGTTCTCTCCCGGGACTCGTACCCTATAGCCAGTATATTCTTAGTGCAGTATTTTGACTTACATCTATAGGGAACTATCTACCTGATGCTCATGACCTCTGTAATCCCCACGGGTTGTGTACTATAGGCAAATCTGTAGATTTTAGTTAGCCTATGCGTAGATATCTTCAACCCAGGTGTAGGGGGTATATATATACATGTATATAGTCGTCCCTCCTATTATCCGGGAAAATAGAATCTCCGAGGAAGTACGGTTTCCTATGCTTCCACTCTTCCGAGTGTCGACCTTTCCTTTTCGTTAAAAAAGCGGTTTGAACGCTACACGTAGGTAGAGATCTTTTTTAGTGCGCGGCGGCAGATGCTCTCTGCATTGAGCATCATGCATGTGGCGTGGAGGATTTTTTCCTAACCAGCACCAATGGGTAGAGTATAATATCGATGACGTAGAAACACTTACCTAAAACCTCAATCATAAATCCGGCGGCATGAACATCTAGGGTAGACTATGGATAATCTTTTTTTCTTGTGATGCCCATGCGGGTGGGTCAATGATCGAGCCAGTGATTCACATAAACGGCAATATTTCTGCATACACCCAAGTCCGTGTTTGTGTGCATACACATGGCTGTAATGTATCCAAAATAATAACATCAGCGTCCTTTCGCTTCTAATATCATGCCTAGTCCTACCGGCGTTCCCATCCCATCGCCGGTAAGTGGTGTTATCTAGAAACACAAGAGTTCTTGCTCCCCGATCCAGAAGAAAACTCATAGAAACACTAGTTAGTGGTGATCTGCCACCACAGCCGAACCACATATAATTGCATGTACAGCCAATAACATAATGCTTGTGTTACCAGATGTTGGACTCGACCTTATACCTAGGAAAATCCCCTTGCGGGCGAGATTATTATAGAATCCACTATTATTTTTTGCTCGAGCACTGAGTATATCATGCACTAATATTAGTAGTGTATAGGTCGTTGATTTTCAGCCACAATTCCGCAATGGGCGCCGGTGGTAATTGGTTTATCCTTAAGCTTGTCAACTAATAGGAAAGCATATCGGCTGTTACTTGATATCTTCGATAACAATGTTTTCTGAGGAGCTAGAACTCTCTATGGATGCCCCCTCAGGCCCGAGAACGTTGCCTTTTGGTAGATTTCGTGAACACACCATCCCATGTTCAATCTCCCCCGGGCCCGCTAACAATGGTCAGAACTAGTTCTCTAGTTTGGAATTCTTGCCTTAATGCATATCCTTCAAACAATTGTCTTGACTTACCTTGAGTTAAAAGCAGGGCTCTGTAAGGTTTAGGGCCCGTTTAATTAGTGGACCATAGCAAAGATAACGGTGCTTCGAGGCAGCCACCGAAGGCGTAACGGAGTTCCGTGTTGAAACGGAGTTTTCTAGGTGGTTGCCTTTGTCCGAGTGGCCTCAATAAAACAGCTATAATCTGACCTTGATTTTTTTTGGAAAGCTCCTATCCCTTGCAATTGGACGTATGAGACCATGGAGAATCTCTCTCATGCACTAGCGCCTAAATTCTGGGTGTAAAGGAGTCCGGGTAAGCAGAGCAGTCTCTAGAATACCCCGAATCTGCCATGCCCATATTGCAGAAGCAGGCAAGAATTCCCATCAGATTTTAATAAACCACATAATATAGATTTACATAGGGTCGATACCTAGACCTATAGCTAACGATAGTAATCGTTCTAGTCCTTAAACCTCAAATCAATTGATCAAGGAGACTGATATGTTGCTGCTTAATTGAGTTCTGGGAGGTTAAACTTAGGGCTACTAGCAGCCAATTAGCTAAGATCTTAAGACGAATGCTCTCAATCTCTATCCTGATATTATCTGATCATCTTAGTGGCGCCCTATTCATGTATACATAGGTTAGTTCGTTGATGGAATAAAAATCACTGAGCTTGAGCTTCAGGTGTCAAGGAATATAACCCCATCGACGCTATCTAGCATATTTATATTATGCCCAAAGGCCGCACCGGAACCCAAGGTTACGGCACTACATGTAGCCTAGAAATACAGGGTTAGTTTTGAAGGTTACCCTATATAAGAACTCTCAATGTAGTGTTGGCCCAGTTCATACCTTCTGAACTCGAGCTGTACCTAAACAATAATATAGGTACTTATCGTAGGCCTCGGCCCCATACTAAAGACCAGTACCACTATGACATTGGTTAACAATAAACGCGCGGCGGGCGCCGACATTTCTTATTGCAGTATTGTCTGGTGCGGGTTGAGGAAAGCTTTTAGCGGGAGAGCGAACTGATGAAACTACCCAATAACTGAACCGATGGTAAAAACAAATAAGAGAGAAGGGAAGAAGGGGGGGGAAGGTCCCTCTATAGTTTTGAAAAGAACAAGTGTCTACAATATCGAAGTACACGTACATGTAGTTTGGCAGCTACAGTGAAGGCCAAACGAGTATATAACGCAACTAGCAAAATACGATAAAGAAGCCAAAATCGTCCTCTCCGCCATTTACAATGCCCGTAAAAACCAGCCCTGGCCCCACATGGAAAATTAGCATAAAATCTCCACTAGGGTTAGGGTTACCGGGAATGTCTTCTCTGGACCCATGCATGGGATATCACTCACCTTTTTTCTTTACATCTATCAATAATCAGAATTCGACCCGGCCGTTTCATAGCGGAGAGTCGATTTGCCCATGCCATTTCAAATACACCCAACTCTCCACTCCTAAATCTCTCCCAAATCTCATTTTCCCCCTTTCCCATCCCAAAATACACGAAACCCAGAGCACCTCTAAAATAACCCGCACAACCTATCATTACCCTCCCGGGGAGGCCCCGGCCCGAATTCATCTCCGCCATACCACCCACTCTTCCCCAAGACTCGGCCGACCGCCGGACAGTACAATCCTGACACCTCCATTTTTACCCACCATAGGACTGGGATTGGCTAGGGTGTTTTTTTTTTCCCCTCTTTTTTTTTTTTTCCTTCTCTGATCAGTGTTGTGGTCACTAGGGATCACTCGCTCATTGCTACTGACAAGAGAGCCCCTTGTAAAGCGGAAACTCTAGCCTCAGGTAATAGAGAGGACGTTGTTCGTTAGCTGGAGCAGGGCGGATCCGGCCACGACCCGATCCCGGGGCCAATGTTTCAAGTGATATCACAGTCAAGCCAAGGGGACCAATGAATGGCATGTATCAGCCATTGTACCGTTCAGACCAACGGCGGTAACGAGGAAGATTATCTTATCGGATATAACTACTCGGCTTGGCCTCTTGACATGTCTCTAGATGGCCCTATAGCATAGCATTTATGGGGTGAAATGAAATTTCAATACTCTACGGAGGTAGGTAGTCCAGCTCTCTCATAGCTAACTAGCACGTGGCTCAATAGTTGCTATGTACCTTCAAGACATCATCAAACAGGGCAGCATGTACATGTAGTTAGTTATACGCCCGGCCAAACCCGGCTCAGATTAATTCTCACCGCCTCATTTCCGCAGCCATAGCATAATTTCACTTTCCTCCTCGTCACCGTTACAGAAAAATTATCATGATGATGATATGATGCGTCAACCAACCCATCTTTTGAAATAACGATCTTCTCCCTCTGTCCTTCCGCCTGTCCTGCTTTGTTTGGGCCGCATGACAGCACCTGTAGCCATCCGAGGGGAGGGGAGGGCTTCTCCGAAACCAATTGCCCAGGTAAAGCAAAGCACCCGGGCCCCGCATATTCCAACATATGTACTGCCTTTACCTGTAACCCACATGAAGTGAGTAGTAAAGTCCAACTAGTAAGATATTGGAAACGTAGTATCGCATCGCATCGCATCGGCGCGGACGCTGGCCGCACAGGGAAAGAAAACAAGGGCGCCTGACGGCCAGTGGCGAGCGAGCGTACGGGAGGGATAATAGGGCCAGTTGACCTAGTTAATCAACTAAGGCTACGTTCCACCCTATTGATTCGATTTCGCAAACCGTGCTAGCTGTCCTGCGAGCAATGGGCCGCCAGGTCCGTTGAAACAGTAGCTATGTACGGCGGTAACTAACCCAGCTCAATGTATGTAGGTAGGGCACATATTCATGGAGAATCACTCGCCCGTTTCTGCTGTTTGTATCTTTTTCCTTTCTTTTTTCGTGGGTTCAGCTCAGATGGGGTTAGGAGACCACCGCCCTGTAAATTGATACGGATCATCGGCTAGTCAGTTAGTCGGCTTTCAAACATGTCCGGAACAGAAGGTGATGCCGAGCGCTCGTGCTCGAGAGAGTAAGAGGCGAAACGTCCTAGGCACTCTATTTCGGTCGGATACATGAATACCTGTTATGCGCGCGGGTTAGGTACATAATTCCACGCAGCTGGGTTATCTAGGCACGCATTGCTTGTACCTGTGTAGGTAGAGAATACCTATTAATAATAGGCAGGGTAGAGTATGCACCCTATGGAGAATGCATTAAAAGTGGCTGATGCCCTTCTTCCCTCAGCTGCCACGCTGCCGCTGCTGCACATCGACAACGACCAACTGTCTCGATCCGATTATTCCATCCCGTGCTGCGATTGGCCGCCACGTCGACTCAAAAATCCCCTCTTGAGATTGGGCGTTGGGTGGGGTTAGGCTGAGTGAGTGTGAGTTGCTTTGTTTATGTTAGATTAGAGATCAGGTATGTAGAGGCATGTAGATAGCCTTGGGTGATTCTTTATGATGCAACCTTGGTTATGATGGCAGGTTGTCTTGGTCTTGGGTGTGTTCTGGTTGGCTGGAATGTCAACGACTGATGTTCATTAATTAGCTTAGCTCGTAGGTCAAGTAGCTATGTAGAGCAGGTACAATACATACCTGATACCTGATACAGTACAGCAGTCAGACCTCAGCGAACTTGTTTGTTTCTTTTCCCTCCGGGTCATATTCCTCGATATCATTTAATCACATGCACCACGCCCCATCAGCCCAGCTCGGAGAGCGAGGCCCATATCGAGGAGTCGATTAGAAACAGATCATCTACATTACATCCACCGCACCAGCAGCAGGAGAGCAGGGGCCAACAAAACACAACTTGTGCACAAACCACCTTGAGACCTTGACATGACAGGTCGCTAAGCTCACAAAATCAAGATTCGGCAATCCCACACGGCGAATTGGGCATCTTCTTTGCCACGGGCTATTATTCCCTATGCCTATGTCCCCATGGTCCATGGCCCATGGCCCAGGGCGCAAGCTGCTGTCTGTCTGTCGATCCCGTTTTAATTGTAGATCCCGTTGCTTACTGCTTTATGCTGGCCTGCCTTGCCCGTTGCGCGCGACTCACAAAACCCACTAACTAACCCAGCCTAACAGCTCTTAACACCCGCCGAGAAAACTCACTATCCATTTGTTCCATGCCCCTCATACATCTCAATCATCTACATATGCCGCTCTCATGACCATGTTTCTCGATGAGCCCCGTAGGGAAGCTAGGGGGACCCAGGAAGGGGGTGGATCCAACGTATAGCTAACCCATAGACAGATAGATACGAACTATCATATCATAGGCATGCAACGGCCGGGCGGTTGATCCAGTTTTAGCTTCCATTTTTATTTTTTAATCTGGTTTTTGTTTTTATTTTGCCTTTCCAGTTTGCCTTTAGGAAACATCTCGCGACGACGACGACGACGACGACGACGACGACGACATGCACTAGGAAGAGGTGATACTGAGATTGTTATATGGATATATAAAATAGGATGATATAGTAGAGCTAGGGCATGCATAGAAGAGTGGTACTAATTTTGCATCAGATTCTCGTCATACAGCCAGGCCAGACAAGCCCAATGCATGTCCACTCCCTCTCTATCGGTCAGTCAGTCGTGAAAGTGTAAGTTATAGTAAGCCTGAGAACCGGGTTTGGCCTTGACGAAGATCGTAAAACGAAAAAGAAAAGAAAATGGGTTAAATTCACCAACAGGAGTAAGGTGTCTTATCCAGGTGAATGTCTGTTAAGACACTACTTCCGTCACTGCTTGTTGTTATTATTATCGCAACCAGAATAGCAATCAATGTATGCGCGGGATAACGACCGCCGAATTGGTTATAGTTTAGATATGTGGAGCTTTCCCAAGTCTCCTCTGGCTAAGCATGTAGTCTCTCGACAATATATCCACCATCCTTCATTAATCTCATGCGACACCGTATATGTAGGCAGGATGATGATGACGATGCATATGATTATGATGGATGACTCCAAGTGCAAGTGCAAGTGCAGAAGCCCGACGACGAAGAAGAAAAAGGGAAGTGGAAGATGAAAGATTCATCCTTAACCAACAAAGAGCAGGAGCCCGTCCGTTCGATCGCCAGTCTGTTCGTTTCGTGGCGGTGTCCTACGTATTCATGAGCACTTAATTGTATACAGCGGGAGTAACCCGTTTGCCATAACCTGTAGGTACCTTCGTAGATGACATACATTATACCCCCCGTAACAAGCTAGCCTGTATGATATGGATGGAGTAGCCTCTTGGCATTGACTGATAGCTGGTTCATGGATAATCACTCGTGGATTAATCCATTCACGATTGTTGACTAAAACCATAGACCACTGATATGATCGATAACCGTAGCTAGCTAATTAAATGTAGCATGTCAGTAAATTCACCATCTTTCTTGTTGCTCCACTGATCGCCCTGCTGCTTGATGCTGCTCGGCGGCGGCGGCGGCAGTGGCATATAAGAACTACATGTAATGTAGAATTAGGAGGGAAATATATATATAAATACATGTATATCAAAAACAAGCACGAGAGGGAAGGAGAAAGCATGTCAGCTCATTTTACCGGCTTAGCCTCACTCATGCCTACTTTACTTTTGCGATGTGCAATGTGAAATATTGTGCAATGAGAACTAGGAAGGAAGGGAGATTAAGGGACCTCAACCTCCAAACCATAACTAATGCAACCAGCAGTATCAGCAGCTATCAGGCAAGCATTAAGTGAACGACCAGCGGTATCCAAATCCCAATAGTGCACGGTAATAATAATAATAATAATAAATAAATAAATAAATAAATAAATAAATAAATAATAATAATAATCAACAACGGCAACAACAACACCTCTTCTCGCAACTTCAGCGATAACAGGTTCATGTCGATCATCAGGCTCATGCTTCAACGGATGCCCGCTAGATCAATGATGGAAATACGAACATTACCTCGTTCTCGTTGACCCACAATCATATCACGCAGGCCCACCTGCCTGCTTTGCCCATCATCCAATGGCTCATCCTTGTAAAATGCCAATCGAATCATATCATCAAACGCGGCTACTTCCTTACCTTTGAGAATTACTTTTTGGGTTGACAAATCACTGGTACTTCTATAACCCCATTTAATGGATGGATTGGGGATGTGGAGCGTGTATCAAGCAAGCATAATGCATAATAGGTACTTTGCGCAAAAGACTCCAGAGTCTTTTTCCACCTGTATTATTGGCTGATGAGAGGATCGGCGCCAATCAGGTTACCGGGAAAAGACTCTGGAGTCTTTTGCGCAAAGTGTCTAATAGGCGAAGGGAGGGGAAAGAAAGGCTACAGCCTTGTTGTTGTCTGTCAATCAGTCAGTTGGTCAGTATATACAATACATACCACGGCACTGTTTCCGAGTCAAATAAGCCACAGGAATTCAGTTGTGTCTTGTTACACGACCTGCATAATAATACTACATCCTTCTTTTTTTTTTTTCTTTGCCCTGCCCCGCGGGTGGCAGATGGGTTAGTCATAATCGATTTAGATTCCAAGAAACACCCATTCCTCGTAAAACATGACGGGTTCGAATAAAAAGGATCAGGTGAAAAAAATGCACCCGGTAAGTATGGTATACGGCGCCCAGCTGTGGTTTTCAGGTTTTCGTTTTCGCCCGCGTCCTTTTATTACTTTTCTTTTTTATTGCTCCTCCGGCCGGGAAGTTAGTTACAGGCAGGCCCAAAAAAGAAAGGAACCGCAAGGCCGGTAAGCAAGAGTAAAGGGTGTATGTATGTAGATCAACCATCCCAAACTTAAGCCCAAGGATTATTGACGGGAAGCGGAGCGGTCCACCATATGAATCAAAAGGTAAAAGTAAATAGAGGTAACGATGCCAGGCAGCCCTTAAATGATGTTTCAGCAAATAGATAGGCCCCACTACCGCCATGCATCTCACCCACCAATTGATTGGCAAGGAGGGCCACGATTTCAATATCGAGGAAACCAGTTAACCGCAACAGAGGAATAAGAAAATAACCCCACCACAGGGGTACGGCATGCACGTGCGCTCTGCCTTTTTCCTCCGCCGTTCGACGATTCGACGTTTATTTTGTGTTTTACGATTCGATTAGCCTGCGTTGCATGCGGCCTTCCATTGGTCCACAGCACACCACCGAAGACTCCGAATCTGAGTTTTTGTGATCTTGATCTGCGCCCAGTGTTTCTATTAGCTCTTAATTATGTTCTCTAAGTTCATGAGTCCTCAGGACGCTGGAGAGATCAAGCTAGTAGCGCCTTCGTTTCATTAATTCCTTTTTTTTTTGAGGATTTCCCCGCGTGCTCACATTAAATTTCTTGATGTTTTTCCTTCTTCCATTATTATATTTAGTTTTTCTCTCTCCCTTTCTCCCCCTCCATTCTTTCTGCAAAGGATATATTGCTATCATTTGTTTGAGTCAATCAAATCAAAAGCCACGAGCCCAGATGTCCGTCCCGACCAGTAAGGGAATATCATGAGTGGCGGCGAAGACATCCACCACGACCACCGCCCCACTCACTCCTCCACTCACCTTGCTCGTAAGTTGTTTTGTTATTTATTTGTTTTGCTCACCTTTTTTTTTTTATCGTTGTTCCTTTTTCTTCGAACACGTATTCTACCCAGCAGAGAGCTAGGGTTTTAGAGTAGATGCGATAGATCAGTCTTTTTGTAAACACAACCCGGAACAACCCTTTCGAGATTACACTCATGCTCACTCACTCTCACTGGGGCGTAATCTATCGAGGCCTTTTTTTTTGTGAGCAAAGGTGAGTGAATTAGGTAGGTAGCTTAGGTGTGTAGTGGTAGAATTAGAAGATGTGCATGTAAACAAAGTAAGTAGATTGTTGGCCATAGGTGGATTATGTCTCACCCAGTACCGAATTATCCCACCACTTCTCCCATCTATTTTTACGCCCCCTCAACCGGGCGCGTTTCAAATGCATCTATCACAGCCTGTCACTCGATCGCGGGGATTATCTTCCTCTTCCACAACCCATCTTTTCTACATATTCACATCCCCAACCCGACCAACCGATGTTTGTAGGTGTTTCGAAAGAACATAAAGATCCTGGTCGTGGTCGAGGACAAAATCTCGAATCTCGATCGAGTATCGAATAGAGATGAGTAAAGCCTATCAGGATCTGCGAGGCAAGTTGTATTTAACCCAGCGCAACCCGGTCAAGGAGTCAATATATCGACAGCTTTGCCCAGCTACTTCCAACTTGGCCACCAGCATACATGTAGACATAGACAAATACATGTTAGATGTATGAAAGTAAGATAACATGGTATGTCAGTACCCCACGAAAGGCACAGCCAGTAGAGTGACAGCATCCATCCATCCAGTCAATCAATCAGCCAGTCAGTCAGTCAGACAGGCAGACCGTCCCCGACCGGCAGACAAAACCTCATAAAGGTGATATTGCGTGATCCGGTGCGCCGCGCATAACTTCCTGTCCAGAGAGGAGTTACTGCACCCACACACCATCCAAAGTAGAAAATGAAAAAGAAAAGAAAACGAGTAATATGCGCATAAAGCTTGGTTGTCAAGACAAAGGCTATCCTAGAATAGGTAATAAGTATATCTCCAGTAGTAGTCGGACCAAAGTAGTGTCGAAGACCCCCGAGATATTCTAGCTACAACGTCCAACCACCGTATGGCTGTAGCTACCGTGCATATATCGGGCGAGTGGTAATCGCCGATAGCGGAAGTGGGGGAAGTGACATTTATATGTATCGGTGTAGAGTGCTCCATGTGTACATATCTTTTTTTGGTCTAGGTACTTTTCTGTAGACTCGCATAGTGAATAATAGTTGCTGCACGATATCATATTAATGACTCTTGGGTACTCCGTTTCCCTGCTCAGCGAGATCCCTATTGACCGAGAATTGTGGCCCTCCACCACATAAAATCTGGCTGCCGAGCCTGCAGCTAAGAAATATTTGTATGTGAATCTTGCTGAGCAGGGAAAACGGAGTACTTTCATTTTTTTCCCCCTTCCATCCTTCGCTGCTTCTGCCGCGTGTAGCTGGCCCTCCTATTGTTATTCCTTTCTGTAATTTGCTGTTCTGCTGCGGTCATTAGCCCCGAGTTATAGTTCTCTTTTAACTAGTATGTCTTATCCTACTCCATGATCGTATGAGTTGCTGGCAGCATATCATGCATCACTTTACCTAGACTCCTAACTCTACTCTAGTGAGTTTAAACCCCGAAAATACGGGGACAAACCAGTCAGTGTGATATGTCGCCATTGCGGTTTCCAGGAGCGGTAAAGATCCGGAGGAAAAGAAAAAAAAATTCTCACGAACTCTATGATATGATTTAAATACAAAGCTAAGGTAAGGAGTGAGAAGCATTGGCATGAAATTGGAGAATGAGGAAGGGAGGGATGCGGCGAGTGAGGGAGGGACGGTGCAAGATATCATGCAGAAGATAAACCGCACAGCGCGCACATGTAGGTACTTTACGAGATACTCAACACCACCAGAAGAAGAAAATATACTTTACCTACTTTACTCTACTCTGCAGCGCAGCAGCATGTCATGTACCTCTAGAGTACTCTATGATGGATCGGAACATTCCCTGCTGTCCACGAGATTGACGGATTACCCCTCACTGTTTCCGTTGCATGCGTTGTAGCATCCATCCACGGTTATAATTTTATTATTATTATTATTTTGCTTGCTCCTTCCCTCCCTCGACATACATATAAAATTCCGGGAAATAATATCATTTCGCTATGCACTCCTTACACGACATCAACGGATAGAGTGCATAGAAGGGAGTCCATGTAATAGAGTAACGTACTTTACAGTTCAAAGAGGCGGGTGGGCATGCGTGGCCGAACCGACCCTGACCCGACCTTACTTGGAGTATTATCTTTTCTGGTATCGCTCGATCCCTTCATACCAAAGATTCATAGGCGGCGTAACTGTCGCCCTGGGCCTTGCGAGTACAGTATGTGGATAAGGAAGAATAAGTAAAGTAAAGTAGACTGACCATGTATCAGACCCTTTTGCTGTGGACCCTGTTCGATCGGGGTCACCTTGTAACAAACGGTTGCTACATAATATATCGCATCGCACAGTGCAGCGGACGTAACAAGCTTAGCAAGACGAACCAAAATAACAGGTCCTACCTAAAGTACAGACCATTAGACCGTAGAGTAGGCATCAGGCAGGGTTCCGGTAGGTGGGTAGGTAGGGAAATTCAGGCGAATAAATCTCGGGTGATGACATGTACTTACTTGCACCTACATACCCATTCTAGGCAGTGTAAATAGAGTAGGTATGTACCTGGGGTACTTTCCCCAAGTAGACAGTCAGCACTCTAGAGTAAAGTACCTAGAGTACCCAGAGTACCTACTCTATGTACCGGTAGTTTTGGTAGGCATGTACCCCCCCGCGCGACGATGGCACAAACAGGAGCAAGTGAGTAAGTTAGCAAGTGATCAGTGCCACAATTTCCTGCAATGGGGCCATCTCAATCCCCCCCCCCGGTGGCGCACTCCGCGAGGTAACCACCAAGACCAGGGTTACTGCGAACTAAGGTAAAACGATTTATTCATAGCCGCGTTAATTGGTTAGCTAGATGAGCAGGAGTGTGGTGGTGGTGTTGGACACAGGAGAAACAAAAATTATCCGACGACGAAGCCCGCCGTACCCCATGCCATGCAACAAAAAAAGTTCAGCGCCAGTTCGTTAATAGAACTTGCAAGCGAAGGGCCAATAACCAACTCAACCTGAAGTTTTCCCGGATCCTTGCGCAAAACAAGGTTCAGGCGCTTGGGCATTGGGGAAAACGTGCAGTGCAGATCGCAAGGGTCTTCTCTGGAATTGAAATCACAGATGAAGGTGGGAAGAGGAGGAGGAAAAAAGGGCACTTGTGAACTGAACCTGTCTCTCGTACCCCTCTAAGCCATTCTTGGTACTGCATATCTGACCTACATGCCGAACGTTGATAGAGTAAAAGTGGCTTCTCTCATCAAACGGTCGCTGATCAAATCTGTTTTTGTGTCCCGTCCCAATCAACCAAACAATTTGCCATCGAGTGTCATGAAAGTGCATCACGATCAAGGAGCAGAAGCGCACCATGAAGATTACGCAAAAAAAGTGACCACCAACCACCAACCAACCACAAACCCCCCTCCCAGTCCTACAAACGTTGCTCAGATCCGGCAATCTACACAAGTTTCTGATATTTGTGTTTCGTTTGTTATGTTCATATCCACAGCCAGCGGCTGGTTACGTTTTGGCGTACCGGAATCTTCGGAAGAAGGCGTTTTTATCTTTTTCCTTTTCGGTTTGGCCCAACTCTAAGATTGCACTTTCTTCTTCCAACATGTTCGTCCTGGTTGAAACCTCTTTGTGCTCCCTTTTTTTCTATTTTTTTCTTTTCTTTTTCTTATCATCATCAGTTCCACCACGAGGAAAGTTCATGACCGACCGGTCGGGCGATCCATGTCTTTTTTCGACTTTTCTTTTTTCCATCACTTTTCTTTTTCCTTTACCACTTTTGCACCTAGCGGATCATGATTTAGCTTGTAGCTTGGTTGGGTCCTAGTTCCCGGCCCCCCAGCTCGTTAGGCTGGTGGAGGGGACAAGTTGGCTGCTCGGGGAGCAGGCTCGGAGACAGGCGATGACGTTTGATAAAACATGGCAAATTAGCGCCTCACGAGTCGAATCGGTTTTCTGGAAATTTTGCCGGCGGCGGGGTCCAGATTTCCAGATCCCGAGTTGGGTATTTCCATCAGACCTTCCTTCCTGTGGGGGCGAACCGAGTGGGTTATCTAAGGAAACATATCCTTGACCCTAGCTTACCTGGTGGAGTAGACAAATAAGCGAAGCTTGCTTCGAACACAGGCTGCAGATCTTGATGGACTAGACCTGGGCGGTGATAGGGCGAGGAACCAGGGGCACTCTCTGCGAGAGGGAATTCTCCTCCTCGTGGTACGGCGGCGTAAGTGATCCTTAATAAGTGGATTAATATGCGTACTTACTTGCCGACGAGATCTACCAGGAAGCAAGCCTTGATTGACATTGGCTGGTCAGGTTGTAGGTGAACAGAGCCTGGGGTGAATGAGTGATCAATGATAATTTGGTGAGAGACTGAGTCGGAGTACTCTACTAGGTAGCATGTACCACCTAAGCTGGGACGCCCGTCCCCAACTCTACATATCATCCATCGCCAGTGTGATACTGTAAAGTGGCTCATGTATATTTCGAATTCAGCCCCTAGCGTCCTTCAGCCGTCATCCTGCATTGATGCTGTTGTCTGCCCGGAATTGGGCGCGAGTTCGGAAGGTATACAAAGCTAAAAGGCAAGGAGGGTATTTGGATTATCCTTTTTGAGATCACACACAATTGACATGGAAACCCCCAATTCAACTCGTGGATGGATTGACGGTATGTAGCACAGAAATTAACTGCCTGTCTGGCTATATCCATATCTGTGGCCCAGTCAGTCATCAACCCATACCCGGAGCAGGAGTAGCAGCACTGCAAAGGCTATACACAGTATGTGGGGCAGCTCTTTTATTACCGTATGTATGTGAGATTTTGTCCCTGGGCCTCGGTGCAACCTGTGAGCCTGAGCCTGAGCCTTAAGAACACACGAGAGGGAAAGTGAGAGAGGAGTGAGAGAGCAAGTTACGCGTCCTCCGATTCGTCCGCGATCGAGTTAGATCAGTTTTTGGGTGTCACTTACAAGTGATAGCCAAATATGCCTCTAACCACCTATTTCATCACCAACTAGCGCCCCACCACGAGAGTTTTCTGACTCTGGACTGGTACCCAGTCACATACAGGTGTCTCCTCTCCCTGTCTTCCTCTGGAAATAAAAAGCAAAAAAGAAATCATCCGCGTCATTCTGCTGCATCTTCTCCGCTTCAGACCATGTGTTGGCTGTTTTGGAAATATAGACAAAATTGACTACTATTGGTAGAAAATTGGGCTGTCCCGGCAATCTGGCTGGGCGTCAACCTTGACCCACAACTCGGCTTTCTGATCGTGCGTCCGTGCAGCATCATCCTCGCGACTTACTTTCGTTGAACCGCATCGTAGTTAGAAGAGGACCAACTATTTTGGAGCAAGCCTTGTCCGACCAACCACAGAAGAGGCTTGTGACAAAGACAATCCTGGGTGGTCTAGGTCTTGATCTGTTTTTTTTTTTTTTCTTCCTCCCTGTGCTAAGGGAATACTTTTTTAAGGCCTGATATTCGTTTTTTTTCTTCCCACGATGTCTGATCATATGCATCAGAACTATGTTTTCTCCCACTATTAGTCTCATAAACAGGACCAAAAAGTTATTATGATTGTGCTGACCGTCGTTTTCAATCGTAATCACAATAATAACAACGAACAGAAAAGAACAAGACAAGTAACAATAACAAGCACTGAGCATATCATGCAGCTAGGCAAGAAGGCAAGAAGTGAGGAGAGAAGCTGTTGCGATCCAATCTGCCATCATGCCCATAACAAAGACGAAAAAAAAAAACATCATCTCCGATCCATCGATTATATCGGCTTCGAGAGAGTAGGTACATACATGAAGTTAATTAAAGCAGGAGACAGGAAGGGATCATCACCTTATCCTTTACCTAAAATGATTTATTTCCTTTTTTGTTCCAACTTGTTCTTCGTATTTCCTCTCGGATGTTCCGTTTCACATCAAGTATTTAATATTGTTTTGGGATAAGCGGAATATCGGTTATGGGCACGACGCGGGGGAGAAGCAAGCGAGGGAGGATGGATGGATGAGTTATAGATTAGTAGGTATATGATAGGGAGAAGAAGAAGAAGGAGGAGGAGGAGGCAGAGGCAAGTGACAGACAGCAGCGGTGAGGGGTCCGCCAATGTGCATACATACGAGGACGACGACTACTCCTCTACCTTGAAGGTAGGACGGTGTATGTACCCTACATACTCTAGGTACTCTAGATACAACACGAGCTCGTGGGGTGCAAAATAAAAAAAAATAAAAAAAATAAGTGTTCGGGAATATCCATGCTTCATCTAGACGCATGGCGTTTTTGAATGCTTGGACGACTTTGCTCTAACTACATGTACTTACACAGGATGGGTGGTATGTAATGTAGGCTATTGTAGGATTTGCGGTAAGTATCACCAAGAGTAAATAAAGCACTGTCATCCGCTTGCCATGCAGTTGAACCATCGATGGATGATGGGTCTGCTACCGTCTCGGTATTATTATTTGTAGGTGAAACCCAACGGGATTCTTTCTTCAAGCAACCCCCCCATCCCCCCCCATCATTACCCCTACCCTACTTGATCATGTATGTACATGTATGTGTGTATATGTATGCATGTAGGCCTATCAGACTGATCTATCGTTCACTGCAGCACCCTTCTTTTAACATTGATACCCCTGCACATCTCCACACAAGCCATGATCCCACAATCCACCCCAAATCTGGCCCCCTGCGCCCTGCGCCCGTTTGCTTCATGACGATTGGAGATGCATGCCCGGTAAGGTTCGGTGACGCTAGGACGCAGACAGCTTAACTACCCGCTGTTCCATCCACCGTTCCTACCTCCTACCTGTATACTTTATGTATGTGTAGCCGTGCAGCAGTTCTCGCTAACTCGGATGATGGAATCTTGTCGGCGGTCGATGCGCCATCCATCCACCATCCACCATCCTGGCTCAGGAAGTTGGAAGTCTACCAGAAGGAGGTTGGAGCCTCGTCCTGATATGCCTGTCTCTTTTGAGGTTTCCTTTCTGTGTCTCTGTGTCCCCCCCCCCTTGAGCTACATAGATGTTGTGTCCCTGTTCTTGAGACTCAGTCTAAATTATGAATACAGCCGTTCACGGGGTTTTGACGAACAAGGGGTTGGGGCCAATCAAAATCATTATTCGTAGGCGTTGCTACAGAGAGAGATTCGCCAAAACCCGTGAACGGCTGTACCCTAGTTCATATACTACATGATACATATCCACACTAATTACTTCATCTATGATTTCCGGTACCCCTCCCATGATATTCTAGAGTTTACACACCACGCCTGCCTGCCTGCCTACCTAGGCAGGTTGGACACAATTCATCCATCTATCCATCCATCATCCATAACACACTCAAAACTGAACTATGCCATACCATACTATCATCGTACATTCTGTGTCTGTGTCTGGTCTGGTATCTTCTCCTCCTTCTCCATGCCACATGTACGGCCTCAGTTCCCGCATATGTCGAGCGTCCCTCCAACCAATTTCCATTCCTTCCAACAGGAAGTGTGGGCTGCAAACCTATCCATCTGTTTCAGCCGGCATTCTCCCATCGTCGTCTCTGGATACCATGGCGGGCTACCCTGCCTAACAGGAAGAAGAAGATATCATGTAGAGCAATGTAGCATCAAGCAACTGCTTCTATCTATGTTACATGATGTTGCTGCTGCTGCACTTTCCCACACGCGAATGCGGTACGTACGTATCATAATCATAATTTTACCCCATTCCAAACCAACCAAAAGCCTTCAAGCCTTCATCTTACAAATTTACCACACGCCGTATATGTACGTAGGCCGGTAGGTAAAGTAAGGTAGGCAGGCAGGCAGGCAGTCAAGCAGGCAGAACGGATTGTCTAGTTTTTTTTTTTTTAAATGATATCCTTGCCATTGCATTTTTTTCTTTTCTTTTTTTCCATTTTTTTTTATTCCCAACACCATGTACGTTATTCAAATCCTGATACTTTACATGTCTCCGCGGGAAGCCGCCCATTTGCACGCCATCAAAAATGTAGTTGAACTTCTCCATGCCTACTGAATCGAGATCTTTCAGCCGCGTGCATGATGGTCTTTTTTACCAAGCGTCCCACACACTGACCCTCCCATCCATCCCTCTTCTATGGAACCCCCAGTTCCCCGCCCCATGTCTTACTAGTCAATAGCAACTACATATTCAAACTACTCATCGTCACTTAGACACCTCTTTATTATAATGACCCGGCACCCCCTTTCAATTTCCGTTCCGCCTCCCCCTCCTTTGGGTTCTTCCGTGCCCCCAACCCCAGAAGAGTGTTTCTCTGGTCAGCCGCTTCACCGTGCACATGTGGCTTGGGATCTGAAGCTACATATACTACTTATCAGTCCTCCTCCTCTTCCCTTCTATCACTATCGTATCTCCATACACACCCCCTCCACAGTCCATATCTGCCAGGAAGAATATCATCATCATCACCATCATCACAACCATCATCAATACTCACTCACAATACTTCATTGAATTGTAAGTTCATCGAATATATATATATATATATATATAAGATCATCTTTTTAACATTGCTTCAGTAACGCCCCAACCAAAAACCATATACTCATAATGTCTTCATACACCACAATGGATGAGTCTTTCACAAACGAGAACGAGATCTATTACGCAAACTCAAATTTCTCAAACTACCCAATGTTCTCAGAGCAGGAGCTTTACTGCTTCCTGCCAACCGAACAGAATGCATATCAGGATGCGGGTGCAAGGGCAGTGTACCCACAATTTGCGACGGGATATTACGACAATAGGATTGTCCCGATGCAGGAGTGTTATTCAATGGGGGTTCAGGATGGATATATGAGTGCGGAGGAGGATGCCTTCAGTTGCCAACCCAGCCCATTTCTCGAGCAGCAGTACCCAAGATCTTCTTTCATGAGCAACAATGACTGTGCATCTCCAATCACCCCCTCAGGATCGCCACTTGCATCAGAGATCGAATACTACCACAACTCAGTACCTTCATTTATACTTGTCCCCGGGTATCAAAATGACCAGGTCCAGGACTACGGCTATGGAGTTCCTGCAGTTTTCAATGTCCCTTCATTGGCCAGCAGCGTCAGTAGCACCCAGGATATGGTTCAGGATTCGCCTTGTCTGTCTTCGCCAGCATTGGGCAGTCCCGGATCTGACGACGAGGAGGATGAAGAGGAGTACGAAAATGACATGTCCCTCCTGCCCAACCAGGGTAACAAGGAGCTCCGGGGAATGGGACTATACGACTCGCCTCCGGATCTTCTGTACACCAACTGTTCCACACCTACAGGATGCTCACCTGTCTCGCCTCATGCCACTTTGGGAAAGGGATTGGTTTTGGAAAGGAGTTGGTTACCGAAGAAGGGGAAGGTTGAGGAGGAAGAGGAGGAGGAGGAGGAGGAGCCAATGATGTATGATGAGGAGGAGTGTGGAGAGTGGGATGGCACTTACCAGAGCACCTTCCAGCCACAGTACGATATTTCCTTTTATGCCTCTCAAGCCAATAGAGCGTGGTAAATATTTTCTTACTTCTCCTTTCCTTTACTGTCTATTATACTGGGTTTGGTGGTTTTTGGCTTTTTCTTGCTGGGTGTTCTGTCTTATACATTTTTGCGATACACTGTCTGATATGGGTTCTGGTTTGGCTTTCTGTTTGTTTTTTTGCTCATGGGGGGTTATCTGTTTTGCAAAGAGGATTTGAGTTGTTTTTCCATACTGAGCTTACACATGCCTGTATCACTATCACGACTTTTCTTTGTCCATTCATTCAGCGTTTGGTGTTAATCGGCATTTTGGGGATTACTTTCTTCTTTCTTACTGGGCGGTTTTTATTTTTTTTACATTACCCCTTTGTCCAAAAATTCATGGGGTATCTTAGCACGGGGAAAAGCATCTTTCCTTTACTTTGCATTAGTATTGGTTTTTTAGAAGCCAATTGTACCAATATTATATACAACCCACATTTCGAAATTCGAAATTGTGTGGTGGTGGTTTCAGAGAAGAATCATTTATGAACATCGTCACGGCATGCGAGGAGTTCCAAAATAGAGGGCGTTTTTTTTTTTTGCTGGTTTCATAACATGGCATAGAAATCCTTTTTTTTTCTCGCACCCATGATTTTTATTATCATAATCAAATTTCCACCTATGCACACTACCCACATGCGTGCAGTGCAGTGCAGCAGCAGTATAGTTCAAGGTGCAGTTTCCTAGTATTAGTTTTTTAAAATCATTTTTTTCGGACTTGCTTTTTTGGTGGTGAGGGCGGGTAGAGTACGAATAATGACGATGATGGGGTGGTTTACAGCTGGTTGGCTGGCTGGTTGGCTGGCTGTCATCATATTAGCTCTAGTCTTAATTAGCATATATGGGACTCGAGTTCACTTTTCGTTGGTTCGTTGTCGTCGTTGTCGTTGTCGTCCTCGTCCTCGTCGTCGTCGTCGTCGTTGTTGTTGTTCGTCGTGTTCGTCGGCAATTATATTTCACTTTCCACTTTCTGCATGTGATTATTAACGATTTCATAGGTAGTAGGCCTGTAGTTGATACCTGATACCAGGAATGGTTGGCTAGTTAGCCGGGGTTTCATTTTTGTCATTTCGCACCTCTTTGGATGGACAGACGTACAGGCAGGACGCATGGTTAGAAACGTTCCGCTACGTTACGTTACGTTACGTTATGCTACGGGGTAGGATATGGTTATGTATCACGAGTTAGTTTGGTTTTAATAAGTACATCATTGATACTTTGCTTGCTTGCTTGTCTGTCTCGCGCCCAGTCCGTCTGTAGTTGATGTCTGGTATATGATTAGAATCAGATAGATTAGTCTGACTACAACCTACCCAACATCGACATCATCCATCATCACCACCACCACCATAATTATCACCACATCTACAACAACAACAACATACAAGCAATATGGGGAAGCCGGGCGTATGCGCGAACGGATAAGTGCTTGATCAAGGAAGGAATGGAACTACATGTACTTAAGAGTATATATACTATAGATAGAGGGATTAGCACAGACAAGCAGAAGGGAAGGAAAGTAATAACAAGAATAATAATTAAATACATGAAGTGCGCCAGTGTTCCTGGAGTACATGTACTTATAGAGAGAGATGTGCAATGATACTCCCTTCCTGCCTGACTTCCTGCCGGCCTGGATGACATCCCCCCCCCCCCTTCCCCTCCCTTAGAAGTTTGATCATTACCTCTTATACAATCTATGTATAAATATCTGATCGCGATCAGATCCGGCAGGACATATCCCACATTCCTCCGCTAATATTATCACTTTAATAATATTACACCAGCTCCTGACATACTACCTACCTAGCTGGCTTGTATAGTAGGGTGCTAATGTAGTATTAGTTATTAGTTATTGCTCCACATCCGTACATGATAAAGTCTTACCCTGCTTCTTGTCTTGTCTTGGTCTTGTCTTGGTCTTGGTCTTGCAATGTAACCTGTTGGATCGATCACTGTCCCCCCCCCCCCCCCCTACTGTAGCTTAAGTACATATAGCTAGACCTCAATATATTAGTCACCACCACCACCACCACCACCACCACCACCGTCGGGAAGTTTCCCGCAGCAAGTCTCACTTCCTTCCGTCCTCATCCATCTTTTCCCACCGCATCATGTGCGAAGACATACATAACATAGTTTTGTGTGTAACACGTTCGTTGAGTTATGTAGGTACATGCCTTCTTATTTTTTTTTTGCCTAACTAACTAACTAGTTAATATCCTAGAGAAAGTGACTGGGCTCGATCCCGGGGCGGCGCGGCCGGCCTTTTCGAAGGTTCTTTTGATTCTCCGCCTGCTCTAATTCACACTACATTGGCATGCACTAATATACCGTATCCCTGTCGGCTGGCCCTGCAGAAGAGAGGGAAAGTGTGGTCAACTTCAATCAAGGCTTATCGACTGCCGTCTGTATCGGTCGGGGGGTTAGGTTATTTAGTAAAGTACAATATGTAGGGGAAGGGAGGGGGAGGGGGAGCCAGTTAGCTACATAGCTAGATGAGCTGAGTTGACTTGACTTGACTTGCCGAGCCCTGGATATGCTGGGTTGGGTATCCCTACAGGCTTCTGGAGTGCGCACGGTATTACATGTAGTACCTACATGGAAGTCTCGTAGGAAAAGGAAAAAAAAAGGGCTACAATTAACGGCCATCCGTCGGTGAAGATGGGATGCATCCGCCGACAGTTCTGGAGCAGTATTAGTTGCAGTAGTATTAAAAAGAGATATTTAGACGTGGACTGGCTGCTGGATGGCTGGATGGCTGGATGGGTGGCTTGAACTGTTACTGGTCTTGCACATCCTGGAGCACGGAGGTAGAGTACATAAAGTACATGTATCTATTATGTACTGTAAAGTGGTCTTTTTTCGCATGCGCTTGGCATAAAACCGCAACTTGATTGGTTGGGAGTGACAGGTGTTGACTAAGCACGACACATCAA
This sequence comes from Morchella sp. 2018-W16, assembly GCA_024713755.1. NCBI lineage: Eukaryota > Fungi > Ascomycota > Pezizomycetes > Pezizales > Morchellaceae > Morchella > Morchella sp. 2018-W16. Next base: position 1,544,207 of record JAMGYY010000008.1, on the reverse strand, counting down.
AGTACTGAGCAGCCGGAAGTCAACAAAAGTTAAAGGTCTGGCTGGCCAGGAACACTTACAGGTGGTTCGTTGCTGTTCTGATTCCTATAATTATATAACTTTAGAGTACCCACTGGCAGAAATAGGTCAAGTGCACTGGAGATTAACCTGTCGCTGTTCCCTATACTCTACCGCTGTTCCCTATACTGTTGCTGTTCCCTATACTGTCGGGGTTCCCTATATCTCGCTCAATTGAAAGGGTGGGGATAATATATTATTGGATCAACTCGCGGTCGCGAGCTGGTCACTGCTAGTGTACATGTACCTACACATCTCTCTCCGCACTACATACCTGGCAAATGTTCCTACAGGCAGGTGAGAGAGTATCCAGTTTTTTTTAAATGCTCTAGAATTAGCAAGACCTACAATACATACATGTACATACAACATACACATAATACACACAATACACACAATAAATAGAGTAGTACATGTACATGTAAGTCTACATCGCCCATCCAGGACACAGAAGTACATGTAGGTACTAGGTACATGTAGAGGATCACCCCCCGTGTTGTATGCTACTATGTAGAGCCATGAAGTATGTGAATGTGAATGAAATGGCACATCCCATCAACCACCCACGCACTTACTGCATAGGGACCCACGCAAACCGCCAAAACCACGCAGAAAATCGGGCATCGGGGGTTAATTATAAAAGAGAGACAGATACGATTGATTCGGGGGTTTATCGCTCTAGAATCCCAGGGTTCTTGCTGTTGTTTATAGCGATCTAAGCGAATGAGAAAGAAAAACATTATCCATAATATGTTACTTCCAACCCCCCAGTCCTCCTCCTCCCCGGCCCCCCCCCCCCACCAATGATCAGAATCATCACATACTTATGCCCCCCCGCGCGCGTCCTGATCCACTCCGGGCTCCCCACCCCGTGTTTCAACTGTTTTCAATTCTGGAACCGACCCGAGGTTGAGCGTCCCTGGCTTAGGAAGGCAGGTAGGCAGTTAAGGCAGGGTAGGGCTGGCCGGCATCGAGCTGAACATTTATCTCTTCATGAATCGAGCCGGCAGAGGATATATTACGACTTTTCCTGTCGAGTAATGGAAATAATAATGAAAATATATAACACCCTTTCCGTTTCTCCCTTCCTATTCTCGTATGTCAACAAGTACGGGACAATTGCAACACATACACTCCGACGTCTATTTAGGGGTGTTTTAAATACGCACATCACATGCATTACCTCCCTACATACGCGCAAGTACCTACATACCTTAATGTGAAATTGGTTTTCCGCTCAGGAAGGACAGGAAGACATCGTCAGCAGGCGAAACGAAATACCGGGAGACCGGAAACGTTTGGGCTGGCTAGTGTCTAGGAACTCCGATAGTGTGAGCACTCATGGGCCTATTTTGGGATGTCAGGCACAACAGTATGTATGTATTTTGTACCTAGCCATGTACCTCCAGTACCGGCAGTATTTCCCTGCGCTTTCTCACACCTAAGCCGCTCCTTCCGTTTAAATGTACATAGATCGAATAGTTCACAATAATATCGGAGTTTGCCTTATTCCCCCCGTACGGAGGCAGCTCTACGGGCGCGCAGAATAACTTACGTTCTCACTTTATGTACAACATTACCACTTTTTTCCCCCCATCGGTTGGGGTTTGAGATCGCTTGCGCTTGGGTAACCGTGCACCGTCCTTCCTACGTGGCGGTAGGGTCTGATATGGACAAGGTACATATAAATTTTATACCTAACGTTTTATATCTGCTTTTTGCCTTGGATTAGCTATTGGGATTTAGAAAGGGCCTACCTGCCCATTTATCCAGTCAATTTAACCCGATATACCCTGCACTGTGGTACCTGGCTTAGGTACCTCAGTGTGATAGCGATGAGGTTTTAAAGTTGCATGATCATTCTAAATTTCCACCTTCCTCTCTTTTTTTCCATTTCGAGGAGCCGGTTTTCCACCCGAGTGCAAGACTGTGAATGGATTTAGTGATCGAGTGACTAAGCGGGAAATAAGCCCGAAATCTTATCTGCGGCAGTGCGTGCACGCCTAGCCACAGGTTTGGGCCTGAGGGAAAGTCAGAGGTGGAAAGATTGTTGTAATTTATGTACTGAGTATGCTGGGACTGCCTGCAAGTTGATCAATTATCACGTTCTCGCTGGTAAGTCTCAGACTTACCATCCCTTTATGGTGTCACAAGAGGTCAATGTGTAAAAGGGTGTCATTTATCATGAACTCGAGTGGAGAGTAAGAGGCAAAGTCAGCCGACTCTCGAGATGGCCTTGGCGCCCAGCGTGACAAAAGCTTATTTCCGAGAGAAATCAAAACCGGGCGCATATGTAATCCGCAGCCTCGGTTTAGGATAAGGTGTGTGTTGGTATTGGGCCATTCATGATAGATCACTCGGAAGTCCCAGCGATGGCGGTTAGCAACTGAACTGACTGGACGCGCGAAAAAGGAATAGCGAAACCCAATCTTAGCCCCGGCTACAGAAACCACGACCGAGAATACTGCGAAGGTGGATGTGATAGGCTCAGAAACATTGCTAAGTGGTTGGTGGTTAGCTCTTCAGAAACATCAACTGAGCTGTGGTTAGACCGGGTGATCGCGAGAAATCACCAGAACAAGAAGAAGGAGAAGACTTCGTGTCAGGTAAGCGCAGCACACGATATGTAGTTGGTTTAGGGCGCACAACACAGATCCGATATGCTGTATATATTTGTATGTATGTCTTCAATCTTGAGATTGAAAGTCAGTGGCGGTGTTTGCTACCGTATTGAGTCTCTTGTTGGCATCATCTAAAACCTGACACAGACATATCCGGCACGCACGCTTTGTTATATCGGGTCACGCCACTTGGTAAGAAGGGTGGATATTTCTTTCCGCGTGTGTGGGACTTGTCCCGTGGGCCTGGGAGCAGCAGCAGCAGGAGCAAAAGAGAAGAGGTCTAAGCTTTGTGAGGGGATCCGGGTTTGGACTCTGATCACGTGCACGGACAGTCTTTCCTTACATTCGTTATTTGTCTCAGTCCGGAGGGCGGCGGTGGGTGACTTTTTTTTTTTTTTTTTTTTTTTTTTTTTTTTTAACTCAGGCTAGTTTATTATGGGCTAAACTAATTGCGTGCAGTCGAAGACTATGGCATAAAAACCCTTCCCCTAACAAAAAACAAACAGGCGTCCCCAAAAATACAAAGAAGAAAAGCAAAAAAGACAAAAGAGAGAAGACCCATGAGTAGTAGAGAGGGAAGCAAAGCGCGAGAAAATACAGAGGGGAGGGACAAGGAGTTCTTCCTGTGTCTACTCCCGATCCTCCCTGTAAGATATTCTATATAGGGACTTTTGAGGAGTGGAGGTGTTTGTGAGGCGTACGGTGGAGGGTGGGGGACAGTTTTAGATTGTCTCCATTGGGGTTGTGGTGTTAAGGACTCCAAATATTGAGGATCGGATTGGTGGTGGTGGTGGTGGGGGGGTTGTGGTGGTCTTGAGGAGGGCTAGCCTTGAGGGGCAGGCCGGGTTGAAGGGCGACCTTCAGAAGGACGACTTGGCCTTAAACCGCAGCAGTTTTCCGTGGCCATCTCGCCCGGACGGTAGTCTGCAGCGTGGTCGTTGAGTCGTGGTTGAGGGTGATTATGCAGTTTGCTTCTTCAGATACGGGTGGCGACAAGCTGCGGCGTTGGGTTCTGTGGGGATCATGGGAGCGAGCGCGGGGGAGAAGAGGCGGACTGTGGGTCGAACTTGTCGGCGTCTTCCGCCACGGAGATGACGATTGACGAGTGGCGCTTTTTGTTGCGGGAGAGTGGTCGGGGTTAACACGGACGGAGAAAGCTGACGCCGGTTGCGAGTTAACACTTAACGAGTGTCGGTCTCTTTAATGCAGGGCGAAGGGATGTATGGCGATATCGACGCGTCGGTGGGGGCGGAAGGTGTTGATGGGGTTGTCGGGTGTTTTGATGGCGCCGTTAATGAGTCAGTGAATCGCCGAAGAAGGGTGTAGGTGGTGGTGGGGGACGGTGGGTGGGGCCAGGATTGAGACTGTCTTGCGTTGGTTGATAGAGACGGAGGGAGGTGGCAGGGGCTTTCTGGCCGTTATGCGTTGCGGGAAAAGGAGATAGTGGCCCAAAGAACCCATGACGGAGAAATGGGGTAGCGGGTGAAGTCGGATGCTCAGAAGGCCTCCAGCCTCCTCGAGGGCTTGCTGCTGTTGTGGTGGTGGGTGGCGTCGTTGGAGTTGGACTGTGTGAGCATCCTCACAGTCTCAAGGGCGATGGCACTGTGGTTGCCGTAAGGTTGGGTAATCCTTTCGTCAATGCTGGGTAGGGCGAGGTCTGCTATAGCCGCCTGTAGCTCGGGGCTATTGAAGTATGACATTTTGAGGTTAAAGTTTTTAGAGAGTTTTGGTGGGGTGGTGATGGTTGCCACGCAAAGCTTGGTGGTTGATTTCAAAAATCAGGGACGGAGAGGGGAAGAAGGATGGCGGCGGTGGGTGACAGCACGTACTTTATATGAGGACCTCGGATTTGGCAGGCCGGAGGACCTGTGTTTCATAGTCTGCGGATCACAATTAGCTAGGGGAACCAAGCAGGTCAATTTTTTTTTATTGTTTTTATGCCAGCAGGACCATGATCCCGGGGAACTTGAAAGAATGTGAGGAGTGCCCTCAGTAACTGACCGAGGACTGGCATGTATGGATACTCTGGATACGCGTGGTCACATCATTTGCGTTACCTAGTTAAACCAGAAAACTGACAAATGGGAGATCATCCTCACACACCCATATCGGACACAGAAGGCGGGGGAGAGCTAGTCTGCTAGTTGTCGTCATCACACCAAATCCTTTGAAACAATTGATCTCCTTACTTCATTCTCTTCGTCTAGTGGTTAAACGTGCTTCTCAACAACTGACTGGATCATATTCGTAAACATTAGGTCTGATCAACCACGAGATACAATACCTCTTTTCCTTCGGGGGACACAGTTTGAGATGGAGTCTAGAACCATCAATTACAACGTACGTATGGCGGATATACATTAATAGTATGGCGCGGCCGCCTACCTACCTGCACTATTTCATCCAGTCAACCGAATTCTTGGACTTGTAGGTATATATGTATCTGGAGCAGTACATATCTTAGCTTTTTGTTTCAACTCTGCAGTAAATAAAGGAAGGCATGTCCGATCATGCTCATGCTTACAGTTCTCCATTCTCGTGAGACCTATTAAATAACAGCAGCGAGCACAATATGTATGCAGGGGTTTAGCGGATAAGCGATCGACCTGTCGGGCCCTGGGGCCAAAAGTGGTAAGCAGATCAATCAAGTATCTAAGGAGGGCTAGTACTTAGGACGAAAAACAGCTGCCCGCTTGACTTTGTCTTTTGTCGGACGCTGGATCTAGATCTGGATGAACCGGATTAATATCTATGATGATAATTGGGTGGTTTAGGAATGACTTTGCGTAGTGTGGTATTGATACACGTTGAGTTGACGAGTGATTAGCAATGACTCCAATTTGGCGTAGATGACTGGTCTCGTATTGTGGGCGCTGGTAGAGTTTGGGGGCTTGACTAAGGACCAGGAAAGAGGATGAATCTGGAGATGAAAATTAAAAGCTCTCTAGTATTGTCTCATTATTCCACGGTGTCTTTTGAGGTGTCCTTTACTGCTTGGATTACGTGCCCCACATGTACTTTTCTATATTGAGACAACCCTAACCCAAATTTTAACTACACCCTAGATTGGATACATGTACATGTATGTACCACCTCATCACTTTCATCTCCAAGGTCTAGCTCTGTGATTGAGTACCGGCGAAGATAAGTCGTGCCCACCCGTTTTATAGCTAACCGATCTAGCCAATAAATTCAGGCTCTACAAGCCAACCTTCGAAGGAGCTCTGTCTGGTTCTGAATACGGTGTGTATGTTCCGAGTGTTCGGACCCATATTTGCAAAGTGAACTAATATATGATATTGAACCCCACATTCTTCTACCTATCGATAGATCGAAGTACCTAGAATATATGTCTTGCCTTAGGTAGTATTGAGCGGCCCGGTAAAGTACTATGGTGTCAAGGGTAAGTGAGCAGAACGTAGCAGCGTAAACCGCACCACCGTTCTACTCACTTATCCTTGACACCGGGGTACATGCTCAGCAAATGGCCCTCCCTTGGATAAGGGAAACGATCAAGGAAGGCATATTGAATCGAGACATTCACCCTGTCCTAGAATCATGAAAGTAAAATGAGGGCTAAGGACCTAGGCCTACATGTACATCTATCGGCGCATAAGTATCACAGGTATTAACGTTCACCAAGCCTTTCTTGTATAAAGCAGGGGTCGGGCCGCAAAGAGAACGCAATGTGGCTCTACTCATTAAAATATCTGCGATATATGTATTGTGGCTCACGACTCCTCGCTGCTATCTGTTCTTTAACTATAACTAGAATCGGACAGCGCGTAAAGCGGAGCGTAGAACAAGACTGGGAGTACCTTATTCACATAGAAATCTGGAGCACTCTCGCGGTCGGTAGTTTAACAATGTATCCAGCCATTGAGAAATACTTTAAGGCTTCTTCTACCGAGAGAGAGAGGGGAAGAGAGGGGAAGAGAGGAGGGTGAAAGGCTGGGGGAGCACTGATACATACTCATCGAAAAAATATCGTAGGGTGACAAAAGTTCTCGTGATTTTATATAAGGATAGGTCACGAAACGACTATAACTTGGCGACTACTAACTAGAGATACGAGAAAGATATTGGCATGATTAGAGAGCTGAAGGCTATTAGAACATAGTACTAGGCTTAAGTCCCTATTGCTGGCTTTTCGGATTAGGCTTTTAGAGAACTTTTGTCACCCCACATTAATATATAATTTTATACGAACCAGAAAGCACTGCTGTATTTTAGTGGGCTCGACCCCGCGATTGGAGCATTGGGACTGTCTCGTGTGTGCCTGTCAAGCGCAGGATTGAAGATACTAGTGGTTGTTTTATTGTAGTCAATTTATTAATTGTATAAGGTACTTGAGATTGCCTATATACCTGCTATTTCTAGAGCATAGAGTATTGGTATTTGGTACATCCAGGGTTGGGTGGGGTATTTATTTGGGGGGGGGGGGGGGGGGTCAATGATCGTTTGCCGGTTTGGTTATATATTGGGGTATAATTATGATAATTATGATTATCCCCAAGGATCAATTCTAGGTGTACTTAATTACATGTAGCTTTAGAGTTGATTAAGCTGGTCATGCACTGGGCCGGGTCATAGTATACGCCGATAACCATACATGTAGTTATCATAATATTTGTTTTAAACACGCTGGCTCTTTACTGTGAATTACGACAAGTTCCTAGGATACATGTATATATGCGGGCGTACGCTAGTGTGGTGTATCGATCATATCATCCGGGTAGGGAAGTGGCCAACACAGTTGGTTAGGATTATATTGTTATCGAGTTTAAAAAAGCATGATAAATATTGCATTATTACATAAAGTAAATTTATGGGATCGATATATAGGCATCTGGATTAAGATGGATATAGTGATAGATACATCAAGGTGTTGGCCGAGTTTTAAATAAATACAGCTGTTGATATATATATATATATATATGGGAAAGAGCGGCGGTTTCTACTTGTGCCTTGGTTAACATTAGCACCTACATATATTCAATTTAAACAGTCATGGAAATTGCTAATTTTTTCTTTTATTTTTACATATGTAGTTATCTTCCTAGTCTCCTTCTTATCTATACTGATATTCCGGCGCCGACATGCAACAGTGTTTCTGCTGGTGTCAATATTTGGTCGGCAATGAGCTCCGGAACGTCCTCCTAGACACAGCCGTGGCTGTACCTTATAAAAGTGTAATGCCTCTGAACCAGTAGAGTAGTGGATTAATGAGCGCATTTTCTTATTTCAATCAAACCCGTTCAGCCCCGACCTGCAACTATATCTCGCGTGTCCATGTCTCAAGCTGTCCGTATAGCTATAGGTTCACTAAACTGTAGTGAGTGAGTATAAAAATTTCCAATCTATCCATAATCTCTACGTTCTATATAATTTGTCTATTGGTGATAGATATAACCAGTCCTGTCAAAAGGTGCTATGCTGCATCCCTTCGAATTCCGATCTCGGGAGTAGATACTGTAGTTCTCTATCTAACTCTAGTAGAATTGGATCGGCCAATGAAGATGCTACCTGTTTATGTCGAGACTCATACTCGTTTACGCCCCTTAACGGTAATGCAGCGATGCAATTGATATATATATGGTCTAGGTACATACATCAAATAAATCAAGAATGAGCGAGGCAACCCACTCTAAATCTTCTTTGGATGACTACTATGCATGCAGGACTCTGACCTAGATATGTACAGTACATAGACAGTGACATGTCGTTTGGTTTTGATTCGGCTGAGATAATAAGGTAATTTATGACGAGATAGCCATTTCTTAATTAATATATATCTATCCGATTGAACTCCTAACCGTATGTCTTAACTGATATCATGATCAACATTTGGGCGCCCCCCGAGCTGGTAACTATCAACTAAAGAATAGCTCAATTGGATCCCCAGATGTCTAGGATAAGTTCGCGAGAGCGATAAATGCTATACGCTACCACTATTTCATCGGGGCCGGAGATCGTTTCTATTATCGGCCTTCAACAAGAATGGAACGGTAGCATCCCGAATTTTTATCGTCAGCACCTTTACTCAAGCCGGGTTGGCTAGTGACACCCCTGCGCTAGGCAGAGAGGGCGTTTGAGTTAAATACGATATACGCTATGATATACTTACGCCGATAGTAGAGGTGAAAATGATGGAAATTTCAGTAAGGGGGTATCTATGGTTATCTATATATTAGAGGCGGGCATAGCTAGGAATTATTGGGCTTATGTGCATACTTTTAGGGTATATATATATGATAAAGGAGCGATGCATGGCGAACTGTTTGGTCAAAGGACTTCATGAGGGAGGGTGTGGTTATTTACTGAGGAGTGGGGATTGCTCCTTATACTTGTTTACAAACCATCTGGCTGCCGTTTGTTGCCGCTGATGTTGAGGGCGCCAGGACTTATTATTTGCCAAGAAAACATTACCTTACACCACCCAAACATTTAGGCGGTCTACAGATTTATCTAGGCCGATTGTCAATAAATTACATGTACTTACATGTAGGTTAAAAGTATTGAGTGCAAATTTGACTACATGTATGCGGGGTCCCCGCTTCCATTTATTCTCTCCCGGACCGGTTGGGGGGGGGCTTTCGGTTGTCGAGAGAAAGATTAAAAGGTCAATTGGCCCATGTATTTTTGTGCCAGCTAGGTGCATGTATGTAAATAAGGGTTATTGTAGTTCACCATGGATCATGGAGTATCACTCGAATTTGAGATCCCGAAGGATGTTTTTTTGTTCAATTTAAATAATTGAGGAGGGGGGTGATTTTTCTTACGGCTCAAAAACCGATCGATCCCGCCCACCGAAGCTACATTTAAACGTGAGCTTTAAGAGGATCTCTAATAAATTACATGTATCCGCTCATAGGGGTTAACCATAAGTACATGTAAATACCGAGAATCTGATAAGATAAACACACCTATTTCACAGCAGGATTCTCTTATCAGATTCTTCGTATTTACCTCAGCCTCCGGTACATACATGTACTTGCATGTACTTACATGTATAAACTGCCCGTGTGTTTTGGGTGCTAGCTACATGTATACATGTATGTACACGTACATGATGTAGTTCCTTTTTTCTTTTTTTGTTTGTTTAATTCATTTACATGTAGTTCCTTAGAGCTGGGGATGTAATTATCAGTTACCAGGGAAGTTCATACCTTCGCCTGTTATTTACAAACTTCTTTTCTTTTCGAGGCCACGCTTTAGCGTAAATCCTCATCTTCCTGGATCTCATCTTGATCACCGGCTTGCTGCCCAACACCCTCTTCTTCTGCCATCTTTATTAAGTATTCCTTAACCACTTCGGTCTCCACTAGCAAGCTCTTTTGAACCTCCAAGTCATCTACCGCCTTCTTCAACAAATTCTTCTCCAGGACTCGCAGTCTCCCCGCCATCTGACCAACTTCACCGGGTACATCCTGCATCTCCTCCTCTGCGGCCATCAACTCACTCAATTGCTCAATCACCCTTCCCTGGACAAGAGACACCGCTCTTAGCTGGTACACCTCCCACAATGCACTTTTTTCTAGCAGGCTCTCCAGGTGGGAAATCTCTTCCACCACCTCTCCTTCCCACATCAACAGCAGCTTCCTACTTCCATCATTCTCCTGCAATAGTCTGAATGATAAACCGTCTTCGTCGTTAACACACATTAGCCAGATAAATGTACCCAGCCAGGTTATCTCCCCACCCAATAGGATGATCCTTAACCTCGGCGGCTCCCTCATCACTGCTTCCTTGGCTATACCGAGTGGGTCTTCAGGGTCGCAGTTCAGCTCGAGAGATAGCCACAAGGCGCTCGACATGCCGGCATCGATGAACCCGTATGAGAATACCATCTCGGCTGCAGACTTCTCGCTTCCATAGCTGTGACGCCACTATCAGTCATCCTCATAGACGCCAAAGTGTAGTACGTACTTGATAAAAACTTCCCCTTCTTTTTTGTCTACACCTTCTCTCCATAGCAATACAACGTCACCCTCCTCATCTACGCTATAGTATGCATTTGGATCACCATGGTTAACAAAGTCCAGGACAGGCGCCATCCCTACACCCAACCGGGGGAACTGCAACACGCGGGACCGGAAAATCGAATCGATATGGATCCAATCCTCGAGTAATAGTTCCTCTGGGGGATCCCACCAGTGAGTTTTGCACCATGGCAAGTGGGCCGTGCTGGTCTGTAGGTGTGTAAACTCGGTCATGAGGGTGTGCAGCTTGCCTTCTACTGCCTATGTGTCAATGATTACGAGGTTAGTTTTTGAGATCTAGTTCCCCTGTAAGAGTGAGATCTGATGGAGCAGAAGAACAGGTGGTTTACAGTAGCTAGACTTGTGCCTTTAAGAAGATGACGCTCGTGCTCGGTCCAAGTTGTTGGCAGTGCTACCCTATCAGGGAGGAATTTGACATATCTTTCTCAATTCCATAGAATGTTAGTTACTATCCTTCCTGACTACTACCTAAAAAACCATGCTAGTACTGCTAGCAATAGTAACAGTAATAACAATAGTAACAATACTAGGAGAATTATTGGTAGCACGCCAACTTACTCGCTCCACGCACCCCTTTGTCCAACGCCCAAACCAGCTGCTGTGCTAAAACTGACCAACAGAAAAACCATTATTGCACCTCTGGGGCTCCTTGAGAAGTCCCCAACAGCCCTTAAGACTTCTGCGAGATGGTGGTCATATTTGGCGCGGGCTTCAATGGTGGAAGCGCAGAGTATTAGATCCTGTGGGATTTTCACGAGCGGCTCTGTATTGTGGTCGTCGTCGTGTTCGTCAGAGGCGGTAAAACTAAAGTGAAGACCGGTGCCAGATGAAGGAGTAGTGACGGGCTTTAACGCCAGATGTATCTGGTTCAGGTGTGCGAAGGCGGGGAGGGAGTCTGGGGGCAGGTGGGTGAGGTGCATTCTTGATTGGTGGGGTGAGGTGGGGGGATTGAGGTTAAGGCAAAGTGTTGCGATGGTATCAGTTATTTGTGAGGCTCTAAACTCAACATGGATATTCGAATACTCTACATGTAGTTACAGTAGCTAGGGAGCTACATGTTGCTATATATATTACTCATATATTCGGGGAGGCTCTTATTTTCACAGCATTTGCATCCCTTGCATCTCAATACCCCCCAACTCGATCAACCTATCAATGTCGGCGTTGTACGGATTAACTATACACAAATAATTTTAGACACGCGGGGAAGTGATCTCCGCGCCGTACATATCTGATTACATATAGGTCTTATCTTCTTATGATCGTCATGTTAATACAATATATTGATATGTACTAGTAGTTGTTTTCAGCCCAGGCATTGAATATTGTCATCATGTAGAGATGTCAACAGATATTTGGCCCTTCAACTCGCAATTCGCACAATGTGTTGCGAATGATCTAAGTATTGACCTGTTTTTTTCCCTTCTTTTCTATGCTGTTAGCTTATATCTTCACAAGTTTTTATTCTTCTTTCTCCCTGCTGTAGCCTGTGAGATTTTATCAGCATTATCCAGATCAATCGATTACCAGTGTCACTGTGATTGGCCCCGTCTCACTAGCGTTCTAGCCCCACCATCATCACCACCCCTCTATCTCAGCCCCTCAGCAACCCCTCACCCCGGTCGTCTTCCTCGGCCACAGCTCCCTCCCTCCCAAAAAAAGAAAGAAGGAAAAACATAGCAAAATGGCACGGCCACCTCTCTCTAATGTTCTCCCTCCCTTCGTCCTCGGAACCACAACCTTCAACAGCCAGTACAACACCGCCCCGCACCTGCTACCCACAACCGCCATCATACACGGGGCCCTTGGTAGTGGCATCGCCGCATTCGACACATCGCCGTACTACGGTCCGGCCGAGGGCATTCTTGGCGCCGCCCTCTCCACGGCGCCGCATGATCGCGCCTCGTACATAATCAGTACAAAGGTCGGCCGTATTTCGGCGGACACGTTCGACTACTCGCCAAAATGGATCAGGCAGTCGCTGGCGCGCTCGCTGGAGCGACTGGGGACTAGTTATGTGGATATTGTGTACTGCCATGACGTGGAGTTTGTGAGTCCTGAGGAGGTGCTGGTGGCGGTGAGGACACTGAGGGAACTGAGGGAAGAGGGGAAGCTGAGATATGTGGGCATAAGCGGGTATCCCACGGGCGTGCTGGTGGAGCTGGCGAAGCGCGTCAGGGAGGAGACGGGAGAGGCGCTGGACGCGCTCATGTCGTATGCGCACTATACGCTGCAGAACACGGTGCTTGCGTCGGAGGGGGTTCTGGGACGGCTGGTGGCTGAGGCTGGAGTCAAGTGCGTGCTGAATGGGTCGCCATTGGGGATGGGGCTATTGAGGAGCCAGGGTGTGCCGGTGGGTGGTATGGGCGATTTTCACCCGGCCCCGGCGGGGCTTCGGGGAAGGTGTGCGGAGGCGGCTGAGGTGGTTGCTGCGGCGGGGTCGGAGCTGGAGACGTTGGCGCTAAGATTTAGTATTGAGGGGTGGGTGCGGGATGGGGCGATAGCTGGGTCAGCGGTGGGGCCGGTGGTGGCTGGGAGAATGGTTGATGTGGGCGGGATGATGGGCATCTCAGTGGGGAGTGTGAGCTCATTGAAGGAGCTGGAAGAGTTGCTAGCGATCTGGGGGAATGTTGTGGGGGACCTTGAGCGGAAGCATCTGTATGAGAAAGTGCAAGGCGTATTTGCCAGAGGCGTAGCAGAGAAGAACGATTGGCGCAATTATTCGTGGCCGAGTCCAGGGGAAGGATATGCCCGTGGTAAGTTGGAGTAATGATATGGCGGTCACTGTGACCAAAGCGGTGGACATTGACATTTGCTACTACTGCTAGCTAACTAGCTAACTAACTTGGCTAAGACCGATTGCATCTTCCCCAGTAAGTTGACGCGGGGAAGAAAAAGGAACATCGAGCTATAGGTAAATAGCTATATCATCAATAATTCGTTAGCAGTAAGGCGTGTCCTTCATTTATTCCTTGTGCCGCAACTGTGCTTCTTAGGCAGATATGCCCTTCCCTCCCATTGACCGTAAAATATCCTTTGCTCCGGGCGGTGTGCGGTGTGTACACACACATAATTAAACTCCTTTCCGACTGTGATTCGTGTTGCGTGTAGTAGGTATACTGCAGCTGATCAAACCGATGATGTCTTTTTTTTTTTTTCCCTCCTCCTTCTCCTGTCCGTTATTCGTCCCCCTTTGTTTTAAAGCTCGGTGGGGGTGAGGTGGGGGGAGGGAGAAATGTACTTTATAGAGGGGCTTTTTGTATGCGTGGTGAGGGGTGGGGCAAGAGTGGGCTGAGGTGAGGTGAGGTGAGTGAGATCAGGTGGGTGAAGTGAGGTCAGGACGGGTTTGGGTTAATTCCCTTTTTTTTTTCTTTGGTGCGAGGTCGAGTGAGATCCTGTGGATCTGTGACATGCACCAAGTGCGTACAGTCTCCCTCCGCTATAACGAACCTGCATATTCAAAAAAAATTCGTTCAGTACAGCAGGTTATTCGGTACAGCAGATAAAATTCCACCATTTTCTATGTGAAATTGAAATTCGGGTCACCAAAACCTGTTCGTAATAGCAGATTTGTGGCTTCATTGGCATTTGGTATATATAGCAGAGGTAAACTGTAGGTACATGTAGGTAGTAGGCGCACAGGTATTTTGGTGCTCGCTCAGGTGGTGTGCACATAGGCACTACACCTACATGGAATGAGAAACCCGGTCCCTACATAGTATCCTATCTGCGTGATGTGCTTGACTGACCCTCACAGCTACGTATTTAGCTGTAGGTACCTGGTGCTGCAGTCTGCAGCTGGCCGGGATGGGGCTAAAATATCCGGGAGGGTGACAGACAATTGGCGCGATCAACAGTGGGTCATTCATCTATTAAAAGATGGAGAGGTTAGGCCCTATAGTAGAATGCGTTGGGACCCGGAGATCAGTACATGTAGGAAAAGTTGGTATTTAAAAATAAAGATATATTTTCGACAGTAGTTGTTGTAAAAGTGATGTTGCTGATTATGCACATACTACTACCGACGCTTCAGCTTGAATTCGACTTGGGGGGCGAGGAGTGGTGGGTCTTGGGAGTTGACATGATATGAGTGATCGATGGTGTTTCTCAGCTAGGATAAAAGCCGAGAACTGAGAGACTGGGTGATTAGTGACACTGTCAGTGAAAATAGCTAAAGGTACATGTAACATAGGTAAAAAAAAAAAATTTTTTTATAACTGTAAATAACATAGTGATATTTATGGACTTACTGTTTAAATTCACCACGTAGAACATTTCATGTTATATTCCGACCCTTTACTCTTTTGAGCCTTGTTAATGATTGGGTCCGTAGTGAGAAAAGATAAGATAAGAAAGTAATAGTAGATAAGATTTTCGCGCGTTTAAGGGTCCTAATTTTAAAGCGCAGGATGTGGAGACCGGCCGACTGGATTCTTCTTGTTAAAGTCTAGTAGACTTCGCCCCCGCGAGATCAGTGATGAATATAGATGGGGTCAAGCTGGTTGAGGCCACCAATACACTGCAATTTACGCACACAACTACCGCCACTTCATTTGGTCCATTAATGCAAGCCCTCCCCTCTTGTCCGCATATACCTTTGGATTCAAAGTCGGAATTTCCCGGAGGTATCAGAGTAGCAAGTCTCATTCCCTTCCAGATATTACGGCCCCCATACGAGCTAAACTAGCTCAAAAAGTACATATGCCACTCTCGCTGGTGCCAATCGCTAGTTCTGTATTGGAAAGATAGATTTATTACACTCCATGTTGATCGACCCCCTCCACAGACTCCAGGAGGCAGAGGTGGTACTCAAACTATTTTATTTTTCGCTTATCCCCCCCCGGGCCGGAAGGAGGCGTTTAGCCCTCAATCTTTTAGCTCCCCTTCCATGGAATGCTCATGTGAGGTTTATAACTTAGCTGACGAATTATTTGACATCATGGCTTGCAATTGGCCACGAGTTACTGGATATAGTGGTGACAATCACTACTTGTACTGTTTTGCAGTTGTTTCGACATTTAAAAGTGAAAAAGAAAGAAAAAGAAAGAAAAAAATCGACCTTATGCTTAAGCGGCCCTTGGTCCTCCGGCAGGATCCCACGAGGTGCTTCCGAGTGATATTCAATGAGCGAGTAAAAATATGATTATTGAGGGGCTCGCTTGGGCCAATCTTATCTTCCTCCTGCGTCTACATGTTTTGCCGAGAGTTAATTGATTGAGACGTTGGTAGGGTTCCTGCATGAGTAACTGGCAAGGGCGTTAAAACATCTACACACTCTATCGGTGCCGTGTATTTACTTTGCACGCTGCCATAGCGTATCCCCTTTTGCGTATACCCTTTTGAATGATTGAGTGCGCCCACTATTTCTCCCTGGGTAATCATAATTATCCCTTCATGGAGATATATTCGAAATTAAAATTTGGCCCGTTTGAGCGGGTGTGTGAGGCGCCTTGGAGTATCATCTACCGCCTTGATAAGCATTTTATTAAGCAATATATAAAAAGGGATTTTACCGATACCGATATCTTGCTCTGCACTGACGATTGTTAGTATTTGACCCTCAGTAAAACACCAAGAATTAATATTTGAGACGCCCCTCGACAAAACTGCTATTCGAGGGACTCCGATTGAATTGAGAATACGGTATATGCCGCTTGAACCCACCCAGCTCAAGTGCAGATGTTGTTTTTTCCGTGAGACCGCATACGTTTTTTTTTTTTTTTTTTTTTGCCGTGGGAGGCGGGGAGGTGTGTGTGTCTCGATCGATATACTTAGTGGAAATACTTTCTCAAAGTGGTTATATTTAAGAATGCTGTCGATGGTATTAGTCGTTATGAAATAACGAGTAGTAGCCTCAACATACAAAAGGTGTAGCCCGTGACATGCTTGCTGAACATGCCCCGCGGCCCCCACCCCCCACCATTCCCGCCCCCTTTTGTTTCTCGTTACCTTTTGGTACAACTTCCAATTATAATAATTCATCGATAGATATCGGTGACAGAGTGGCTCGCCAGGTTCATCAGTGATCACTCGAGGGGCGCGTATCGATCTACTTCCACGTTTTTCTCGCGTGTTCCCACTAATAGTGGTATTAGCGGTGAGTGTCGCATGGATGACCGGCTTCACCCTGCAGGCGGTCGGCCGCAAAGTCTGTCCAGGTTCATCAAGGTGGTGGTTCATGGGAAGTTCCCTGGAGAAAGGGTGAGCACTATCCAATTGGCGAATTGGTCACAACTAACGGTACCTGAAACTCTCCAGTTTCCCTGACTGTACCTATTCTTAATGACTAGGGCTCCGTTCGGTTGACGTTGAGTTGGTTGCAATCCATGGATTGAATAAAAAAACACCTCTGGAGGTGATTATTTTATTAGGCCCAATCCATAGATTGCAACCAATCTATGGATTTTTGTGTCAACCGAACGGGCCCTAGGTATCTGTTGTTTGGGATGGTAAAGATCTCTAGAGAGAACTAGGGGGATGTTCTGTTGGGTACACACATGTAGATAGAACCTGGGAAACGCAAGAAGGAAGTTAGTGTATGTTGTGTAATATCCCCGTAATCCGTACTCGCCAAACAACCACTCACAACTACATGCACTAATGACTCCTGACTGTGATGTGCTATTATTGCCTAAATGCCCTGTTTCAATGAAGACTAGTGATGTTTTTGTCTTGATTAATAATTATTGATTTGAGGTATATTTTTCTAGAAAATGGGTTCTGCAAATTGCATTTGCTGGTTATACCGATAATTCTCGGGGTGCTCTGGTGTCTTTACGACTGAAAACAGCCGGGGGCTCGAGGGGGGGGCCTAACTCTAGGTATTCGGCGATTGATAGTTTTATGTGCTGTAAATATAAACCCACCAACCACGTGTGCCACATTCGGGTCTCAGCTGGCAAACCTCTAATTCTGCCTCCGGGGTCTTACACTCAGGACACACCCAAGAACAGCAGTCTCTCATTGATTCCTTATGAGACATATCGGGATCGGAAAAGCCGATTCCCTTCCCGAGAAACCTTCCCGAATCTCTTGGGATGAAAGACTCCAAGAATGGCCAAGCAATTGAGGAGGCCGAATTCGCGAAATCTGGTCATTTCCCACCACCTTTTCCCTTTCCCCTTCCTTGCCCAGGCTGTCTTACCTACCACGCGTCATTAACCTCATGCTCATGCAATGCAGAGTGCAGTGCACTGTGGAAGGATGGTCCCTGCAAGATTCTCTCAATCTTGACTTCCTCAGCCCTCCCGTATCATATTTCTTCTTTTTTTCACTTCCTTCATCTTCCGGAGATATCGATAACCGGATTTGCAGGCCGTAAAGGCCCGAATCTCATTGACAGGGGAAGATGAGAAAAGGGCGATCATTCACACAAATGAAACGCCATCGGTGGGGGTGTTCTGGGTGTTTGGAATGGGCCTCATCGAAACAAGGTACCCGCAGGTACGTATTAGAGATACCGTATGTATATGTACAACATAATAGGGTTTGGTTAGTAGGTATGTAAATAAGTTGCTTGCGGGGGGAACCCTGGACTGTGGGCGAGGTCGAAAGATTGGGCTAACCCTGCCAGTACTGTACTCTCTACCCGCTAGAGTACTGTGTACTTATAGAGATAGATGATGGGGCAAGTCTGTTGGGAGGTGGAGGGAGGGACCTTACATACTGGCCTGTATACTTTGTATAACATGCCTACATGTACTTTTTAAACTCTGTTCTAATCTGCTCTCAGCTTCTCATTTGAACACCAGAGCCAGCCAATGCTACAGAAGAAGGGGTTTAATATCAAGCTTCCCCGCCTTTCTAAACGGTCGGTTTTTGCTGGTTGAGGATTGGCGTACTATTATTATACAGGGAATAGTCATGTACATCCTGGGATTACCCTGGTTTGTACCCTGGGCCATTCTTGCTGACGACACCCCATTGACAGGAGCAATCGCTCTTGCCTTTCTATCTACACTTACCTATTCTCACCTCCCAAGAAAGGTCCCGCTACTCTACCCTCGATCACTACGCACACTGGTATAGCAAATACCACACATACATGATACAATCAGGTAGGGTGTTCTCGGTTTTCACTCCACAGTGACTGACTGGTCCACTGCCACCACCACCACCACCCACCACCCACCCACCACCAAGGCACCAGTTCTCCCGCTAACAGCTAACTGGCCTACAGATTTCTTTGCCCCTTGAGAGCCTCGCCTGATCACAGTAAAGGTCTACTAGAGCCTTGTTAGTTGGTTCGCTCGTTTCTCCCCACACTGCCCCAGGTTGCCAGGTATCATCCTCGTCTTCTCCACATTTCCCAGGCTTTACCATACATCCACCCCATCCTTCTTGATGCACCTGACTCCATTTGAGAAGGAGACGACAACACCGCCAGCAAGATCAAGAAGAGGAGGAGGAAACTTCCCAGGGAAGCAGCAGCAGCAACAGGAACAACCACGATATTAGAGGCGCCGGAGAAATAAACTGTCCCGAGGGAGAGGGTTTACTTTTTTATCTTACTATACCATTTAACTACCAAACAGCGGTCGATCATTTAACCGCATCCCTTTCTGTTGAAAACCCTTCATCCATCCCCCACCCACACCCAGATTTCTTTTCTTATCGACACCGACATCAACAATCTGCAACGATGCCTGGAATACTTCCAATGAAACTCATCAAATGTGGCAGCAGTCAAACCCGTATTGCACAAGCTTGTGACCGCTGCCGTTCAAAGAAGATACGTTGTGATGGGATCCGACCCTGCTGTTCCCAATGCGCAAATGTCGGATTTGAGTGCAAGACATCTGATAAACTATCGAGACGTGCCTTCCCGAGAGGATATACCGAGTCACTAGAGGAGAGGGTGCGGAGTTTGGAGCAGGAGACGAGGGAACTGAAGGACCTGTTGGACTCGAAGGATGAGCAACTGGATATGCTCTCACGGATACACTCGTTCTCGCCATATTCACCGCCCGCGAGTGCGGCATCAGGAGTATCACATCGTAATAGAGGTTCGCCAGCTAGTGCCAGGAGCGAGTCGGCGGAGGTAATTGTGGAGGATACTTTTGTGACCCATGAGAATCCCTCTTTAGTGGCGGGCGATGAAGACGCTACAGGTGGATTCTATGTAGGCTCTTCTAGTGGGAGATCTTTTGTTGGTATGTTCATTTCATCCAATCTTTCTTTCCTTCTTTCTCTCTCTCCCTTACTTCTTTCCTTCGTCCCCTTTCTTTCTTTTTTCGGCCTCTACGTTTTGGGGCGTTTTTGATATGCCTACCCCACACTTTGGATCTGTAATCAAAAATCCTAACATCCTTTTCCCCGCAAAAGATCTGTTCAAACAGAAAGTACAGAACGGCTGTGCCGATTTTCGAAGTGATACATTTTTCCGGGGCCAGACCCTCGTGAAACCATCAGCAGACGCACCACAGACCCGAACACCGAATAGCATCAAAGCGCCCCCACGGCTTCTATCGGACCATCTTCTCGTCTCTTACTTCCAAGAATATCATCCCCTCTTTCCGGTCCTACATCGCCCGACATTCTTAGCCTCGTATGAGATACTAGTTTCCGGGGACGGGTCGACAGCCGCCCCATTGCCGAACCATGCCATTGCCCAACTCTTTTTGGTTTTCGCCATTGCCTTGCAGCAAAGTGAGGTATGTAGGATATTTTCGCCAAGCCTCTGATATCTAATTCAATTACGCTACCTTGTTTTTATATGTCTTCATTCATCAATACTGACAACAATAATAGCCAAGGAATGGTGTTGAAGATCAAGTCAACGCCCAATGGCAGCAAGCCCTTGACGCTATCCTTCTAGATAGCACAACAGAGACCCTACAATGTCTTGTTCTAGCCCAACTTTATTGCTTCTCGAAAGGCGATTATGCACGTCTGTTACAATACAAGTCACTCGCTGTAGGCATCGTTCTCCGGTTAGGGCTTAACCAGTCTCAAAAGAAATTCTCTCTCAGTGCTTTAGGCGGCGAGATGCGAAAAAGAACGTTTTGGTGTGTTTATTGCTTAGACAGGTACAGTAGCCCAACACTGTATCATTTTTTCTCGTGACTTGAATCATTGACTATCATTTCCCCTTTCAGTTTTTCCGCGGCTATGCTCGGCCTACCTAAGCTTTTAAACGAAAGCGATGTAGACACCGAGTATCCATCAGATATCGATGACGAGTATGTTTCTGAGAAAGGGTTCCTACCTACCTTGCCGGGGGATTCGACGAAAATATCTAGCGCACTTGCGTTGTTCAGGAGTAGTCGGATACTAGCGAGGGTGCTGGATGCCGTTTATCCGACTGGTGGGCTGAAAGAATTGACTTATACCAAGCTCAAAGAGTTGGAGGATGAACTTGATGCATGGAAATCGGGATTGGCTCCTCATTTGAGGTTGGAATTCGTGAACGGGACGCCAGCGACAAATGTCGTGCACAGTCGCAGTCCGTTGTTGGTATGCCGTCACTTAGCTCCCAAAGACGAAGGATTAGCAGACGAATTACCCGATTCGGCCTGGATTATTATAAAACTTATTAGAAATGATTAACTGACTGGGTTTTTTTCTTCTAGGTTTTGTCATATCACTACATCCGCGTATTGATTCACAGACCTGTTGTTGGCTCTACTCTACAGCAGAAATCAAATGCGTCTTTGCACATTATCAGAGAATCGAGCAAATGTATCGTTCAGATCGTTCAACTCCTAACTGAGCGAAAACTCGGATTTTCTTTCTGCCTTAACAAGGCTAAGGTGCTTGTGCTGGCTGGGTTTATCCTTCTTTATAGCTCTGCGGAATGCCCACAAGACAGCTCACTAGCAAAGGAGAATCAGAAATTGATTATCGGCATGCTAAAAGAATTGGAAAACTGCTCCCCAGCCCTATACACAGAGCTCAAGTCAATTGCTGCATCAATCATAAAACTTGAGTCTCAAACCTCACGGAGATCATCAGTCTCACCGTTATCATCCCGCCATGATAAGCCTAGAGAATCATCAGTCTCACCACAATCTAGCCCCACAGAGCAGCCCTCAGTACGCCGAAGATTCTCATCCATCCTTCCTGGGATGGATGTCCGAAAATACAAAAACCCGGTTGCGGCGCGCCGAGCTAGCGCAAGTGCACAGGACATGTCTAGTAACACGCCATACGGACACCGACTAACATCGGCATCCCTTACCGATCTATTACCGCGGAATCGATACTCGGCTACGCCATCAACAAGTTCGTTTGACATGCCGTATAATATGGAAAACGTGTGGAACAACGTTGGCGCGGTAAATAGCAGCACCACCTCGCTACCGCAGACCTCATCGTCGGGCCGGGTCTCAATGTCAACTAATGATTGGGAGCGGCTACTGGCAACAATGGATGCTACACATGCAGCCCACATATACGGTGATGGCGGCGGTGATATACTACCTACTAGTGATATGGACCACATAGGTGCCCGCCCGGTTGATCAGCATTGGAGTCTAAATGGCTCAACAAGAGAGTACTCACATAACAGCAATGTTGCTCCAGCTCCACCTAGCACATCGAGTTTCTCGACGCTGAGTGAAGAGGGGTTTCAAAGTGATGATAACTGTGGGTATCCGGAAAGCGAGGATCTCGGTGACTTTTTGGGGCCATTGATGTCCACGGGTGGAGGAGGGGGGGGTGCATTGTTGGAGGGAGAGTGGCCCATGTGATGTGATTCTTTTTTTTTTCGTCTTGGTTGGTTTATATTTTTTCGCTTATTTTTTTTTATTTTTTTAAAAAGAGGTTAAAGAAAAATGGTATGTAGGCTAAGGCTGGTTGCGGTTTTATTTCACGACGCTATGTAAAACCTGACATTGTGGTCATTTTTTTTTGTCGGTAGTTCTTGTTTTAAACGCCTTGCTTTTATTATGCGTGGGCCTGGCTAGCTGTTTTGTCTCGTGCGCTTTTCTATATATCTGTCTTTTAGCCTTTGTTCTAAGTGATATAATTACTTTTTTTTCACGTCGATATATGTACCAAATTTTTATTTGAGCCCTTGCTTCATATACTTATCACCTCTGGTTATGACGTTGGGTTTGCCTCAATTATCGAGTTTGCTGTTCACTGTTTCGGTTTGTCTTGCAAGCTTGCGGTCCACCTGAGCGCCCCAAAGTTATATCTACGGCCTCTATACCTCTGTTCCCCTCATCGCTCCATTCGGTCCATTTCTTTTATTTCTGCTCCTCGTCCTTCCGTCTCTTGCCTACCTACCTGCCTGTTTCCCTGCAGGCTCAATGTCAAGAGATGAGGTCAGCCAGCAGCAGCAGACATCAGATGGAGGGGTGTGCTTTGGGGGGTGGTAGCTAACTTTGGCGCCTAACTTTCTGTCTGATGGGGGAGGAGGAGGAAGGGAAGGTACATGCATCTGGTGATGATGATACCGTTTTTATCCCCGTTTCTGCTTTTCTGTCTGTTTTGCGGTTCTCTGTTGTATTTGTCTAGTATGAGTAAGTAGCAAGTGGATGTGTGCTATTGTACCTACATGTATAGTTGAAGTCAAGTTGGCTTTTATCTTATGGACATGCTTGATATTTGACCCGTGCTATTATTATGGATAAAAGGCTAATTGCATCTTGTTGAGGTGCAACTAGATCGCACTTGAGTATTGCCGGTGTGATGTAAGGGAGAGAGACGGATAGAGAAGAAGTGGGTGTCAAGTGTCCGTTTACTCACGGCTTAGCACTCGCCCTGACCCATGACGACGATGATGCCTCGCAACACAACCACGAACCTGGAACTACTCGATCTACAGCCACCACCACGACCTGGAACCACAACCACTCACTCCACTTTCCCGGCACTGGTCTCCGTTTTGTCTTCCCTTTTCTCGCTGAACAGTGACACCTCCAGGGGAGAATT
The DNA here is from genome assembly GCA_024713755.1 of Morchella sp. 2018-W16. Classification (NCBI taxonomy): domain Eukaryota; kingdom Fungi; phylum Ascomycota; class Pezizomycetes; order Pezizales; family Morchellaceae; genus Morchella; species Morchella sp. 2018-W16. The sequence continues at coordinate 1,520,647 of JAMGYY010000008.1, read as the reverse complement.
CCCCGATGGGGGAGCGGAGGGATCCACATGAGTATAATTGACTACTAATATCTGACATTACAACACAGAGGCCAATTTGTCCAATTAAATCCTAAGGGAAAAAGACGAAGGGAGAAAAAGTAAAAAAAAAAAAAAAAAAAAGTAAAAAAAGTAAAAGAAAAAAAAGTAAAAAGAAAAGGAAAAGAAAAGGCTATAATGTAGCTATAGCTGTACCATTACGTATTTCAAGATTTGTTGGATTCCGCCTTCAAATCGGTTTCATGGCGCTCGCTCCACGTCAACGTCAACATGTCAAAAGACGCACATGTCGGGCCGATCACAAGGGATAGTTTCTCCTTTTCTTCTTTCTTAGAGCTCTATATTGTAGATTCTTATGAGACCGGTTAGAGGAGCAATTGGCCGAACAGAAATGTGATGTGAAGGGAAGGAACAGAGTAGGTATGTCGATATGCCAGACCCTCGAGACCCCAGTAAGTAGCGGGTCCATGGACTCTCACTCGTGACCTTCCTTGCCTTTTTTTTTTCCGGTCCCTCAGAACCAAAAAAAAAGAGCCTTGTGACCCAATGTACGCATGTGGGTAATCACCAGGTCAGGCAAAGCAATCTACTCTCCATGTACCATTCAGCCATCAATCAATCTGCGCGCAGCCTCTGCACGCAACCACCCGGCACTTTCAATTCCAGCCCAGAGAGAGTATACCAAAAGTATATTATAGTACCCATATACCAGCCATGTAGCTCCACCGCACACCAAAGTGCAATAGTGACCTCCCCCCCTTTCCCTGCCAACTGCACGTACCCCTCCATTCCCCACGTTTTGGGAGCACCGGCGGGGGTGGTAGTCCCGAAGATTTGCTATCGGAGTGGGAATCTTGGGTGTAGCGTGAGATAGATGTGATGTGGAGCGGGAGTTCCCTTCCCTCGGTGTGGTGGGTGTGGTAGGTGGGTGAGCGAGTGGTGTGTACCTACGTACATACATGCCGCAGAGATTTGTTTAATATGGTGGGAAAACGTGGGCCGTTGTGCATGGCATGGCATGGCATGGCATGGCATGGCATGGCTCGGATTGTGATCAGGATGAACGAACAAGAATGGAGGAGAGAAAACGTATTGGGAGTTGTAGGTACTGGTTGGTCTGGGAATAGGTGGTAGGTACTGTAGGTACTGTTAATTGGGTGTACTCGTGAGGGATACCCACATATGCTGGGGATTTGTGATTGTAGAGAAGTATACATGTTCGTACCTACAATACATGTAGTGCTATTATTGTATACATACACGGAATGATAATATCGACATGCAGGTCGCTGGATGGGTTCTCTAGATGTAGAGTACAGACGACAACCACAACCACAGCCCCGCGATGATTACCGTCCGCTACTTAGCAGTCAGTGGAAGTGACAGTTGCTACTATAATTTCTGCTGAAACTGCTGAGATGAACATGCCTAAGCAACAAGCCAGATAGGACAGACGCACACTCACAACGGTTTCCGATGTATCAAGCAAGACATCAATAATAATAATCTCAGGTCAGGTCACCATAGTAAGAAGCAAAAAAAAGAAAGAAAGAAAAAAAAGCTAAGAAGGGCAAGAAAGCGATAAAATATATATATAAAAAGATTTTACGCAATTGGGTATATCAACCCCAGATAACAAAAAATTTTTATACCCCCATTGCAAGTGCCGGAATGCACTTCTGCCCACCGCAGCACCAATTATCACACCCGTGACCTCCCCAGCAGCCTCCCGCACAACTGCTCATCCACCACGCCGTCACTATTTCCCAACCTATCGACTGCCTTGATCAAGTCATAGTTGATGCTCTGGCTCACGACGCTATCACCCCTATAGTCGGGATGGGTGCGAACAAACTCCCTAATCCACGCGGCACCCGTCTGCAGCTCCCCGCTTGCGCGCTTCGAGACTAAGCTTAGATATCCGGCCAGCTCGCATCGGGTCACGACGTCGACGTTGACTGTGTCGAGGTAATTCTCAATCAGGGGGATTAGCCCCAGGAACTCATTAGTCTTGCTACCGTTCATAATCTCGTCGATTGTCATGAGGCAATACTCCTTCTCGACGGGACCAGGGGAGGCGGGGCGTGAGGGTGCTGGGGTGCCCCCGCTCGTGGTCTTGCGCGGTGGGAAAAGGTTTTTGCGGAACCAGAACTTTTCGGTCAAGACCGCGCCACGGCGGTGTGCCGTTGCCATGTTCTCATCGATCTGGTAGTGGTAGACCTAAGGTTAGCTAGGGACACAGGATGAGAAAATACTGAATTTGAACAAGTAACTAGGCTCATGTGTGTTGGCCCCAGCTACAGGTAGCTGGAAAGGGACACTACTAATACCAACCTTGGATATCGGGATATAGAAGTTCAATCCGTAAGACAAGATCACCCTCGTGAGGAGTATGATGAATATTGCAAATGCAGCATTCTCATTGTCAGTCAATTGGATTTCCATACTACGGAATTCCACCCTCCAGCCAATGTTACCACCTGGTGGAGGAGGCTTGAACCGCATATGTTGCCAGTTTGTCGATTGGATATTCTTAGAACCCCAAATAAAGAGCGAGGGTCAGCAATTGCTTCCTGTCGCGTTCTACCGAACTGGTCTCACCTCAAAATGGTCCGCCTTACCTTCCGGTGACCCATCTAGGGTCTCCTGGAAGATAACCAACGGGTCCCGGATGAACAAGTGGGCGAAATGGGTTGCTAGGTTCTCGTCCATACCTGCATTTTTCAAAAGAAAATAAAAAAGTCAGCCACGCGTTATTCCCGATATGATACGATGGTTATGATAAACCGAATCCAAGATGGAGGGGTGGGTGCCAATCAGACCATCATCCATAAGTGACTTTTTAATATCATTGTCGATTACAAGATCCGTGTCATTATACTCTGGCCTAAAACGGGGATCCTGCGAGATGTACGCCGATACAGAATCGTATCTTGATTTTGGTATCACGAAACGGTTATTTTTGAGCGGCTGTAACTTCCGTATCAGCATCTCTTATTAACCACGAGATCCACTCTGCCAACATTTGAATCATTTCAAGAGTAATGATTAGGAGGAAGGGGGAAAAGGGGGAGGCGGTTGACCTTCAATCCCTTTTCTTCATCGGTACGATCGTCTACAGCTTGGGAGATGACATTCCACCTCACATCCACATCCGCCAAAAAGCCCTTGAAAATCGGGGTAGCCGCCGTTAAGGCCAACATTATCGGGCCCAATGGGCACAACTGATCATACAGCATCCTTGCCTCGACGATATTCTTCGCCTGCAGCGTGATCTGCAAGCAACAGCAGCCCATCCCAAAACCCATAGCGTCCATATAAATGTGACCTTCCTGTGCCGCACCATTCCGCACGTCGTCGTCCTCGGGAAATAGATGTCGATCGTAGTCTATTGTAGGGTCACGGAACGGTCGGGGCGTCTTCTCGTCATAGAAGACTGGCATATTGATGGCCACCTTCTTGCCACGCCGTGACCGAATATTGGCCGACAGCGTTGGAAAGCGGATGTGCGGGTTGATCACAACGTCGGAGAGGAACTGACTACGTGACCTTGACCCATCCGCAACTACATGAGGATGAGTGAATACATCCTTTACACCCAGTAGCGGGAAGTTTGGCAGCGTGATGACCGCCTCGTTTTTCGCCATGTGCTGTTTTGCAATGACTCTCCTGCAAACGCAAAAAGTAAATATTAAAAAACCTGTTTCAGGGCCTCGTATAGGTTTAGTAGCAGAAGTGTGCTCTAGCTAGCTGGCTAAAAACGGAGCCAACTAACGAAAGACAAAACGACGCACCTGCGCTTCATGTCTTTCTCCACAGACAACAAATCCTTCCAGGTCAGGTTGAAAGGCGCACCAGGGGTTGATTCGATCTGGAAACGCCCGTACTCGGGGTGGAAAGTCGGCATGGGCCCACAGACACTGCACAGAAGAAGCTTATTAGACATTTGCTCCCTACTAAGGTTGCAATGTAACTAGTAGGTACTGACTCTTCTGGTTTACTGATCTCTGGAACACCACCCCCTGCCTTCCTCAATTTCTCGTCATTGGCAAGCTCCTCGAGAATTTCGGCTTGCCGAAGCGAGAGGAGAGCATGTTTCTTCTCATCATCATAAGAGACAACAAGATATTCAAGCTATAGAGCAATGTCGTCAGTAAGCCGTATTCGAAAGTGAGAGAGATATTAGTGGAACATATAAGAAGATCTCATATAGCCCGCCCCCCCCCGCCCCCCAAGATTAACATACCTCATCTCCCCACAATAACACATCCCTCTCGTTGCCCCTGTAATTCTTCCAGATCTCCAGCAATTGCTACAGAGACACCAATTATCATTTATCAGTATCCCCACCCAAAAAATTCGGCCAAATATAAGCTGTGAAAAAACCGCACCCCCTGCATTGGGCCCGGCTGTACACCTCGCATACCTGTATTCCTAACTTCCGAACCTCATCGGCATGGTACTTTGCATCCTCCCATTCCAGTGGGGTTCCAAGAGCTCTAATTGGGGGGGAGAGGTGGCTTAATCAGCAAGCTTCATTTCCCCGGGACGGCGGGCGGGGTAAATGGTAAATAAGACATACAGTAGACCCATTTACGATCTATTCCCTGGGCGTGGGCGTGAGTGCGGCGGCGGCGATATGCGGCGGCTAGTAGAGTGATTGCAAGTGATTGGAGGAGTGCTAGCACAATTGGAATTTGCGGGCAGCCGTGGGGTGGGTTTGGGGTTGGTGGTGGTAATGATGCGACGTTGGGCTTTGCTTGCACTATTTGCTGCGGCGCGGGGTTGATTTGCAAGCCGGGATTAAGGAAATAATTTTTTTTCCCCCCTCACTCCCTTTAGGACTCTGCTGCTTCTGCTTATCGTTTCGTTTCGGCGATAAGATTGTGGCTGCACTAAAAAGCTAACCTTCGGTTTCAAACGCCCGTATTCCTTTTAGAACAGGTACAGATTTAATCTGTGTGAAGTGTGCCTAGACCTAGAAAGTGATGTACCTGGTCAATGAGGATTTTAGACAAGCTCTCCCGATCCCGCCATAGATCAAATCAATCAAAAACCCAATCAACTAATCCCTGGAGGCTGCAGTTTCCGAGGATTACTAACTTGGCTATTGGAATTACGACCAGTGAGGTCCGTCCCTAGATTTTCGATCGCACACACAGCCTGAGAAGACAGCGGTTTGAGACACGAACAAACGAAACGCAGGTCTCGGGGAGGATAAAGGGCTCGTGGGCCAGAGAGTGAGAGGAGACTGTGTGGAGGTGTACGGAGAATGGAAGGGGATAGGATGCACATACATACATACACCAACCAGATGCGTAAAAAAAAAAAAAACATCCCTCCCCTAAAATAAAATAAAGTCCCTATTTATGTGCTCCATGTATGTACATACAGCGAGAAATGCGGGGCGGGGAAGATTACCAATTCAGATTCCATATGAACCCTTAACTTCGATGCTCTTCTCTCTCCTGAAATTAATTTGTAAAGGACTGACTGTTTTTCTTACGGGAGCAGCGAGAGCAGTGACTCAAAGAGTTGCTACATGTTAGAAAATCCCTACACTCTTTTCTTCTTAGGTGCCCCGACCAGCTGCAAATGTAACCCCTTCCCCAGTTTAACGCGAATTTATCGACGTTCATCTCGATATGCCTATCAAACAGAGAGGTAGATAATCCACCCTATCTGGTTACTGCAGATGCTGTGCAGGTACCCGTATTCCCCTTCCCTTTCGTAGCCTTGCGGTACATATCCCCCCATTGCCTGGAAACCCACCTACTGGCGGCAATGGATAGGGCCAAACACAATATTTACCGACATTGTAGCCGCCATGTATAATAATAATAATGTATGTAGAGGAGATAGGCCATCATCATCGTCGCCGTCGTCGTCGTCGTCGTTCATCATCTCGGCTGGCCCGGTCATCCAAATCCCGATGCACCAGACTTTGCTTTTTCAACAACAGCAACAAATATACTCAAAAAAGAATGATGGCCACGAGGTGCTCAACAGCAGCTTGTCCGTTGGATGGCGATGCACCCACATCCTCTTAATTGCCACCTGTTCAAAGTGTAAAGCTCTCACCCCTTTCCCCTTCTTTTTCCACCACCACCACCACCACTAGCACAATGGCTTGCGTGATTATTCCCTTCACCCATCAGGTCATAAATTCGGAGAATCGACACGATGCATATTTCGGTACGCCCGCCCTGGGCCTTATCGCCGTGCTTACCCTCGCAAAACACCCTGCGTCCGAAATTGCCCGTTTCGTTTCTGCATTGCACCCGGAGAGAGAGAGGGCGTGTACAGTAGTATCATAGAGCATCTGTATGTCTCTCTATTATAGTAATGTTAACGGCCCAATACAGAATAAGAGCCTCACGTAAAGATCCGCCCCTCTGTTAGCTGCACGATCTGACATCTTTCCTTTTGTACCCCCCTTGTCTCCCCATCTGAAACGATTTTCCTGGGGGCTGGATCGGACTTTTTGCTGCTCGTTGTGCTATCTACCTCAGATTTTGAGTGAATTCCGCCGCTGGGAAAACTAACATTTCCTCCGCGCCTGGCTGACGTAGGTCCCTGAAGGTGGAGGGGGGAAGGGGGTGGTAGAATCTTGTTCATGTCGGGTATATGGATCGGAATGTGCCAATTTATCGTAGAGTAACGACAAAAAAAAAGTGTGATTATAAACAGTAACCCATCACCGCCATTTACCACCAACTGCTGCTGTGCGTCCCACGTGGTTTTCATTTCGAAAAGAACCAGAGAATTAGATAAAATAAAATGTTGTATCCGTAAATTGGTTGTATTTCTAACGAGCTATATAGCATTGTAAGCCGGGGCTCTGATCCACCCTGTGAAGTCGTACAGGTCGACCACCATAACGAAGCAATTTGCATGTGCCGTAGACAAACACAACATCAGCGGTCGTATTTAGAACCCTTCCCATAAATCGCCTGTCAAAGTAATAATCGCCCCTGTCGGTAATCTGGCCGATCCGAGTTGAGCCTTCCATGCCGCGGGCATATATATGTGCAGAACAATATGTAGAGTGCATGGACTCTAGATAGGTGTTACCCCCCAAGGCGAGGGTTGTCATACAAGATGCAAGATAGATGATCGCCATTCGAACCAGCGGCGGCCTCGGTTCGCCCAGAAGATTGCCGGTAAAAGAAAAGAGCGATTGTTTCGAAATTTCCCCCACCCACCCCGAATTCTCGCCGCGTAGAAGTCCGTCGGGCTAAATTGTCCCATCTTTGATGAATGGGCCGATCTGAATGTCGGGGAAGGGTCCGATCTGATAGTTTAATCGTTGTCTCGCCGTCTCACATGGCATACCGGTACAGTATAATATTCCATATTACTAAAGCAAATAATTATTAGTTAGTGGTGAGGCAGGGGAAGCATATGTAGGTATGTAGGTAGTAGTCCCTGCATAACTAATAGAAGAATATTAGCAGGTAGGCGGATGCTTATCTTGCCAACCATGCAGATGATTGGTCGCCACACTTTAATTGGACGTCGTTGCTAAGGTGGCCAGGCCAAAATTGTCGTACCGACGACGTTAACTTCAACGTCCGGTGGCGGACTCCAACCTCATACTATGTATCTCTGTCGTTTTATATTCATAGGTGCAATTGGAGATCTGTGGAAGAATTAGCTAAATTAAGGGCTTCTGATATGTTTGTATATGTTTGTCTTTGGATAAGGGTAGGGGAGAACTAGGGCAGTCAAAGTGAATCTCGTACCTCCTATCAGAGCCAAGTACTTGTCATTGTGCCTAACTGGCCAAGAAAGATTTCCCAGTAGTATTTTATATTGAATGGGCTTTATTGTGTTCTAAGTACGCCATAATAATGATAGTAAAGTTCAGGAGTAACATTAATGGTCGACTATGCTATACCATCACCATGGCCAGCGAAAGAAATCGACCTCAGAGATATTATAAGCAGGTTAAGTAAGGCCAACAGGACATGAGGACAACACCTAAACTTTAATCTATGAAAGGAGTGCTTTTTTTTCCACCGCCTGCCTTACCTATTTCTTGTATTTGATCATCGCCCCTGGCCTGCCTTGTTCAGGATCCTCGGTACATGGCATTAAGGGGGATGGCACGGCTATGAGATACCTAGGGGATGCGCGTTTGCTTTTTTCGCGATCTACCCTCGCGTATCTATCTATTTTACCAGCATTCTAGTTTTAATTGGCACGATTCACGAGTGTAAGGCTTAGATCTCTTGATCGTGCAGGATGCCGGGATCATGCCAGTCATCAAAGAAGAAGAAAAGAAGGGAGAGGCACATTAGATTGGCTGGTAGGTGATTGTTAACTGGTGTGCGCGAAGAAAGCGGATGGTCTCACAGCGAAGTGCGGACTTGTAGACGTGTTCATCCTGGTTTCCAAAGTGACTAAGTTTTTCAAAGAAACCTGGTTTGATACTGCAGGTCCCTTGAGGTTCTGTAACATTTTAGTAAAGTCCTGACCTGACCTTGACAAGGTTTCAGACCTGACTGGAAAGGAGGGGAATGAAATAATTCAGGTCCTGTGTCCTTAGGTCAACTTGGAATAGTGAATCATTGACATATAACCTACCTGCATCGTTGATCTTTGTCCCAGTCAGACAAAGATTCTTCAAGTCTACTAAAATCCCGAGATCTAGAACAAGCGGCCCCCGATATGAGACGATTCACTGATGCAAGGCCCGTCAACTTGCCTGGTTTGGGGGGTGAGCGCATTTATCAAATCTAGTGGCCAAAATACCGCGCCCAGTAGATGTCTGATGATATCCGGTGTATCTCACAAAGCAGAGCACGGGGACCTTGGTTTAAATTGCCACCATGAGACCCTGGAACAGCAAGTTTTTCCATACGCAATCTCGAGTTTCTAAGCCTACTTTAGTCAAGATAGGCGACTTTCAACGGCTTTTGGTAGGGGGGTAGGGGTGTTGTTGTGGTTGGGAGGGATCTTGTCCAAGAAAAAAAAGGAAATACCTATACAGAAAAAGGTCTCAGATCTCCATGTACATATACTTCCATCTCAGATCGAAGTAATTCGAGATCGATTCACATGTTTCACACACACACACACCGCAACAATGTTTAAGGTGCACTGATGCACCCCACATGAGAGTTGTCTCCGGGATTCAGTAGTACGTGGCCGTTGAGCGATCAAGGGTTTTTGTGATTCTGGGTTCCTGTTTTCCCTGGTCTCAGATTTTTGAGATCGAGGCAGGGTTAGGGTTGTAACAAGCTCAGGACCCTGATTTTGTAGATCAAATGACGTCAATAAGACCCAGGCTGTGGGTAAGGCTGTGGGTAAGGCTGCTGATGCTGGGATACTGTGTTGTTTGGATGAATATGAGACATGAAGGAGTAAAACTTTTGCGGTAGAGCTAAGAGCTCCCACCCTGTACGAAGCTGCAGTAAGACAGGTCGAAATACATGTTAGTAATAGTAGTGCTGCTGGAGCTGTAGTAAGACACAAAGATATCAGAAGAGGAAGGGAGAAGAAGAGAAGTTCGATATTGTTCCTCTCACTAGTCTCTAATTGGCTACACACAATTTCCTTTTGCCCTTTGCAGATAACCAGTTGGGCTAGTTTCCGCTTCTTTTGGTGGTGCGGAACCATCCCTCAGCCACTATGGCCAGATAGTCAACCTGAATGTCTACCTACAGCATATGCACACATACACTCTCTATCTACATGCAGTACCATCTGGTCTCAGGAACAACCGCCCTTAGACTCGCTGTCCAACAGATCCATCTTCCATAGATTTCTTTCACTTCACCCAATCCTTGCATCTTCCTGCAAGATTATGATTATGCTGCTCTAGGGAATGCGTTCCAGTTATGGATGGCCCAGATATCAAACGGTCTGGATATCACTCGCCTCCCCACCGCTCCATGAAGCAATCCGGGAAATCAATTCCTCTAAGGGTATCCCTATCCCTATTATTCATCACATAGTCAAGGAATCCTGTGGTAAATAGAGTAAAAGAAGCTGACTGACTACATGTAAGTAGTTATTTGGACTGGCCTTCTCGTCTCATCAGTAACACCCCATACATATAGTACTAGCGCCACAGCTCACTTGGTTGACCGCACGAATAATCCCGCACCGAGTTTGAGGAAGCATCCTGTCAGCAAGATTACCGAACCGATTCAGCTTGTGCATACAAAGCGGGCACGAATTATCATTATTAACCAACCAACCAAACTAAAAACCTTGTCTGTCCACCGGATACCAAACACATGGATCCCCAATAGACATACAGGCCTTCGCCGGTTGCTGACTACACGTAGCTAGTCCAGTCATTCCACAACGCTCCACAACGAGCGAGCCACCCTTCCTTGGACTGCGTCGTTATCCTGGGAAGAAAAATCGGGAATTCCAACGTGGGCCACTCTATCTCCCTTACCCCTCTCGACCCCATGCATTACAAAGTTAGATACACCACTTAGAGGCTTTATTGCAAGAAAAGCCACATGCTAGTAGATAGCTTGGTGCTTTCCTTAGATAGATGCTCATCTGGTTCCTTCTGTGACTGAGATTGTTTAAACGGTGCTTTGTCCCAAACCGATCAAAAGCACCCTATACAAGAAGCGTATATACCCACTCTCCGCGCGCGCCGAGCGAACCGAACCGATCGTGCAAATCCTTCTACTGCACTCAATCAATGAAAACCCATCCCTTCATATCACATCTCACACTTTTTTTTTCTTTCAAACTGTACTACCACGCCTTCCTTTTCTTCATTTATCATTAATTAAACATCCTACTGACCGGGGAAATTGATCTCCTTGACTCCAGATACACATCCCCCTCGCGAATCGCATATCGTGCGTTGTCCCGCGGGACAATCAGTTACCTACAGGGTGGCTAGTCTAATCTTATCACGCCCTTACTAAGTTAACTATTTGCAACTATTACTATAGCAACAACCACAACCAGAAAAACTACCACTACCACTACTACCGCCCAGTCGGCTTTGTGCGCTTTCAGAACAGTCATTCGAACAGTCAGGTCGGCAGCAGGGCACAAGAAAAAAAGAAAAGAGAGAAAAACCACAAGGCGCATATATATAAAACAAAACAAAATGTTCCGAACAACTAACTCCCCTGTAGGTACAGTTGTCATTAACACCGCTTCCTCTATCAAAAAGCAAAACCTACCTACAAAACGTCTTCTAGGCAGCGATGATAATAATCAATTCAACAAATTACCGCCGGATGGTATCTGATGACCCTTTCTCTCCAGATTTCCCACCACTTCTCCCGGCAGATTTCCCACCGTATTATACCTACATCCACCCCTAACCCACACTCCAACATCAACATCACCTCACCTCACCTCATAACCCAACAAAAATAATATTTAATAAATAATAACAGCCACTCTGCAAGTTTTGTTTCGCTTGACTTTCGCTCACTACTGGTTCTCTCCTTTCCGTACCCGTAGCCAGCTAGCCTGGGCCTCCGCTAAGCTTTTTTTCCCTCCTATTCTCTTCCCCCACCCGCCAAGAAAAAGTCTGGCCCTCTCTCGCGTGGCAGCCCTTAGAATTGTGGTCTAGGCGACGGGCATCCCCCACTGCGGGTAGGTTACTATATTCGTCCTCCCACCTCACCTTTTCCCCGGCGGAGGAGGGGGAGCAACTAACTAGTAACTAACTACTGCTAACTACACTCGCCCACGGGGTCCCTCTGTAATGGGCGACAGGGATTTTCAGGCCAATAGTTGGCGACGCCAAGCTCCATTATAGGACACACCCACCATCAGACAGGATCCGTGAACGAGTGTACCTACTAATCATTAAGAGTTCATATTGTGTCTGGATGGCAAAATTATTACAGCAGTGAGCAAGTGTGGGAAATGAGATCCCCTGATTTACTTAACCTGGGTGTGGGGTGGGGAAAAAAAAAAAAACTTGGTAAGATACTGGCGGCTCTCTGTGTCTCTTGCCTGAAACTTGTTTGACTTCTTAATACCCTAGTTTCCTATTTCCTAAAACCCAGAATAAAATGCGATATACATTTCGATATGTCTCAATGCCAAAAGAAGTTAAAAAAAGAAGCTTTAAGTTACCTGTAGAAAAAAAGTTGTGACAAAAGAAAGGTCAAGAAGGCCCCAAAGAAAAAGTTGTGCATACAGAGACCCAAAATCCCAGTTTTTTCCGTGGGTTAGATCAATTGAAGTGAGAGGTGAAAAAAGAGAAAAAATGGAAGTAGATTCCTCGTTCGCCGACGAGTGGAATTTGATGTGAAGATAAAAAGAAAAAAGGTCGTACGAAAAAAAAAAAAAAAGGTGAGATCCGTTTTAAGTAGCAGCGTTGATAAAACAAATCGCAGATGCGAAGAAACAATTGACGATAAAAAAGCAGGCTCAATCAAAACAGAGAATAAGAAGGTATAACACCGCTGTAAAAAATGAAAGAAAAAAAAAAAAATCATGATCATGAAGAACGCCCCAAGACCCCCATGAATGGAAAACAAAAAACGAGCCTGGCCTAGCCAGGGGTTTATTGGGTAGCATGGCACCACACACCGTCATCAAATGCAAAAAAGGAAAAGATGAACCATCGGCAATAAGAAAAAGTAAACCTAAAGGGAAAATGTGGCTGGCTTTTCTCACTTTCGTTATGCCAGGGGCGAATTTGGTGCGTTCCTTCCCGCTATTTGTCCGCTTCCGTTCGTGTTCATGTTGGATTTGCTCAACTTCCTGGTGAGCTTAGCGTAATCTGTTTCAATTTTTCAAATCAGTATACTTGTTCTCCTATTCACCCCTGGGCTTTCCAGGAGGGCATGTGACATACGTAGTCCGCAAGCGTTACAGAGCGTTCTTGCACCATCAGGTCCTCTTCTCCACTCAGGTGTCTCGGCCCGGTGGCAGCTATGACAGCGCCCAGGTGGTGCAGCCCGCTGTTTCAAGTCAGCGGGGATGAAAACTAGGAAAACCCTTTTGGGGCACACAAGAGCACTCACGCCTCTCCGGATTTTCTTGGCATCGGGTTGTGCCGATCCGTTTGACCTGGTATCATCCGCATACCCATGATTGTCGTCGCCCCCATACTCCGACGAATGGCTAGTATTCACCCTCTGTGCATTCTGCTCCGCATATTCCTTCGCACATAATTCCTGAAATACCTGTTGGCAACTTCTCAAAGCCTCCGTGTTCCGATTCGAGCAATCAACCGCCTCCGCCAATTCCCTTAAGCAATGGTCCAAAAGGTTGGGTTGTAGGTTTTTGGCGACATCTTGGCAACTTTGTACGATGTAGTAGATTCTCGATGAGTTATCTTTTGTCTGTAAAAAAAAGAAAAAAGAAAGAAAAGAATGTTAGAGTTTCATGTTACTCCTAATATAGTCGTTGTCCTTGCTTACCAAATCAAAGTCCCTTCGTAATGTCGAGATAGAAAGTGCCCTCTCTATTGTAGATCCGTAATTCCTCTTTATCCCTACCCCTGAAACAGGTGACGATTGAGGTGGATCATGCGGTGGATATCCATCCCGCGGGTATGAGTACGACGAAGATGAATGTGGTGGTTGCGAATGTGGCTGATATGTCGACTGCGACGGTGGAGCATTCGAATGCTGCGGGAACGGATACTGTTGTGATGAACTACTACCACTACTATACGAAGGTGTCGGCGGATATTGTGGTGATGCTATATGATGTGGTGGCGGCGGAGGATACGAATGTGATGGCTGAAACGGAGGAGGATGCCCATTTACCGGTGGGTACGGGTCGCTTGATTGGACTCTGGGAATGACAGGTGGTGGAGGCGCAGCTGCGTAAGGGTTAGGTGGTAAAGTCCTTGAATGCTCTTGGCTGTTTCGTCTATTATATGATTCGTGGCTGTGTAGAGGGCCAGGACCTGCTGAGCTCTGCGGCGCCGGTGGAGGAGGAGGCAAAGGCGGTGGATGTGAGTAAGTTGAACCCGACAGTGGCAGTGCCTGCACACTCGGCAGTGTCTCTGGTTGACTTCTCGGCATCGAGTCGGGATGTGAAGCTGAAGGCCCCGAGAATGAGCCCTGTCCTAAAGGCGGTGTCTGCATTGGCGACGGTGCTGGAAATGACCTGTCATCCTTATTGTACAGGGCCTCCGACAGCGACGGCAGCGACTGCCTCCCCTCCGCCATCGGTGGAAGGGTCTGCCTACAATCCTCATTCCTCGATGTCTTTCGCGAGTCTGGTGGTGTGTTGTAGCCGCTGGTTGCGTGTGATGATGATTGTGGTGGTGGGAAAGATAGTGGTGGCGTTGGGCCGAACGTTGTTGTTGGACTGATGGGCGAGGCTGTCGATATGCTATTGCGATTATTTATCGACGGATGTCGCTGGTGGTATTGGGTACCCTCCCTCAATACCCCCTCGAAACCCATGTAAGCCATCGATGGCAGAGTATCACTAAAAGACCAAGGTTAGACACAGGCCTGTTTGGTACTTAAAGGTATCCTTGCGTCTTTTGTAGTTTAAGTCCTCGAAAAAGCGTATCCATTACGTCGTCTCTACCTAACGAGGAGTAAAGAGGTAAAGCATAGAGAGGTATATGAATATAGAGGAGTGAAAGGCGGAGTAGACTTGGGGAGCTGAGGAGGGATGGGGAGGTAGTAAGGTAGAAAGAGGAAGAAAGGGAGGAAGAGAGAGAGAGGAAGAGAGAGAGAGGAAGAGAGAGAGAGGAAGAGAGAGAGAGGAAGAGAGAGAGGATTATTTTGGTAACTATGTGTGGCTCTTTACGTACCTCTGCCTTCTATTTTCCGATGACTCCATGCCTGTGGCGGGAGACAAAGGAGGTGATAACGGGTTCACGGGGGGAAGAATGTTGAAGGCTTATCTCGAGATGGAGGTAACTTTCTTGAATAAGGCGGGAGGCGAGCCGCCGGTAGCTGAGACTAGTCTGTTACTGGAGCTAGGAGGGCTGGATCGTGGGGAATCGAAGTAGTGTATGGTCGTTGCGGTGGACAACGAACGAACAGCGAACAGCGACAATGACAACCGACGACGACAGCAACAACGACAAAAGGCTAACTACAATTCAGCCTTAAGGGTTACCGCGTATATCGTTTAAAACTGGCGAATTGACGCAATCTGTGTAGAAGTTTTAAATCTTAGTATTGTCTATGGTCCCTAAGGATAGTGAAACTTTATCAGTCGCAAAGTCTCCCAGGGCTAATAATTACCAACGCAGCAATGAGCCAGTCAGTGTTGACAAAATGAAGCCGTGGGGTCTCCGAAGTTAAAGGTAGGTAGGTACCGGGTTCCAGTAAGTGATGTGAATCGAACTACTATAACTAATAGCAACGAGGACTGCAACGACGTCGTTGATAATAATAATAATAATAACAGCAAAAATAACAACAATAACAAAAACACAACCCTGATGTGTTCTATTATCTTGGTTCCTGACTGATTGTAAAGAAGGCCAGGCGTGACGACGTTGTGGGATAGGTGGGTGTTATGTAGTTGATCGAATGTGGGAGTAACAAACGAATGTCTGCGACGACAGATGGGGGACCCTGGGGATAAGTAGGTATTATGTTATGCGAACAGGTGGCGGAAGCTAGCTCTCCTGTTGCTTCTATCTATGTCTGGTAAGGGACTTTGTGAGCATATGAAGCTTTTTGCGGGGGGGGGGGGGGGGGGGGTGGTGGCAGTAATAAAGTTAGGGTGTGGTGTGTGTGTATGTGGTGGTGGGTTGAGCCTAGCGAGACTAGAGATCGATCCAACGATCTAACAGCGGCACCGGGGAGGCTTCTGTCTGGATGTGATATAAAGATGGGGGTGGTTTTGGTGGTTGTGAGGTGAGGAATATTATGTAGACTTACTTTTACACTCACTCAGGAAAAATCAATGAGCAGGAGAAGCGCGGCAGTATGTAAGAAGAGGCAAGCGAGGAATGGTCGGACCAACAGATGAAGGGAGGCACCCGGGACGGCAGAAGAAGTAATTGACGGATTTGGGGGGAGGGGGATTGTTCTTGATCTAGGGGGTGGTGGAGAGAAAAAGAATAGATAGAGGGAAAAAGTGTGAGCGCAAGAAGTATGTATGTATGTAGGTGAGTACTGAACTGACTAGATGGGAAAGTACGGTAGGTACGGTAGGTACGGTAGGTACGGTACAGTGAGTGAGTATTTGTGGGTGTGGGTGGGTGGGTGTGTCTGTCTGTCTGTCTGTCTGTCTGTCTGTAGTGTATGTACGCACGAAATGTGTGTATGTACGAATATGTATGTATGGGTATGGATGGTATGGGGGGTGGGAGTGGAGTGTGGGATGGATGTATGTGTGAATGAAGCAGCAACAGCAGCAGCGGCAGCAAGAAGCAGATTGAGTGAGTGAGAGAAGATGTGATGGCTAGTCAGAATAGAACAGCGAACAATGGGAGGACGCGGACGGGGGCGGGCTGGGATTATTAGATCGAGATGATGATGACAGCGACTTTCTTTTCTTGGGGTCCAAGTTCTGCTTTAAGGTGGTGGATGTGTGGATGTGTGGATGTGGATGTGGATGTGGATGGGTGGATAAGTAAAGTATTGAAATGATGGTCACTGGCGTATGTATGTAATGTACGGTACACAGCTTCTTCTTTCTGTCTTTCCTTTCCCTTCAGATGAGGCAAGGAAATAAAAGAAATGAGAAAGAAAAAAAAAAAAGGAAAGAAAAAAAAAGGAAAGAAAACCAAAAAAAAAAAAAAAAAAAAAAAATAGACAGTGAGGACCCGCCTGAGAAACTACTACGAAACCAGGCAATAAATATAGAAACCCACCCGGGAGTAGAGGAGCTGCTTTCAAAACCCCCAAGCAAGATCTGCGTAAAAACGGGGGAAGCAAATAGAAGTGCTGATAGAGATATAGCTATGACTAGCTAGCCAGCTAATGCAGGGTGTTTCGCGAGGAACCGAGATATGAAGTGAAGGGGGAAATCGAGAATTAAATCCCAAGGCGTAAGATATGATGTATGTAAGAGACAAAAATATGTTGCACGCGCAGAGGTAGAAAGTGGAGATACTGGTAGGAATCGGAAGATAGGAGGGAGAGAGTAAGAGATCTATCCTTTTCTCCCCCAACTCAACTCCTTCTAACTGCTCCAATTGCTGTTAATATACTCTCACAAAACACAGGCTTGACTTGAGAGCCGTAGCCACACAGTCGCCACACGGTATAAGCAAGGTCAAATGGACAAGTCAGAACGACGAACTGATAGTAATCTAATACCTCCAATTCCAGATACATCTTAGCAGCTACATATAGCTACATGTAGTCATGTAGAAGTAGAAGCAGCAGCCAGCTGGGTATGTGCTTCCCTTTGACATCTGGGGAGAAACGGCCAAAGGTTTAAAACAGAACATGGCATCTATCCAATCAACCAGATGGAACTGATGATGATTATGATGCCCAGTTACAATGTCGGCCTTACCCTCTTCCATTTCCCTTCCTTCACTTCTTCCTACATACATACCTAATTCTACTGGCAGGAACCTCCTCCGCTTCTACAAATGTATGTACCTAGGCTACGGTACCTACATACCTTCCCCCCCGCGTAACCCAGGCGCCAAAGCAGAAACCGTTCAAGGCAACAGGGTATACCAGGGCCGGGGATCAAACGGGCCTACATCGACGATTTGACTCTCCCCTCCTTTCCCCCTTCACACCCTACAAACTACTACTGCTCTAATTCCTGTTTAAACAGTGCGTCGATCTCTCGCACGCGCAAGAATGAAAAAATTCTTGTAGTTGATAAACCCGCCGCCGGCGGAGATCATGAGGTCTAGTTTGGTATGGGGAGATGGGAGAGAGGGGGGGGGGGGCGTCTATTATTATTACTATTACATTACTGTTTTATATCGCTCTGTTACTTTGACGAACTTCCACTCTCCTACCTACCATTCCACCACCACCACCACCACCACCACCTTCACCACTTCCTCCTCAAGGCGGCTAGGATGGGAATATCAATTGGATTGGTGGACCCCCTTCTCCTCACAAAAAAGAAGGAAGAAGCAAAGCAAAAAATACACCCTAGTTCCATCATAAAAAGAAAAGAAAACTAAGGAAAAGAACAAGAGGGAAAAAGAACCCAGTGCCATACAGTCCAGTTCATGCTCTCGCCGAAGTGAACGAACAATTCATTAAATTATGACCCTTCCCTCCATCTTTCCCTCATTCCTTGACCGTAAATATACTTTATCTAAGCAATTAGTCCTCTTCGGCGGCGGCCACAAGAGAAGTGCGGAGAGACTCGTTAAGGTGGTGGTAGACCTTGGGTATTGGGCCTGGGGGGGGGTTAACCCAGCCTGGTCTAGTACTCCCACCTCGCAAAAAAGGCGTTACATTACACTAAACACGCTAGTGCCCCTACCCTACCCTCCACCACTCCACGCGCAACCGTGATCGATTTCATCGACAAGCGGTTTCGACCCGCCGGGAATGGACCAAAAGTAGATGCGTTGACGCACCTGCAGCTCACCACCACAATCAACCCGTGGGTCCAGGTCCAATCCGTTCAGCTGGGTTCTGTCACTGTTATGTGTATTCCCGGGGCGTGTGATCTCCTGTGACCCATAAGACCTTTTTGCTTTTTCTTTCCCTCTTCCTTTTTCTGGTCAAAAGGGAAGAAACTGGTGATGGACCTTTCCCAAGATCTCGTGTCTCTTCGCTTGATCAAAAAAGCTCGCAAATCGTCTTTTCGGATTCACCCGGCGCCCCCCTCCCCCCCTTCCCCCCTCGCTCCCTCTCCTTGGCATATACTAGAAATGGTCTGTTGGACCAATTGGAGATCGACTGGATGATATTTCATGATCCTGCAAGAAAAAAAAAAGAATTAATGAAAAAAGAAAAAAAAAAGAGAAAAAGAAAAAGAAAAACAGAATCAATCAAGACCCGGTAACCTGCCTCCCTCACTTCCTCTACTCTACCGGTGCTGCAACCAAACTATACTGCATGGGTTCATTGATTCATGAGTAAGAAGAGGGTGAGTTGGTACAGTAAGTAACGTTAGAACGAAAAGAGATTGAAATGAAAGGGGCACTCAAATACGAGCAGCACACATGAACTGACAGTACGTATGTACATAGAGTCCCAGCTATCTGGCATACTCCGCGCGCAACACAGACCAGCTGGGTGGTAAGGCATAAACTTCTCTCCCATCAGGTGGAGGCGGCTGTGGGGAGCGCGGGAAGAGGAAAAAAAAAACGTTTTTTTCATTTATCCAAGGCTTTCCTTGCTGGGCTATCTCTATCTCGCCCAGGCCTGATCTATTTTTCTTACGGGGAGAGCCGAATATGGCCCATGATCCATCCGGCCCCGAAAAAAGCGAAAGAAAAAAGGGAAAGGGAAGAAAAGAGAAACCCAGATCTGGAATTTCTCATCCATCTAATCGAAGCTTCTCCCACATCAGCCAGCCACGCGAAAACCCAGGAAGTTGGTCAGTCAGTAGGCCTAGAAGCACGGAAAAAGCAAAAGGGGGTGAAAATATCAGAAACAGAATAGGCCAGCTCAACGCTTAAAAAAGGGAAACAGAAGCAAAAAAAAAGAAGCAGTAATTTTCTCTGAGGCTGACTGGCTGGCTGGTCAATCTCAATCTTCCTCACGCATTCCCCCCTTCCTTATGTGGGCGATTTTCGTGCACTTCCTTACTCATTTAATACATATGTCCTTCTTTTGGGAGAGTCTATTAGATAATGGACTAAAAAAGTGGTATGGTGCAACCCGATCTTCAAGGTGACAACCTCTCAAATTGATATAACTCCCCAACCACAAAGGATATTACGATTGCATTAGATATGGGAGCAGATATGTTGGTGAAGATGCTCCGTATCTAGTTAACAGATATTCTAATTGTGGTGTTGTTATCCAGTCCAAATTGCCCGTTTGGTATGCAGAATATTATACAATGAATACAATTTATACCCCCCTCCTCAACCCCAAACGTCCCATCAACTAAGCATAGGGAAGCGGCTACAAAATAACCTTCTCATTGGCCGAAAAGTCTCTTTTTAGCCAAGATTGCCCCACTCCAAAAGAGGGATATGCCACCTTCGCACCATGCCTAGGTAGTTGGAGACGAGAGATCCAAGAGATCTCCTCTCCTCTCTAGCTGTCTGTGATCTCCGCGCACGCGCTCCAACCTCCTTTCGAGTATCATAAAAAGAAAATAAAGGGCGACTTTTCTTTCTACATCTTACTTTACTTCTTTTTTTTTTTTCTTTTTTTTCTTTTTTGCTTCTTCTCTCGCTGGGCTGTTGGCGACGATCTCCCATCGTCGAACGCCATACGGCCCCCCCGAACCCAATGATAGGGGGGCGCGCGTGCGTGCAGGGGTGATACTGATAGAGAGAGAGAGAGAGAGAGAAAAGAATGTGGGAGTGTTTTTTTTTTCCCTCTCACTCTCTTTTAATTTTTCCAGCGGACGACGTTACACATTACATGTAACCACCTTCTAAGCGGCCTGGTAGGGGAATATCGCTCAAGGGCTTCTGGCGTTTTTTTTCCCCCCAGATCTGTGCAAGAAAAAATTTCACCATGACGGATTTACACATCTGTCACGTCAAAGTCAGCTCACAAGGCAATTGCAAGGTGTGCGGTTTTGCGGTTTTGCGGTTGCGGAACATCCCATCGCGCGAGCTCTCGCGCGGCCCCACACCCCCGGGTCAAGTTGCCAACCCACCCCCATCCCGATCACCCTCCAGATCCGAGATTTCAGATAACCGGCAGACAAGTCCCCCGGGGAGGATGTGCCGGGGTATGGCATGAAGAAACATGTACTAGTAGGGGTTTGAAGAGATGATTGACATGATAGAGGTCTGTCCGCTACAGACAACAATTACCTGTTGCTGGTTTCAGTAAGGTGATTGTGATTATGATGATGATGATGATGATGATGATGATGGTGATGATGATGATTATGGGCAGCAAGGGGAAGAAGGGAGGGGGGTGGAGGTTATATCTTATATCTATATTTATTTATATGGGTTTGGATATCAAGATCAAGATATTAGAGATCTTAATCTTGAACGTCATCAGGCAGGTATGTACAATAAAGAAGGCAAACACATCTACATGTCTCGCTCTCTCTTTCTACTTTTTCTCCCTCTTTCTTGTCCTCTCACTCTATCCCCCCCCCTCTCTCCACCCATCCTTCCTACTGTAATTACCTGGTACTCCTCACCTTTGGCTACATAACCCAGGTACAATACAACCTCCAAGCGATACACCTACATGATACTTTACCTGATCATCCCTCCTCTCTCTCCGCCACTGGCACCCAATCTCGGCAAAGCAGGTCACATCCACCAAGCCATCAACCCCTAGATCCCAAATCTCTCTCTACCCCGGGTGTCTGAATCGAATCGGAAAACCCGCAGTCTGTGAGTCGCAAGAGAGGTGGGTGTGAGGTAAGAGGAGCCGGATCTCAGATCAGGCCACAACTTTTTTCTTTTTCTTTTTTTTTTTTTGCTGAGAGGGGGCCTAAGCGACAGACTTTTTTTTTTCTTTTTTCTTTTTTTTTTTTTTTTCTTTCTCTTTTCAATCTTGTCGCCTTCCAATTCTCCCTGGGATTAGATACGAGACCCGATACACCCGACACAGTGGATGAGGAACTACTCTAACTAGTGTTTGTTCACTCGAGAGGTACCATAGCTCCTGCTTGCTGCTGCTGTGGGCTGCTTATCTCCGCGCGCGCGGTAGTCTATGCGACTTTTATGGCTATCTTTTATATAGATGTAGGGTTCATAATTCGGGTGTCGCTTCAGGTTGTTACAACTAGATGTTTATTTGGCCCTTTCGTCTGCCTTGTCTGCCCTCCCAGGGGGAGAAGGGAAATGAACGGATGTGATGTGATTTGATGTAATGTGATAAACGTTCCTCCAACGACAGCAATCACCATTTTCAGCAGCACCACCACCAGTTCCTCGGTGTGCAACGCCCGCGGGAAGGGGGAAGAGAGAGAGAGAGGGGGGGTGGGACGCTCAGGAGGCAGGCACTGTATCATGTAATGTGTATGGATCTGTAGATGGATAGATGGGGTGCATTGTGTATATGTATGTAGCCTTTTAAAACCTTTTTTTTTTCTATCTTTGTTCGTCCCACCCCCCCTTCCTGTCAGTCGCGTAAGCATCTGCTACCCAGACTTGACATGATAGATTGGACGAAAGGGAGGAGTGGGGGGTTGGGGGGGGGAGGAAGGTTAAACTCTGTCTCCCTCTTCTCTCGCTCTCTCCTCGGCCAATCTCAGCTGTGTCATATCCCATCCTGTCTGCCGTTGGATGGAATGGGAAATGGGGGTGGGGTTACTGTTACTGTTGTAAGTATCAATGACGCACAACGACCGTTAACTACATGTAACGGTTACTACTCTATCTGTATCATCTGCTGCTCTGCTCTGCTCTACTCTTGTCTGCTCAACCCCCAATCAACACAACTTCTCCCCCCTCCTCACTTTCGCTCTTTACTCATCAGCCACATTCTTCTATTTACCGTCTACCTGCTTGGAATTGGAACTTGATGAATTTCTGGATTACTATTCACCCCCCCCCCCCCCTTCCCATCACATCACATCTCCCCACTCTCAAAGTACCCCAGCCTGATCAAATCCAGAAACCCCAAATTCGAATCTGGCCCGGCCCTGGGATTTATATACACACATACACACCACTCTACTTACACATGCTTGCCAGAGTTAGACCATGTCAGTCAGTCAGTCAGGATGAACTGTCGTGTCTGTCACTCACCACCACCACCACCACCACCACCACCACCCCGGTATACATCGTCCATCCCTATCGGCGCAAATCGCCCAATCTCGATCGCATCGTTCTTTCCCTCCTTCTACACAGCCCTCTTTCTGTCTCGATGTTTTTTTCCTGTTTCTGACCTTGTTTGGTCTAGATACGTTACAGCGGATAGAGCAGATAGCATCCTCATATACGAGCAGGCGCCACCACCACCACCTCCTCCACCCCCTTACCTTGGAGACAGTGGGGGTTGAGTTATATATCTACCATCTAGTACTCTCTCCCTCTGTACCTAGTAGATGTCCTTCCACATTACAATCTATCTAGATATCTATCTCAAGTATCATATCTTTTTTACCCTAGATACACCATCCCCCTTGTAAAACAAAAAAAACAAAAAAACAAAACAAAAAACTCTCCGAGAGCCCTCTACTCCCCCCCCCTTACCTCCAACTCGGGGCGAAACCCACCCCCCGACCCTGTTCCTCCCCCCCTCTCTCCCTCTAACTCCTCTAACCTTGGGCGGTGCGCGCACCACTCCGCGCGCGCGCGCGAACGCCCGCTCGGGTGCGGTATGCGATGATCTCCACGCCCCCGCGCTGATTGGCCCGTTATTTTTCCAAAAAAGAAAGACAGACACACTCACACACACGCACACCACCCTCACGCTCAAACACTCACGCACCACCACCTCCTTACACGCAGCAGCAGCAGCAGCAGCAGCAGCAAGCAGCACCCGATGCGATGCGGAGTGCGATCGATTCCGATGGGAGGGAGAGTGGGGCCTATTTTTGGCCGCAAGTCATATCTCACAAGACGGCAGGTTAGAGGGAGTTTGAGGGGATCTTGAGATAGGCGGGGTTACCGCCCGGTGTGGTGTGGCTGGGGAGGGGGGAGAGTGGTGGTGGGTGTGGAAATGATAGGGTGGGGAAGAAAATGTGGGTTATGTATGTATGTAGGTGGGTAAATGTAGGTACATGTAGTTATGTAGGGACTGCCTGGAGCCCAATGGTAGGTGGGGTTTTAGAAGTATCAAGTAAGTAGTAGTAGTATTTTAGACACCCCACATAATAAAAGTAGTGGTGGTGGTGGTGGTAGTGGTGGTAGTAGAAGATGAAGAACAGAACGAAATGCGAACCACGAAACCCAAACGCCAACTGATACTGATAACCCGCCTCCCTAGCAGCGGTTACTGCTACTACAACAAGCCAAGCCGACTGCCATAACTCCTACTGTAAAACCACCGCCCAATGTCATAATAACCAATATAGCCAGCCAGCAACCAAAGAAAGAAGAGAAAGTAGGCCTCTCAGTTCTGTACAGCACTAGAAAGGATGAAGGAGGAAGAAGAAACGAACGTTAATAAAAAGAGGGAAAAAAAAGACCATATATAAAAACGCCATGCAATCATCGTTCTAGCCTCGCTAGTGACCTAAGAACCTCCATCATCGGCAGCTTGCCAGTCCCTGCCTCACCCCTAACCTTCTCCTCCCTCACGGCCAGGGTCGCCTCTGCATCCTCCAGGATCCGACCTGCCAGCCTATCCGCCGCTTTGCCATAGTGATTTAGCTTGTGGATTCCGTCTGCTAGCTGGTCGACCTGGAACTCGATTTCTCTAGTATGCTGCTTGACGAGGCCCCTTGCCTCTGCCAGCAGGTCATGGGAGCGAGACGAGGACGCGAACGCCGACTCAGATGGCTGCAGGAGGGTGTTCATATCGGGCCCACCGGCAAGGGAGAGTGCAGCTTTGGTATCGGTCTTGAGCAGCGACTTCCACGTTGCCTTTTCGGCTAAGAGTCTGCAAAAGGGGGGGTTAGTTGCTGTCAATGATCACGATGACAGGAAAATGTGGATGGGGGGTGGATTATGCCTACTTTTTCAGGTTCGCCTCAATGGCCTCTATTTTGGCAAGATTATCAATGTTACGGGGATTGGGTTTTAAGTCTTTTTTATTTCTTTGCTGTTCCTGCATAAAAGAGTCAGCTCTGCCACCTGTCTGCTAGGTCCATGGTTGCCTAAATGCATAGGGCTGAAGCTGAAAGTGTGGGGTACATTACCCTACTGAACCAATTTGACAGCCCAGGATTTGATAGGACGTCTGATAATATTTCATCCTCAATTACTCTTGCTGTAAAGATGGGCAATAGGGTCAGTAAGCGTTCAAAATTAGTGTTTCACATTTTTCAGGAACAGTGATGGCCAGAAGACACCCGGGATCTCGACTAATGTCACCGAACTTTTGGTGCCAGGTTTTCTGGTATATTTCAGTGACCAAATCGGCATTAGGAATTAGAGGTAATTCAAGCCCATTGGAGCATTTTAGAGCAAGGGAGAGCTTTAGCTGTTCTACTCAACGATAGAAAATCGAGAATTTGGACAAAAAAATCCAAATAACAGTTACGCTGCACGCATCTGCAGATGGGATTTAATGCCCACGTTCTTCGAAGACTCTTCGGTAGAGGCAACTGGAACCCTCCTATGGCTAAGGTTTATGGTAGTATCTGGGGCGGGAGGTGACCAAGAGGTAGCATCACAGCTCCCACGGATTTGCCAAGAAATGAAGTAGAGATAAAAATAAAAAACTTACCAACAGCGACCGCATTAGCACTTTCCGGCTTTCCATCGCTCGTAGTGAGCGCTTTTCGTCCGCACCATGCCAGTAGTTGCTTCATCCTCAGGGGTTCTACCATTTGGTCGTGAATGTGCTTATAGTATTCTTTGTGATCAATCTCCGGGTGCGGTTCAGCTACAATCACCCCGCGATCAGCCACCATACCCCCAGTAAAAAAAGAAATTAAGAAATAAAACCACAAAAAACAAAAAGGGCATACCAATAACTCCTGTATCCATCAATGAGCTCGCCCTTCGCCCTCTGAGTCCAACACTGCTCCTCCGGTTGCCTCCGCCCTGTCCACCTTTCCGCATCTGCTGATTTCGCCTGATAATCGGTGTATCCGATACCGGGAGTGCCATCTTTGTGCCACTACCACCTCCAAGTTGTATTCGCGGCGGCGGCGACACTGGTACGGGTGCTGCAGCGGTAGACGCTTTAGCCTTTGCTGCCGTTTTGGTTTTGGCAGCCACTTTCTTTACCGGCTTCTTTTCTTTTACATCCTCTTCTTCAGCTTCGACCAGGGAGATCTTCTTCCGAGTCTTGAACTCCGACTCCTCAATTGGCGGGGGTGAGTCGTGGGCACGCTTCCGGGACGAGGTAGTGGATTTCTTCTTCTTGGGGGGCTCAACGGCGGCAGGTGGCGGTGGTGGTGGGGCGGTGGGCAAAACAAGTTCTGTAGCTGCAAGACTGGCGCGGGTACGTGGCCGAGGGCGGAAGATGAAGCCTTCATCCTCATGGATGTCCGGTTTGGCGCGCTTTTGCTTCTATGCAGGTGGGGGATCATGTCAGTATCTGAGTTGTAACCTTAGATTGGGCAGCTGTGGCGCCCCGCCCCTTAGTCTTAGATATCCGTCTCCATGGCGAAGAAAGACACCCCCGACATGTCACGTTACCACAAACAAAAGAGCCAAACACCATAGTAGTAGCCCGGGAAAGCAAAAAAATCAAAACCAACCTTCTTAGGCGGCTTCTCCTTCACCTCTTCCTTATCCGCGCCATCCTCTTCCTTCTCCGCTACCTTCTTTCCCCTTTTTTTTTTTTTAGGAGGCTCTACCGGCGCATTGTCCTTCTCTTTCCCATTCATCCCACTGCCACCACCATTGATCCCATTGCTGTTGTCGTCCAATCCCGCAGCGGCGCTTTTCCGCTTTGGCCGTGTGTTGGTCGGCATCAGTGTCAGTGTTTGTAGTGGCCGAGTCGTGGTCGCGTGCGCGGGCATTAAATTCGACTCTAAGTTGATTACGGCGCAGATCTGTAAGCTATATAGAGTGGCACTGTGGAATTGGGATTTTTACTGATGGACAGCAGAGCGAATAGGCTGTCCACAGTTGTAGGGAATGTTGAGAGTATGGTATATTGTGTGTGTGTGTGTATGGGGGCGTGTATGTGTGCTTCCTATCGTTTGTTATAGAGATGGCTGGCTGGCTGGCTGATTGGTGGATGAGGATGGTGGTGATGATGATGATGACGATGACGGTGTGTGGTGTACTCGACCAACTACTAATTGCCTGCCCGTAGTGGTGAGTGGTGGTGATGTTGGAGGATGAATGTTCGTATTACTATAGTGGCAGCGGATTTAACGTCGTAAAGGGGGAGGGGGTGTTTGTGATATGGCGTAGTGGGCGGCGGCGGGGAGGCGGCGGCGGGGAGGGAGGGGTGGTGATGGTGGTGGAGGCGGTGGTGGAGAGGGAGCGATGATGGATGATGGGTGATGGGGGGGGGGGGGGGTGTTCGGGGTTTAGGTGTCGCGTTGTTGCTCCCGCTATGCTTCGGCTTGTTTTGATTCATTCCACAAAGAGTTGGTTACCCACATGCGTCTTGGCGTGTCAACTACAACGCAAGCATAAGGCTTGTTTTACGCTGGTGTGCGTGGATCCTATCACGGCCCTTGCTTTCTCCCCAGAAAGCTGTAGTGGATGACTTCCCGTATCGTATTACCCGTTTCTAGGCTTCTGAAGTATAGAAATCTGAACCGCGCCCCCTCTGTTTAGATTCAGATTGAATCTAAATTTCCACGGGAAGTCATCCAGTATGTACTCACTCTGCACCATGAGTACATACATGTAGGTACAGTGGTAATGATTGCGGTAATGATTGTGATAATGATATCGATATGGCTAACTACATAATGCATGGTAGCTGCTTTGTAAACGAACATCCGTCTCCTCCGTCTCGTCTCGTTACATGATCGGGCACATATCTTATCTCTTCCTTCCTTCCCATCTTCCTTTCCTTCCTCGGATTCTCCTCTCCCACCATGGTTTTCCACCCCATCCTTCTCAATTCGGTTCATGCACTCCTGCTTGCTTGTTGCTGGTACCTTCACAGCCCACACCTGCATACAGATAGGAAGGGAATATCAAAAATCGAAGAAAGAAAAAAATCACATCACTCCCGCTGCTATAGACCTAGCTTCCATGTTGAATAAAAAACCCTTTGTCACCCATATGTATATGGGCCAACAGTCGTGCCGAACCCGAAATTGAACGAAAAAGAAAAAGAAAATAACAATAGAAAATAGAAAAAAAAAAGAGAAGAGATTACAAATCGGCCTCAAACAGCTCCCCATAAACTTGTCTTCGATAGTATAGGGTGACTTTTTTCCTTTTTCTCTTTATATCCCTCCCAAAATAATGTCTTGTCTGACAAACGATGCCTTCTAAATCATAAAATCTTTCATAATTCTCCCCCCCTCCCCTCCCCGGTTGGCAACGGCATCTTCATGCAAATCTGTTTTTGATAGTCATGTCAATACACGATCACATCTAGGCGAAATGTTGTAAGTGCGCACCTAAATAGCTTATGGTGCAAGGCTGCCTTCGATCCTCCTGCGAGCCTCAATCTTCTCCTCCTGGCTCACATTCTCCTTCCGCATGGTCACTGCACCTGATCCCGGTGTGTGACCAATACTCATTCCTACTCGGATCAAAGTCTCCAGTGCAGTTCTCGAGTTATCGACAAGGTCCTCGTCGAAAACCATTCTGCCAGGTTCAAACAAACAGACGATGGTACTACCACCAAACTGGAAATAACCCAGCTCGTCTGTACGCTTGACCTGTGATCCCGCCTTGGCCGTGATGACTGTGCTTCCAACCATCATAGCACCGACACAGATTACCATCACCCTTCCATGTTTCACAGAATCTATAGGAACACAGATACGGACATTTTCACCATACACATCAAGTCTATATTATAATCAGCGCTGACTTCATCTCCACGTCAGGTCAAGGAAACTTACGCGGATCGAATGGCCATTGGGTTGACAGTATAATACTCTCCCTTTATCAACTTGGGTTCACCCATAATCCCGTCAACGGGAATATGAAACCTGTGGTAATCTTGCGGCGCAAGTCTAAAGATACCCAATGCACCCTTCTCAAAGCGCTTGGCATCTTCCGGATACGCATCGCCCAGAAGCCTCTTGACTGTGAATTCTCGGCCCTTGATCCATATTGTTGTTGCATCATCAATATGGTTGAACACTACAGATCTACAATCTGCCGGTGAGACGATGACTCTTTGATCGTCTGGCGAAGCGCAGGGGCGTGCACCGGGCTTAAGGGCACGGTAGAAGAACTCGTTGAATCTGCGATTTTAATCAACATCAATTCTTTAAATAACCTGATCAAGATATGCTCACGTCTTGAACTGGTCTAGTGGTAGAAGAACTTCAGAAAGATCGAGCTGATGGAAAGCAATGAATCCCTTGATGTCCCTGGCGGAAGCAGGATTATCAAACTTCTTTCCTTGCTTGACACTAAGTGAGCTTAGAAGTTTTTTGACTATAAAAAATTAGTTTGAGGACTCAATATAGTACTTATTCTTGGGGTGATATACTTTTCTTGTTCTCCATACTGCTACTGCTGAGCCCCTTGTAAAGTAATCGAATTCCTAGACGAACATAGACGCTCATACGCTCTTCCTGGATCTGCCCAGTAATCCTGTCCTGGACCAAGATATTGGCAGAGTTTGCACCTAATTTATAACCACCGTAGGATATTTTTGAGATGACCTTGGAGTACCATTTGCGTTGGGCCTGACTAGATGTCACAAATCCCCCCATCACAAGCTTATCTACTTGTCTCCAATCTTGCGATGCACATGTCGCCAGATGTGTCACGATATCTTGTTCAGATCTTTTATTAAGGCGCGGCTGATGACATAGTGGACACTCCTTGATCTGGATGACATGCTCCTCTGCCTTCTCGTCTGAAAGATCGTTTTCACCGAGCATTATACCCTCCTCCCCAGCAGCGCCAAGAACGTTGATATTTTGTGTTGGCGGTAAAGACACCATGCTTCTACTCCTTGGATCAGCCGGGGTATTTGAGCTGGTGCTGTCATCCGATCTCTGAGACCTATCATCCCTTCCTGAATCATCCCTCCCAGACGCGGAAGGAGTATGCCTTGGTGTCCCCGGAGTGGTTGACGAGAGCTGGTCCTCCAGACAGATCACCGCCTGATCAATACTCAACTCCACATCCTCCAAATTGGTAGCCCCATTCTCCTCTTTGAATCTCTCAAAAAATCCATCGATAGTGTGGGCTGACAATGTAGAACCCAAAGTATCAAGCATAGTAGTAAGTTCCACACGACTGATCTCACCACTGTCATCTGCATCATACTGCCTGAGCATGACTCGCCAGAACTGCTGTCTAAGTGCAGGATATGGAACATATTTGGCCTTTATTTTGATTTCAGGATTGTGTTTGTCTTCCCATCGTTCTTTATTTTTTAGAGGAAGAGGCAATGTGTACGGATGCAAATCATAGTCCATAGAATCATTGTTTATCTGCACCATCCTGTTCCCGGGCGGTGTTGGACCGCTCTCCTCACCGGGACTCAACCCTCCATCCAAGGGTAAGCCACTTGCCACGCTTCTTAGCGAGTTTGAAGATGTTCTCCGTTCAAGATCAGGACGGCCCTTTTTACCGGCAGAGAGATTCGTCCCAGAAGATGACCTAGGTAATGGTATACGGAAACGAGATTTTCCAGTACCAGACGGAGTCATAGGAGAAGGCGGGATTTCATCCTTTAATGGCTCACGGAGGTTATACAGCCCGGTTCTTGGATCTGCGGTAGGTTGTGTGGAGATGATTTCTTGTAGCGCAAAGTTTGTCTGTGCTACGAAATCATTTGACGAGAACTTATCGCGGTCTACTACTGCAATGTTTAGAGAATACTTCTGCTCGTGTCGTAAAACCTGGAACACCATTTTCTCGTCGTATACGGGGTTCAAACAGTGTCTAATATGTCTAGTGCGGTATGTTTTCTTTCCCAGCGAAACAACAACAAAAGGGTCCATATCAAAACCGGTGCGTGTCACTAGTCCTCGTTAGCAGGCCAGAGTTTGGGTATAGACGTTATACGGGCTCAGCTTACTGTTCTTCTCTGGTGGCAAGTCCGTGATGGAATTGATCTCCAAAAAAACAACTCCAACAACATCTGACTCCCTAGATAACTCGTAGTGGCGGCCTTTCTTGTCGCTGCCTGTCCTGCCTTTCATCATTGAAGGAGTGATCGAGGGTGCAATTGATGGAGCCATTGAAGCGGTAGTTCCTATCCTATCAAATTTAGGACGATTTTCATCTTGTCCCGCCATATCTTCCTCGTCATCAGAGAGACCAGTATCGCCCAAATCCCGTGAAAGAGGGTCATCCTGCTCATAGATACTAGGAGAGGCGCTCGGGTTCGGTGTTCCGCTGAAATTGCTCAGCCATGTAGTCCATTTCTGCATGATTTGGTCGGGGGTTGCAGCATCATCAGACGTGTCCAGAAGACAGAGTTGAAGCTGTATCTCCCCGGAAATTGTGGCCTTTTTACGGCTAGACTTCAATGGGAACCATCGGGGCTGAATGAAGAGTTGTTGGGTTAGCAGGGGCCCCAACATAAGGATAATTAAGGTGCTGACTGACCTCTTGGCTAGTTCTTCCATTTGAGAAAAATTCATCGAGATGAACCGCAAAGTCGCCCATGTAGTCCTATATTTCCCTCTTCACATGTCAGAAACTAGGAATTGTCACTGCATCATCGTTCGCCCCTTTCCCCGATTCGAAAAAACCATCCCCTGGGTGCATGGGTAAATCCAAACCTTTCCAAACCGGTCCTTGTCCCAACAAACGCACTCCAACACAGATGAGTTGGCTCCGCTGAGCGGTATTTCGAAGTTGTCGAACCATTCGGGATCAAGGGTTTTTGGCATCGCTTCCGTCTGGAAGCGATACTCACCCAACGATACGACCACATACTGATGGCGATTAAAGAGTCAGCTTGCGAGTGGGGGAAATTGCGGGGTGTGGCGGGTGGAGAAGACTACTTACGGGATCACTGAACCCATTCTTATCCTTAGGAGCTAGATCTCGACCCTACACGACGTATTAATAAAGTCAGTGGTTATGCCTTCAATTTTCTATCCGAGATCTGGTTTGGTATCCATACCCTGAGTACAGTGGCCTTAAGGACGAGGGAGCTTTCGTTCATGAGTTTTGGCGAGCCCGATCGGCTTGGAACAGGCGATGTAGGTTTTGAGGTGTTGGTCTTCTTTCGAGTTGGGAAGGGGAGGTTAAGGAGCACCATCTTGCCAAAACCCGTGCCCGGTTTTGGTTTGAGGGGAAGCTACAAACAAAAAGAAAACTTGATCGTGCGCGTCCAAGGAACAAGATTTGCTGGCCGGGTGGTGTACAGCAGTAGTAGATGTACAACTCGCAAAAGAATCCGCTCTGAACAGTGTTTGAAGCTGGATTTTATGTGATCGAGAACGTGCAGGGCACACAGATATCGTGGGTTTGCTTCCTAGTTTTTCTTTTTCCTTCTTTTCTTCTTCTATTCTTCTTCTATCGCAGGTTATTCGTCTGTTCAACAGGTGAATAAATGATAGAATGGTAACAAGTAGATGATAATGAAGCTGGGTTATTGTAAGACTTGGGTGTGCGAGGGTGGTAGTAATAGCAGAAAAGAGCAAGCGTGTTTGGTGCTCATTCAAGTACTTTCTAAAGAATATATTCCCAAAATATGCAGTTTTGACTTCGTCAGACTCGCAGACGGCCAAGCTTAGCCGCTTCCCCTTTCCCATAGTACAACCAGGGGTGGAGGGGTCTACATAAGTACCTAGCTGCTTGAGGAAGAGGGGCATTGGGGTTTTCGTGGTAGCAATATTACAACGATCACCAGTCAGAATATACATATAGCATCACCATGTGGCTCTGGACGAACAGCAACCAAAGTTCCAGCGGATCCAAACATGGTCCACGGCGCGTTGGGCCATTTCAATGCTGCATGAGGGGACATTCAGCCCCAGTCTCTCTCCACCAACAACACGAGATGCCATCGCGTGGTTGTAAAGGTAGGGTCATGGTCAGTAATGTCAATCTTTATATTGGTAATAAAACTCTCCACAGCTCCAGGCCATTCATTCATTTCATCATATCTTGTCATCTTGCGGCCTGATGTTTCATATGGGGATGAAGACATGCTCTTGATGCCTTACAAAAACCCGTTGTCGCGTACTGCTCTATGTTAATTCCGTGTTCTCCGGTCTTTCCCCATGGCCGCCCGGAAAGCGGAAAGCACGTTGACCGAGACAGACTCACCACCCACTTACTCACATAACTAACCCCCCCCAGGTTTCCAAAGGTCTGAGGCTCTCCCGAGCCAAGAGATCCCGACCTTCTTGAGACTGTAACAAAACGGAAGGAGTCATCAATATATCTACAAGGAATCACATCATCGATCGTCAATAAAACAGAATTTTCTGGGTTCTGTCTATCCTAGCTCCGTGAGATGGATGCTGCGAGATCAACTTCCGGCACAACCATAACCGACGTCACAGCCTAAACATATGTGTATGTTCGTTTTTGTTGAGCCCTTCAGACACTACCTACACCTGCTTCCGTCCAATCTTTAAGCACTTGGTGCCCCTGTAATTGTCTGGTTTCTGGCCCTGTTCAGAAATTTTTTTTACCTTCATTGTTAAGCAAGGACCGGGAAATGCGGCACCAAGTGAGAGAGAGAGAGAGAAAAAATTACCAAATGGGCTTTCAAGGCTAGAATTATTCGGCAGCATAAGCTCCCAACGGTCAAAGTTCTAATAATTCGTGATATCAAAGGTCATCAACCCTTTACTAAATAAAAGGCATGTGCAGGTGCGGCTGATCTCGCGGTAGGCAGCGGTTATTTCTGTTTCTGGAAGAAATAGAAACCTGTATCCTGTGCCTTACCTCCCAACTAAAGTTCGTGGGTAGCACAAAACCGGAGTAGTTATGAACATGCCCGTAGTGGCCATTTTTCTCCAGGAAAGAACGAACCGATCTACACAATTTCACCATTTTAACAGCTTGTCACAATTTAGGGATTTCAGTACAAGGCTCTGGCATTAAGTGAGTGAACAAAATTGGTGAGAATCCGTTCACTCACTAAATCCCAGACCCTTGTACTCAGCGCGCCCCATAGTTTCCATTGACCGACCTATTCTATTTATGCGTCCCCCGAGCTTGATACGCTGTGAGTATGGTCCCACAAAACTCTCCGTTCCCCTTGTGTGACGCCGCTGAAATGTTATAGCGGGGTAAACATGGGACACCCCTCGCAGTACTTGTGGCTAAGCTCTAAAATGACGGGTCACAAAATGCCCATGCTCCTATTTTGGTTGGGGTGAGGCTTAATTGTGCAGTAGAAAAAGGACACCAGAGCATCTTCAACACTGGACTAACCAGGAGAACTCTACGGGCCGCAGCACCCCCCCCCCCCCCCCAATGGTACATACAGTCAAGACTCAAGAGGGAGAGAAGTGTCTCTAATTTTGGTTCCCACCATGCGACGCTGAGGACAAGCCAACTTGGGATATCACGTGCGATTTATAAAATATGAATGATCGCATAAACCGTCAGGAGCTACATTGAGCTCTAAATAGTGCCTCCCCCGATGGTCTCACTAAGATTCACCTAGTGCCAGATTTTCCCCGCGGTTGAGAGCTTGGGATAGCGGTAGTTCTTGGCGCTGACTGAATCTGATACTGCGCCTCTAAAAACCGGCTCCCTAAGATACTTAGTTCTAAATCGAAAGGATGTACAGCACCGGGAATTCTGTAGCTGAAACCCTTAGGCCGGGGCAAGAGACACAGACTTTCCAAAAGTGAGGTGTAGGCCGGGTAACACACAATAAACCTAACCCTGAGGACCCTGAGGACCCTGAGGTCCAGTAGTGCTTAAAATTATGAGCTACATGCACTTGCATATACAAATGGTCTGGGAAATTGAGCGCAGCTTTATTCTATCCAGTCAGGGTCCGGGGGTGTTTTTCCCTTAGTGCAACGATCAGTTAATTAATATACTCCATCAATCACCATCGGGTCCGAAACAATGGTATGCATGCAGTAATATAATCTGAACATGGTTTTAGGTAGGGGATCGGTCACTGGTTTCCGGCAAAGGCGCATTGAAAACCACGTGTGGTAGCTAATTTAAATTACCACAAAGCGTAGTTTCAACGTTAAATCATATGTGTGTGAAAAGAAAAGAGGTGGATTATGTAGGGGCTGTCGGACCAAACTAGAGTTTTAAAGGGGGCATGGACAGTACTTCTTCCGTGTGTCTACGTATTTGAGTAGGCCTTGGGGTGGCTCCGTATTGATTTTAATTTTCGTACCGTATCTTGTAGTATCAAAGGCTCACGAATAGTTTGTTGTGTTTTACTAACTAAATAGTAAGGACCTCACATAAAGCAGGTACTCATAAACACTATCCTAGTAAGTATATATGTAACTAAAAGCTCAACATAGTAAATCCCCCACCAGAAGCCAAGGTATGGCGAGAACTTGGCATGCGAGTGATATCACATGATTTGTAGCACCCTTTACCAAGAAACACCAAGCCTCTTGGCCTACGATTACTTATCGGTAACGCGTATACCGTGCAAGGATAATTTTATGTAGTTCGCCGTTGGATCTAGAAAAAGTGTTTGCTGCGCCCATTATCTTGTCCTATGCTATCTTCGGGTGCATACATGTACCCAGGGTGCTGGAAAGTGATGCACATTTTGACTTAACAGCGCCTAAATACACCAACTCAAAATACTTTCTAGGTGGAGTTTCGAGTATATATTCCCTCTATTATTGCCTGGAATTTATCCAGAGATGTCTGGATACTAAATGTTTGCTTTATAGGGGAGAAGTCACTTCAAGGTAGTAAAAATGAGTGGTAAAGGTCACAGAAAAGAATTGATAACAGGCTTTTTTTTTAGTTCCTGGTCACAATATGTATCTCAACGCTTATATTAACCTGGAAATAATCGCATGTGGTATGTAACCCTCTGGTGGTTGATAAATTATCAAATGTGCATCACTTTCCGACACCCTGAGTACATATAGTCGCACATGTATCAAAGCCGTGTTTTCCGGTAAACTTTAGAGGACGTCATCATAGAGTTTAAAAAGACTGGGCACGATATATGTACCTTATCTACTGTGAGGGTGAGGAATGTGACTTCAAAGAGGTTGATTATTTTGAGTGTGGCGCGCCGTATCATTTGATATTCAAGTCTGTCCAAACACACTTAATTTGTTTCTAGGACCTTTGTAGGGTAAGTCTTGACTTTCGTAGGTTAGATTCAGTAAAGTCATGACTCGAGCCCAATGACTTGGGGCTAGGTCAATGTAAGTATTTCTCGAGGCGTTTGTATGCCTAGGGAATGTGTGTGAGCAAGAAACAATGCTTTAAATAGTGTGCTATTGTAATGCTCCTTTGTCCCGGAATCTCCCGCTCAATAAGCACTAGGTGCGTATTAGTCTCGTGCCCATCCCCTATTTTGGTGTGGTGGAGATATAGTATTT
Source organism: Morchella sp. 2018-W16 (assembly GCA_024713755.1). NCBI lineage: Eukaryota > Fungi > Ascomycota > Pezizomycetes > Pezizales > Morchellaceae > Morchella > Morchella sp. 2018-W16. Next base: position 1,484,470 of record JAMGYY010000008.1, on the reverse strand, counting down.
TGTATTTAGTCCACACCACACCAGTTAGGTAAAAAGAAATACCGATTGGGTCTGGGAACGAGACTAGGTGCGTATACGCTTTATCATTACGACACGAACCTGAGTATCTGCGAATGATTTAGTGTTTTGGGGATTCCACTGGTAGGGGTATATCTTTGCACTTCATATGATGCGATACATCTAAAGCATTATCATGAGATACCCCGCACACGCACAGCCATGTCTCGAATCCAACCGGCCCATTAAGGATGAATTTTATACCGGGAAAAGGCGAAGAACGCCTTAACCTTATAATATAATCGATCCGCATGAAGTCCACGCCACGTGTGGTGTTTGCTGTGTGTGGTGGTTGGGCGCGCTCTCATGGTTTTGTTCTGCCTTACATGATGGAGGATTTGTAATCGAGTGATAATTTGTGATCCGGAGAGGAAGTACTGTTCATCCCTCAAGTTATCAGTAAAATGCTGACCACCAGGGGGGGAAAAAAAAAAGAAAAGAAAGAAAAGAAAACTTGGTGGCTTTTGCTGAGTTATTATTATCTCCTTATTAAATAACTGATTCCTATAAGGAATCCCAACCCTCATTAAGGGGGCTAGCCGTGGCAGCTTAATTAATGGGCAATCTAATTATAATATATATATCACCAGAATAGTCTCAACAAGAGCGAATGGCGAACCTAAGGAAGCCTTTCACAATGCCACCCACCTTCATGGTATATGTAATATATTCTTCACTTACCGTGTCCTATGGTACACACGATTGCAATTTAAAGCAAAGAGCAGGTATTAAATTAATGCTTTGAGGGGAATAAGATATATCGTACATACACGCATGCTTAGCGAATTTAAAAAAGATTGCGCCCCGGAGGCGCCAGGCACTGGCGAAATCTCTCTCATGCACTAGTGTGATCTATGAAGGAGATGATTTACTAAAGTGAAGTAGCAATGTGCGAAGTTTATATATGGAATTTCTAAGTATTCTAAAGACCAATAATGCGGCGAACTACTTACCCGGACATTTCTGTAGCAAAAGCGCGAATCACATGCATGGCATTTATGCGTGAGAGAGATTTCGCCAGTGTCTCTGGTGCCTCCGCGACATAGCCTCCAGCTTCTTTAGAGGTTTCGAGTCCGGTGATTCGGGCGGGAAGGCACAAGGTGGTCAGAAGCTCAAGCAATTGGCCCCTCCATATAGAGAGAATCGAGCGCAATGTTCTTTCTACTATCACCCTAGTATGAAAGGCTCTGCTACCGAATTATCCTTCGTCGAGCCATATTAGATATCAATAGGCCGACCGATCGGTTTGATGAAATGATTGAGTGTTCCAGGGTTGTGGCCGTTTGCCGACGAAGATAAGCTGTTTACGAACAAAACAATAGGGCGGGTTTAATTTCAGAAGCTAGTTCGCGAATGAACCACCATTAGCCTTTAATTCAAATCAAATACATATCACGCCTGATGAAGCAAGCAAAAGATGGAGTAAGTAAAAGAGTTGCCGGGAAGAGCCCTTAGCTCAGCTACATTAGCGAAACAACAATCCTGGCTGGGCCGGGCTCTAGGGTCTAGACAACCTCACGGGGGTGTGGTCAACACGGGGGTATGGGCAATTCCAAGGTTTTGTATGGAAACCAAAAGAGGTAGTCGATCAACTTCCTGCGTATCATACATCACTTCGGCGTATACTTAAGATTGACCATACCCCGTGCTGACCACACCCCCGTGAAGTCGTCTACTCGTATAGAAAAATAACAGACAAAAGGCACACCTTTATTCGCGGATAGCCTTTCGTCGGCGGAGCATTAAAACTTAGCAGAAACAGGCCCCCGGCCTGGACCATAAATCAAGTTGACTCCTTATACTGTGTATTATATACCTAGCGTAGTAGCACCTTCAGACGAAGGAGTCTTATCCGCTAACTCATGCCCCCCACATTGACGGCCAGGATGCGACATGGATAGGACATGGATATCGGCGTGAATCAGATGTATATATGCGTCCTAAGGGAAACAAGCCATGCTACACCATAGTGCTCTGTACTTGAAATATTACATAACTATGTGATTTTTTGGAAAGATGGCTCTCTTAGTGCTATCATATCGGCCATTATGTATTAAAGACTTAGGATACATAGCCACAAGTAGGGTATCAAGGAGGCATAGTCTGAAATATATGACCTTTAGTGATGACACGGCGTATATAGGTTAGATATACATAGGCGAGATAAACGACGCGCCTAAGCGGCAAATCTATCGGCCAGACACATAATATCACTCGGCCAACCCAAATATCTGGCAGCCGGGATTCTGCTGTTAATTTATTAACACGATACTCGGGAAATTCTCTAACAGAAAGATTATGGTTCTTTTCGTACTTGTTACGAGTAGGAGATAAAGGATATAGACTTCAGTAGGTGCGTCTGCGTAATTGTGGGTCATCTCATTATTTATTTAGTAACTATAAGGAAACTCTCAGTAACTGAGTAGTGGTCATGGGTATGATGTAAGAAAACGTACGAGTAGGGTAGTAAGAGGGGGGGGGGGGGGGGCATGAATTCGAGGGGAAATTTAAGCGATTTATTCCCTCCCAAAAACCGAACTCAATCCTGTTTTCCAGACCCTATGAAATTCGTTCGCTTCATAACAAAAATAAAGTGCTTTTGGAACCCGTTTATTTCAATTTTTTTTTTTTGATAGATCCCGAACCCCCAACATACAAGAAACAAGAACAGGAACAAGAAAAGTACACAGGAAACAAATTAGGCAGAAGCAATGTCCTTCTTGAGGGTTCCCAAGAATGCGTGCTTCTCCTCCTTGGTCTGGTACTGTCCATGACCGAACTTGGATGAGGTGTCGATCCATTTGAGTTCGACTTTCTCGAGGGATCGGCGGGAGGTATGGATAAACATGGATTTTCTGAGAGTCATGACTCTCTTCTTGACACCAGGACATGAGCCCTTGACCATGACGAAGTCGTTCTTGACCTCACCGTAGTGAGGGAAACCACCAAGAGGAGTCTATGGGAATTTGTTAGCTCTTATGCTGATTATTTTGTCGGATAAAATGGTTTAAGTGCTTACAATGGTCTTCTTGGTGACGTCGAACTCGGTGGAAGCGTTACCAGCATCGTCAGCCTTGCCAATACGGTAGATCTTGTGGTTGACGGAGGTACGGTGGTGGTAACCGTCTTGACCAGCGCGGGCAACAGTCTATCAAAAACCATTAGTTCACAGCTTTGAGACAAGGTCGCTGCCCACTGGGAGCCGAACGCACCCATTGCACGTGAGCCGGGTGCCAGGCTCCAATACAAGCAACCTTCCTCAGACCCTTGTGTGTCTTTCTTGGCAGCTTCTTGGTGCCCCATCTTGATGTAACACCAGAGAAACCGTGACCCTTGGTGACAGCAATAACATCGATCATCTCGTCCTGCTCAAAGACGTCGCTGATGTGGATTTCCTTCTCGAAAAGGCCGCGGGCAAAGTCGACCTTTTGTTCAACGGAGCCACCGTTGACTTGAATTTCCATAAGGTGCGCCTTCTTCTGCTTGAGAGGAGTCAAGCGGACCTGGGAGTGGGCGAGGACACGAACGACGGTGCAGTACTTCTTGATACGCTCGAGCTCGAGGGCGATGGCCTTACCCTCACCAGCGTGCTTCTTGGCGTACTTGGTAAAAGCCTTCTTCTTTGACTTGTACCAGTTCTTGTAGAAACGACGGCGGACGGCGTCCGAGAGATGCTCAGCCCAGACGGTTGTTAGGGAACGGAGACCACGTGGAGTCTCAATATATCCGACAACACCGATAGCGACCATCTAGAAGGCATCAGTCTTATAATCCCCCTAATCCCCTCACCCAATTCCTGGAAAACATACAGGAGGAGTATCAATAACAGTGACGGCCTCAACGATCTCACGCTTGTGCATCTTGGCACCAGGTCGGTCAAGATCACGGACAATGGTGGTCATACCAGCCTTGTATCCGAGGGCAGCTGTGAGGTGGACAGGCTTCTTCTGGTCATCCTTGGGGAAGGACTAGATATCAAACAAGTGTTAATGACCAAAATCTCCCTCCCTCCCAACTAAAAGCAACCTCTCATGCTTCTCTTACCTTAACCTTTCCTCTGTGACGGGCGGCACGCTTCCTGGGAAGGAACGCAAGAGAGCCGTGTCTTGGAGCTTCCTACAACACCATCAATATTCAAGCTTAGAAACCATCCTCCAACTCTTCCGTCGATCTTTCAAGGAATTATTTTTGGTGGGCTGGGGGTGGACATACGAATTTTCTCTATTAAAAAATTGAAGTTAGCACCAAAACCCTCAATTCGGCAAATCCAGCATTCTGACTTACGTGGGACATCTCGAACTATTGCTGGTCGGTTGTCGAAATTGGTTGTTATCGTTGGGTTGAGATTGTGAAGTTAGAATATTTTGCCTCATGGAAATCGCTGTAGTGGGGCGGAATGATGTGAGTGTGTGTTATGTTTAGTCATGTTGCCTAGGGCTGCGAACCAGCAGTCACGACAGACTGTAAAGTACATGTAGATGTATGTAAAGCAGGGTAACCTTAGCCGAAAGTGAACTCACCGCATAACATGCAGGTACATGATACATGTACTTAGCATACTGCATACATGTACTTTAATACCCTTTTATTTTGTATCATTATGTGTGAGCATTACACTCTTTTGACCCAGGAACTACCATTAAATCCGAGAACCCTAACCCTGCATCACTTGTTTCCATACCTACAAGCTATATCGAGCTATCAGGCATGGGGTATCGTACTTTGTAGTACCAGTTGGGGACGGTGGGGTGGCCGGATAAGATTTAAACGTCCGTAATACTCCTTCTTCCCATCGCCCTTGAGCCCTGGCTTTACTAGATACTTATCGATTAACTAGACTACTAAGTAATATACACCAATTGCTTCCTGAACACCTATCCCCAGCACAGCTGAAAGAAAGAAAGAAAAAATCAAGGGAAAACAAAGACAACTGAACGCCGATTATCGCCAACCCAACCTGTTACCCCCCTCAAAAGATCTACATGCCGAACGGCTGGCTTTCTCTCAGGTCTGCCACTAAGCCCTCGACATTACTCATGAATTCTCCAAGCATCCTTTGCTTTTCTTCAGTTGTCTTCTCCAGCTTGGTTTCCTCCTTTCTCCTAGATGTCTTAGACGACTGTCTATCGCCACCTGTTCTCTCGCCGCCCTTTTGCTTCGATGGAGTGCTAGGCGCAGATCCTGGGGCAGTCTCAGGCATGAGATAAAAGTACAAGAATTCCAGTATCTTCAATTTGACTTCTCTTGGGGTGTCACGTCGTTTAAAAAGCGAGGTGACGGTTGCGAGACCATCGAGGACTTCAAATGTCTGATAAAATGTTAGTATTGAAGCTTTCATGCAGGTGGTGACTAGGGGGAGGGTAGAGTTACTTACTCGAGTATTCGCAGGGTTATCCAGTAGCGCGCATACAAGCGTCAACAGAGTCGCGCATTGGACAGGTCCGCTGTTATCAGTATCCAGGAGGTCCAATAGAACCTGCAGATAATTGTCTGTCAACATGCTGCCTATTTAAGCTCATAGAGGGGTTTAAAACTAACATTCATATGGATCTCACGTGCAAACAACTTTCGCGACGAAGGATGAAGCAGTAACAACCCTTGAATCAAGTCAAGGGTAGAAAGAATCAACAGATTATTTTGACCACCTGCAGGTTTTGAAAGTTAGTTATTGCTCAGGTCTACGCGAATTTTGAGGGCGTACTTACTAGCCGTCCTCCCAAGTAAACGCTCCAAGCATGAGATTAGACGTATCGTGACTGTAGCCGCATTAGCTTTCTTCTTTATTTATTTTCCTTACACATCTTCGACAAAACTTACCATTATATTCAAACCCATTCTGCAGTCTCATGAACTCTCTAAATACAACGTCTTTCGGCCTGCTTGTTACGGGTTGGTTCCCAACTGCAGCTGCAGGGTTTGAACTCGGTTTCTGTTTATCACCGTGACTTGGGGCCCCGGTGTTTGCGAGACACATTTTCGCTAGAAATCCTTCAAGGCATCGTAGTCCCTTGCGAATGTGCACCGGGTCGTAAGAAGATAGGAGGTCAAAAGATGTAGACAGGAGATGTTCCATTGATCTACGTTTCGTGAATTAAGTTGGTTTTGTTTTGTTTGGTTTTGGTTTATGCGAGTGTAGTAAAACGCGTAAAGTGGCGGCAGCAGCAAGTATGCGGGTAGCTAAGCAGAGTAGATCGATTTTGTGTGATGGATGTAAGAAGCTGAGTGAGATAAATCGATCCTATGGGACGATATGTGATGGGATGGGATGAGGTTGGGGGGGTATGGAATATGATAGGGGGCTTCCACTCGGAATAGAGAGAAAAGGAATAGAGCTACTGTAGGGTGCAGGCTGTAGGTGCTTATGTGCGTGATGCGTGAGATGAGTAGCGGAGGGCTGCAGTGTCAATAAGAGCCAAGATCAGGGGGCGGAGCCTCAGTTCACGTTTCCAGGACAACCATTGATCGGTTCGCTGATGCTTGTAGAGATCAGTCTAAGCCTCCTTAGGGTTCACAAAACACCTCGGGCTTCAGATTGTCCTATTCTATTCGCTGCTATCACCCCACTACCAACTAAAATAACGAAAATTGTTTCATTCTTACCCCATTCACCCTTTATATATATTAGCCGTCGGTATATCTACCACTCACAGATCAGGTGCGACATTAAAGGGAGAGGCTGGGTGTGGGATACATCGATTTCTGGATTGTTTTGATATTGAAAATTCGGTAAATATTGGGGTTTTTACCCGAAACGTTCTACCCTATTCAAAAAACTCGCTCAAAGTGGGACGACGGGTGACCCTTTGCATCTTTTGAATTATTTATAACTATGCCTAGGCCTCGAATTGACAGATGCATGTCTAGCTTTATCAGAAAGGGGGTAGTGTGTATACAAGGCTCTGGCATTAAGTGAGTGAACAAAATTGGGCGTTGACAGGTGAGAATCCGTTCACTCACTAAATCCCAGACCCTTGTACATGAAGGCGTAATGATTTCTTTTATGAGGGTTAATTACTTCAGTTTAGTACCTACATGGAGCAGGTACATGTATATACACCTACACTCCACTTTTTAGCTTTTCTGATGCCACATGATTTATGGGTTTATGGAGCAAGTCAAGCTGTGTTATTTGGAAACTTAAGCAAGCGCGTACACATTACCAGTTGCAGAGAACGCTCGATGTGTGACGTAAGTACGTGTAATTGCAAAAAAAAAAAAAAAAAAAACAATATCCGAGTATGTACCTACTAGTCGCGATTCTGATTGCGTGCAGGGTCACTGAAAAAATTTCTGCAGAGCTGACAGATTGATTCACTCAAATCATTCACCTGAGCAACAGAGCTTTCAGTAGATTGATTACAATGTTTTTATGCAGAGGAGAGATCAACAAACAAACAAAAACAAAATAGCGGGGTAGTTGGACTCAGAGGGGTATTATGGTAACACAGCGGGCGGCAGCGCGTTGATCCGTCAAGTTTGCGATCATCAAATATCACTCAGACACTTAGGAACAGCCTTTGTATGACTGGTTCCAGTATATCACCCGGATGCAGCAAGCCGTGATAACAAGGTAAAGATTTTTCTTTCTCGCATAGCTTGCTCGCCGAACTAGTGTTTAACAGAAGATCTAATATTAGTAATGATCATCTAGGTTGTAAGTGGTTTCCGTGTGATTGTGGTACCATTAGTTGTGCATATAAAGCAGGCCGAGGCCTTCTGTTCACTATTCAAAGATCGAGATCTGGTGCAAATTCCGGCCCCAAACTACTTCATATACCCCCTTTTTTTCTTTCTTTCTTGGTATGTACGCTGCGCGCGAGGAGGGACTTACATGATGAAAACCGTTAAGAAGCGTTGAGTATATGGACAATAATGGTGGTCTGAAAGTGATACCTGTAAGCTAAGAATCTGATGTGATCAAATAGCAGGGATTCCAATAGGCCAAAGCGCTGGATGATTAAGAGGTCTCCTACAGCCCGTTTAGGAGTGGAGTTGATTATCGATCTGTTAAAAACAAAGGGAGGAGCCGGAGTCCGCTTTTGAAATTTGTAATCGTACTGTCGGAGCCAAGACTGGCAGAGGTGGATAAATATTTTATGAGAGGTATTACTGTAGCTACTAGAGACTTTGCGCAGATGGAGCCAGCTCTATATTTCGATTATCTGATTGGCAGGCTTTGGGATCGGCACAAATCAAGTTACCGAAAAATGGAGCTGGCCCCATTTGCGCAAAGTCTCCAGTATGTTATTGTAGGTGTCGATGGTATGTAAATTTGCGTGCGCGCCTAAGGCCCTGGCTGATGCTTGTCGCGGGGTTTGAAGATCAACTAAGGATGGGCATAGGCTACATGTGGCTGTAGTACCTAGGCAATATTTCTCGAAACATCGATATTGATGAGAAATAAGCATATGTATGGAATGCATAAGCCAACATACATGCAAATCCTGGTAATTTTATGGGTCTCACACGGCGCAGAGTGCCACTGAGGAAGAAGGCGTGGATTGTCATCACTCTATTGATTAACAGTCAGCGCATTTTTTTGAAAGGAGCAGATGGAGGTGATACAATAAATCCCAGAGGCCCTATTCCTTCGATATGCACCGATAGAGCCTATGGGATTTGTGAGCTTACAACGCAGGCGGTACGGAGGTTAGAATTATATGCATCTCTGATAATTTACCTCCACACACATATGTTCCGTAGGGCTATGCTGCTATCCAAGCAATTACTGTACTGATATCTTATCCGAAAACCTTGCAGGAAGTAGCTAAGCCCCTGCGGCAAATAGTTTCGATGAAATCTCGATGCCTGAGCGATAGAGCTCTTTCGTGCGGCTCACAAAGTGAGCAAGGCGCTAATTATGCTCTTAAGATTTACCGGGACCAAAGAAAAGAATAGGATCTGCGGAAAGGGTTCCGGTGTACATGCTACCGATTTTCACTTTCACACCCCGGTGTTTAATGTACTACCTGTCAAGATCCTTGAGTCAACTGATCCTTTGAGAATGGGCTTAGGTGATCATTAAGGAGGTCGATTACTGATTCCAAACATAAGCTCCTCAGTATACAAAAGTTACTATGATATTGTTATTTAAAACCCAGCCTTCCTCAGCCTTCGTTATTGGGATTCTTTCACTTAGACTTTGTCGTATCCGCCCGGAGTACTTGTATACATGCATTCCCCTTCCTTGGCCACTGTCATAACGCGTTTCTGGGCTTGTTTCTTGCAAGAGAAGCTTGCCTGAAGAGCTTGGTACTTCAACAGGTGTAGAACTTCTGGCCTAGTTGTCCAGTGCATGCCCCGATTTGTATGAAGGACATACCTGTGTAGTGATCGTTCGGCTTCAATAGGAATGCGCGTACTTAGTGACGATGTATTTGAAAGGCTTTGGGAAGGTTGCAGCGTTGCGGCCTAGTGTCTCCACGTGCGGGTGCCTGCCGAAGAACGGCAGGAACGTCTCTTTACGTCATAACGAGTGTACGGTACGTCACTGAAACAGCGCTAGTTACTCCCTGCAGCCGGCTTCTTGGCATATTTTTCAGGGGCGCTTCAGCCCGTTCAGTGTTGGCATGCGCCATGACCGGTCCCGATAAGATACCAAGCTCAATCAGAATCTGATCTGCGAGCCAACGGGACGTGCCGGAACACAAGTTCTTCATCCTCAACGCTCAACGTCCCCGCTGTCCCGCGGCAAGGTGACCCCTCTGAGCCCCTTTCACAAACTGGATTTCATAAAGGTACAGCTATATTCGTGATGGGGGAAAACCCTCATAGCTGTATGCCAGGGAATTACTCTATTGCGTATTCGCGCTTAGCGAGCTGAGCATCTCTTTATTTGCTGATGCGGGATTTTAGGTGCTTTAAAGGTAAAGGTTGAGGATTATATCTGACACAGCCTTTTTTTTTCTTACAGGGAAGCTATTTTTTCCAATCGATAGTGAGCTTTGGTGATAGATAGATGCCCCACTCCCTTCTCCCCCAACTTGTACCGGACGACGGCTGATCAGCAAGATGTGTTCACCCTTTTACTCTTTCCGTAACAAACCAGCCGAGATGAATTGATATGTACGAATAATCAGGGAAAATTACAGTTGGATCTTTCGATATGCCTGCCATCGGTCTTTTGTGACTTTTTCCAGGCACGGCTTCATTTTTTCCCCTTTGAAACAATTTGATTCTTCCGGAGACGCTTGCAATACTTTATTTATGCAAAGCCCGGCTTCTTCTTTTTTTTTTTTTTGCTGCGACCCCGCGGCATCCCCAATAACATATGTTGCCAACCAGCTGGAATAAGTTGACGAGCGATTTCCGACACATCTGCCTAAGGCGTTCAGGTAGGGCTGGAGTAGGAACTAGTGGCGACAGTTCTTGTGGGTGTTGAAATTCCTAGCTGTATCAAGGCCATGTTGCTTTTTCTAGATAATTGAGCTCCTCTAAGCACTTAACACCACCAAAGTAATTGCGCCTATCAATGTTCTCACTGTACCGATGATATGTGTTTTGATCTGGCAGACGGCAAGCGGGGAAGAAGCAAGTGTCATTGGGTACTACATATATTAAAGATCTCAGGTTTCCATCGATATCCTGCAGGTTGAAGCAGAAAAATGATACGAATTTATATCCCACCGGGCCCATCAAAATAGGTTAAACCCTCAGTTTTCCAGGGTTCAGCGCAATTTACCTAGTATGATTCGGGGGTCTGGACAATTTGTATCGTCATTTTTGCATTCAAGGAATTGCCGGTACAGATACACGAGGAAGGGATTAGAATTGGTGCTTTTTTTTTCTCATGCGGAGGGGGGTACATGGTACATACATGTGGTGTAGTTATCGTTGGCTCCACCCGATATGTTGCAGGGTTTTGCTTTGCTACTTTGGGAGGTGGGGCACTGGTGTCGAGAGGGTTCCCATATCACCATGTAGCTACGATAGCCATGACCCACCGTAGTTTACAAAACTGGGACTTAGATAATGGTGATATAAAAACCCCCACCCGCCCCCATTGCTATCACAAGTCAACCTTTACTCATACACCTTTTACTCTACGGATTCTTAGATCTGTAAACTTTATCAACCACCTCTACCTTTTTCTTCTACTCCCCTCCAGCTCATTCTTCAAGTACTCTAGTCTTATACACTTTAGCCACCTATCACCCCTAAAAAGAATCAACATGGCACCTGCTGTAGTAAATACCCAGCCAATCAATGCTCCCGAGCTTGAAAAAGCCAAGCCCCATACCGGAGAGATCAAGGTCCAGGACCTTAGAGTGCCGACGAAGAGCTTGGAATATGCAGATGGTGACCTTGGACCGAGGAGAGACATTATCATCTTCTCAGGTATACTTTCATTATAAGATTATCTCAGTAAGAATATTTGTTAATGGGGTTTCTAGATTTTGATGGTACAATTTTCATGCAAGACACTGGACATATCCTGTTTGATGCTCACGGCTGTGGTGCCAAGAGGAGAGAGGAGTTGGATGAGGAGATCAAGAATGGTACAAGGTCATTCCGTGAAGTTTCTGAGGAGATGTGGGGAAGTTTGAACGTTCCGTTCGATGATGGTTTCGAGGTCATGAAGGGAGCCCTCGAGATCGATCCCGCATTCCTCGAGTTCCATAACTTCTGTATCAAGAACAATATTCCCTTCAACGTTATTTCAGCCGGTCTGAAGCCAATTCTTCGCCGCGTCCTCGACGAGTTTCTAGGAAAGAAACAGGTAAGCTCTTCCATTGTTCTACTCCACAATTTGGCTAGACAAACTAACCATCTCCCTCCACCCCAGTCGAAATTTATCGATATTATCGCCAACGACGCTACTATCAGCTCAGATGGCACACAGTGGAAGCCGGTTTGGCGTCACGATACCCCGCTCGGTCACGACAAGGCAGCTTCGATCCAGGAGTACCGAACTATCGCCTCTTCGGAAAGTGAAGACGGATCATGCCCTCAAATTCTCTTCGTCGGAGATGGTGTTTCGGATCTTGCGGCGGCTCGTGAAGCAGATGTTCTTTTTGCTAGAAGAGGATTGAGACTTGAGGAGTACTGCAGAGATAATAAGATCCCGTATATCGCTTTCGACACATTTGCCGACATCCAGAAAGAGATTATCAACATTACCCGGGAGGACCAGAAGATTACCAAGGGTTACGGAAAGCCTGTCCAGTACAACGTGAGTACAACCATCTCTGAATACTTAGTGACTTTTCTAACATTGGTTCAAAGCCTCGCGCCAACTTCTGGAGAAAAGCCATCAAGAAGAAGGCGGTACCTCGCTTTGTTCGAAATGCCTCGAAAGAAGACAAGCTACATCTCTGGCCCGAGGCATTTTCCGTCAAGGAGCCTGCAGCCAAGGATTCTGGCGATTCATCAAGTGCTAAGCCAGCCACCGCCGAGTAAATTCCAGTGTGATCACATAGAGATCGATATATTGTTTTCAAGGTTCTGCGATATGCCCTTGTGCTTTTTTTTACAACCTTCAAGACCTTGGCGATGGGGAATTAGATCACCCCTCGCGTTGATGCGAATTTTGTATTTCATTTTAGTTACCTGTTACCTGGTATGGGATTCTGGCGTATTGGGTTTCATTTTTATTGTATCGTCCGAGTTATGTGCTTATAAAGAAGTACACCATAAATCTACCTCGGGAAAAGGAAGGATTTGAACTATGAAAAAATGGATCCTTATTCATTCATATCTACAATCTTTGTGGAAATTCTTTGGTTTGAAAGAGTATGTGATTTACAGGCATTAACATTGAACTGACAACCAGCTAAATTACCGGGTATGTGTACGAGGTACATATGCAAGGCCGAGCGGAGTGGTGAGGTGTTTTGCCTAGCGTTTTAGGATATGCAGCAGCAGACGAGCGAGAACTAGGGATACATGTGAACTAGTCTCTGATTTGTCTGATCGATCAACCTGACAAGATATCTAGCAGCCCAAGGAACTGAGAGAGTTACCGCATCCATTAACAACTATCCTTCTGGCCACAATCTTTGCCACCTAGTGAAAGACAATGATCCATTCATTTGTTTAAGCTGGTTGTGCATTGACTCTCATGATCCCCCGGGGGATCCTCGTGGTGTTGTATGCTATATGGAAGACTGATGCCCACACTTTTTTGATGTCCACTGACACTCTTTACAGAAAGCTCAGGTTCTTCTTTAATTCCTTTAGTTCTTCCTTGATATCGTCGCGCCTCGCCAAATAATGATACCAGTGGCCGTAAGAGCAGCAACCGTATAACCAAACGAATCCCACGAGCCTTGATTAATAAGGCTTCGACGACATCCGAAACCCAGGCACTGATATGTAAGGATTTGATGAAGTACTGGCTGAATTCATGTCAATTTACTCAGTCAGCCTCCGATAGCCTAATCAGCTATAGAAAAACTATGGTATTGAATACACTTACCGCCGTAGTACGGAAGAACTATGCTTCTTCGTTGCCTGTCTGTACCTACAGTCTGAGGGGTGGCATGTTGCGCACTATCCTCGCTACACAACAAGGATGATAATGTAAGAGAGCGAAATGTATCTAGGCTAACTACATGGCCCTTAAACTGGTAGGCACACTACCAATGACCAAGAATATTGGCGAGCAGTGGCCCTTTTAAGCAATGGCCGACTTTTGCTTGCCGGCAACGTTGCAACGTCGCGGATTGATTTGCTTTTAGCCACCCTAGCCAGTCGGTGTTTAGATGTTTAATGATATCAGATGCGGGGCTTCTTATGTGCTGTACCCAGCGCTGCTAAAACAGCGGGTATGGCGTTACTGCCTTTGATACATGTACATATCTTAAGTTTTGTGAGGTAAGTTCCCATCTATCATCAAATCCGCTGTTATCGCCCACCTTTTATTTCTGACGTTTGTTCCTAGGTGCTTTTTACATGAAAATACCTCCCCATCATCGAGTCGGCCTGGATATACCTTTATCGTACTTCGGCGTCAAATCCAATCGAGCCCCGCTCTTTGACCACGGGGTGAGATCGGGTTATCTCAACGCAATAAGAAATTAGTTCCTGGACCTATCTCTGAGTAAATGTGGCAAGCGCCTCAGGCCCTCCATGAGTGGGGGTGATTCTTCACATTTGTTAATCTGGGGGCTAGTGATGGATCGTGATGCGGACTAGCTTGGGGTGTTGAGTTTGAGAAGGCACCCCCCCCCCCCTCAGTGAGCCGCAACTGAAGGCTACAATTCGGGTAATGATTTGCCGTCAGGATTTTTGCCTTGGATGATTAGTTATCATATTGGTTATACTAAATATACCCATACTCTATTCCAGGATTATTTAAAACTTTCGCGGAAACAACTAGCTGCAATATAACGGACCCCCTCAAATGTATACCGTGCAAGAATTGCATTGGTTTGGAGCAATCTTCCACAAGGATGTATAAGCATAGCATGGCGAGTAATTAGCTCACTGATTGACCGGAGCTGAAACCGCCCTTATGAATATCTTAGAGATCTTCCTGTAGATCTCACGTCTCGCGCCACGCGCATGAAATGAACCTGCAGAAGTAGACGGCAGATACTGGGCCACTACATGTATCTACATGTATATTTGTTTCAGGCTACATGGGAGTTAGGTAGAGTACCTACATACCCATATATAAGCTATGGGCAGCCGACATGCTTCCTTCTGTTCTCAATAATAAGCGGTATATGAATTCTGTAGGAAGTGTCTTGTATGCCATTTCGAGTAATGAAATGCTTTTAGGTGTAAAATTCTGATCGGAGAAAAAGAAAAAATAGTATGTATAAGCAGCCACGTGGCGTCCATACGTAGCCTTGCTTAACAACATGTTCGCTTTACAGTTTCGGAACATACATTATCACTCGTCCCTAGATCTTTAATCATACATCCAGAGGTTTACGTTAATAGATAGATATACACACAAATAGCAATGTGCACACTATCATCTAGGGACCTTAGTGTCCTATCTGTTATCCATGAACCATCCGTTTCAATAATTCATCAATGGTGGAATATGGGAAGCCTCGTCAAAAATATCATAATTATAAATCTTATATATATACAACTCCAACCCACCTCTCAAGTATTACACATATATCTAAACACCAAATAATTAAAAAAACACCAAGAAACACCAAGTAAATATAAACGAGGGCTACTTGGATGCCGTTCTCTTTTAAAACTCGAGGGAGATTGAGGTTTTGGGTTTCGCACCGTCGATTATGGCATCTCGACCCTTCGTGTTGGTGTTTGGAAGTTCTCGGCGCTGCTAGTAGAATATGTACCGGCATCTGCGTATTTTGGTTCCACGTTTCCCCCTAGTTCGTGTAATTCTCCCCCCGTACCTAGCTCCTGCACATATTCGGGAGCAATTGAAGGGGTTTTTTCCTTTTGGCGGCGTCGGCGCATGAATAATAGACCGCCTACTATGGCTGATAAGGCGAACAATCCACCAACGACACCGCCTACTATAGGTCCCACCGAGGCCTTTGATTCAGAAGATCCAGCTGAAGATTCCGAGCTCGAAACAGATGAGGATGAGGATGTGGATGAGGAGGACGAGGAAGTATTTTGGCTAGTCGTCGACACACTCTTACTACCGAAGAATATCTTTTCAGCAGCAGAGTTTGTCCAGGCGACAGGCTTGTTCTTGTCCTTATCCGCGTTCCCATTCTCGTCGCCGCCGATCACATCTGTAATAGCCGTGGGCAAAACGTATGCAGCCTCCGATGGGCTGAACCCACTTTTCCAGGACAAACTAGAAGTATCGAAGACGAACATCGATGATGACGCTAGGCATTGTGCTTGGGCATCGGAGCTGCTTGCACCGCCAACAACTACCATCTGTCTGTTGCCAATAATCTGGCATGTATGGGATGTGCGCTCTCCAGGAATATATAGAGTTGAATCGGCATTGTTGTCGACCTTGATCCATTTGAACGATGGCAACGATAGGATCCAGACGTCATTATAGGACCCTGTTCCATCACTATTGGTGGAACCACCAAATATGTATATATTGAAAGAGGAGTTGTCGGGGGCGGATTGAACTACTGAACAGGCTTCAACTCGATTACTTGGTATATCTCCCCGTGAATTGCTACCAGTGGCAGCCTGGTAGTACCAAGTTGATGAGGCAATGTCGTAGAAATTAATCTCAGCAAGGTTCGCCTGGTAATTCATATATCAGCTGATGCGGCGCCAACATAAAGCTCAGGAGATGAGTATGGTTACCATATTTCTAAAGCCGCTTTGTGCAAGGTTTGGTCGCCCACTAATTGGTATGAGAATTCCCGACTCCCCGGCAGGTACATATACCAGAGAATTATCCACAATAGTCAGATCTCTGTCCGATTGATTATTATAAGTTATATTCCGCGTGGCCTTTGTCTCCCAGTCAAACTCGATCAGGTCGGCTCTTCCGGGCGCGCCCTGTATTTTCCCTAGCCCGTAATACGAAGGGTCGCTTGTGGTAGCCTGGTCCTGAAACCCTCCGAATGCATATGACTTTTTTATTTTTGCAGCATTGATATATCCGCCTGACGCAAGCCGATTTACGCTGCTATCAGTCGAGGTCTCTTGCCATGATGATGTTTCGGGGTCAAGCTCCCAGAGTCGGAAGCTTTCCTGGGCTTTCTCTGTTTGCCAGCCACCATACTGAAAGAAGCTGACTCCGTCGCTCCAGGAGCAGGCCTCGTTTACGTTGGTAACTTCGGTTGGTTTAGAAAAGCTGTACAATGGAGGTGAACTGATACCCCATGAGGTGGATAGGTCGATGTATTGGATCTTGTCGACTACCCGGGAGATTAGCATGACTGAAAGCATCTTGTCAAATCTGAGAGAATTGGGGTAACATGCATTTCGACCATTTTTGAGAAGTGATGTTTAGGTTTTGGCCGCCGTTGATGTAAAGCTTGTCGCCTACAACCGTGGCTATAAGGGTCAGGAGTGTCAGTAGATATCCCTGGGAACTTTTAGTAGATTGGTAGAAATCCCTTACTTGAACTCCATCTTCTGCTGCAGATGTCCTCAAGATCTGTTGATGAAGAGGTGTCGACGAGCAGCGATATCATAGCCATGAAAATGGCCGACCTATTGATGATAACCATATTTGCTGTGTCGCCAGAGCTCAAACGATTAATCGAAAAGAACAGGCCCGGGGGTGGAGGAGGACAATTATATCACCGGCGGCCTGGTTATCCAAGCACCTCCTTTATAGGGGGCCCAGAGTCCCTTTTATTGCTACCAGATCGAAGGTCACCTAAACGCATGTCACTCGCCTCTCTGCTGCATAAGAAATTGCTTTTTGACTTTTGACTTTGTGGGGGGCTGGTTGGTATATACCACCCATGCAAGGGTAGACACAATTATAAAAATAAAAAAGAGGGAGAGAGAGAGAGAGAGAGAGAGAGAGAGAGAGAGAATGAAAGAGAGAGACTATTAGGCATCTTACTTCAACTACCAGATAGCAATACAGTATGGTATACTACATGTATGTAGGGGCAATGTTAAAGTTAACGGTTTCGCATCTAGGTTTTTATTCTATGGTTTGTATCGTGTGAGGCGGCCAGAGATCATAAACGGAGTGAGCCTTGTACCTAGAGTACATGTAATCTATCCCCATGCACCCACGGACCGTAGCTAGGTTACTCGCCTACAAATAGAATACGACCTACAGACAAGTGCTTCTAGAGTAGACACTCTGCATAATATACAGTGATTAGAGAAGCAGTTGCTCTGGCAAGCAATGAGCATACATATCATAGTGGAATCTCCCGAGCGCTTACAGGTGCGTATAAAGTATCAGGGCCCTTTTAGCTAATGGGTCTAGCTATTATCCCACAACCCTGCATGTCACGGTTAAAATGTATAGATGAGACCTGGATCCTTCCCGCGAATAATCTACTCCACATATTAAAAGCTTCACAGCCCGAGGATGGAGGTTAAGGTTTGGGATAAAGCTAAGTTTCTGTTAGTACATGCTGAATTATGTACCTACAAGTACATGTAATCTATAACACATTATCTACGGTTGTGGAACAGAGTAGAGCAGCTGCTGAGAGTGCATCATGAAAACTATCATTTTCTCTTTTATTCTTCTCCCTCTTCCTTTTAGGGGCTGGGAGGAGAGCTAGAGGTTAACTGTTGTTATCTTTGTACGGTTAGTTATCGCCCTCTCTGTATATATATATGTATGTGTAACCACATCCCTGTGCCTAAACGCCAAAAAGCTTACAGGGTTATTATGTATGTACCTGACATAAGTAGTTTCAAAGGCATTTAGTGAGCCCATACTCTACTTACATGAGCTCAACACTTAAGTACATGTACTCACTGACTCCTCTTACTGACTACATGTAGCTAGCATAAAGAATGAATCCGTCAATTGGGAGCTTTCTCTTCTCCACTACTTTGCACCTATCACCTCGGGACAAAGTGAAACAAGCCAAGCCAGTCGGACGGAATACCTATTTGGCTGTTGAGCGATGTGCACTTTCCAATCAACAACACCGGGGATGCGCCGGTGTGGCGTGTAGGGTATGCAGGTACGGTACCATGGTTTCATGAATTCAGCCTTGCACCATCAGGCTTAAGGCCTGATTGGAAGAACACCTAATCTACTCATGGTGCCAGAATTAAAATGGGGCCGATCAACCTCAACTAAGTATGATTTGGTGGTAAAATACTAAGTAAGCGGCATTTTAATGTTGGCAGTGAGTAGAGATGAGTGCAGTTACTGAGGTAAGGGAGTATGTCCCAGAGGCACCAGACACTGGCGAAGTCTCTCTCGTGCGTTAGTGTGGTATATGAAGAAATTATCGACTGAAATAAAGCAGCAATGTGCGAAGTTTATGGACATTTTCTGTAGCAACATGAGAGATTTCGCCAATGTCTGATGCCTCCGGGACATAGAGCTTATTATAAGGGGTGCATACGAGTGGGGTAAAGGCGTTAACTTCTCTATCATTCAACCAGCACATAAAGTTTACGGAGCCAACTTATCGGCACATACTTGTTTGGGAGAGGGTTTCGAAGAACACCATGTATACCGAAAATTCGTTGCGCTGCAGCAGGGGTATAAGCCAGCCAGAGGCAGTATCTGGATGTCAATACGCAAGATTTGGTAGAGGACCCCTGCTGCAGCGCAACGAATTTTCTTATATACTACGGTAGTATGAACCCCAATCTACAACCTTAAATCAAGACTCACCCACCAAAGAGTTTATTTAACTCATTGGAAGCACAAAAACATTCTATACCTCGTGTTTGTACTCTAAACCTCGTGGTTTTGATGAGCGGATGGCTCCGCCGTTGGGCAGGTAGTACTAGGGTTTAATGCCAGAATCCCGAGGCAAGGCAAAGCCAGGGGACAGCCTTTCAACCCAACATGGCCTTGTCAGGGAGGCTTTTAGAGACTAACCCAAATAATATCGTGCTGAGGGTGATTCCGAGGCAAGATAAGTATATAGCGTTCAACCACCTGGGAGAGAACCTTCTCGGTGAAGAGCAGAGAACTGATCTAGCTCCCGTTGGAACATTTGAAACCCCATGGGCGGTTGGCGATCGCACCCTAGCTGGGATTGTGCCTTTTTTTCTTTTGCTGTTATTGCCAAAGCGATAAGAGACCGCCGGTTATATTGCAGCTAGTGTGCATAACAGTAAGGCGGTAACGCAAAACAGTGGTCGGTGGTTTACAAACATACTTAAGAGTATATAGTCTCGTAGTAGTATACCGCGTGTACTGTTAAAGCTTGAGCGTAATAAAAAGATAATATTATATATATTAATCTCCCTTGAGTGAGATCTCATGATCCTAGATGTGTGATTAGTCATGCGGCTCTTCAAATTGCACTTCAAAGGGCATTTGTAGCATAGGAAAAAAAAAAACCCACCACCAAATTTCGAAACCGCCATCAATGTCGTCATTCACCATTCCCCCTGTGCTAAAGAGAGTCTTTGATTCCTTCCCACTCCTCACACTGCCCGACGATCCTCTGCCATCGGGATGTCTCCAGCCCAGCAAGGACAAACCGTCGCTATACGTCTTTACCACTCCCACCGATGCAGCAGCTGGAAAACCAAGCTTCAACCCTAGCTGTCTAAAGTGGCAGGTAGGTCATACAAACCTCCAACCCAAAGACCGAAACCCAATCGTTATACCGTAATCTGAGGCTGTAGTTGTTGGTTTGTAGACATATCTGAAACTCTGCGGGATCGATTGTAGGATCGTTCCATCAAATAACCACGCCTCGCCCTCTGGATCACTTCCGTTCCTCATTTCTGCTGCTACAGCTCCTTCTACGACTGCTAAAACGATATCTGTTGGCGCACTGAGAAAGTGGGCCGCTGAGAATGGGAGTGCGCCAAAAGAGATCAGTGAGAAGGAACCACGGGTGCAGGCGTTTTTAGCGATGTTGAATTCACAGATACGAGATGCGTGGGTAGGTTCTACATCCTTCCTCCTCTTATAAATATGGATGGTAGATGTCCCTAATAATAATTACAGCTATATGCACTTTATCTCTCCCCCACCAACTTCGTCACCATCACCTCGCCGCAGTACCGCGCGACCTCTGTCAGCGTTGTAAATCTTGTTCTATCGCATCAGATGCAGACCGCCGCGACTCAAGAGCTCTTAAAGGCCCACCCGGGGGGTATCATTAACCCAGAGGATATCTATGCTGATGCAGAATCTGCAATTTCAGCTCTGTCGGCGGTGCTAGGTGACAATGAATGGTTCTTCGATGCGCAAGAGCCTGGGTACTTTGATGCTGCCGTGTTTGGGTATACCCACCTGGTGCTGACGATGGAGTGGGATGAGGGTGAAGCGGGATTATTGAGGGCGGTGAGGGGGTATGCAAACTTAGTTGCGCATGAAGAAAGGATACGTGGGATATGTTTCCCGGGCGTGGGTATTAGGGGGAAGTATAGCGGCAAGCGAATGTAGGTTTTCCATTTCTCCTGTCGTTCTTCGGGTGTAGACGCATGTATATATGATGGACAGAAGTATCTCCACAAAAGGCCTAGAGGTCGCCAGTAATAAAAAAAAAAGCCGTCTGGCTGCCCGGGTTTCACAAATATCTTTTTGCGCATACAATCATGGGTGCGCTTCTTTGTTGCTAATAGGATGTTATGAGGCGTATAAGAATAAAGAGCCGCTAGATGTCGGAGAGACAATGTGTGGGGAGGTCATAGACTATAGCCAGACAAGGCATTGGCGGTGAAATGGCTAGCCAAGCTCTTAACCCAAACCTGGGTATGAATAATATTTAATACAATTCTATCAACGAGTAAAGGCATGGATGGACTCTTTTTCCTTTTCCTTTTGGGGTAGACGGTATGAACATTCATCCATTTGATCAAAGCTAAATTTAGATAAAGTTATTGAGTCATAGATTATCACTCGGGCTGAATGATCGGTTCTAGTATTGATTTGCTTATTCGTTAAGTACATTCGACCCCCAGCAGTCGCAATGTATCCACCTACGGCCTACCCCTGATCTTTCGCTGCTGACAAAGACTTTTTACGTGTGAAATTGAAAGGGCCAAATGGTACAGGTTCCGTTAAGAGTGAGGTGGTACGTTCGGGACCCACTGGGATCCGGAGTCAAGGAGATAGGCCCTCCGGAAGTGCTATTCGCTGGTGGGCGTTTCTGGACGAAGTAACCTCTTTGCGAGGGAGGTGAGTGTGACGAACATATACACTAAGATTCTGATGCCTTCAATTTCGGATATCACTGGTGGGTCAGTCTATGCGTAATAAGATGGTGCAACACTACAGGCCGGACCCACTCTTCGGCTCCGAGAAATTTTACCACATCAAACCATCGTCCATGACTGAGAGTAAGTATAATGGAGTTAGGTTATACGCTGACCACATTTTGGAATCGGGCACACCTAAAGCCTCTTTACACTAGGCCATGGAATAGAGAGCTTGATCTCGTTCCTCACGGTAGTTTCCCGCGCTCAGCATCGATAGAACTATTGGCATATTTACATAGTAGGGTACGCGTTTAGACTCAATTGATCAATCGATATCTTTACTATGGCTAGCCTTGTTTTTAGTTGAGCCGTCACTAAAATATGCAAATTGATTATAAGCCTTTCTAGATTTCGAAAAGAAAAAAAATCTAGGTCTATCATATTGGACCTTAACCGATCTTAACCCATGGTATGTAGGACGGACGTCATTGGTAGTTATATGAAGGATAGCTCCGGGGAAACCTTTAATTCTAGATTTATGCTGTTGCCTTTCTCGCTTAATCTCTAGGCGAGAAACTAACGCCTCTCGGTTATTTAGCACGAAAGGCTACTGCAACGACTGACAACCAGTTGTGAAAGCTTGGCGAGAAGTCGGTATTCGGAATCCAAGAGGCAACAATCCTCGAATGCATGCAGCTTGCCACCTTTAATGCCGAGTTGAACTCCGTGCAAACTTCGGCCTCAGAAATCTTTTTTAAAAGACCACATTCCAAGAGCAAACACTTGCCATATGCGTGAATGAGTGCTTGAGACGGTCTATATGTAGAAGAACGATCGAAACCGAGTAAGAAACCGATCGGTATAGAGTAAGATATTCCGGCCTGTTATCACAGAATGTAGTTTTCCCTTGGAAACCTTGGGGTAAGAGTGGGGTGGTCATGGGGGTGGCATTCGTAACAGTATACCGATCGAGGTGCCCAGGACTTCAAAAGATGTACCAAATATCATTGATACCTGTGTGCTGGTGGCTTGGGTGTACTATAGATAACCTCCCTTGCAGATAGAGCTGTGTTGAACATAAAGCGGTAAGAAAAGATTGGATAATGTTAGTAGAGGCCATGGATCTGTACGGGGTTTAGAACCTAATGTGGTGTAGAAAGGTTGTGGTGACAGTTTGTAAGACTTCTACTTGACTATACCATAATCTCTGATATCTCGGCTTCCGGGACACTGGAAAGTGGGTAAAAAAAAAGAACTAGAGGCTTGCCATCCCTACCATGTTTTTTCTGCTAACCATACCTTATGCATTTGGCCAAACAGGAGTAAGCTGCAATTCGATGTCACACACAGTGCCGTAGTTTTCGCTAAGACTCTGCTTTATGATCGAGGGCTGGTGCTCCGGGGGCTGGTATCATGGTTAATTCATCTGCCGTAAGATCTGGGCACCAAAGAGATCCACAGGCTTCTAGAATCGCTGGGTTTTTTTTTCATGGATTTGTTCTATTTCGGCTCCATGTTCCTGCTCAGTGCATAGGGCAAGTATATGTCCGAGGCCTTAGACTTGCGAGATAGGAATGAACCTCTTGGAGGCAAGTCCTCTCTGAGTTTTCGGTGTGTGTTTCACAAGAAAGATATAGTCGTCCCTAGAAACTAGTGTCGCTTTGATAGTTAGTCTTCCTGACATTGAGTATAAGTACCATCGTTATAAAACGTTCCCGCGAGTTTCTGTCTACTACTGGGACTACTTAAAACATATACGGCATAAACATGATGATTGTGCCTATATTCGAGCTCTTGATATTCTCTGCTATTGGGTTGGCTCAGGATGCACCAAGCCCAGCTCCTACGACTAGTGGACTCGCCCAAGATGCACCCCAAGCTTCAACTACGGGTATTACGGGTATATCAGAAGTCCCCGCCCCTCTAAGCACCTCTATCGCTGCATTATCTGTGTCTCAAGCCCCTGGTGTAGCTGAAGCCACTGCCGTACCTGAGTCATCCGCTGTACCTCAGGCTTCTGGTACACTTGAAGCCTCTGCCACGTCTCCAGTGTCCGTTACTGACGAGGGTATCGGGGAATCACCTGTACCCACCGAGGACGAGGTCCCTGTTTCAGCTTCTAGCACCGCTGTGATAGCTGTTGAGACACCCTTCGCCTCTGGCTCCAGTGAATCACCGGTTGGGCTTACTGCCGCGGGGACAAATAGTGCCGTTGTTCCTCCTAATGAGCCACAGGCCCAGCCTACTGCCCCAGAGGCTGTTGCTACAGCGGTTGTTGTTCCGAGGGCTGTTGCTCCAGAGGTTCCAGTCCCGGAAGTTCCTTCTCCAGAGGCTACATCCTCAGAGGCCATAGTCCCAGAGGCTGCTGTACCCGAAGCCGCTATACCGGAGGCTGCTGTACCGGAGGCTGCTACTCTAGATACTACTGTTCTCGGAGCTGCTTTACCGGTCGCTATCGCCTCTGAGGCTGTCCCTGAGGCCTCTGCTGTCCCCGAGGTCCCCGAGGCCTCCGCTGTCCCCGAGGCCTCCGCTGTCCCCGAGGCCTCCGCTGTCCCCGAGGCCTCCGCTGTCCCCGAGGCCTCTGCTGTCCCCGAGGTCCCCGAGGCCTCTGCTGTCCCCGAGGTCCCCGAGGCCTCTGCTGTCCCCGAGGTCCCCGAGGCCTCCGCTGTCCCCGAGGCCTCCGCTGTCCCCGAGGCCTCTGCTGTCCCCGAGGTCCCCGAGGCCTCTGCTGCCCCTGAGGTCCCCAAGGTCCCCGAGGCCCCTGCTGTCCCCGCTGTCCCCAAGGCATCTGCTGTCCCCGAGGTCCCCGAGGCCTCTGCTGTCCCCGAGGCCACTGTCCCCGAAGCTGCTGTACCGGAGGCCGCTGTCCCTGAAGCTGCTGTACCGGAGGCTACTACTCCGGAGACTACTGTCCCCGAGGCCGCTGTCCCAGAAGCTGCTGTCCCTAAAACTATTGTCCCGGCGGCTACCATCCCAGAAATACTTCCGGCACCTACGGGCGGGACTATAGCCATTCCCCCGTTCCTGGGGGCTGCGGTGGGGTAAGGACTATATACAATTCATCCCTCTATACCAAAATGTGCGGCTGCTAACAGACATTTTTGATCAGTACCCAATGCCCTGTTGCAAACGGGAACTTCTGCTATTATGATAACTTGCATTCGCCATACATTGTCCGCTGCACAAACGGCAAAGGATCAATTGGAAGCTGTAGGTTCATTTCATTCTGTTTCAATAGAAATTGGACTAATGTCGTGGATAGGTATTGATGCTTTGGTTAAAACTGGCACTGAAGGTCGATGTAAGTCCCTACTTAGGTACTTTTGCGTGACGTGATAAAGGCTTACACCATAAATCAAACGTAGGCTACCAACCAGACCCTAGGTTGTATGATGCCATTTGTGTGAGCAGAACTACTGCGTAAGTTAATTCTTATCAAAATCTATATGAGTTATAAGTTTTGCAGCTAAAAATTCACATAGATACCCTGAGGATGGCCGCTTACCATTCCCGATACGGCCCCTTGACTTCCCGCCAATTTTGGTTGTTATCCCTCCTCCTCCTATTGTTTCGGCGGTCCCGCCCATTGCAACAGGTGTTCCCCTTCCTGTCGTTTCGGCGGTGCCGCCAATTGCGACAAACGTTACCCCACCATCGGGCGGGGCCCTCCCCGAAGGTCCAACTCCAGGACGACCGGGGGGTGGAAGTGGTCACCTCAATAGTAATACTAATATCAACAACAACCAAAACACGAACATCAACAGCAATGGTCGCCCGGATAGCGGGTACCCTGGTGACGGTTTCCCAGTTGGCGGGCGCCCCGACCACGGCTCCCCAGGCGGCGGGCGCCCCGACCACGGCTCCCCAGGCGGCGGGCGCCCCGACCACGGCTCCCCAGGCGGCGGGCGCCCCGACCACGGCTTCCCAGACGGCGGACACCCTGGTGACGACTCCCCAGGCGGCGGGCGCCCCAGCGACGGAAACAACAACCAAAATACCAACATAAACCAAAACACAAACACGAACACAAATACAAATACGAACACGAACCTGAACGGTAACGGTAACGGTATTGGTAATGACGGTATTCCCGGTAATGGTGGTTTTGTAGGGGGACCCATAGGAGGTGATCCAGGAGATGTTATGGGCGGAGGTCCAGGTCCTGGGAATGATGACGCAAATGACAATGCAAACAATAATCAGAATAATAACATAAACACCAATACCAACACCAACACCAACACCAACGTAAATGGGAATGCGGTCAGAAGAGATGTTGAAGCCGTCCCAAATGTTATTGCAGATGTTGATTTCGATGAGATGGAATTAGATGACGATCATTATTCATTGGTGAAGCGTCATGAGGGGGGGGAGGAGGAAGAGGGTATCAAGAAGGCTGCAGGCTCTCAACTTGAATTCAAAACCTATGGGATTATCGTTGCAATTGCAGCAGTCATGATGCTGATGTAAAGCGCGCGGGGCCGGGTTCTCCATCAATGGGATAATAGTGTCAGAGGATGTATATCACGCTGATGTAACTTTATTTCCTTTTTTGTAACTTTAGATAATAAATTATATAAAGATTGTAGATAATATAATGCTATCAGTTGACCTTTTTATGAGACCCTTATCTAGAAGAGAAATATATCGCGAGTTGCAAGTTGAGTGTTGATTAAAGGCCTTAATTTTTGTCAAGCCAATTGGAAGCGGACTAATACTGTTCATCTGGGCAGCTTGGTAAGAAACTTTCATTTGAAGGACTTAAAGATTGACATACTTACCTGAGATAACTACATGTAGGTACACCTGCTGTAACAATAGGAGTGAAGCGTGATAGGAGGTAAGCTGCTCAAGGCTTTGAACTTCGTAATTCAAAGGAACCCATGCCATTAAAGATATTTCTCTGCTAGATGTATGGCAATTATCTTCTGTTCAGTTTTGATAGTCGATGGAGATGATCAGGCCGTTGCGGTGGCTGTGTCTGGCAGCTTGGGCCTCACATAGCTAAATCACTAGGCCAGAAGCGGAATAAGCTGCTGATGTGGGTGACCAGGACTACAAACGTTACAATCGCTTCCGCGCAGGTTTGAGAACACTCTGTCCCATAGTTCAGGACAACTCTTGCGAATTGAATTGAATCCTCGAACTCACCCAAAGCGCCAGCCAAATCCCGCCGCCCATCTCAGAAGTCTCCCCGCTTTCCTTCAACCACACCCTTCTATTCCCCCGCCGTTTCCGCCGCAGCCGCACCCGCCTCTCTGCTGTTTCTGCCCCTCTCCTCTACACCCTCCTTCCCCAGACCCCCGCAGCTTGAGCACACATCTACCATTCTGCGCGGCTTGTCCTTTTCTCTTGCCCTGGACCTTCTCCAACCCCTTTCTAATTTCTAGTCCTGGACCCCCGCATCTCAATTCAAGATGCAGTCCATGCTTACCAAGGTGAGACCCTCGCCCCGCTTTTATCTGCTATCAGGGAGCCCTCAATCGCTAACCATGAAATAGTTCGAGTCAAAATCATCACGAGCTAAAGGCATCGCTTTCCATCCTAAACGGTAGCTTCGAACTCCTCACATACCATCTAAGCTCCAGCTCCCACCTTTGCCATGATGTAGATCGCTAATCAATATCAAATTGTCCTCCATATAGACCATGGATTCTTGTCTCGCTCCATACCTCTACTATTCAGCTATGGGATTACCGGATGGGAACTCTGATAGACCGATTTGAGGAGCACGACGGTCCTGTCCGAGGAATCGATTTTCACCGCACTCAGCCTCTATTCGTTTCCGGAGGTGACGATTACAAAATTAAAGTCTGGTCGTACCAGACTCGCCGCTGCCTATTTACCTTGAATGGTCATTTAGACTACGTACGGACAGTGTTTTTCCACCATGAACTACCATGGATCTTGTCATCTTCGGATGACCAAACCATTCGTATATGGAATTGGCAGAATCGGTCATTGAGTATGGACTCCATCTTCCGTATTTGAGAGATATTATATCTGTGTCAATGTCGATTATTGATACGTTTTCTTCAAACAGTTTGTACAATGACCGGTCACAATCACTACACCATGTGCGCTCAATTCCATCCTAAAGAAGATTTAGTTGTCAGTGCTTCTTTGGACCAGAGTGTTCGTGTATGGGACATTTCAGGTTTACGGAAGAAACACTCGGCCCCGACTTCGATGACTTTTGAAGATCAAATGGCCCGTGCAAACAACAACCAGGCAGACATGTTCGGAAATACCGACGCAGTAGTAAAGTTTGTTTTGGAAGGTCACGATCGGGGTGTCAACTGGGTCTCTTTCCACCCTACATTGCCTTTGATTATCTCTGCAGGGGACGATAGGAATGTTAAACTTTGGAGGATGAGTGGTGAGTTGTTTGGTAAACCCATTGATTAGAAAGCTTTGGGGACTAAACCACTTCTCTTTGTAGAAACCAAAGCTTGGGAAGTAGACACTTGCAGGGGGCATTTTCAAAATTCCTCTGCATGCCTTTTCCACCCCCATCAAGATTTAATCCTTTCAGTTGGAGAGGACAAAACTATCCGTGTCTGGGATTTGAACAAGAGGACATCTGTTCAATCGTTCAAGAGGGAGAACGATAGGTTTTGGGTTATTGCAGCTCATCCGGAAATTAATCTCTTTGCCGCAGGTCATGATAATGGTGTCATGGTGTTTAAACTGGAAAGGGAGCGACCTGCCTATGCAGTTCATCAAAACCAAATTTTCTTCATCAACAAAGAGAAACATGTCAGGTCTTATGACTTCAACAATACAACCACTGAGAGCCCTTCGATGTTGTCTTTGAAAAAACTAGGATCTCCTTGGGTACCACCGAGGACATTATCTTACAACCCGGCTGAGCGAGCAATTTTGGTCACTTCACCTGCTGACGGCGGGACATACGAGCTTATTAATTTGCCAAAGGATGCCTCTGGCGCTGTAGAGCCTACTGACACCAGGCGTGGGTCAGGAAATTCTGCTGTATTCGTTGCCCGTAACAGGTTTGCTGTTTTCAATGCGTCGACACAGACTATTGACATTAAGGATCTGTCAAACTCTACAACAAAGTCGATCAAAACACCAACAACTGTGAATGACATTTATTTTGGTGGAACTGGCTGCCTACTTCTTTGCTCCCCGGCAGTTGTCATTCTCTATGATATTCAACAGAAAAAGACAATCGCCGAATTAGCCGTTGCAGGCGTCAAGTATGTTGTTTGGTCAAATGATGGTCTTCATGCAGCGCTTCTCTCGAAACACAATGTCACAATTGTGACAAAGTCCTTGGAGCAAGTATCCTCGCTACACGAGACAATCCGTATCAAGAGTGCAACTTGGGACGATGCCGGCGTACTGCTTTATTCTACTCTAAACCACATCAAATATACCCTTTTGAATGGGTAAGTTCAGCTGTTTATTTGAGCATCAAAATTGTGGATAGCTAATAGAAATAGTGACAACGGAATCATCCGCACTCTGGATGAAACTGTTTACCTTACAAAAGTCAAGGGTAGGAGTGTGTATTGCCTTGACCGACAAGCAAAGCCAAAGGTGCTTAATATTGATCCAACCGAGTATCGATTCAAAATGGCTTTGGTCAAAAGGAACTACGATGAGATGCTCCAGATCATTAAGAATTCTAATCTCGTTGGCCAAAGCATTATTTCATATCTTCAAAAGAAGGGATATCCAGAGGTGATTTATTTCACTTCGCCTGCTGCAGAAGAGGTTAGACTGATAATTCTTAGATTGCTCTGCAATTTGTCCAAGACCCCCAAACAAGGTTCGAGCTCGCAATTGAATGCGGAAACCTTGAGGTTGCCGTTGAAATGGCAAAGGAATTGGACCGTCCAAAACTTTGGGGGAGACTTGGTTCCGAGGCGCTCAGTCAGGGAAACCATCAAGTCGTCGAAATGGCTTATCAAAAGCTTCGAAGCTTCGATAAGCTATCGTTTTTGTATCTTGTAACTGGAGATAAGGACAAGCTTAGCAGAATGGCAAAAATCGCCCAGCATCGAAGTGATTATACTTCCATGTTCCAGAACGCCATTTATCTTGGAGACGTGGAGACAAGGATCCAGATGTTTAAAGAGATTGACTTGTGTAAGTTTATTATAACTACCCCTTGTTTTCACATGCTTACCTTAGTTGGATAGACCCCCTTGCATACGTGACAGCCAAAGCTCATGGCTTAACGGAGGAATGCGAGGCTATTTTGGAAGCGAGTGGTCTTACTGAGGATCAGATCAAGCTCCCAGCAATTGGCGCACCTCTCACTCCTGCGAGAACAATCGTTTCTACTCACGAAAAGAACTGGCCTCTGCGCGCTGCCTCACAATCATTCTATGAAAAGGCTCTTCTGGGTCAGGTTGAATCTATGACACTCGAAGATGAGCCTGTGACATCTGGTGCAAACGGTTTCGGCTTTGAGGAGGAGGCCGATGAGAGCAAGAAATTTAGTGGCAACCTAATGGATGTCGACGCTGAAGAAGATGGTGGTGGTTGGGATATGGGTGATGAGGATCTCGGCCTGGAGGAGCATGGTGATGAGTTTGTCAATGTCGAAAGCGAGATAGTTGGCGTTGGAATGAGCGAAGCAGAACTGTGGGCAAGGAACTCCCCAATAGCGGCCGATCACGTTGCTGCTGGATCTTTTGAGACCGCAATGCAACTTCTCAACCGCCAGGTAGGCGCTGTCAATTTCGAGCCGCTGAAGCCCAGATTCTTGGAGATCTATCAAGCAAGCAAAACCTTCCTTCCGGCAAGTACTGGACTACCTCCCTTGATCAATTACATCCGAAGGACTGTGGATGAAACCGACCCCCGGAAGATTTTGCCAATCATCCCTAGGGACCTTGAGAGCATCCGTGCTTTAGATTTACAAAAAGGGTTTTCCGCGATGAAGGCGAATAATCTTGAGGAGGGCGTTCAAATCTTCAGGAACGTTCTGCATACTTTACTCCTAACTACAGTGCAAAACAAACCTGAGGTGGAGGATGCAAAAAAAATCATCCAGACCGCGACTGAGTATATCATTGCCATGTCAATCGAACTGGAGCGCAGGAAGCTCGCAAGCGACGAATCGCAAGTCAAGCGCAATCTTGAGCTTGCGGCGTACTTTACCAAGCCTATACTTGAGTTACCGCATCGTCAAATTGCTCTCATGTCTGCAATGAAGCTTGCCTACCAAAAGAAAAATCATGTTTTGGCTGCTCACTTTGCTTCAAGAATTCTGGCCAATAATAGCCAGGGAAAGAACGCTGAAAATGTGAGTGTTGCTATCGAGTGATTTCTTGTGATCCACTCAACTGACCGCTATATAATACAGGCCCGTAAAATCAAAGCAGCATCCGAACGCAGCGGTAGTGATGCTGTCGATATTGAGTACGATCAGTTTGCGGAGTTTGACATATGTGCTGCTTCCTTTACACCTATATATAGTGGCCAACCATTTGTGCAGGACCCATTCACGGGAGCAAAGTACCACCCAAGATACCAGGGAGAGCTTTGCAGGGTCAGCCAGGTCACCGAAATAGGTGCACCGGCTTCTGGTCTGAGATTGATGGCACAGTAGATCTTTTTTATTTGATATAAAGACGTGTTCGTGTGCTTGTTTTATGTATGGTTGTGTTAGAAGGTGATGGTATGGGGCGGGACTAAAAAAAGAGAGATTTCTTATATATCCTTTCATACCCCCTAGGCCTTCCCGGTGAAGCAAACTTATGCGGAAGGGGGCGGGGGTAAGAGCTGTCATGTGCGCTTGGTGGCAATAGTCAACGATTTGGTGTTTTTTTCTTCTTGTTTCCCATGCCTATTCATGTATCTTTGATGGTTTACGACTCGCTTTAATGTTTCTACCTCCTAACTCTCACATCGATCACGCCATGGATGCTCCATCCCCCTTCTATTCCACACTCTAGTTCCCCTCAATATGCACACACCAAGCTATAAAGAGATGAGAAAGGTCTTCGGACCACCTTCAACTGCATACGAAGTATGGGCCAATCACACCCACTCTTGATGTAGTGGTACTCATAAACATGTGATAATCGGTTTTTCTTGCTTAGACGAACTCCATATCTGACTATTAACGAAGATGCCCACTCATGTAGGACTATGTGCGGCAGTCTAGTGTCGGGTGAAATATTTATATCCTGCAAGGGCTAAGCTAAGCACAACAGTACCTATGACCACACCTAATCCTGACAGCCCTACCAGCGCGTCCCCTCCCACCCTTCAGAATCCCTATTTCAGGGTATGTGCTCTTAAACATTGTGGTCTTGTTTTACTTTAGTTACTATACTTGCATGTAGTCTACGAGTAGTAGTACATAATGCACTATCGGGGTACTGGTCTTTTACGCAATTTCACAACGGACAGGTGCAGCTCCGAACTTGATGAACCTTAAGGCTGCAAAGGCAGAAAGGTATGGGGTCAATTCCCTCCTCTCCTGCGCAGAAATAGGCCAGCAAGGAATCCTAGGAGATTGTATGTTATTAAGTAAACGAAGTCAAGGTCGGGATCATTTCTCCTGAATTTACTAGGATAAGGTAAAGAATATTTGAGAACGGCAACTATGTCTTCCTCCCCCTCCACAACGAATATCGGCCTGAGTAGTAAACATTGTAAGTTTTGGCGGGATCATTTAGGGTTCTAATTCTGATAATTTAATTGATATCTAGAACATGTTAGACCCCTGCTGTAGCTATAACGTGGGGGGAACCTGTTAAATTAAAGAGGTCCGTCGCTTTATACACTATCGATGGTTAGAGGACCTCTCTGCGCATAGCTACATGTACATTAGTTTCTAATTTGAAACTATTGGCAAACGTTGCACATGGTTAGAGAGACTTTCATAAGTACACATCTTATGCAATAAGACAATTAATCGCATGTGTCTGTCACACCAAATATCTAATATTAATTAGCGTCGACAAGTAACGATTTTGTTAAGGCCTATGTTTATATGGGCCTGGATTCTCGGGTTTGTCCCCACAGACCCCGGACCCCCGGAGAGAATAGATCGGAAAACCTTGAATATAATTTTTTCATATGTCTGCGCATGACAATAACTGTCATAGCCTGTGATAGCCTGAAACTTGTTGCGTGATCTATAGAAATATATTGGTAATAGTTTTTGTTTTGTGTTCGAATTAGCTTTCCTAGAATGAGAACGGTAATACGGGGAATTTACATTTTCATGATGAAGATGCCTATCAGCCGCCATAACAACTCTATCAGTAAATTTATTTATCTCGAGTGATTTGTTATATGGTGTACGCTCTATGATTAGCCAGTAGACACATCGCCCCCGGTGTCATACCTAACAGTGTCATATGAATGATCATATGCCTCGAACAAGTCTTGGTTAATTTCAAGGCTGGATTGGTTTCCGGTGTTACCTAGATCACTGCACCGCCGGGGCGGTGTTTGATTTCTCCTCGAGTAACCATGTTAGGGCTATCCCATAGAGAGGCCGATTGGACAGCAATAGATCTGACCCCTATATCTTTCACTTCGTTCAAACCAGGAGTGGTAGACTCCGTTTAAGGGCTCGAATGTCTTATCAAGCTGAGTCTAATCGATCGACGTTATCCTTTTGAAAATGGAAAGCTCGCTTACAAAGTCCCAGAGCTAGCGCTCTAATAAAACCCCTCGCTATGGGTGAGTGGAAAGTTGAAAAAAGATGGTTTGACTGGAACACTCACATTTGGCTAAGTCATACCAGACATCGGCAACCCTGGTGTGTCTCAACGCGCGCTTTACCCAAGACAGATATACATAGTCACCATCAATCACTCGCATTCCGCTGTGGCTTGGCATCATCGCTTAAAGCTTACATGAGCTGGTGCATCATCCGGTTGCTACAAATAGTATTTCTATATGGCTACATGTAGTCTGTGGTGGTCACAGCTGCAGGTATAAAATGACTATATGCGTCTGAGAGTTCCTCTGCCAAAACACCAAAACGCTACATCGCCTGGGCAAATGAGAGGTAAAATATAGGCGCGTGTCTGTGTGGCCCGCGAGGGTGTACTGATACCAGAATGTAGGGGCCAGGTTGATAGCTAGCGCTAGCGTGTTACTACTGATCATGTACTAGGGATTCATACATGTACATGTATGTACATGAGGGGTCATGGGTTCCTGGTGTCTATAAAATTGTATTTATGCGAATGTCAGCCTTCTGTTCGCAAAATGAAAGGGATACAAAGAACGACCAGTCAACTCCTGTTGTGGATACCTAGACTGGGGCCAGGCCCATTGGCTACCAAGGATCAATACAAACGGAGTTCGGAACGCACTCAAGTCAGATACGCGAGTTCCCGGTATTCCATTCGATACAAACGCTTAGGTGCATGTCTTCGCGACTGTGTGTAGGGCGGGAGTTTCAGAATAACGTTTGGCGTATGAGGCTAGCGGTTCATTACCAGACAATTATACGATTGTAGATACAGCCATGCAGTAGTAGTATAAACTTTGAAAACGAAACGTACTTGAGTACCTACATGTTATATGAATTCTAGTAAAGAATTACATGTAGGCGGTGAGTGCTCGCAGTCGATAAATACATGTACAGCGGTAGGTAATAAGTGATGGAGCACAGTGATGCCTGTTTTGGTAAAACGCCACCAACATTTGGTGTTTGTACCTCAGGGCGTTCCATCACTTATTACCTGTCGCTGTACATGTGGCCACCAAGGAGCTGGCCTGAGGGAAACATTGTATATATTATACCCATCAACTTTAAACTATACTTGGTGCAAGGTCTCTAGCTCGAGCTCAAATGAGGACTTGCTAATACACATAGCATTAACGGGATTGGTTATGAGGACTTACTTAATTATGTATGCTTAGGACCCCTCACGAAATGGATGGAGCCGATCCGGGAACGGGGTTCATGATAAAGGAAACCTCTGGTTTCAAGGCCCAACTAAAGTTTAAGTTACCTGAAATCGGGAACAACGTGTGTTAGTTCTTGTACCACCTGGGATAAGGGCTGTGGCGTCAAGTAAATGAAGAGCCTTAAGGGAATGTACATATATTCTACTTTTGTGACATCGTTCTAAACAAGGATCAGCAAGTTATATGTAATGTGTTTTGCCCTTACAGGTGTTGAGCGCGCGCGAAGTGATATCCCAACTCTTAATTGTTTATTAGTGCCCAAATATATCGGTGTGATCATGAGCTCGATCCTTACTACATTTATGTACTATGTATCTTATTAAGCCTACATGTACCTTCTAGAGCCGGTGGCTCAAAAATCCTACTCTACGTGATGTACTTTCGAGAATCGTGATAGTTCAGTAGGGCGAATGCACATTTGGGTGTACCTGCATAAGGGATCCTTACGGGAAGTTTGCTATTCACAGTACGATCATCGCAAGTTTTATTGAGTAGAAATAGACTATAGATTCTATCCAAGATCAGGCCTAACCACCTCCTATCACATACAAGTATAATTGAATTGAAGGCTCGCCCCTAATCCACAATGTAACCCTACATGTACATACATGTACATGTAGTATGCCCATAATTCTGGCCAAGAAATTTGAAAACGAAGCTAGTAATATGACAGGGGGTGGTGCCCCATGTTTCATCATCTAATTGTAAGTAACATTTTCTACTACATACTAACACCACCACGCCACCCTCTTTCTCTTCTACTACTTCATCTCCCTCTTTCCCGTAAACCTCACCTTTTTCTCATGACAGTCTTCGTTGATTGAGAGTCCATCAGCTGTCCACCACACTCATTACAATACTTTGTTCCTAACTACCACACTCCTTTCTGGTTACTGAGCGGATAGATCCTTTCTATTGTTTCCGGGTGGAGTATAGTAGTTAAAGCCTAGTCTTTTCCCTCCGTCAACATCTGATACGCTCCCTATCTCTCTCTCTCTCTCTCTCTCTCCCCCCCCAAAAAAAATGATGTTTGGAGTATCTACTGCGCCGTTGGCCGCCTCTGTTTTGCTCGCCCTCTCATGCTTCGTCCCGGGGACGTCCGCTTTCTGGCGTTTGCCATGTCTTAACCCGCTTCTTATCGAGCGTGCTGACCCCATTGTAAATTCTGGGGCAGTTGCTGGTCATCTGCATACAATCATGGGAGGCAACGGGTTCAACTTCACGATGGATTACGATGATGCCCGTAGCTCCACCTGCTCTTCTTGTACAGTAACTGCTGATTCGAGTAACTACTGGATCCCCACTCTTTACTAGTAAGTTTCAACCAAACCATGTTACCTTATATACTAACATTTCTGTTTTAGCCAAGCTCAAAACGGTACCTTCACACCAGTTCCGCAACTCGGGGGAGCTACAATTTATTATTTGTATGTGGTAGTTCCATCTTTCATCGTAAAAACTTGATATCCTAATTCCTATACTCGCAGACAACGGAGGGGATCAGACTCTGAGAAAGTTCTTGCTTTCCCGCCGGGCTTTCGTATGCTTGCTGGTGATCCTCGGCTCCGGAACTACACCGATGTTCCAGAACAATCAGCGATCAAGTACGCTTGCTTGAACTACTCTGGCGATGGTGGCCCTAAGACCCATGGGTTCCCGCAAAGAAATTGCCCTAAGTATGATCTGCCCTCCACCCTTGCTCCTCCTTATTTACTAATTTATTTAATAGTGGATATCGTCACCAAATTTTTTTCCCTAGTTGTTGGGATGGAAAAAACTTGGATTCTCCGAATCATAAGTCCCACATGGCCTACCCAGATGGCGTTACAATGGGGT
Organism: Morchella sp. 2018-W16; assembly: GCA_024713755.1. Taxonomy (NCBI): domain Eukaryota; kingdom Fungi; phylum Ascomycota; class Pezizomycetes; order Pezizales; family Morchellaceae; genus Morchella; species Morchella sp. 2018-W16. Next base: position 1,447,975 of record JAMGYY010000008.1, on the reverse strand, counting down.
CTTGCCCCTCTACTCACCCAGTTAGATTGGTCTCGATTTTCTACGAAGTCATATATGAAACCAATCTGTTTAGTGATCAGTGGTATAGTTCTACAGCACCATTTGTACTCTCGAACGGCGATCCGACTGGTTATGGTAAGACATTTATCCACCAATATACCTCTAACAAATTCACTAATAGTATTCTCCAGGACTTCATGGAGACTTTTTCAACGGCTGGGATGTTGACATTCTTCAGAAGGCTATTGATAATTGCAATAGCACATCAGGAGTCATAGAGGAATGCAAGGAATTCGAATATTATGAGACTGAAAGGATTCAAAATTGCTATCTCCCTCGAAGGGTTGATGAACCTACCGAAGGATTGTTATCGAAGCTCCCAGGTTGTAATCCAGTTCAAATGGGACCTGAAATGGCTACCCCGCAATCCAACTGCGGCGCCACAACAGAGATCGGCCCTCCAGAGACTTTTAGTACTGATGTATCAAGTAGAGGATGGAATTATCTTGGCTGCTCAATGTATATATACACACCCACCCACCCACCTCTACATTTCATTCATTATCTAACCAACTCTTACTTTTAGAGACGACCTCGACAATCGAACTTTTCCTATCCGTGGTGTCAACAGTACAATGACCAATGAAATGTGTATCGATTTCTGTATCAGCCAGGGCGCAAATTATGCTGGCACACAGTACGGAAACGAATGTTATTGTGGGAACAGCGCCCCTCCTGCGGACCGTATAGGTTTCGCCAAGTGTGCCATGCCTTGCGCTGGTGATCCCGCCCAAACCTGTGGTGATGGCAAAAAATTGTCGGTATACACAAAAGATGCCCCTTCCGCCGCCAGCTCCTCCGGGGCCGCTGCCGCCGCAACTTCTAGCTTTCCAAGTACCATCGCCGCACCATCTAGCTCGTCAACTATTACTACTGCTGCTACTATGGTCTCTAGCATCCCAGAAACTTTTAGCCCCAGCCCCGTAGTAACCTCCTCAACTACTTCATTGAGTTTCGCCGTATTTGGTCTCACGGATACTGAAACCGTCTCAGAAGCACCATCTACTACTACTGCGGTGGCTGCATCTATTGCTGGAACTACACCAAACTCTGAAGCTACGGGTACGGCTGTACCTGCTGCTATCCCATCTGGTATCATTGCCGGTTGGGTTTCAAAAGGATGTTGGGTTGATCCTATCAATCCCCGTGCTCTTGAAACATGGGGGTATTGGAACCAGAAAATTACAACCTCTGGCTGTATCAAGTGGTGTGATTCGAAAAGATTCAAGTATGCTGGAACAGAGTATGCCGGACAATGTTTTTGCTCCAACACTCTTGCAACTTCTGGTGGAGCTCAGCCGGATTCTGATTGCGATATGCCTTGCGAGGGAAATCCCGCAGAGAATTGCGGAGGGAGCGCTAGACTGAATCTTTTCGAGAAGACTGGCGACACTGTAAAAAGAGAACCCTACTCTTACCGTGGCCACCGCTACCGCCATCGTAAGGCTTAGAAGAACCCCGCGCTAGAGTATAGCAAGTATAAAGGTCTCCTCAATGTCCATTTTCAACTTATGTATATACATTTTTCGATTCTCTGCATATCTTTGAATTAGATGGCAGACACTTGTTATTCCCTATAAATTACATAGCTCTTTGATCAAGGCCCGAAAGCAAATACAAAGACCACATCTTCAAGAACAGAATTGTCAGGCAGGCATTGAATATTACACTAATTACAATTCCAAAAAGGAGCGTGGGGTAGATACTGTAGCCGTGAGGAATACAAATCTTCCGGACTGGATTTCAATTATAACCACTGTAACATGGCAATGCTACAATTTTATTTACGTATGCGTAAGTTGGTCGCAGGGTGCTTTAATGACTATTGATTTATCCGAGTGATTCCCCATGATCAAACAAATTTACCATGGTCATTATAAAACACTTCGAGTATATACGTATATATAGGCCGGATAGGTATGACCAGCTAGGAACTACTAAGATTCCCTACCCTCTTATCACTATCGTGTCTTATACTTCCTACATGGTATGCCCTTTCCTTCTCACTGTCGGGGAACTAAGTACTTTCGTTAGTTTACTATACCGGTGTAGCCCATTGTACACCCAAATCTCCTGTCCAGGCCTAGGGCAACAAGGAGAGACTGAATTTATTTCAACGACCGCCCAGGGAGCTCTGCTATCAAAACCGGGCAGCATCACGGATCTCCACCAATCATTCACAAGTAACGTAGCGCGAGGCTACTGCCTTGGGAAGCGCTATGCTATGGCGCGCGTTCAATAATCATGAAATATCACTCACTCCTTTGAAGTTGACCTTTTTTGTTATTTGATATATATATCGGTCGACTCCAGGAATTGATGTATTAATCACACATCACATTTCATATTGGTCCAACTTTACCAGGTGCTACTCGTGACTTCATAGTGTCTGTATTATGGGCAGTGTTCATGCATAACAACCGGAAGTTTGTGGTATCTAGATCTAGTCAAGTCCGGAAACGTTATGAAATGAAGGGTAGCAAATTATTGTATGTACTAGCCATAGGGCCTCCGACCAGGTTCTAACCGCAAACCCAGGTAAGTATGCGTTGCAGGCAAAAACCATAAAACCTATAAGGTATATATCCAGTATCACCAGCCATATCTATAGGGTGACCAAGTCTGGTGACAGATTCCAGCGCCATCGAAACAAATGCGCTGTTACTACGCCGTCAGATGTCTGTTAGACTTTCCTATATTTCCCATGTTATAATGAGGAATAGAAGCATCCTGGGAAATGTTTGAGATGATCTCTTGCCTTATGATAACGAGGGCCCCGTGGCACGGAACTGACTGCCCGATGCCGTATCCTATAGATGCAAAGCATTTACCTCCCACAAAATCTATGGCAAAGCCACAGAAGATAAGTCGATCTGCATTTTATATGCTTTGTTTCGGCGCTATAGGATTAAAGTGCTAAGCAGCCAGAACGTGGCGGTGTGTGGATACGCAGCCCCCATTTACCCGCACCACCACATAGATAATATATCCCTATGTACCCCTACCTAGATCTGCTCCGTGGCCAGGGACCAAGACAGCAGCAGCATCTTGCTGATCCTGAAGAAATCAGCCAGCCCTATGTCGTTACCCCCTACACGAAACCGCGACCCAACACCCCCTTCCCCCTTATAAAGGCATTAACAACGCTCAGGAAAGAAACACTTCTCACATGTTTCCCCCCCCCCCCCCTCCCCCCCGGAGTTACGTAACGACAGCGCGCCGATGAGGCATTATGAAACATTCCGCCGTGTGCAAAAAAGATTCCGATGGCCTAGAAGTTCCAAGATATGAAGGTTTGAGATGATGTCATGGCCTGGGGGGGAAGTGTGCAATGCTCATGTTCCCCCCCCTCCCCATTCTCTGTGTCACCAGATATACCTCGATCCTGCCTGCGCATCGTCCACACCCCACCCCGTCTATGTTAGCTGCAAACAAAAGACACTCTAGAATCTTTTTTGTTCTGGTCAAATAAATTGATCAGATTGGTTTCCGACGAGTTTAAATCAAAAATCTCACTTCATCAGGCATGTATCACATGTTGTGTGGAAGGTAAACCCTGTCTGGGTGAGGGCCTGTAAACGTTGTCGGAACACGTGTGTGGAGATGATCGAGTGATAATTCGTGAATCGCGATCTGGGCCAGATCTTTACTTTTTCTTCTTTTGATGGACCGGGTAGATATATTAGGCACATGCACACGTACATATCAAAAGCTTATATTATTATTGCAATTCCTGTCTTTCGGGAGTTCAACTTCTCCTCGTCCTCCTCGTATCGTAACGTAACACCCTCCTTCCCCCCCCCCCCCAGAGGGAAAGAAAAAGGAAAGAAAAAAGTGTGGAAACAGAATTACGACTAAATGGAGTGCAATCCGCGCAACGAAGGTGGGAAAAAAAAAAAAAAAGAGGTTCGACTCTGATCGAGAAACATGATTAGTTGGTTCCTGCGGCTGCATTTTAGAGTTCTCCGACCTGACACGTATCCTCTCATCGGTCATGCCCAGCTTCTGCGGGGGATCTCCGAGATGGACCATCGGGGGAAGAAAAAGAAAATATGGGTCAGAAAAGAGACGGGGAAAAAAGCAAAGGTGCAAAAAATCTCAGGTACAGACGAGCCGCGCTGGTGATTCGAAGGATACCGCGGTCCCAACACATGTGCCTAATCTAAACTCGCTTTAGAGTACTCACAAGTCTACTCTATGTACCTACCTACTCACTGCAGGTGCAGATATAAAAAGTAGTGACGAGTGTTTCGTTCTTAACGAAGAATCCTTCTACTCTACTTGGCATGTATGTGTGTATGTATGTATGTATATGCACTTCAAAGTATTATAAGTCTGCACTGCCACGTCAGGCACGGGACGTTGGATATTGGACGAGAACATGAAAGAGGAAAAACGGCGGCCCAGTCCTGGTACTAGAGGTTGTCATCGCATAGAATTGGTTACTGGTTTGACCAACAGGAATCTGTTTACTAGGAGGGAAGCAGTTATTGCCAGATGAAGGTAGGGATGTATGTAAAGGCGGGATCCAACCTTTCTTTAGATTCTGCTGGGTATTCCAGCGGTACCTCACACCCATCGGAACTATTGTGGACCAGGGTTTCAAAAAAAAGACTTGAGTGCCTGGGCCCCGGGTACCTAAGGCCTCTCATTATTGTTGACAGAAATAGGGGCTTGGATCAAAGCAATTGTTATCACCGGGTCGGACCAGGCAACTCGCAGCCACAGCATAAATCCTGTGCCCTGGGCTGTTACTTAACCCCCCCCAACGTGGGGGTAGGTTGGAGACCGTGCGCGCGCGGGAGACAGATGCAGTGCTTTGGGCATGCCCGTTTGAATCGGAGGCGTTCTAGAAGTATTTACGGCTAACGATTGGTAGAGAATCCGATAGGAAGGATATCGAGCCTCGGAATCACTAACCCTTACTCAGGATACTGGTGATTGGTATGGGATTGATTCAGGTCGAGACAGTGCGCTGATACCAGCGGCGGACCTTTGACATTGGTGGGTGGAAATACACGGAATAGGACGCGGTAGAGCCTATTCCAAAAATCCTCTTCTGTTTTGATTGACTGAATCCCCCCCACAGAGCATGCACTGTGTGCTATCTCAGTCTCCCCATCATTGAGTTCTATTATAGGCCCATGTTAGCGAATAGGATAGATTTCTCAGTAATGAAGTGCGAGTATATCATAGCTGAAAAGTCATATGATCAGTTTTCATTTTACGCTTTGAATTTTTTGATCCCGAGCTTTTGAAAGGCCTAATCGTCTGACTTCGAGTGAGACTCTATGATCTCTCCTTGTGCGGAGTAACTTAACACCAACATCCAAGAAATTGGTTTAGTAGACAAACAATTCCACGATAATCTGTCAAGGAATTCGGTAACAAAATGTAGGTACGTACCTTTTCAAAAAAGAAAGCAAGAAAAAAAAATCCCATCCTACCCAAAAGTGTCCGGTAGTTCAGAGCTACCAAAGCGGGCCTCAGTAGTAGGTACTACATTGGCTTTACACAGACATTTGTAAATGTTCCAGACTCGGAAAAATCCATACATTGGCTAATACCAACATGTAACTACCCATGCCAATATCCCACGTTCATCCCAATTTCCTGTTGAGTTTCCGTCCTAATCCGTTTTGTTTCATTTCGTGAAAATATGGGCGGATCCCGGAAATGTTTCTGGCCCGGGATTGAACACGGCAAGGCCATTAAACTAATCTAAAAGTTTCCTCCCCAGCTTGAAAATTAATCGCCCATTGATACGGAGACTCTGCCGACCTCTTGGATGTGGAGTGTAGAGGCCTGAACACGCTGTAATTGAATCCACGGTACCGAGGTATCCTGAGCAAAGGATGAAGTCACTTGGGCCAACAGGATCGGCTTTGCGTTGGACCTGCGTCGGGTGGTTCCTGGGAGGGGAGGCTCGAGCCCAGATAGATGATCCTGGGTGTCCCTCAGGAACGTGCACAAAATAAGCACTGATCTGAGTTAGTAGCGATTAAAGAACATTAGAATTTCCTTTAGATAATCGATTTTCTTTCACTTCGGCATGCCGCCTTTCTGTTTGGTAGACGATTTCTATCGATCGGAATCAATGTTTCGGAGATGGGCGATCCCCTTAGAACTGGGTCGGCGACCCTCCATTTGGGCCAACTCTCCTAAGTTCTGTCACGGTAGTTTCGATTCGCCAAGTGCGCTGTCACATGACATGCTAGTTTCCGATTTATTCACGGAAGCTTCGTTGCAGGATGAATGGCATGTCTTCCTAGAGTCTCGTATCCCAGAGCGATAGCTTCCACTGACACGAGTCATGTAAATTATAGAAAACTCATCTCTTAGTGATGCAGATGCTTTGGTATCGTGTTTCGTCGACTAGGGCGGAACGGCGGGAAATTCTCGAAGTATACATAGGGCCCATGCTTCTAGAAGGCGTGGCTATTAGATCCCCTTTGTGCCTGGTCCGGGTATGCTAGGTTAAATGCTTCATTAAAAATGACGTGTAGGGGTAGTGGTAAAAAAATATTTCTCCCTTTTCCTCTCCGAGTTCCCTCTTTCAGAAATCAGCGCTGTTCCTCGCGGCTGTGATCCCGGGAGTAGGCGGTTCGAGAGTTGGTTTAGTCGGTGTTAATGATTTATTCAAACGGATAAGTACTCCAAAGTTTCGGTAAATTGAAACCCGGGAGAACCATTCTGATCCCAGGCAAAGCCAAACGTCGCCTTAAAACAGACCAGGAGTGTCGTGTTGAGGTTGAGATTGTCGCGTATGTGTGTGGGGTCGTTTACTGTAACTTATCCTTCATCATGCGAAGTGGTGTATGTTAAGGGGAGAGTTTACTCTAGTCTAGAGTAAAGAGGGCTTTGGGCCGAGCCGTACAAGTGCATATATGTGCGTTCTTCACATACCTAGAGTCCTCTACTGTAGGTACCGTAGAGCACGCACACTCGGGTCTATTGGTGAGACTCCAAAAAGGTCACCTCCACTCAGGGCCTGCAGCAGCAGCAGATTTTTCTTTCTATCTAGAGCGTACTCTATGTAGAGTAGATATCCCTCGGCGATTGACAGCATCGATAATATATTGCCACGCATACGTGTCTTAACCAGTGAGTTGTGAGTTCTTGAGAAGACCAAGCCGCATAGAAGAAAACCCCATTTTCAATCCGCCTGTTATTCGCCACCTAGCGAGATACTCCATACGTTTTGGAGTTTGGCTGCTCCTCAGAATGCCAACTGTCTCCCTGACCTGCATGGCTTTAACGCCTTCCCTTTCCTCCCCTGCCCCGCTTTGACCACTGAGCGGAGACCCCAGAGCTACGGTGCAGCCCCAAGCTTTGTTACACGGCATGTTCGCTGGCTGGGCAGATGCACTGCGAGTCGTCCTTTCCTTGGCAAGTTCGTGCTGCCAGCTTTGTATCCAAGTGCTGTATCCAAGTATCCATCCAAGTGGGACCTAAAGATGATGTTCAGTGAATTATTATTGTTTTCCTGTGCCTGGGAACTACCTTGTTTGAAGCCTCAATCTCTACGAGATCAGGTAAAGACGACCGGCGGATAATGCGAATCATCCGCTGTCACTTTGCATTTCCTAGAGCCATGCACTCCCCATCTCCCCTGGTGTTATATGTTACGCTGTTATGCCCTTGCTTTCTGAGTTTAATTGGGCCAGTTTTCCTCGTATGGTGCCTAGGTCCTTGAGAAGAGTTGTTTATTAGTTGTTTAAAGAAACGAGAGCACCTATCAAGTGACTGAGAAGGAGAGAAAAACGGAGTTCTTGTCCAGTTACTTTATCGTCTTCTCATCCGAACCCACGAAAGAGAAGGTAAGGCAGTTACCGTCCCGTCGTCACATTTTCTTGGAGAGGTGAGGAGTAGTAGAATGAGGAACGACTACTGGAGTCTTCCCCATTCGGCGGCTGATACTAGTCAGTGTATCTGCTCCTCGTTTCGTACCATTCGCCGCGGTGCCGGATCACGCGTATCCTATTCGTGTAGACCTGGATCCAGTATTCTTCCCCGATCGCTCGTTTATTATTATTTTTCTTGACAGCTCGCTCAGGCAGAGAGAGTAAAAGGCTACCCTGTCGGTACCTAATACATATGGAGTATACGACATACATCAGCGTTGTGTGCGGACCATAATACGCAGACCAACCAGAGTCCCACCTCCAGAGGGCCTTACAGAAAGCCCTAAAAACTAGCAAAAGCAAAGGCCCGTTAATCTGTGGTTGTTGACCAGCTCTGTCCCTTGCTTCTCTGTCCGTGTACTCTTTCCTCACTCCCACCTTCATCCCCGTTTAAACGCGGCGGTTCGGCAGGCCCCTCCCTCACGATCTCCATAAGAGTTCATCAATCGACACATTGTCTCCTGCATGTTCCCGAACGAAGTGAAAAGGTGACTAGGGGAGTTGTTCTTTCTTTTATTTTTATCAAATCTGCCAGCGTGGAAAAAAGGAAGGAAGGGGAGGAAAACTAAACGACCAGCTATTGGGAGGCCAGGCTGCAACCTTCTAGCATTACAGCGGAAAGGAAATAGAGGGCAGGAGGGGAAAACGAAGGACACGAAAACGAAAAGAAAAAAAGCGAACCGTTTATGAAATAGAATTTTCTACGACCTCTTTCTTTATATTTATCTAATTAGCTTTTGGTTTCGTTACCCCCCACAGCTACTACTATTACTACTATAACTACTACTGTCAACCTCCGGGCCAGCTGAAGCGAATAGTGGGGTTTCTGGGGAAGCGAAAGATGGTATCAACGAGTTCCGCGGCTCCGATGGGTCACCGTAGAATAGCATCCTTCAGAACTTCGACATTCAACTTCTTTAAAGGAAATAGCAAAGGCTCATTACATACTTCTGGCAGCATACGACGAAACGAAATAACAATTAGCAATCCTTTGCCATACACCGAGGAGAACGTTTCGCCAACAAGTGCGAGTCCACCAAGCAGGGCCGACACTGAACCAACCATATCACACCGTCACAAATTTCCAGCTGTTTTTGAGATTGGGCCAAGTCGAGCTGTGCAGGGTATTAATACGAGGGGGGCATCGTCTATGGTCGACGAAGAGTCGGATATTGAAAACGGATCAATTACAGTTGGGATGGATTTACGGGACATGTCACCCTCAAGGCAAACACAAACAGACCCAGAAAGCAGCACAGATGACAGAAAAGCTGCATCGCCATCTTCAAGGAGTAAAACGAAGGGAGCAAAGCTGAAAATGGCACTGAGTCTTTTGAGGCGGAGGAGCAATAACAATCTGCGTAGAGCATATGTAGATCCAGTTGATGAACGATACGAATCAACCGACGAACGGTCACCTTTTATTGTGAGTGATTGAGGATGACGGATTGATTGGTGTAGTGCTAAGTATTCTGAAATAGGAGCCACTAATGGACCCCGACTTTATCGATCGATCGAACGCCGGTTCAAGGTTGTCGTCGACACCTTCTACAGTTCGACCTCAACCAAAGTCTTCAGGGTTCAAGTTTGCCTTTACTGCCCGTAACCACAATCGGCAAGTACTCACCAAACAGCCGCCTGAAGATATGCGAAGACCCCGAAGAGCAACGGTTGCAAGTGTTGTATTTGATCCTTCAATGCCCCAGGATCAAGAGCGTCCTCGAACATCGGTTTGGTCTACTTCACCCAGGCCTAATAGTAGCCAATCCGTGATACCTAAGGAGGAGGTGAATGGAGATGGTACGCCCGGTACCCCCGGTGGTGGTCTTTTTCCCAGGCCTGCAAGTTTGCAAAGAAATTGGAGTGATGGCCCACGGCACCACCGCGATGCTAGTGGGGTTTCTAATGCTGATTCATGTGGAGGAGACCCCTCGCGGCCAGCAAGCCAAGCCCCGGATCATGGGCGCCCTGCGAGTTTCGCGGGGATGCTCAATGGCTACAGCAGCATGAAAATCACGGAGGCTATGAGCTTAGAGACCAGAGTAAAAGAGCTGGAGAAGGAAGTTGAAACTTTAAAGGAGTTTATTACGCAGAACAGTTCAATTCCTTTAAGGCGAAACTTTTCTACAGTCCCTGGGATATCAGATCCCAATACTCTCGGTGTGCCGGCGTTTTTGCGTAGTTTATCAATTTCCTCTGCCGGATCATCAGATAAGGTTGACAGCTCTGAATTCCCTAGTACCCCTAAAAATCTCGGTGCACCTCCGCGACCTGAAGGCCCACTAAAGGCACGAACTTCAGCACAGAAGCGGGAGGAGGCGCTTCAAGCACTTGAGGGTAATAGAGAGGATACGAGGAGCAAGCGGGATACTTCATCAACAATAAGAGCACCAAAAAGCACTGAAAGATCAACTTCACCACTGACACCAAGTACCACTGTCAGTATTTCGCAGTACACAGGGCTTGTATCACTGGTGAAACGTGAACAACGTGCACGGCGAAAAGCCGAGGCCCAAATTTCGAATCTCCAAGAGCAGATGGCTTTGGTTCTACATCGGCAACTTTTATCATCAAGCCCGACAGATACGGTGCATTCGTCCAACAGACTCAGAACCGGTTTTGGAAGTATCAGACGAAAGACCAGTAGCGAGGTCCCAACGCCTGATCTCACTCCCCCACGGACAAGTCCTACAAACTACCATGCAATTCCTGGGAATTTATTTACCGGGTTCGATAGTGAAGCTGGAATTGACGAAAGCGACTACGAAAATGATGATGAGAGCTTATTCATTGGCGTTGACGCTGATGATAATGAGATATGGGAGACCCCAGCAGAGGATAGGGAAAGCATGATAGGCGACGATAGCGACAGTGACAGAATCTTCCGGGAAACAATGTCAGCGTTTCCTTCCCCTGGTGGTCGCAGCAGTGATACCCAAAGAACTATGAGCTTAAGTCAGCTTACTCATAAGTCATCACTTGCTCGCGATCGGTAGCGTTTCTGAATCACTCTTAGCTACAATGATTGATACTCCCCGACACTACCTCAGCTACGGTTTCCCAAACTCACTTGTACAGTATTGTGACACCTATGATTTAGCATTGCATTTTTGGATTCTCCTTTTGGGCGGTTTTACGTTTTGATTTTTAGCGCCTCTGGCTCGATTCCTTTCGTTAAATAATTTTTTTTTGGTACATTATTTTTTTTTTATTTGAGAGCCTTGCATATTTGGTTTTTCTGGGCGATTTTCATAATATTGGGTTTAGTCTGGTTTTACGGGTCACGGGTTTCTTATCTTTCCTTTCTTTTTCTTACAAATCCCTTTTATTTTTGTTGATTTGATATTCTGTTTCATTGCATTGCATGGTGGGCATGTCCCACCCCCCAGGCGTGGTTCGTGTTACTCTTTTCTTCGCATCCGAGCAGTTTTACTCGCGAAAAAAAAAGTTCTACTCGAGAGTTACAGCGTACATTGTGGAGAAAGTGCGCCTAGAGAAAGAAAGTTCTTCCATTGGAAAGCGGAAGGGGGCACTTGGAAGAGGCTAGAGAAGGGAGGCGCATAGCATGCACGTTATCGATCGATTGATTGACTGAGAGAGGGGGGAAAGATACGGACCATCTTTTTTTTTTTCTTACCCTTCTGCATGCTGTGTCGTTTTCTCTTTTTTTTCTTTCGAGGGGAGGTTTGACGGCGGCTTACCCTAGGACCTTGTTGCACTGTTTCAGAAAGGGCAGCAACATGAACTCTAAGTACGGATGTAGGTACTACCGCCGTTTTTTTTTTTTTTGTTTATTTTATCAGGTGACGATGACATTGATGATTTGGCATTTTTTTGTTTTTTGTTTTATTTATTTTTTTTCTTTTCTTTAGTAACTAACTTCTCTTTTGTTTCTTTTTTTGTTTCCTTTTACCCTTTCCTTTGTAGAATTACTTACGACTCCCCCCAGAGATTATATAGGAAGATGAAGCGGCTAAGAGAGAGAGAGAGAGACATAGAAAGAGAATTAAAGAAGAAGACGAAGAAGAACAAGAAGAAGAACAAGAAAGAGGGGGATGTTCTAGGAGAGAAAACATATATCAACAAACTCCCGGGTACTCTGATAGCCATGTAATCGTGTAAAAAACACTGATAATGAAGATAGCTTACACATGAAATTCGAACGACTCCAACCCTAAACCGGGATCATCATCTCCTCCCCACCCTCTCATCTCAGCCTATCACAGATGTGCGCTGTCTCTCTCCGGCCTCTTCTTCTTCTTGTCTTGCCTTATATGTATATACAATATATATATATAAGTATATATATATCCATACACATAAATACTTATATCCAAGAGCTGTAACACATAAACACCCCACTCCTCCGAACGGCCGCACCTCCGCTGAATCTAAATAGTAACCAATAGGCCCTTCCGAGAAGAGTAACTGTGTGGGAAGGGAGGTGGGGGACCCCGGGGAGGGGGAATAGTAACCTGGCCCCCACACACACAACAACAACAACCGGAATTTAGGAAAGAATTGAATGTTTATCTGGCACAGACAGTACAGCCCAACCAAACCAGGCTTACTCATTAGGATTAATGTCTTGGTCCCCTCCCATGTATGGTACCTAAAGCCAATTACACTCCTTTTGACATGAGATACTACATGTATGTACATAGTATACTCTGCCGCACAGAGCAGAGCTATACGAATACGCATACGCACACGCACGCACGCACGCCGCCGCCGCCGCCGCCGCATAGCTCGCCTCGCCTTGCTTGGTGGGTTGGATAAGTACACATGTAAGAAGTACTTACATGTAGGTAGAGTTATACATAGATAGGTTAGGTACAAGGGAGCCGACAGCCCCCCCCGGGGTTTTGTGTGAGAGATATCGTCATTGCCATACCCACGGGGACATGTGCGGAAGAGAGAGAGGGGGGGGGGGGGGAAGTGAAAAGCTCCTCTACATTACCTATGTATGTACTTCATACCTGCTGCCGGCCGCGCGAAGAGAATACATGCATTTACACATGAGATAGTTACACCCCCCCCCTCGTACGTAGAGTACATATCAAGTAAGTACGTTTGTACTTACTTAACCCAGTCCGCAGCCTTATTATTGTACATACTTACGGAGAGACTGAGTGACTGAGTGAGGGAGTAGGCAGTAGGTAGGAGGAGCCAGTTGCTGTTGTGCAATCGTGCATAATAAAAACTATACTTTGCTGCTGCTGCTGCTGCTGCATGTTAGGCCTATTCTCCCTAAGACGGCGGTTAATAGTAGCTGCTAAGGCGTTTTTTTTTCTTTCCTTTTTCCAGTTTTCCTTTTTCCAGTTTTTTTCTTTTCTTTTTTAAACTCCCCGGCTGGTACCTGCATGAGTGGTCACCATTCCTTTTCTTTTTCTTTTCTTTTACCATACTATAATACGGCCGCGCCGACGACGACGTGTTCCACCTTCTCTTCTCTTCTCGTGTGTCGGCGCGATGATGCGGTAGTTTTGTGTTCTATGTAGGTACCGGTAGGGTAGTTGGGTAGGGGGTATACGGCCGGGATGGAAGGGATGGAAAGGAAGGGTCGGGAGCTAGGTACATGCAGGTAAGAAGCTGCTCTACGTAGGGGGGACATACTCTACCCTAGATGCAGGCGGAGTGACAGGTTGGCTCTAACCACAAATACACATCTTTATCCCGCACCCTGGGAGGAGGAGCAACGTTGTGGTTGGAAAACCCCAGAGTGCAGAACAGCTAGAAGGGCCCACCAACCAACCAACCAAATACATCTATCTACTACCTACCCTGCTGGGGGGGGGGGGACCGGGGGGTTATCTAGGATTTGAGTGGGAAACAACAAACTGACTGAGGTGATTATTTTTTTCCCATTCAGTTCAACCGGCGGCCGGTACATATGGATGTATGGATATCTATGGATAGATGGATGGACGGTACCTGATCAGCAGGCAACAAGAACCACCAACCAGCGCACCAACCGAGATCCGACCCAGGGTTGCGTTTCAGAGGTTGTGCAAGGGTGCTGTGTTTAGCGAGCCATGGGGGGAGGGTGGTGTGGTGAGGTGAGGCAGGAGGAGATGGTGTGGTGAGGGAAGAGGGAAGAGGGGAGAAACGGGAGGGATCTTTCACCGCGCTCAGGGGGAATTAAGTGATATGATGCTGTTACGCTGTATGTAGTTGCAAGTGGTTGAAGATGAGGAGGGTACCTGCTACTAGTAGAGAGAGGGGGAGAGAGGGGGTGGATTGGGGGTGTGGGGGGGTGAGGGAGAACCAGGGAGTACATACCCTACATACATGTACTTGGGTATATGCAGGTACCGATTTTCTTGACACTGATTCTCGTTCAACCTTCAGGGAGCTAGGAAGGATGTGAGATGTGGATCTCTCTCTCTCTTTTCTTTTCTAGGAAGGAAGGGGGTAGAAGTATAGTACATCCCCCCCAAGGGAGTTTAGTTTGTCCCGGCGGTGAGTGGAAAGTCTGGAGACGAGGGCCGGGTGGGAAAACGGTTGTGAGGCTCGATGGTTGTTGGGGGTAAAGATCGGCATAACAGTTACTACAGCTATCTACTACTTTACATACTAAAAACTTATTGCTTGAGAATTGCTTAAGGTACACACATTAGTATGTATGTGTATACCATACATGTCGAGCAGCGCGCCTTAATTTCCGTCCGTCACAAACACTCGCGGTACATCTCGTATCTAACTAAACAATTAAGTACATGTAGATACAAAGTACGTTGACTGTGTGCGTGCGTGCGTTCGTGCGTTCATGCGTTCGTGCGTTGCTTTCGTATTTTTTTCATGTTGAAAGAAAAGGTAAAAAAAAAAAAAAGGATTTGTTGGTGGCCTTTGCATGTTTAGTAGAGTCTCTGATCGATGGAATCTAAAGCGCTCAATTGGGGTGGGGGTGGTTTGTTGTTTGTTTCCCTTGCGTCGCGCAGTGGAGAGGTGACGTAGAGTAGGGTAGAGTAGATGTACTTTAGGTAAGTGCACCATATGTAGATAGATGCCTGCTGCCTGGCCTGGTGCTCAATTTAGCCATGCAGGGGCGGCAAGGAGGGTGAGTGATGAAGCATGAAGCATGAAGCATGAAGGTGGTAATGATGGTGTTTGTGATATTGTGAGCTCCTATCGCCAAGGGCTAAATATTTAGGTTCGGAGGTTGTTGGTCAAATCGCTCTATTTCTGGACGACGACGATGATGATCATGTATCTACCCACCACTGCTGCGTCAATTCATCAACATTTAAGCTTATCCCATCCCTTGCTTGCTTCCTTCCTCCCTTCATGATAGCTACGTAAATACTGACCGCTAAATGGCCGACTGACTAGCTGGCTGGCTGCTACACGTGCGCTGCTACAACTACACCGTTACACTACATATAAAATAAAGTTATTACCGCAATGAGGCAAGGAAAACAACAAGACAAGACAAGACAAGACAAGAAACACCGCTCTATATATATAAAAAAAACAAAAAAAACAAGACATACACACATACACCAACCTGCTGTACCTACATGTACCTACAACCTAGCCCTATCCTGCCCCAAAGCCGCAACAATCGGCGGGTCCCCCGGCGGCAACAACCTCTCCCCCGTCAAGTCCTCCAATTCCCTGACCGCCCTCCACGTCTCATCCAGCCCCACCTTGATCGTCCGCAGCCCCACGGCCCTCGCCGCCTTCAAGTTCATCCCGATATCATCGAGGAACACCGCCTCCTTGGCCTTCTCCAGCCCTAGCTTCTTCAGCACTAGCTCGTAGATGCCGCGCTCGGGCTTGCGCATGCCGCTCTCGCTGCTCGACACATAGACATCAAACAGCGAGCGCAGCTCCCTGCTATCGCTGTACGGATGGTCCTTGGGGAATTGGTAGTCGTTTGTGAGCGCGGCGAGCTTGTAGCCGCCAATCTCCTTGAGGCGCTGGATGGCCGTGATGAAGTAGGGGTCAAAGGTGCGTGACGTCTTCATCATCTCCCAGAAGAGGTACTCGCCGTCTATGGCGGGGGGCGCTAGCGACGCGGGCGTGAGGTCCCGCGAGGCGTGGAAGTGCTTCCAGATGCTGGGATTGGTCAGGTCCGAGGTGAAGTGGAGGAAGAAGTTTGTGTCGAGGGGGATCTCGCCGCGTTCGAGCTTGTGCCAGGCGCCATTGGGGGAGGTGTGTACGATGGCGTGGTTGATGTAGCCTGAGGGGATATGGTGCCGCTTCTCGTAAGAGCGAATCGCAAGCATGGGGGAGAGGACCTGCGGAGCTGTGGGTTAGCGGTGAACCACGGCCGGGGGTGCGAGGGGGGAGGAATGCGGCTGGGGGGGGATAGAAGGGGGGGTTTACGCAGACTCCACCGACATCG
The DNA here is from genome assembly GCA_024713755.1 of Morchella sp. 2018-W16. Taxonomy (NCBI): domain Eukaryota; kingdom Fungi; phylum Ascomycota; class Pezizomycetes; order Pezizales; family Morchellaceae; genus Morchella; species Morchella sp. 2018-W16. The sequence goes on along the minus strand of JAMGYY010000008.1, from coordinate 1,431,661 downwards.
AAGATGATGGCCTTGACGGCGGGGCGACGGGTGGACATTATTGCAATAGGTGAGGGTTAAGGTATGTTGTGTTTTTATTTTGTTGGAGTGCTGATATTTCGAGATCTTGCGTTGAAAGGGGGAGGTGAGATATGTTTTTGTGTTTCTGTCGGCGATACACATGCTGGGTTTCGCCGGGCGTAACCGAGGTAACGAGACGGCATGCCGCCATGATATAAACAAGAAACAAGAAACATCGCTACCAGAGAAGATTGGGGAACTTCATCAACGCCGAGTCTTTGGATTGGGGTCAAGGATGATCTGCTGGTTGGGTATTTCTCTGCGTATATATATCATCACCGCACCCCAATGAAGGGGGGGGGGTTAGGGTGAGTGAGGCTGATGTACGACCGCGAGTGATAGCCTATGATTTTTTCTTTCCAGTACAGGAGCCGCGCGCATATACCAATTTGGGCCGGGCACTTTTTGCGGGCATATTGTCAACGACCTGGCCAATGGGTAGTTGAAGAATATCCTCTCAATTCTGAAGATGTCAGTCAACCTATGATTATGTAGCTAAAGGTATCGACAGGGCTAGGGTTTATGCATGTACTATCACTCTCAGACAGTGCCAACCTTGCTTGCTTGTGTGTACTAATACTTTACGCAATTACGTACTTTACACCCTGGTTTCCATAACGTACTCAACAAAGGGCATCCCTACACAGCGGGGGCCCGAACTAGGTGTGTCAAGATCCATGTGAAGCGGTCTAAATACCATTTCGTCCGCCCGACAGGGTGTGTGCGGCTATGGAGAGTAATCCGATAGGTGGCTATGTTTGTCCCGGGGGTGGGCATGAATGATGTATCGTAAGTCGTGTATACTACTAGCTGGGGTATAACGTACGGTATTGGATCTTTATCTTCAGAGTTTTCAACACCAGGGCTTGCGTAATAGGATCGTTAAAGCCTAAAGAAGATATTGCTTATGTTTCTAGTACGGCGGAACCCGATAGTAACATACTCGATAGTAGCATATTCTCGATAGTAGCATGATGCTGTCGGCCAATCCCGAACGAATTGGTGTAGAAAAATCTGTTCTCAAAATAAGAACATCCGCGATAGTGGCATAGGAAGTTCCATATGCCACTACCAGGGTGTATGGCGATTATCGAACTAAGACTACATAGCGCCTTTAACCCGTACGCGTTCACCTTTTGCGCGTTAGTAGTCTCTACGCAGATGGCTTTTCCCCTGTCGGTTTTTTTTTACCTCCGTAACTTATTCTAGTAAGCTTTTCGGCGCTGTACCTGATACTTCATTACTAACTCGGTTTATTAAGCATCACACTAGACCAGTGAACTAAGCCCAGTGCAGAAACCAGATTATAATAACGTCAAAGTTTACGTTGTAGGTGCCTACACTTTTTTCATCTAAAGACATCGAAGTCAATGGGGTGAGTATATCAATGGGGCTTCTCTATCCTACCTAGCTCATGTTCTACCAATCTTCACCCCCCCTCCCCCAATGATCAAGGAGACCAAGCCGAAAAGCGAGCATAATATGTGTCTCTCATGAATGATAAAATTCTACGCATAGTGCCTCTGGAACCAGAGGTAGTGTGGTCCACGAAGCACATCGGGCGAAGAAAACAGAGTGTATCGAGCTGCTTCTCCCTCTAGTCAGGTCGAGCCATATACACCTATGCCTCGAGCTGTCCCGATTCTCCTCGAGGTAGATCTTGGCAGTGCACTGGGTTCTCAATACCTAGTTCTTATCTGGTTCGGCCACCCGGGATCTATAATACACGTACACGAGTATCTCTGCTCTGGCAGCTTGAAGAGTATTTAATTAAGTTGACCCGAGTCGAGGGATATACATGTATCGAGGTACCCCGGCTCATGGAAGGGTATACCTCGTATCACCTCGAGGCGTTTGCTTCGAAGTGCATCGCCATCGTGGACACACTGAGTTGAACCTGGCTCTTCGGGCACATGACCCAGCCTTAAATCCGGGAAAGGTGCAGTAAAGTACACGTAGGCCTAGGTTGCGTATTATCCTCTCGCTTTTATATTCTCTATTTTTTTTTAAGTAGTGGGGTTATTCGTCATCGTATAGAGTTTATGGTCCAAAATGATTATCACCAGGATTTACTTCGAAGGGCGGGAGGTAGTGTGATGTTGCTATCTCTGATGGATGGTTGGAACGGTGGTATTGGCGGATAGGAATGATAGAAGCCACACCTTTTGCTCCCAAACAATTGTTTCATGGGTATCCAAGTCGTGTCCCAGAAAAAAACTTGATAGGCTGCCTCCAGCAATCTCTGTGGTATCACGGGCGCTTGCCATCCATCCAAGGCAGTATGCGCCCAACCCGGGTTCGATTCCGGGCTGATTCATTATATGATGGATCACATTGCGCCTTTATGCTTTAGTAATAATCTTGTCGTCGGCTTAGTGTAGTGGTGGTTTTTGCAAAGAGTGGTGGATATCGAGTATTTGAGTTCTTTGTCTTGTTGATACCGTGTTCGGGCTCTTAACGAACCTCTGGAATAGGTCACTGTCGAGATGTCAACCTCTTTGATCGTCGGGTTTAAGCCTTTAGCAAAGACCCTACCTTTGTTCTACACAAAGACATTTTTAATAACGCAACACACGTCTAGTGATTGGAGGTCACCAATCCATGAACAAGGAGTAGCACCAGCACTTCGTAACAATGATATATGTAGAGAAACTGCATCCACCATCGAGTACAAAGCCAGAAAGTGCCAACGGATGTGATAATTATTGATTTCCTTTTGCCGATTAGCAGACTGGACATTTCTTAAAACATACCCCCACCTTCCCACCAACAGGAACTCTTGACTCTTTGATTTCTCACCCTGAAGATTTTCGACAATAAACCCATAGCTATCGATTTTAGTCGAGAAAGCACCTAGCTCACACATTCGAACAACCGATCCCTCAAGATGCCGCTAAAAAAGAACACCACTATCAGTCCATTAGCTCGGATACGAAAAGAGTCGAATCCGCCATGGTCACCAGCCTCCAAGAAGCTCACCGAGATGGCCCACAATTTCTCCCGGCTGTGGTGGGAGCTCTGGGAGTACCACGACGAAGCACGCTGGATCCTCGAGAGTGAGGTAGAGGCGGTCTGCGAAGAGATCGAACAACTCAAAGAGGTCATTTCGAAAGAAGACGACTATCCAGACCCAGAGGACAGAAGCCCGGAGATGAGGAGGGCCCAGGATAACCTTGTGCAGGACTACCAGGAAGCTATACTTCTGCAGAAGAAGCTACGGGCGTGGACGGCGAACTGCAGAACGTATATGAAGAAGGTGATAAAGGAGCGTAAGGCCCTGGTCGCGCAGATAATCCGTGAGGGAAATAGCCTGAGGAGTATTGGGCTGGACCGCTGGAGATATTGGTACATGGGGTCGTTCGACAAGCTTGGGAGGGAGGAGATTGTGTTCCATTTACCGCTGGAGCAGTTTGTTAGGTGCAAAGGGTCGGCGACGGAGTACGCCAGGATTAGACTGGAGGACTATAGTGAGGGCTTTGAAATCTTTGATGTCAATGCTGAGGAGGCGGCGAAGCATGCACCGTATTTAGACCAAGGGTTGGTGCCGATAGTGGCTTATGTGGACGAAATACAGTTCGATAAAGATAGAGAGGTCTATCATGTTGTTCTGGGTGATGCTGCTGCTGAGAGAAAGAAGGCTCGATTGGCCATCGTGTAATTGGAAGATTTCTCTCGACTTTGATTAGTTGTGTACGGGTTCGATCTGTAAGCAAGTGGTTAGGCGTACGGGCAGGTTGGGGGTAAAATACGGCAATATTTTAGTGTTCAGTGGGGCTAAATGTATCAGCTACAAGAAAAATTATAACAAACATCAGTACTTACATACATACAACTTGATCAATTGGTTAAATACTGACTCGTAGAGTGTATCATACATGTATAATCTTCACTAATCAGGTCATGCACTGGATTGTTTACATATATACATACATGTACTACATGTAGGTGTACATGTATATCATGTACTTACATGTAATCAATCTTAGGCTGCTGGAGGTCAGATTGTCAAGGCTCCAGAGCCTTAGGGTGGGGGTCCGGTATCGAGGACTGATGTTAAGACATCATTGCCGATTACTGCTTGTGGTTTGGTTTCACTTACTGCAAATTAAACTGTTGATGTAAACTCCGTATAAACGGCAGCTTGTCATGCAATACATGGCCCCTCGGATAGGGTTTATCATTACGCGGGGTAGTTCATGGGAATAACACGCATGCTAAGAACCTTTGAGGAAATTTAAAGTGAATATGGACTTCTTAGCCTATCTATACATACATACATGTAGTACTATGTACCTGTATATGCCCCCAACCCGGCCCCTCCAAAAGTGAATTAATCCCCCCGGGCCCCGTATACTACCTCCCCCAAAATGCAAACTTCCAACAATATCCGTCATTTCAACCAATTATTTTTCTAATAATGGAAGAAAGCTAGCCCTAAGAATGCCTTACATGAACAGATATATATCAACAGCCAAGGGGAAAAAAAGGTAGGTAAACGTTTAGAGCACACCTGCAACCTAAATTACGAATGGTATATGAAGTACGTAAGTATATAATAGTATAATATATATTGCTCCCCACCCTTTATATCCACTTAATGCTCTAAAGAAACAATCATGGCTTCTTTATAGACCCATCCAACCGCAACTATTATAGAGAGTAGCGTATGGTCGGCTTTGCCTTAAGTATAAATGTATTTATTTTATTCTGTACCGCCTTTAGCCAAGATCCTACAGCGCTGCCAAGCTAGCGCCAACACCGCAGCCAAAACTGTAAAAATAACAGTTACTTTCACTGGGGGTTGGCCGAGCGGAATGGAGTCCCTTTAAACTAACGTTTATACACTCTGACCGCCGGAACCGCTCGTTCAACTCCCATCTAACCCAAATTCAGAAAAGCAGCTTCGGGTGGGGGCATAAGTCTTTTGTACTAAAGTCCGGGGGATGGGGTTTTTTCCTGCTACAGCCGCTAGAAACAGTGTATTTAGATCTAGATCTTCATTATCTATGATGCCAGTGCTGACTCTGCAGTCGAGAAGGAAATTGGGAATTAGCTGATGTCCAGCTTCTTAAGCTGCCGGTAATTACTGTTCACTCATTACCATCTTAGACTAGATCAACACTTTCGTCGACATTCAGTAATTACTCAACATCACGAGGCCCTTTACTCGAGGCAATTTACAATGCAATCCCGCCGTTCATATCGCGAGGGCCCACGAACTTTCCTTTGTTTGAAGAGCCTCACTACATAAGCCTGATTAACGGCCCCTACTGCGATGTGGAGCTAGGTCTTTACGATGTGGGAGGGTCTTCGTGATATATTGATGAAATATTAGTATTTCTCTTATGTTCTAAAACCTACATGTAATTTGCCGCTATGTCTGCGGTAATTCGCCGCTTTTATCCCTAACTGTCGGGTCCATGGTCAATGAGGAGCAATTTTACGAGTTCCGTCTGTCCATCATTATTTGGATTTATCTCTAGCCCTCGTATCCCGGCATGTAAAGCAGGGTTGTTTCCAATATACGCCGGATCGGCCATTCGAGAAACCAGAAACTTGATTACTTGTACATGCCCAAACCTAGCTGCCATTTCTAGTGCGGTGCTGCCGAGTTTGTTTTACTGAAGAATTTCGACAGCTTTGTGCTGCCCCACTTCGCCGCCGCATGAATAATAGTGCCGCCATGCTTATCTTCGACGTTGGGAATCTTGGATCTGCTTCCCCTTCGAAGTTTAACAATAGCTTTGTATTTCGCTTCGCCGCTGGTCGTATAAGTGCATTTGCCCTTAGCCAATCTCAGCACAGTGGTCCGTTTTTACTCTATGGGCTATGAATAGTTCGATAGGACTCTTTTCTCCAACCTTAATGGCTGTATGTAGTGCAGAGACAAGTGTGCAGCTACGATCAAGCTGTCATTTGACTTCGACAATGTTTTTATCCTTCGCAGCTGCTTGTAGAGAGATAACCTGCCTCGAATAGGTAGGTTGAGTAAAGAGTTTCCGCATCACATTTTCTAGAGAGCAATTCCATGACAATGCGATGGCCGACCTGCCGACGCGCCAAGGCCACCAGGCAAGAAGCCATGTTAGTCTTGCATAAGTGATAAGTGAGATGGCCTACGAGAGTGGGCCCCGTTCATAGGATCTGAAAAGCACAATGAAGGGTGGGTGGGAATAAAGGCGATGTCTTAACGGAGAAATCTAGAGGCGCATCTTCAAACAGCTAAGCATTGCATATAAAGGCCACTATCAACCCTATACCTAACCTTTGGTCTGTGTATAGGCGTAGATGTCATAAGCGACGAGCCGAATTCCTCTACCACTCGGCTTCCCCTTCCCTTGTTGCTGCAGGAGGCTGTATTTTTTTCGGTTGATCGGCAAGTAGTGAAAGCTGCTCCTAGGGTAGACTATCCGCCTAGTAATAGTAAGCACTCTATCAGAATCTTGTTGAATTACCTATGAGGCATTGAACTATACATATTACTATACGTATGACCGGTCTTTCCGACTAGATAACTCCAAATAATGACACTAGCTATAGGTCTCTCCTTCCGCCTCGAAGGCCCTACGGATAGCTTAAGCTAGTACAACATGGGCTGGTCCACGAGGTGTATAGGGTGCTAACGGCATCCCGAGAACTACAACTACATGCAGCCAAATCGGGCAGATCAATGTCCCTGGCTGATTTCATGGAACTTTGGGGGCGCCGGGGAATGCACCTAGCGGAGCTGCTGCAGGAGCACCTCAATGCATCGCCTGGCTCTAGGGTAAACCTTGACTTTTAAAATGTGAATGTTTCTCCCATGACTCAGTTCTTTAACTTTGACGAGACCATCTATTAAATTACAATTCTAATAGGGTATACGCCTCTTTATTGTAAGATCAAGGTAAACCTAAGGTTTTTGTATTTTAACAAAGTTGAAGTAGTTGAGTACGTGATACACGTTCTCTTTTAGCTTCTTAATTTAGGTTTCTGATTTGGCAGAATCTTCTAGGTTTAGAATTCTTACGAACGCTTCTATGAACTTCCGAGATGCCCATGGTTATCAGACCCAGCAAAGATTTTCCTAGCGTGTACAGTCATGATATATCACTCGATGCTAATCCTGACCTTGATGCGCGGTTTGTGCTTCTCGTCTCGCCTAATTGACCAGCTACAGGGCTCTAGGTATGCCTTATATACTAGTACAGCACAGATATACCACATCCTCAAAACGTATGTACCAGACCAAAGTCCTAGGCCTTAATTGCACTCCTAGCAAACACGAATGCACCATTCCCATGTCTCGGAGCCCAAAACTAAATTAGCTCTCAATGTGGTAAATATAAGGAATTCCTTGGACTTTGCTATAATTATACAGAAGGGGTCTAACAGCCCTTTCATACTAATAGGTTTTGGTATGCCAGACACTAGAGGCACTCAGGCTCCATTTGGGTTCGCCTCGAAATATGTTTTAGAGGGTAAATAAGTACATGGTTCCGGTTATATTTGTTAACTACATGCGTGTAGTTTTCACGCCATTTAAATGCATCGACAGAAATAAGGATAAAATCGATACTATCGTACTTGAAAACGCTGTAGGACTATAGCAATACTGCTCTACACTTCGCTGGGGTACGGGGTGGTGTAGTGAGTTCTTCCTATGCCGCACTTTGGGGGTATTCATTTACTCGCCCTTCTGATACTGTGCAAAAGCGATACTAAAAACACTTTCCCTCCATAACACTAAGTATGTCGTTTGGATTAAAACCCACTTTTGCCCGTTTACCGAGCCTAAACTTATCGATCCCCACAGCCCTTTGCGCGGATATCATCACGATATCTACTCCGTTTCGAGTGTACTCTCCATATGTTTCCTTATCGTGTGTCTATACACATCCATACACGGAGTCTGGCCATAACATTCACCATATACCTCCACATAAGCCTCGTGTAACAGCGGACACTCCTTCTGGTTCTCAAACACATAGGCCCTTGTCAGATACACCAGCCTAAAGGCGTCGCTCGATAAGTTTCTTATATCATCCTCCCCAGTCTCCTCTGAATCAAGCATCTCCGTAGTTGGTAGCTCGGGAACTTTCATAATGAGGTTTCCCCCTAAACTAGGAGGGAACAGTCCGATTAGCTCTAAAACGACCTTACTTACCTCTAGCCTCATTTCAGGGGTACTTGATGTCATATCCCTGATAATCTTTGACTGAGCGAGTTCGATATCTCGCCATCTGTATAACCCCGCCCTCGCGGGTTCGGTAGGTGTTTTAGTCTGCCCCGGCTCTAACGTGAAATCAATAGTTAGTTGCGCAAGGGGAATAACACGCATGAGATATGTTGACAAACCAACCTGTGTCTGCAGTTGATTCTCGTACATTTCCAACCTGGGTTGTGCTAGATATTCTAGGGGTCACCCAGGGATTACTTCCTATGCTCTTCCCCTTACGTAGATAGGCCTTTGTCTCGTTGTCCCACTCGGCCCACACTGATAAAATACGCATTCTGTTTAGCACCCGCTCTTTATTATAAGGAGAGTGAATAAAACCAGTTTTATGCACAGCACCCTCCACTCGTTTATCCTCCATACTTGGATTTGAGGCCATACCGGGCTCGTTTAACCACGCAAAACCTTCCGTATTACCACCCGGCCACGGCTCCCGGAAATCGAGCCCGGGGGTATAAAAGTCTTGAATCCGAAGGGCATATTAGTACCATGAAGATTCTTAGGGCTAATATATCTGTACATACCACCACTTCCGAGCTCTGGCGGGATATAATCCGTTTCTTCCATCAATATTTGCTGGTTGAGGATATTATTGTTAAAGTGCTTGCAATTGGTGTAGTTGATGTAGGATATGGTAGATTGAAGGTGTGCAATTTGAAATTCGGGAAATAACAGATTGTGATTAAAATACAGATTAAAACTCTGAACACGTTACTTCTAGCTATCTATAGTGAAACTGCAACTATGTCATAACACCTCTAAATCACTATAACAGCTCGGTACTTAACAACTAAGCAGAATCAGTAGCTTCGACCTGGTGCCTGAGTATCATTCTTTATCACTCCACTAGACAATATCTATCCATCGACTTATTCTTTGCAGTTTCATTTTTTTGATCCAATCTTGGCCATCACCCCAGTCAAAACCCGTTTATATGTACGCAATTTCTTTGGCGGAGTTGGAAGTATAGGTAAGACCGGGGACAGAGCAAGAGTTTGGCCTTGGGTCTGGTTTAGAGCCCAGACTGGGGTCTGGGCCGGGGACCGATCTGGTGTCAAAGTTGATGTCGATGCTTGGGCCGAGATAGGAATCCGGGGTAACTCTGGAGCTGGGGCTGGGGCTGGAGCCACGTACGCCGCAACATTAGCCACCATACTCGATTGATCCGCCAATAATTCCCCACGCCTGATTTTTTCCCTTTGACGGGCCTCTCTGATCTCTTTCTGGCGTCCCGAATCAACTTCTCTCGAACGTGGAAAAGACTTCCACCCCCGCTGAAGGACTGGGTGAGACCTACTGATTTGTCTGGCCGCAATAATTTCCTCAGCTTGTGGCCCTGGGGAAACATCATCAAAATGAATTGGACCGTCCCTTGACGGTGGTGGGGTATGTCTAGTTGATGGCGGGAATTCTTTGGAGGACGGTGGTATTCTTGTGCGAGCTGCGAGGGGGATTGAACCAATATTTCGAGCATTTATTCTCTGCGCGGATTGCATGATGGCTCTTTGTGGCCTATTGCCTCCGTATGAGGATTGATAATATGCATTCATATATTGTGGTCTCATCTTAGCATTGGTGGTATTATTGATCTGTGGCACCCCAACCTGAGCCCTTCTGGTGCTTGGGTTTGAGGCTTGTAGTATGGCGAACTTTGGCTCCAATATTTGTCCAACAGGCCTGGGGCCAACACTATTGGCACTATAAACCGGTGGAGGCATGGTCCTTTCAGGTCTGTTGCGGCCATAAGAAGGCTTGTAGTAAGATAAAGTTATATCGTTTTCTATCCCAATCTGGGCCTTTGTGGGGTTATTTTCTGGCGGAGCCGGGACTGTGTCTGCTCGATGGACATTTGTTTGTTGACTGATAGTGCTGACACTGTACCCCAAATGAAGGATAGTTCTTTCTGGTCTGTTTCGACCGTAAGAAGGCCGATAATAGGCTGTGTTGATATTAGTTTGAGCCAAAACCTGAGGATTGTTGGGAGGTTGAGGCGGGAGCCTGATTCTGCTGTCCGTGTAGGGGGCTGGTGTTCTGCTTGGTTCAGAAGTTGATGATGGGGCAGCATAGTTCAGGTTCTGGCCATGAGCCATATCAATCATTTTGGGTAAGAGTGGGGTGACGTCTACTAGGAAGGAGATATCTCGACTACATGTATTTGTGATGGGCCCTGATTCTGGGGCGAGGTTTAAAGTATGTACTAAGTTCATGTACTTGAAATTTTAGCTACATGTAGTAAATTTATTAAATGGGCTAACCCAATATGAATAGGTGCTTTACATGTAGGTGGTTAGATTTTTGAGCAGGGGCAAAAAGTAAGTCCGATAGGTATAACATGCACCCCACCGCTGGACAGTGGGATGTTTTAGGCTAGCTTATATGAAATCTTATAATTAATGTATTCAGTATATGTGTCTAAATGTAGTCTCGGTCTCGTTCCTAGACATTTGGACTACGTGTATTTATATAGCATCTAGAGAAAGTTTGGGGCTAATACATGTACTTAAGTTATAGGAATTGCGCTACATGTAGTTTCCAACCTTGTAGTCTCACAAATTCTTCCCCCTACCTTAATAAAACCTCCACCCATGGATGTAAGTTTCATACAGAAATATTTTATAAAAATCTAAATTCATGAGCAGAACAATTCAGATCTGAGTATATTGATGGGTAAATATGACACAATATCAAGCGCCATTCTTTGAGTTAGTTTAAGTTTTAAAGAATAAGTTTATCTTGTGATTAAAACATAAAGTACATGTACCGCACAACATCAATCAAACATACTGAAATTGGTCAAGTTTGTCGGATTATTACATGTAGTAGTGGAGGGCGGCTCGTTGATGAAGGCGGAGGAACGGGTTAGCGTAAAGGTCACAGGGAGTCCAATCTCATCAGAGCGGATTCTGGACTTCCTTCGACTTCCCGTCCCCTCTCCTGACCTTCTCATCCACTTCAATCTTATCAACTAAACTTCTTTCATTGCTCTCAAGATCACAAGATGATGTGGCGCTCTTAGATCTAATCTTTCAAGTTTCGTCGGCACAGTTTTCTGAAACGAACAAACATCGTTGGTGGGCCGTTTCTAGAACACTTAAGTTTCAAGTGGGGTAAACTAGACTAACACCTCTTAGACCTGCTCTAACATACCAACATCAACAATACTTTCAATTACCACATCTCTAGATCACCACCAGTTACTATCACCACAATCAATAGTTACCATGCCTGGCCAGGCCTACTATAAGAAGTCCGCGCGTGCAGCTAGCCCCGAAAGAAACTCCACAACGTGCCCACGCCCTGAGTCGTGTAGCTCTATCTATTCACTTTATGACGAAAACGATGTCCCGCCTGAAATCAAAGCTATTATGTCGATGAGCAAGGAGGAAAGGTACCCACCGAGGCCTATTCATGCTGCTAAGGCCAAGTCTCAAAGAGTCACCAGAAAGACGAAGGTTGATCCTGGCCAACAGGAAACAGAGAAGCCGAAGGTTGAGCTCTCGGAATCTATAACGCAGAATCAGAATCCACTGAGCCCTGGGTCCAGTCAACAAAATGTCATAACTAGGGAATTGAACAGGTCTACTCAGGAGAATGGGGGGGAGAATCAGTCAGCTGTCAACCCTGCTGGACCAAAGGTCATACTCCCCACTACACAAATAATCATTGGGCCACTCTATTCAGAAGTAGGAATTGAAAAGCCACCTGGAATCATTGGACGACAACCCGACACCCCCCGGCCCACCGATGAACTTACAAAAGGGCAGGAGTCAATTGCTAAGGACAGAACTATGGACAGTCGTAGCTCACACCTGAGGATTTCGCAACCAATGAGATTAGCCAAAGTTGAGCCTTCTCAATCAAATATCAAATCCACCCCAATTGTCCCCCAGTCATCCGTCAAGGCCACTCATATTCAAAGCACGCGTACCGTCACACCACCAAAGAACACCGGATACCCTTACATTGAAAGCTTGCCTACCATCTCACCTCCAGACCCTTCCACTGCCTCACTTGCTGCAACTCAGGGCCTAGCGTCGTCAACTGCGTCGGGTCAATTCGTGCGGGGCATATCGCAGCCATTTCCTCCTTCAAAGACTCTAGGAGAATATCCTCAGTACCCCCACAATCAAACGTACACCTACATCACCGATAGCTCCTATGGTACACCCCGCCCAGACCCCCACACCCTGCTCGAGCACATCGAACGTTTCACCCCAGAAGGTGACATGGCCACCCACGCAACAAAAAATATCCGTGATGGGGGGGTTCTAGAGCGGATCTCGCAATTGCCTGATGCCATGGTGGGGGTAGGATCGGGGGGTGGTGGTTCGGTCTTGGGGGAAAGGGAGAAAGGGAAGAAGGCGAAGAGGAAGGCAATTTGCAAGAGTATGATTTCAGCCCCTATCGGGCTAGGTGTCAAAGATGAAAGAAAGGCAGCCTCGGAGGTTATCGTACCAAAGGAAGATACCCCAAAGGGAAACATTTTGTTGAGGGCTTTGAGAAGGATGGCCTAAGACGTGATATACTGCCCTCCCCCGACCTTCCATCAAAATCATCCACTGCACCTGATATAATCTTAGCTTGATATTTGTTTCACTGGATATTAACCTCACCAGCCATACATGTCGTCGGATTTGGAACTAATCGGATATCGTGAGATATCGGTTTGCTCAATTGTCATATGTCCGCTTCGCCAAATAAAAAATAACCACTTCCTTTACCCCCCTAGAAATTAAATCTCACTGTTATCAGTCTAGTTTGTCATCCAACTTAGATATACGCTAATTATGTTCCTCGTTTCCTGTACTGAGTTTCCTGTTTTCTCTCCATGTAAGGTCACATCGCTACACTCACCAAACATTTCAGCCAGATATGTACTTTTTACAAGATATCTAAATTGGAAATTCTTAGATATCAAGGTCCCAAATTTCCAAGGCGAGATCCAGTAGGTACATGTAGTACAGCTAGTTGGATAACTAATACCTTTGCTGTGAGCATCAAACCAAGATTTACATTCGACTAGCCACGAAGAATGATCGTACCTTCTCGCAAACAAGCGCTCCAAAATCTCCACCACTAAAGCCGATTACTTCATGAGTTAATGAGTTAACCAGTCACATAATTAATCACACTGTTGTGCTGATCCACCCCGAGTGACGGCTCATGACTACATGTATGTATTATTACCGATATCAATTGCCAAGAAACGATACATGTATATTTACAACCTAACGTATCCCCACCCTATCTGGCTGGCGGTCGGGCAGAATTGTAATTAGAGGCATCTAACTATTTCCAGTCATCGTGGTGACAGTTTGTAACATTATCTCCATTCCCTGTGTTGTTGATATCACGATTACTGGAAATGGTTAGATGCCTCTAATTACAATTTTGCCTGACCACCAGCCAGATACGATGCCCATTAATGTGTACTCTACACTCCATCACGCCAGCGAAATTCAATGGAGTCGTACATGGAACCATGTCGGTAGGAATTGCATCTACATGTTTGTTTATGTATTTACTATTAGTACACATAAACACATGCACTAGGCACCTAGCTCGCCCATACCGACGCATCATGAGGATACCTTTGTATCCCCCGATGCCTCCGCTAAGTGCTAAAGTTGATTTCATAAACAGTGCTGCTTGTATGCGCTGGCTCTCTTATGCATTCTTCTCTGGATTAGGTAGCAAGGCTCGACACCCCTCATCACGACTTTTATGTCACGAGCGGTGAGAAATCGATGGGTAAGTGCAAGTTCATATTCGAGAGCCTAGATATTATATACTCGAGATCTACATACCTTAAAGCTGTCCTGTTGTCATGATGCTACGGTCCAATCATTGACAAAGATCCTTGTCGCCCAATTGCAAGCCTAAGGCTCAAGTTCCCACAAAGGCCTAGACTAGGAAGCCGAAAGGACATCTCCGAGGGTCAGGGGATGGTTAGCAACGGAATTGCGTAATTTGATGATAAAAGCGCTAAAGAAAAGAAAGGAAAAAACTTGAATCATGGATCATCTTTATTACTGGTGAACCGAACGAGGGCATGACTCTGCAATATTTGCGCCTCAGAATTTTAGAGGTGGCAATATTGATACAAGTCCGGGCACGGGACCCCCTACGAGACTGCCTGCTCTTACCATCAACCAGTATTGCAGAATGACTGGTATTACAAGCCAAAGAAGGCCCTGATAGGAACACTTCATGCTAAACGCGGTTAACTTTGGGCGCCAATGTTACCAAACATATCAGATCTCGATCATTGCAACACATACACGCGCAGGCGGGAACGACCGCATATGGAGATCCCACAAAAGCAACTCTTTCAGCAGCTTCAGTGGTCGCACTCTACAGTATTTAGAGTAAAACGACCACACCCACATTTTCAAATTTCGAGCTCAAATATTCATTGAGCTCCTAAGATCTTGCTTGGCGGGCTACCCGCAAATGTTTAGATTCAAAAGTTGTTGGTCAAATCGCTCTATTAATACCGGCCCTAAGCGAGAAATTATTTCGAGAATTTAGGCTTGTAGAATTATAATATGCAAGGTGTGTTCTAGATGGGTCTATGTATTGTAATGTACCACCGTACGTATATACGCCCTTCCGACGAAACAATATTAATAGTGGCCAGTATCTTATAATCTGCTCGAAGAAAATTTCTCGGCACGACTAATTACCGCCTGGATAGGTTAGGTTTCCTTCAATTGACTTCTACCCCGAATCAGCCTTATCAGGGATAATCTAAACTCGGCAACAGACTATTTTGAACACAGCTCATTTTGATAACAGAGAGCTTGTTCTCATCCGGCCACTTCCGCCTAGCCTTTCCTCACGCAGCCTTGGCCCTTCGACTGTAGCTGATAGAGCTACATGTTAAAAAGGTGCCTTGTGATGAAGAAGCAGAGGGCAGCAGTTGGCCTGAGAGTGGATACATGTATGGCAGCGGATGTAGATCAATGCATCTAGCCGAGATAGGAGCAGGAAAGCGGGGAAAGTGTCTGCCTAAGTACATGTAGAGTACATACATTTGCACCGCCAATCCTACGCCAACGCCAGCCACATTATCAAATGACAAAGAACTAATTCCACAATTGCAAAGGGGCCGTTAAATGGGAATTAATGCGAGTGATCAACTATGAGTGATACTAACTAATATCGAAAGACTTTAGTGATGGGATCGATCCGGTGTATCTACAAGATTTGTAATGGGCCGGGGGAGAAGGGGGCAAACACCCCTACTGGCCCAAAGCTAGAAACGATTATAATAAACATTACCTATTCAAGAAGGGTAATATTAAGGCTGCCGCACCGTCTCGCACGGTCTTAAAAAAAGTTTCCAAGTTGACTACTATACCTGGTAATAGCGTCTTTTTTTATCCACACTGACTCGAAGATTGAAAAGGCAAAATTACTGGGAGTCGTATGCATAAGCTAGGTGGAAAGAACACATACGAAAGAGCCAGTAACATGACGGGACTCATTCTTCTCTCAGCGTAATTCTGAGAAATTTGACAGATCATATGTCTAAAATTCAGGGTTAGGTCTTTTATGAAAAGATATCCTGGTAGTTTTTCCCTCGACTACAACTTTCGAGTGTGAGATAAAAGACTCTAATAGTAGTAAGTAGAATACATAATGTGCTTGTATCCTTATTTAGACTACTCTATCAGGACTCGTCAAAATACATTTCTATTTCATGTCCAAGCGTATCACAAGGTTGAAGCGTTGAGGCATTTGTGCTATAGCGGCGCTAATGTGTTGTGTCGGCTACATGTACATTGGTACATTTAGGTACTCTGGGTACATGTACATACATTCAGCTACGTCAGCTACCTCAGCGCGCTCAACCTGGTAGCAGTTTTCTGTGCGAATCATCATATACACGAGTTGCTTTCAAGACAAATACATGTAGGGTAGGTACTATATGTAGGCGACCGATGTTCGTTTATATAATAGTATATACTCATATAAGTATGGTATCATACATTTGGTATGACCAGTTGAGGTCGCTAATTCTTGAAGGCTAAAACCCCGGTCTACTCTATGGGCAATATTGTAAAGAGCACGTACCGATTTTGACATCTAGAGATCCACTCTATACATTTCACTATCACCGATGATTCCAATCTTTCTCGTGCATAAAGGTCATGCATGAGAGAGATACACCTAACGCTCCAATCGCGCGACAGGCACTCAATCCAGGTTTAACAGAGCAATAGGTGGTGGTGGCAAGACCCTTTGAACCCGGGCCGTTAAGGAAGGTCTACACGAAGATCAGTAAGACTTCAAGGAGGGTACGGATGAATCGAAACGTTTGATTACATTTGATTCTTGATCTACTATACATACAAGGATAGAATCTTATCTAAGCGGGTCAAAGCTTTGATAATTTATGTACAAATGACTAGAGGTCCGAACGTGCCGGGGCTTTACTTTCTAAACACTACCACAGCTGCAGTCCTAATACCAATACTCAGTTGGCGCGAGGCTGGACTATTTTTGGAACAATATACCACTCTCGCGATATAAGTACCGGCTCTACCACCTTGATGTTAAGTATACCCCGGAATTCTTGGGCTCTAGAAAATGTCTGACTTTACTCATTCTTGGCCGAAGGGGGAGCGTGGTGGTAGAATAGCTGCGAGTAAAATCACCGCAAAGTACATCGAGAGCTGTGTCGGAGCTGATATTGCTGATTTAGCTAAGGTAAGTGAATTTGTTATCAACGAAACTCCCTATATGAACCAGAACCTTACCTCCATATAGATAGTATTCAATAATCCTTCGTCCAAGTTCCACCAGGAATGGACCGCAGCAGTCAAGACCTGTGATCCACTAGAGAAGGGGGAGAGTCGAGATAGAAGATGGACAGAATTCCGGATTCGATGCGGGCTTACGCTTGTTGAGGCGATGATATGGGATATTAAAAGTGACCCCACACTGTCTATAAAGCTTGACCCTGGTGGATTTGAAGAGCACTGGATGTTTTACAAGTGGATATATGACTACTGGCTCGCAGCGAGTCGTGGCAATCTGAATTGGACAGGGAAGGGCAAACAAGCTTGTAAGTTTTTACTATGATCATTGAAAGATATAGGAATGGACTCATCTTATATCCCACAGGTCAACCCAAATCACCTCAGAAGATACTAGCAGCTCCTTCTCAAAGTATGTCGCTCCTTGAGTAAGTTGATTTATGTGCTGATATTTGTCCATAGAGAACGACCCGAAAGAGTCACCACCTATAGTTACAGGGGGAAGAGTAATGACTGTCCTTGAACTTACGTCTTAAAAGATTTCCGAGGGGAGGGAGGTTTCATAAAAATTTGTTCCTTTGGGCTTTTTATTTTTCATACTCTTCCCTACTTTTTCTTCTCTTTCTGCTAATTTAGTTTCATAAGTTGAAATTTACTCAATTCATCCATGTTATACCGGCTGCTGCCATATTCATCACAAAAAGGAAGTCGAATCCTTTTACGAGGACAGGCTGGTCTCACTCAATCTGGGAATATTGAAGTCTCGACACCTAGTTGATGGCCATATACATATATACTAATCAAAAGGATATTCGTGAGATTTGCTTTCATCAGCAACGAATCATGGTCTCTTACCATTCGATAAGACTGTCTCAGCTTTACCACTAAGACGGAAATATTAGAAGCACCGGGACGGAAATATTAGAGATACAGCAACATTCGTTACATTCCACTATCCCGTAGAATTGTAGCCAGGTGGGTGGAAAATATGTAGGTTCCAGTCAAATGTTCCACATCCTGCGGTCAACAGCGGACTGTTCGTTCGTAGGGATGGACACGAGACAGCCCAACTTTAGTCCTAAAATGAAAGTGATGACCGAACGCGCACCTGAGATATGCATATTCTGAGCGAATCTCATGCAGCAAGCTGGCAGATAGGTAAAATCAGGGGTATCAGAAGGTTTTTTTCCGCCGAGGTAAAAGGAACATCGGGCGGGGTTATATGGATCCAGGAGGCAACTAGCCGTGGCACGCACTATTTTCGTGCCCATACCTTGATGTTCGCCGTAGGGCGGGTACCCACGCACAGGCTTAAATGAGGCTAAGCTTTTGCTGGAGTACAAAGCAGGGGTTCAGATAGAACACTCAAGCTATGGCCTCCAAACCTACAGCCGTACATATGGTACATATGGGTCGGAACCCACTATAGTGCTGACATTTAATCGTCGAAGCATCTCTTATTTGGGGCGGGCTTTGTTTAGGGATATCACCTGGGAGGATATTGAGTATTCTGTCCGGCTAGAGAAATTGATTAGCCAGGTCAAGCTCCAAGGCCGGATATTTGATATTCCATTCGAGAAATCAATCAAAAAAGTCAGCCGCCAAGAATTACCTAAACCTTCAGGATGTTTTGCTTTCTAAAACACACATTCCTATCCCGTCCCGCCTTCTCAGAGTTGCGCACGTTCACTCCCTCCATTCCAATTCCTCATCTGGTGGCTCTACATTCCTCGTTCCCAGCCATATCAGCCACTCTAGCAACCTAACCACTAGAAAGGTTTCTAGATCTCCTCCCTCTCCCTATCCTTTCACTATCACCGTCATCAAGACTATCGACCTCGTCCCTAAACATCACTACATAGGACTCTGACCTCCCCCCCGACTCAACCACAAGTTGATATCACGGCACCACATCTATAAACCTACCTTACCGACTCCCCAATTGCAAATCATAGAGGGCAATGACCACGCTCATACGACCACCAAGAAGAAAACCACTCGGCCCCAGACCCATGCCTGGAAAGCCAGCACCATACTGGTCCGCGCTGCCGTTGTTTATGCGCCCGAGATGTCCCAGGCTACCAGATACCAACAAAGGCACGATCGATGCTCCCATGAAGTGATTTAGCGGTTCGTTCTCTACTGTGGAAAGGGGTGGGAGTGGGGTGGAGTGGGGGGAGGGTTATATGCAAGAGGCCCTCTACTGTAGATTGGAGGGTAGATCGATGGAGTGAAGAAAATTTTAGCTGATATATAACTTTAATAATATGTTTTTGTTCCTTTGGAGCGGGGGGACTCTCTCATGGTTGGTTTACCTTACAACCTCTCCCCTATGGAGCTCTGTTGTTTTTGCTGTTTGGGAAGCCGCACCGAGTCTTGCATATTTCTGGCTATGGTGGATATACTCTCTTGCAATACATATATACATTGGTTAGCAAGACTGGAAGTAATTTGGGACTTAAAGAGCCACCGTTATACATGCTCTTCAAGCTTTTTTTGAGTTCGATGCAGTCTTTCTTTGAGTTCGACCAGGTTGCTAATTTATCATCTTTCTTATAAATAAACACAAATAACTCAATGAGGAGAGAAAAATTAATCGACTCCACACCTTTAATACTATAATGAGAATCAGGTTAGATCGGTCCTAGTGAAATATCGTGAGAGAAACGGCTCCAAGTGGGATTTCGTTAGGCCAAATGAAAAGTTTCTAAGCTGCTGTCCCCTAGGACTTTTATCCAGGGAAATTATCCTACCTGTGGCAGTTGCTCTTCCCCACACCCTGGGTGGGGTGGATTGCCTGTACTAGCAACCCAACTTGAGAAAATGAAGATTTAGGGCCATTTGGGGGGTGAGGCTCTTGAAGTGATAGAAGAATCTTTTGTTTCAGGGCAGGAGAGCGCTCACTCATCATTGGGCCGGAAAGTATAAGGTTAGTAGAGAATCAGACATAGATCGCCCAGCTGAAAGATGGTGTACAGCAAGGGTTCAGGTGAAACAAGAAGGAGATCTGAATGCTGTCACCCATACTTGCATATCTAGCCCTAGGCACTAGTCTTCGTTGGGTTTGACAGGTGTCGCTTAAAAGCTTGATCTTTTAGTGTTGGTATATACCCAAGTAACGTACTTGGTATCCCAGTATAAACAGCACACACAGCACAGCATACATAGCACAGCATACATAGCACAGCATAGCCTCGCCAACAGACTCAATTGGTATTTCCTTTGGTATGGCTCAATTGAACGCAATATCCTATCCAAAGCTTATCTGCCACCACCACCCCCAACATCACACCGTATGGGCTAGGAACGAGACCAAGCACAGCATACATACACAGCGCAGTATAGCATAATACAACACATCATAGCATATGTGGCTATATGGTATACAGTAAACAGGAAACTATCCGTAGGGACAGACACGGGACTACATGTGGCTGAGTATCTGAACTACAAGCTGCCTTGTCAAGCACGCTGGCATCATGATCGCTCATCATGCAGGAGAGTACCAGTAGTATCACACCCTATCACTGCTACACTCTTTGGCTCACTCTTGTCTATAGTAATGGATTCACGTCCCTTGAGGACCTGTTCACAGCTATAGTTGGTCCTATGAATTTTCTACCTAACGCTCGCTACTACGATATATCGATAATTGAGAACAGGGGAACGAAAGCAAAATCTCACAAGTACACTGCTCTCTGCAGAATCTCAAATGAAAACTGCATAAAGAAGACAACATTGTAATATGGTCCGCACTTCTTCGGGTGAAGACTATAATCCGATTATAACTAACTACAACACCTGCACAGGACTAATAAACATTTGGTAACCAGCTATTCTTTATATATCAGTCAGCTGCAGTTAAATATGGCTTTTAACCTTGAACCCAGAAATAAGAATTTCCCGATATTACAAACATTAAAGTCTCATAATTATCTATATATCCCGACACTGCATGCACATCTTTAGGACTGATCTTCGACCGTGCCCCCAGAAGATTCCTACACCTCAACCCATCTCCCATCTCTATACTTAGGAAAAGGTTTAATGTCAAGGATTTAAGTAGAAAGATCATTGAGGTGGGAGGGTCATTCTGAAAATTATCTAAAGGTACTGATCATCTAGTCAAAGTCATTTAGTTGTTGGGGGATTTATTCTTTAAGAGTCGTTTATTGGGTTTGTTGAATCACGAATTATGTAGAGACATCCATGGGTCTTTTTATGCCAACTATCTTTAACCCCAAAGCCCATTTAGAAAAACTCACAGGCAAAAGCAGCATAATATGAGTAACTAATTAACAAGCAAACAAGACTGTCACTATTTTAGGAACAGTTTAAATCATAAAATATCACTCGTGCGCTTAAGCAGGGTGCTGGCGAAGACCACCAAATCCCGGCACAAACTTCCATGTAGACCCCCAGCACGAAACAGCTCTTATACTTCTCTATTAATGCAACCGAAAAGCTATTAGCTTCTCAACGCCGAAATGCTCTAAACCGGTCCTCCATCCCTCTTATCCTCCCCATAGGACACCGCAAAGCACACAGCCACCAGAATTACAACTAGCATCATCACCGCCCTCATTAGTATCCCCTGTACCACAAGCCATAACACCACCTTCGGAAACCTTCCCACTGAAAGTCATGGGCCCAGCAGCCTCGGCATTGCCCTCTTGACTTGGCGAAACCCGAGCACGATCCACCGCTCCGGTACACGCATCAAGCGCGCGCTCGGGGTGTCACCATTTATCCAGGCTTCATAGCGGGCTCGCATTGAGGGGCGGATGTCACTAGCAGTAGGGGTTGGCATTGTTGATTCTCGTCTGGGTATTAGCTTTGAAGTGGTTGATGGGTCAGTTGGGATTGATACAAAGGGAGCAAGGACTTGGGGGTTGTTTATGTATACGGGCGCGAGGTGTTGAACAACTATTGCTTTGAAAGCCGATACTTTGGAAATCGACTCTTGAAAGTTTGGTGTGTTGTTGGTGATAGGAAACACCCACATGGTGACGATGACGCTTCGATTCCTTCACACACGAGTTGATGACACGGTTAAATTTTGGGCAGAAACTCCAATTTTTCTGTTTACTTCTCGTTGTCTAGCACGAGCGGTAGCGAGTGAATGTTTCTTTTACAGGAACCTACATAAATATATCACATGTAGGTACATCTACATGTATACAAGATCTAGGGATGGTGATAGCAACGAAACAAGCCATACCAGGCGCGAGAAAGAAGAAACAGCACCATATCAGTGAATGAATAAATAGAATAATACACACCCATACTGACAGCAGAGTAAAGGCGCTGAAGTGGGTGGAACTCGCCCAATAACAAGTCCTGGATACATTCCTTTGCGCCGTCCAATAGATTAATACCAGCCGCCGGCCTGAGGAGGCGATAAGGTAGTCGATCTCGCTCGATCTCACTGTTTTGCGACCACGCACAAGTAAGTGAGACGCCGCCGCCGCCGCCGCGCAGGGAAACAATTAACCAATTGATAAACACATGGGCTCAATAATTGGGTTTCCAGGATATCACATGTGCGAATTGGCTTGTGGTTGCGTTGACTGAGTGCGCACCACCTATTCTACATGCGCATGCTACTTCATGCAATGGCCCCTTGTTGTTTAGGTATGAGGCTCGAGGTTCAGAGAACATGTGCGTGACACGTATCATAGAGTAGTACTCTAGGTATCACAAAGGTCGAGCCTGTGTTGCCAAGATAAAACCTACAAAGTTCGAGCCTGCGACACTACCAGCCAACCCGGGTATGTCTTGGCGCTCTCAACGCCATGAGCATGCATATATTGTTAGTTTTTTTTTTTCCCCTCTCTGCGAGTAGGGAACAGGTTCAATGCTCATAGAATGATAGTTCAATGAGGTTGATTTCAAGGATAGCGTGAGAAACATATACATAGCTACTTAATTAAGTAGATACATGTCCAATATAGTTGATGGTCGATGCTATGATCATAATTAGAATATATATATTACATGTACTTTATGGCTACCTGTATATTTCATTAGCAAATGTCAAGATATCTTACTAGAGATATACGTGTATGTCAAGAGTATGTAGATAGGAGCAAGTGCCAAGTTAAGAACAGACAGTACCAGAAAGGCTAGGTGGGTGTAGATACCATCAACACCACAGTATCGTGAAAAACTTCTGAATTAAATTAGAAGTTCAGCCATTATACTGTAGCAATGCTATAGCAATACCGCAGTGGCATGGTATTCTGGCAGATAAAGTACTGGATACACCACCTACTTAGCTGTACGCGTATGTGTACCTACTCTAAACTAAAATCTTGATCATGGCAAGCATAAACGTAGGACGATGTCCTTTGCTTACATCTGTGTGTCTTGGCGCTAGCTGGTATATATCCAAAGCCATCTATCTGCCCACTATATTTCGAGAGGGTTTTTCAAAATTTACTAACGTCTCTCTACTACTAACACAACGAGCCAAAAACAACTGACCTATCAGATACGCACATCAAGAAGAAACTGCAACCATGTCTCAACAACTGGATTTTTTTTTTTTTTTTAACTCATTTTATTTCATTTCTAGGTACAAATGTTGCGTGCAGTCGAAGACTATGGCATAAAAGACCTGACCCCTATCGTAGTACAAACTAGACGTCCCCTAAAAACACGAAAGAAAGCATTGAAAAGTAAGGAGAAACAAAGGGAAGACAAATGAGAATGTCGGTTGAGAGAGACGGCGAGAACGCGAAAGAGTACAAAGGAGACCGCCTGTGGCTAACCTTCCTCCATGGGTCCCTGTGAGCTTGTGCTCGCTTAACGCAGGCTTTGGATGTGTTCTGAGGCCGGGTTTAGATGCTGGTGGATGAGAGGAGGTGAGGTGGAGTAGTCCGACCCTGAGAGTAGTGGGGGGTGGTGGTGAGGCTGGGTAGTTGGTCCAGAGGCGGTGATGTAGGCTGCGAGGTGAGAGGAGGCTGTCACAAACCTCGCTTCAGGAGGTGGTGTGATGGAAGAGGAATTTCTCCTGGGCATGCGTATGTGAGGATGGCGTGGTTTCCGCCCTGTCCACATCGGGCATGAGTCGGGGGAGTCGATATTGATACAGGATTTGTGCGCCCTCAGGTAGCTCTTGGCTGTCCTGATTTGGTGAATCCTGGAGGCAGTGAATTTGTGGAGGGAGGTGAAGATGGGGAGTTTCAAGGAGGGGGTGAAGTTATAGTAGGGTATTACGGCGTACCACAAGCTACTGCGGAGGAAAGGATATTATGGAACTGGGTCTAGGGTTCGGGTTTTCTCTTTGGGTTTCTAGGGGTTTCCGTTACACGGGTTATGAGTCATCCCTGGACAGGGATTGGGAACTGTATATATAGCCGCCACTGAGCTTTTCCTTTGTCTCTTTCTTTCTTTCCTTTCCTACGCAACCTTCCTGTTATCAACTCTACGCTCTAGTTTCTTTAATACTTGTTCCTCGCTTCTCCTAATAGAATACGCCACTACCTTTAGTCATCCTCGCTTCGCTACTTTCGCCTTCGCCAGCTTCTACCATAGTCCCTCGCTAGCTATATTCTTAGTCCCGCCTCGTCTCGCGTCGTCTGCTTGTAACCTTGGCTTGTTTAGTTATTGTCGCCGCCGCCTCAGAACACTAAGGTTGGCCTCCCACGCTAACCTTCACAACACCAACCCTCGCTAGCCTTTGCCGCCACCATTGCCGACCTCAGCGGGACGTCCCCAACGGCGACTGTCGCCACCCTCTCGCCTTTCTCCGGCCCTCGAATGCTTCTTTCCGAACGGAAAGGTTTCTGTTACCTCGGCGCCCCCAAGCCCATTGGTTCAACATGGGCCACCGACGTCCCGACCTCCGTCTCCGTCCTCCGCCAATACGCTTTGAAATATAAGCTCAAGTGTGCTGAAGCCCATTGGGCCAAGGCCACCTTCACCCAACCTCTTGCCGGGCAGCTCCATATCGGGGCACCCACCACCGACGGCCCATACCCCGCGCATGACACCGAGGCCATCATTCGTGGCCTTCGCGAACCCACCCAACCACACCATCGCCGCCTGCTGCCAAGTCGCCGTCGCCGTCAAGGCCAGCCTTGCTGAATTTGACATATGGCCCACTACCCACCGATGAAGACTGCGGTCCTGAGCTCACGGAGGCCCACAGCCTCATCTCAGAATGCCCATCACGCTGACCAACCTCCCCGACACCCCTGCCACGCCAGAACCTGCTGTATGTACAGCCCATGAGAGGTCATCTCCGACCTCAACCGAGAAATTGCCGACCTCAAGCTCGAGGTTGAAGAATCCCTGGCGAAGAAGAACAACTTCGTACCGCCTGGCACTCCACCAAGACGCCTCGCCACCGCCGACTCGACTCGCCAAGGAAAGATATCCGCCACATCACGTGTCAAAAGCTTGGGAATCCTGCCAACGCCACCATCGCCAACCTCCAACGCCGCCTCGCCCCCGCTCCCGCCACCACTCGCCAAAGCCCCCCTCGCTCTATGGCCCCCGCCCCACAGCCCCGCTATCTCGCTCCCAGCCCCCAGGATCCCCGCACCTTCAACAACTGGCGCAACAAGCCAGTTGAACAAGTGTCAACCAAGCCGGCGCTAAAAGGTCAGCCCCTTTGGTAGAGAATGGCAAACCAAAGGGGCTAGTCCCGCCACCCACCTTCGTCGTCTCCGCTGCTGCCGTGTCTGAGGACAAGATGTCCGAGGACCAACTCGTCGTCACCTGCTCCGTCTCCCAGAACTCCGTACCCTTCGTGCCCACCTACGCCCTCATAGATACGGGAGCGTCAGGATACGCATTTGTTGACCAGGACTTCGCAACCAAGCACGGCCTCGTCCTGACACCCCTGAAGAAACCACGCCTACTCGAGGTAATCGACGGCAGGTTAATAGAGTCAGGAAGGATCACCCATATCGCTACGCTCGCTAGACATCCATGGACACCAGGAAACCGCCCGTTCTTCGTTACCAAGCTGGGACACTACCCAATTGTTATGGGTATTCCCTGGATGCGCCACCACGACCTCGCCCTCCGCCCCAAGACAAATCAGGTCATTTTCGACTCTGATTTCTGCACCCAGAACTGCTCGGTCTTTTGCTCCCTGGTTACGGTAAAAGGAATTTTGATCTCGCTTTTTGATAGCCCATTGATACACATCGCGGGTATTGGGGCAGTCCCGTTTGTAGGCCTCGCCCGCCGCCGCCAGAACCACACCTTTTGCGCCTCCCTCCGCTCCATTAACGAAGCTCTCCAGAAGAAACCGAATCCCGACCCTCTGGCAAACGTACCTAGGGAATTGTCGCAGTTCAGGCTGCTGTTCCAAGAGTCTAACGCTACGTCTCTGCCGCCCCACCGCCCCCACGACCTCAAGATTGTACTCAGAGGGAAGGAACCTCCCTTTGGACCACTGTATGGAATGTCACGACCAGAGTTGCAAGCTTTACGGGACTATATCACAGAGAACCTAGGAAAGGGGTTCATCCGTTACTCAGAGTCCCCCGCCGGTGCCCCCGTCCTGTTCGTCAAAAAGGCTGATGGATCCCTTCGCTTGTGTGTGGACTACAGGAAGCTCAATGAGATTACTGTCAAGAACCGCCATCCCCTCCCTCAGACACTGTCCCGCCTCTCCAAGGCCAAGTATTATACCAAGCTGGATCTTATGTGGGGATACCATCAGATCAGGATTCAGGAAGGCGACGAGTGGAAAACCGCGTTTAGGACCCGGTACGGCCATTTCGAGTACAATGTTATGCCCTTCGGCCTAACCAATGCCCCCGCCACATTCCAACACTGGGTGAATGATCTGCTCCGCCCCTACCTCGACCACTTCGCCACGGCTTACCTGGACGATATCCTGATATACTCGGAAACTTTGGAGGAACACAAACGACACGTTCAGCAAATCCTCAAAGTTCTACAGATCCACGATGTCCACCTCAAACCAGAGAAGTGCGAGTTCTATGTCCAGGAGACTAAATACCTCGGTCTGATCATCACCCCTGAAGGCGTCAAGATGGATCCTAGCAAGGTCTCAGCGGTAACGGGATGGGAAACACCCACCAAACTTAGGGAAGTCCAAGAGTTCTTAGGTTTTGCGAATTTCTACCGGCGATTCATATACGCCAGATCTAGAGTTGTCTCCCCACTCACGGCATTAACCAAGAAGGACGTAAAGTTCCATTGGTCCCCAAAGGCAGAAGAGGCATTCCAGAAGCTTAAGGACGCATTTACCTCGGCCCCGATATTGGCACACTTTGACTACGAGAAAGAGACCATAGTAGAGACCGACGCTTCCGACTATGTCTCCGCGGGGATTATGTCCCAATACGATGATCAAGGAATCCTGCACCCAGTGGCTTTCTTCTCTAAGAAACACTCGCCAGCGGAATGCAATTACGAGATCTATGACAAGGAACTACTGGCGGTCATCCGTGCTTGAGGAATGGCGCTCAAACCTAGAGGATCTAAGTTCCCAATCAAAGTCCTTAGCGACCACCGAATCTGGAATACCATGTCAACCAAGCTCCTCAACCGCCGCCAGAACCGATGGGCTGAATTCCTGTCTCGTTTCAACTTCGTCATCACATTTAGGCCAGGAAAACAAGGAGGAAAACCGGACGCACTCACCAGGAGGTCAGGAGACCTGCCTAAGGAAGGGGATGAACGCCTCACGCACCAGTCACAAGTCGTGTTGAAGAAGGGGAATTTAGATGCAGGAGTCAAGCTAAGTTTGTTCGCGGGTTCTTTGTTAAATGAATCCGCTGAAGGAACGCCCACCGTAAAAGAATTATTGACCCAGGCTTACCAAGTTGACAGTTTTCCACACCAAGTCCTCACCATGCTCCGCAATGGCACCAAGCACTCCAAGAAGATCTCGCTAGCAGAATGCACTGAGACGGAGGAAGGCTTCCTGCTTTACAGGAATGCGATCTACGTCCCCGACTTCGACGAACTCCAACTGCGCCTGCTACAGGAACACCACGATAAGCCCTCCGCGGGACACCCGGGACGGGCCAAAACCCTCGAGCTCATCATCAGTCGAACTATTACCCAACACGGGAAGATGCCGATCGTTACGCCCTGAATCGCAACATCTGCTTTCGCAAAGAAAGCTCTCCCGCAATGCGCTATAAGGCTCTTCGCCCACTATCGGTACCAAAAGCGCCTTTGACCGACAGATTAACGGATTCTCACAGGACTTCGATGTCTCAAGCGATTTAATCGCTATCCTATTGTCGCTGACCGTCAATTAAAATGCGCATTTCAGAAATGCACGAAGAATCCAACGCTGTCGACAATACACATGCATCTAGAATCCAAGATGAAACCGCACGACGCATCGAAACCATAGTTTCAGATCAAGGAACCCAGTTCACACCGAATTCTAAATTTACGATCACGAGATTGACCGCTACAGCACTCCGCCTTCCACCCCCAAACGACGGTCAAACAGAAAGCGATCAACGAATCATAACAATACCTCCGGCTATCACGGCGTGACACGATATCGAAGACATATGGGGTTAAAGGATTAGTCGTGGTTTTCTTACGTTTCTATGGGTTTGCCAGGTTCATGAGTTAATCCAGATGCAGGTATTTGTAACGACGGATTTCTCGTGCCTACGGCTTTCTATGGATGAAATCATGAAGTTTTGATTATATATAGTGGTTCTTGTTCTCAGGTGACTTCTCTCTCCTTTCTTCTTCACGAACCTTCCTGTCATCTTAGGCCCCTTAGTCTTCGCTGTTCTGTATCACATTCTATCTCTACCATAGTCCAGTACAGGTGTTGCCCCACGGTGACGCTTAGTGACCGTGATCCTCGCACATTCGCTTAGTCCACCCGCTCCGCCGAGCCCCCTACCTTCGCTTCCCTTCATCCACGCCCACGCATCACGCCCGCCCCAGCCCACATTTGCATTTGGCTCGCTGTTTCACTCGCTCGCTAATGACCGCGATACGCTATGTTCTCCAACGCCAACTCAACCACAACCCCGCCACCACGTCATGGTAGAACATACCACGACGACCCAATCGAAGTATCACGGCAGCACTACTAGCTATCGCGAGGAAAGCGATATTATAATCGGCCTCTTGCCAGGATTTCTTGTGTTCTATGGGGTTCATACATCGGTTATGAGTCATCCCTGACAGGATTAGGAGTTGTATATATAGTCGCCATTAACCTTCCTTTGTCTTTTCTTCTTCCCTTTCCCACGCAACCTTCCTGTTATCAACTCTACGCCTTTTTAGTTTCTTTTTTGTTACTTGTTTCATCTCGCTTTCTCTGAATAGAATACGCCATCCCTCTGTCATCTTCGCCTTAAGAGACTTCGTCTCGCCAGCCCATAGTCCTCGCTCACGCACATACAGCCAGACGCGCTCTCTACCCAGATCTTCGCTTCACATCACTTCGCTCGCAGACCGCCATCCTGACTTCGCGCCTCACTACCCCGCTTCTGCTAAGTTCCTCGCTGCTCTCTCGCTCCGCCTCGCCTCGTCTCGTTCGCCTTCGCCTTTGCCATAACCTCCATTAGTTTAGATATAGTCTCCGCTTCGCTCAGACACTCAAGGCTTGCGCCTCCCACGCCAACCTTCATAACACCAACTCGCCGCTTAGCTTTGCCGTCACCATGGTCGATCTTCAGCGACGCCCCAATGGCGACTGTCGCCACCCTCTCGCCTTTCTCCCCGCCCTCGAACGCTTTCTTTTCCTGAACGGAAAGCGATTCTGCTACCCTGCCCAGTTTCCATTGGCTTCAACATGGGCCACCGTGATCGCCCTGACCCTCTCCGCCCTCCGCCAATATGCTTAAATATAAGCGCTGGCCCATTGCTAAGCGCCACCTTCACCCAACCTCGCCGTATAGCCCATATCGCAAGACCCACCACCGACGCCCCACCTCGACATGATACCGGTCATTCGCGACTTCGCGACCTCTACCGCTAACCACACCATCGGCCGCCCCCTGCCGGTCACAGTCCCCGTCAAGGCCTCGAATTTGCCGAATTTCAAAGACATATACGCCCACTACCCACCAATCACGATCATGGGTCCTGAACTCACGGAGGCCCACAGCTCATCTCCAACGCCTCTATCAGACTGACCAACCTCCCCACACCCCGCACAAGAACCTGCACAGATGCACGCCCATGAGGAAGTCATCATTGACCTCCAACAAGAAGGTTGCCGACCCTGCTTGAGGCTTGAAGAATCCCCAAGAAGAGCAACTTCGTACCGCCTGGCGCCCACCAGGACGCCTCGCCACCGCCGACCGACCTGGGCTGTCATGAAAAGGACATCCACAGATCACCTTCTGTCGAAAGCCTGGGAATTCCAGGCCAACGCCACTATCGCTAACCTCCAACGCTGCCTCGCCTCCGCCCGCCGCTTTCTCGCCTGCTGCCCCTGCCTCAAGAACCCCGCTACTCGCTTCCCGCCTCCCAGGACCCTCAAGACTTAACAGCTGGCGCTGAGTGTCAGCTTGAACAAGTGTCAACTAAGCTTAAAAGCCACTTTTGTAAAAATTAAGACACCAAAGCGCTTAGTCCCGCCACCACCCACCTTCGCTGCCTCCGGCCAGAAGCTGTGTCCGGCGACAAGATGCTTTGAGGACCAACTTGCCGTCACATGCTCCGTCACCTGTAACTCTGCCTCCTTCAGACTCAACCCACGCCTCATCGATACGGGGCCAGGTTACGATTCATCGACCAGGATTTCGCGAACCAAGCACGGCCTCACCCCTCGACACCCTTGAAGAAACCACGCCTGCTTGAGGTAATCGACGCAGATGAGAATCAGGAATGATCACCCATGTCGCCAAGTTCTCACCTGACATCCACGACACCAGCGAACCGCCCGCTCTTCGTCACCAAGTTGACACTACCCTATCGCCATGGGTATTCCCTGATGCGACACCACGACCGCCTCACGCCCTCTAAGGCAAATCAGCCATCTTCGACTCTGATTTTTGCACTCAGAACTGTTCCGCCTCCCCGCCCCCGATCACGGCTCATGAATCTCGATCTCGCCTCGACAGCTTCGCCATATACACATTGCCATCGGGCAGCCCCATCTGTAGGCCTTGCCTGTAGACGCCAAAATCACCTTTTTCTGTGCCTCCCTCCGCCATCAACGGCCTCGCCAGGAACCCCACCTCGACCCTACCATAACGTGATTCAGTGAACTGGAGTTCAAGTCGCTGTTTCAGGAATCTAACGCCACGTCTCTGCCGCCCCACCGCCCCCACGACCTCAAGATTGTACTCCAGGACGGGAAGGAACCTCCGACCACTGTATTGAATGTCACGACCAGAGTCAGTAAGCCTTACGGACTATATCACAGAGAACCTAGGAAAGTGCTCATCCGCTACTCAGAGTCCTCTGCCGTGCCCCCCGCCCTGTTCAAAAAGGCTGATGGATCCTTCGCTTGTGTGTGAGGACTACAGGAAGTTTCAATGAGATTACTGTCAAGAACCGCCATCCCTCCCCTCATACCACAGAGACACTGTCCCGCCTCCAAGTGCCAAGTATTATACTTTTGATCTTAGGTGGTGATACCATCAGATCAGGATTCAGGAAGGCGACGAGTGAAAAACCGCGCTTAGGACTTACGGCCATTTCGAAAGATAATGTTACGCCTTCGCCTAACCAATGCCCCCCCGCCACATTCCAACACTGAACGATCTGTTCGCCCCTACCTCGACCACTTCGCCACGGCTTACCTGGACGATATCCTGATATACTGAAACTTTTGAGGAACACAAACGACACGCTCAGCAAATCCTCAAAGTTCTACAGATCCACGACGTCCACCTCAAACCAGTAGGTCAAGTAGTTTACGTCTGCGAGACTAAATACCTTTGGTCGATCATCACCCCTGAAGGCGTCAAGATGGATCCTAGCAAGGTCTCAGCGGTAACGGGATGGGAAACACCCACCAAACTTAGGGAAGTCCAAGAGTTCTTAGGTTTTGCGAATTTCTACCGGCGATTCATATACGCGTACTCCAGAGTTGTCTCCCCGCTCACGGCATTAACCAAGAAGGACGTAAAGTTCCATTGGTCCCCAAAGGCAGAAGAGGCATTCCAGAAGTTTATGACGCATTTACCTCGGCCCCGATATTGGCACATTTGACTACGAAAGAGACCATATAGAGACCGACGCTCCGAATATGCTCCGCGGACATGTCCCAATACGACGATCAAGGAATCCTGCACCCAGTGGCTTTCTCTAAGAAACACTCGCCAGCGGAACGCAATTACGAGATCTATGACAAGGAACTACTGGCGGTCATCCGGTGCTTCGATGAATGGCGCCAAACCTAGAGGGATCTAAGTTCCCAATCAAAGTCCTTAGCGACCACCGAATCTAATACTTCATGTCAACCAAGCCTCAACCGCCAGACCCGATGGGCTGAATTCCTGTCTCGCTTTCAATTTCACATCACATTTAGGCCAGGAAAACAAGGAGGAAAACCGGACGACTCACCAGGAGGTCAGAGACCTGGCGAAGTGGATGAACGCCTCACGCACCAGTCACAAGTCAAGAAGGGGAATTTAGATGCAGGAGTCTGTTGTTTGTTCAAGGGTTCTTTGTTAAATGAATCTGAAGGAACGCCCACCGTAAAAGAATTATTGACCTGCGCTTACCAAGTTGACAGTTTTCCACACTAAGTCTCTCACCATGCTCCGCGAATGGCACCAAGCACTCCAAGAAGATCTCGCAGCAGAATGCACCGAGACGGAGGAAGGCTTCCTGCTTTACAGGAACGCGATCTACGCCCCGACTTCGACGAACTCCAGCTACGCTTGCTACAGGAACACCACGACAAGCCCTCCGCCGACACCCAGGACGGGCCAAAACCTCGGCTTTCATCGGTCGCAATTACTACTGGCCCAACATGAGGAAATACGCCGATCACACGCCCTGAACTGCAGTACCTGTTCTCGCAAAGAAAAGCCTCTCTCGCACGCCCTACAAGGTGTCCTTCGCCCCTTATCAGTACCAAAAGGCCCCTGACCGACGATTAACGGATTTTGGTCACGTGACTCGACATCTCAAGGATTCAACGCTATCCTAGTCGCCGCTTAATCGCCTGACCAAGATGCGACACTTCCTACCACGCATGAGGAGTCCAACGCCATCGATGTAGCCAACATGTATCTAGAATCAGTATGGAAACTGCACGGCTTACCAGAAACCATAGTCTCGACCGCTGAACACACTTTACAGCAGAGTTCTGAGAACCTTATGTGACCGCTGAAATTGCACCTCGCCATAGCACCGCTTTCCACCCTCAGACGGATGGCCAAACGGAAAGCGATTAACGAATTATTGTTAATACCTTCGCCTACGCCTCTACCAACAGGACGACAAGATACCCAAGAGAATTCGCTACCAACAACCACGCTCCAAAACCACCAGGCTGTCCCCTGCTCCAGGCAAACTCCATGAAGAAACCCACGGACGTCGCTTCCCCACAGCATGGATCCACGCATCAAGGAAGACCAGGCCAATGGTATGGTTAGAGACATATTGGTTCAATTCCTGCGCCGACGAGACGTTTCAGGGCTCAGAAAATTCAGGAAGACTCAGCAAACGCCAAGAGAACCCCAGCCCCTTAGATATGCAGTAGGAGACAAGGTTTTCCTCTCAACTCGAAACATTGAAACCAAGCCGCCCTCAAGAAACTCTCGACTGAAGCCAAGATCGCCCCTACGCGTCAAAAGAACGGTCCCCATACAGATGAACTCAGCCTCCCTGCTTTCGATGAAAATCCATCCGTGTTCCACGCCTCACTCCTGTCCTCGCCGCCAATAACCCCTGCCTCAGGCCAACGACACACCCCGCCTCCCGTAGAAGTTGAAGAACAAGAGGAGGCCGATGCAGTTTTGGATTCACGACGCCACGGCCACTTAATATCGCACGTATACTTTTACGACGAGCCATCATGGCAGCCTCCCTCCGACCTCGAAGCATGCCCCCTGTTAGCAGAACTTCCACTACAGGTTTCCACGAAAGCTCTACCACCGGTGAGTTAGAGGAGGACCTAATCTATCACGGTAAGGCATCACTGCAGCTATCATGGAGGAGCGATATTATGGAATCGGGTCTTGGTCTAGGATTTCTGTTTATGTGCTCATACATCATGAGTCATCCCTGGACAGGATTAGGAGTATATATAAGGCCATGAACCTTCCCTTTCGTTTTTCTTCTTCCCTTTCCTACGAACCTTCCTGTTATCAACTCACGCCTTTAGTTTCTTTAGTTGTTACTTGTTTCATCTCGCTTCTCTGAATAGAATACGCCATCCCTCTTAGTCATCTTCGCCTTAAGAGTATTGCCTCGCTACCATAGTCCTCGCTCATGCACGACATTTATACAGCAGACGCGCCTCTACTGAGATTCGCTTCACATCACTTCGCTCAAGACCGCCATCTGACTCTGCCCCACTACACCCGCTTCTAAGTCCTCGCTGTCTCGTTTTCGCCTCGCCTCGTCTCGTTCGCCTTTCGCCTTGCTAACCTTGCTAGTTTAGATATAGTCTCCGTCTTCAGAACACGGTTGACTACACCAACTCGAAGAGATCTGAACCGCTTCACCCAACTATTTCCTAGAAGATACACAAGGCCCAAGACGCGATCTTTAACCATAAGATAATCATCCGCAGCCAACAGGTGATCCACTTAACTCAGAACGGAAATGGAGACAAGACCAAGAAGAAGTTTAACAAGAACGGAGGCCTGGAAGAAAAGATTGACAGAACTGGGACAGGAGTTGGACAGGGAAGAAGAAAGGTAATAACCCTCCAAGCCCAAGTCACCACCTCCAAGAAGGTTGCCGCCACGGCAAGAACAAGAACTCCTCACTGCCCAGGCTGCACTCGCAGCCAGGCCACCACCACCAGCAGCAGAACCACCAGCCCCACCCGCACCTCCTCCTCGTCGCGTCAACCGATACCTCCAAGGCCTAACGCTAACCCACCCAGAAGCAAGGGTGGAGAAGTCGGAGAAACTCCTGATCCCAAACAATTTACGGCGAGGAATAACTCCTCTTCAAGCACATGATGACCCTCAAGCTCTTGGGCAATGCCGACTGCACTCACCCTACAGAACCAACTCACCCACGCTTATCTTCGCCTGGAAGGCCCAAGCAGCGACCAGTTCACGCCATACCTGACCAACACAGGTTAATCTCCTCCATTGAAAGGTTCTTGAAATTTTGACCACCGCTTTTGAGACCCGGACTTGGTAGGAACGGCTCGCCAGAAGCTCAGAAACATCCGCCAATACGGCCGCTCATTCTCGGATTACTTTGCCGAAGCCTAACGCTTACGCCGATGCCGCACGGAAGCCGCCACGCGAAAGTCTCCCACGGACTAAATGAGAACTGACTAGACTCATGGTCCATGAAGACACCCCCGCCACAGTCCTAACTCGCTACCATCCTACAACGGTTGGACAACAAACAACAGGCTCAATGCCGCTTCCGCCTCGCCACACAGCCTCCTGCCGCCGCCGCCCGCCACACTACACCAGCTCCGCCTCCTCGCTACCAAGCCTCCTGCTCCTCACATCCGCCTGTCCCCTGCCCCCCGATACACCCCTCCTGCCCGCAATCCTCCGGCCGCCACTCCTGCCGCCGCCCACCCATCACACACACCTGAGTGAATAGTCCCCATGATCTGTCCACGGCCGCCTGACCCCAGGAAAGAGAGGCTGCCGGGTAGAAAACAGATGTTACTATTATGGAGGTGCCAGAGGACACCTCATCCGGGAATGCCCACAGGCGCCGCCCCCCAGGAACCCAGCCCCAGGATGAGGGGAGCTAGGGCAGATATTAGGAATGAAGAGAGAGAAGGCGAGCCCCCATGAGGCGTTAAGAAGATTTTTCCCTGACTGAGTACCACCTGCGACGGTTAAAGGATTTTTCTAGGATTTCGGTTTCTGGTTTTTGGTTTCGAGATATGATATGGATGGGAATCAATTAGTCGTAATTGTTCTATTTCTCAAAATAAAGATTCTTTCATCCCATCATATGCCCTCATTGATACTGGCTACCAGGATACGCTTTCATAGATAAAGACTTCAGATGCCACCACAAACTTAAACAGACCTCCCTCATCCTCCCACGACACATAGACGTAATAGACGGTAGACCTATCGAGTCAGGAAAAGTTACCCATAAAGTCATCCTCAGCTTAGACATAAACGGACACAGAGAGGAGGCCCCCTTCTTTGTCACCCAGTTAGGACATTACCCCATCGTCATGGGCCTCCCATGGATGCGCAGACATGCAACCACGATTCTCCCTGCTACCAATGAAATACAATTCAACTCCCCAGCCTGTGTCAAACACTGCTCCCTCAACAACACCAAAGTCATCGCTAGGGGTATCTCTATTGAACCCCCCACTAAACCAACAACGAACATCTCCGTCATCGCCTCATACGCGTTCCACAGATTGCTCCATAAACAGAGAAAAGGAATGCGACTATATTCAACCACACTCAAGGCCCTCGACGACCTCCTCACCCCACCATCCCAAGGCCCCCGGGCCCTCATACCAAGTGAACATCACAACTTCCTCCACCTCCTCAACGAACCCGACGCCGCAGGACTCCCACCTCGCCGACCCGACTATGACCTCTCCATTGACATCCAAGAAGGCAAGACGGTACCCTTCGGACCTATGTATGGGATGACTCGATTGGAGCTACAGGCACTCAGGGATTACCTAGCGGAATACCTTTCAAGCGGGAAGATCCGCCACAGTACCTCTCCAGCAGGTTCTCCAGTGCTATTTGTCAAGAAAGCGGATGGATCTCTCCGACTATGCGTCAACTATAGAAAGCTGAACGCAGTAACGGTTAAGAACCGCCACCCACTACCGCTAACTCCGGAAACCTTCATGGGCATCTCGGCAGCCAAATACTTCACTAAGCTAGACCTACGCAATGGATACCACCAGTTGAGAATCAAAGAAGGAGACGAATGGAAAACGGCATTCAGGACCAGGTATGGTCACTTCGAATACATGGTCATGCCATTTGGTCTCACCAATGCGCCGGCAGCCTTCCAACATTGGGTGAATGACATGCTACGTCCACACCTCGATCATTTCGCAACGGCCTATCTGGATGACATACTCATCTACTCTACCACACTGGAAGAACATAAGGTTCACGTTGACAAGATTCTTCGGATACTGGAACAACATGAAGTACATTTAAAACCTGAGAAGTGTGAATGGCATGTCGAAGAAACAATGTACCTAGGATTCGGACTGACTCCGGAGGGAATCAAGATGGACGAAAAGAAGGTCGCTACAATTAGGGATTGGGAAACACCAACCTGTCTGAAAGATGTACAGGAATTCCTAGGTTTCGCTAACTTCTACCGGAGATTCATCTATGCATACTCCAGAGTTGTCTCCCCTCTAACGGCCCTCACTAAGACAGGAGTAAAGTTTGAATGGACCGAGAAGACCCAAAGAGCTTTCGATAACCTAAAAATAGCATTCACCACCGCGCCAATACTCAAACACTTCGATCCCGACCGAGAAGTCATAGTGGAAACAGACGCCTCTGACTATGTCTCCGCCGCCATCATGTCACAAAGGGACGACGAAGGTATACTACACCCTGTGGCGTTCTTCTCAAAAAAGCATACGCCGAAGAACTAAGAAATCTATGCAAAAGAACTATTAGCAATAATCCGAGGGTTCGAGGAATGGCGCTACTTACTAGAAACAGCCTCCTTTCCCATCAAGGTCCTGACAGATCACAGGAACCTCAATACTTCATGTCAACAAAGCTATTAAACCGACGACAGACACGTTGGTCAGAGTTCCTATCCCGTTTTGACTTCATTATACAATTCAGACCAGGAAAACAAGGGGGAAAACCAGACGCTTTGACTAGGAGATCGGGAGATCTACCTAAGGAGGGGGATGAACGCCTGCATCAGTACCAAACAACAGTGTTGAAGAAAGAAAATTTGGATTCTAAGTTTGTTTGTTCATGGGTTCTTTCGATAAATGAATCCGCTGAAGCGAACGCCCACCGCTCAGGAGTTATTCTCGCTTGCTTACCAAAAGACAGTTTCCCAAACAAAGTCCTCACCATGCTAAAAGAGCACCAAACAATCAAACAATTTAGATAAGATGCGCCGAAAACGGACGGCTTCTCTGTACCGCCGAAAACTATTCGCATTGAATACGAGGAGCTACAGCTCAGACTCCTACAAGAATACCATGATAAACCATCAGCAGGCCACCCCGAAGAGCAAAACTCTCGAGCTTCTAGCCATGAAGAGTACTATTGGCCAAACATGCGAAAGTACACGGACCGTTACGTCATGAACTGCCATACCTGCCGAAGAAGCAAAGCGAACCGCAATGCACCCCAAGGAGTACTCCGCCCTCTCTCAGTTCCCAAAGCGCCATGGACGGACGTTTCGATGGACTTCGTCACCGGCCTTCCCCTTAACAATAACTATAATACAATCCTCGTCGTCGTCGACCGCCTCACAAAAATGAGACACTTCATCCCATGCACCGAAGAATCAGGAGCCAGAGAGGTGGCTAGGATGTATCTGGAAAACATATGGAAACTCCACGGTCTCCTAAAAAATTGTATCAGATCGGGGTACCCAATTCACCTCGGACTTTTGGAAATCACTCTGCGAAAGACTAGAAATATCCTCCCGCTTCTCCACAGCCTTCCACCCTCAGACTGACGGCCAAACCGAAAGAATCAACGCCATTATGGAACAATATCTCCGGGCCTATGTTGACTACCAACAAGATAACTGGGCCACATACTTACCTATGGCCGAGTTCGCAACCAACAACCATGTATCAAAATCCACCAAGCTCTCCCCCTTCGAAGCAAACTACGGTCGACACCCCCGTATGACCTTTGGCCCCCTACGACATGGCACAACGACCAACGAAGACCAGGCCAACACCATGGCAAGAGACATGTCAGAAGTGTTTGACTTCCTCCAAGCAGAAATGTTCAGAGCTCAACGGATCATGGAAGAGTCAGCAAATGCCAACAGAACCCCGGCCCCCCGCTATGTCATTGGAGATAAGGTCTGGTTGTCCACCCGAAACCTATTAACCAAAAGACCATCGAAGAAGCTAGACTGGAAACAAATTGGCCCGTACTCTATATCTCGTATCGTGAGCCCTATGCCACGAACTTACACTACCTCCGTCCGATGAAAGTTCACCCGTCTTCCATGTATCGCTTCCTCTCACCCGCCAATAACCCCTGTCCCAGGACAGCTCCAACTTCCACCACCACCAGTCGAGATTGAAGGAGAGCAGGAGTAGGTTGAGGCAATCCTGATCGGAGAACGATTTATGAAGATTGGAATATCTCGAAACATGCATTTAACCTTCCTGGCAACCTTATGACGACTTAGACAACTCCCCCGAATTAGTTAAGGAATTCCACGAACGCTACCCACGCAAGCCTAAGAGGACTTAGGCCTCAGGGGGGACCTAATATCTATCACGGCGTGATACGATATCGAGCATGGTTGCGGGAAGAAGGATTAGTCAGGGTTTCTCTTATGTTCTATGGGTTTCGGTTGCAGGGTCTATGAGTCAACGGCATGCAGGTATTTGTAACGATGGATTTCCTTTGGGTTCTACGGGTTTCTATGGGATAAGTCAGCGAAGGGTTTTCAGGGCTATATATAGGGAGCTTGTTCCCTCGCTTGTAGGACTTCTCTTCTTCTCCTTTCTTCTTCACGCAACCTTCCTGTCATCTTAGGCGTCCTTAGTCTTCGTTGTTCTAGAATACATTCTATCTCTCTTAGCCATAGTCCAGTCGGTTGTGTTGCCCCACGGTGACGCCAGGACCGCATCCTCGCACATTCGCCTAGTCACCCGCTCTCCGCCTCGAGTCCCCCTACCCTTCGCTCCCCTTCATCCACGTCCCATTGCACCCCACGTACCCACAGCCCAGCCTAGGTGGTTTACCTTGGCTTGCTCAGACCTCGCCTATCACGGCGTGACACGATATCGAGCACGGTTGCGGGAAGAAGGATTAGTCAGGGTTTCTCTGTTGTTCTATGGGTTTCGGTTGCAGGGTTCTATGAGTCAACGGTATGCAGGTATTTGTAATGATGGATTTCCTTTGGGTTCTACGGGTTTCTATGGATGAGTCAGCGAAGGGATTTCTGGTCTATATATAGGGAGCTTGTTCCCTCGCTTGTAGGACTTCTCTTCTTCTCCTTTCTTCTTCACGCAACCTTCCTGTCATCTTAGGCGTCTTTAGTCTTCTCTCGTCTAGAATATATTCTCTCTCTCTTGGCCATAGTCCCTTCGGTTGTGTTGCCCTACGGGAACGTTAGACTACCTCCTCGCATTCGCCTCAAGACTCCAGCTTCTTCGCCTTTCGTCCCAAGTCCCCCGCCGTCTCTCCCACGCAGCCCCTACCTCGCCACCATAGTTCAGCCTTGGTGGTTTACCTTGGCTTGTTTAGTCCTCGCCTCGATTAGCATCATGATACTAAGGTTATGCGCTCCAACGCCAACCCGAACCACAACCTCACGACACGTCACAAGAACAAGTCATGACGACCCAGTAGAACTCGACTATGACCGACTCGAAGAGACTTGGGTCGCATGGTCAAGATACCCTCGAGCACCACCAGGCGCGTCTGAGGACGATTGTTTAATCACAATGTCACACATGCGTAGCCATATCAGCGGTTAGCGAACTCAAACGAACTGAGACTAACCCAACAGGAGGCGGACGAAGCAACGGAGATATGGAAACAAAGGATCACCGAACTGGGGCAAGACTTGAAAAGGAAGAAGCAAACACCACAAAGCTCCAAGCCCAGGTCACCGCCTCCAAGTCAAGTCGCCACAGCGCAACAAGAAACCCTAGCCACCCAGGAAGCACTTGCAACCAGGCCCCCACCACCCGCAGCAGAACAACCAGCACCGCCCGCACCTCCTCCTCGTCGCCCCAACCGATTCCTCCAGAGCTTAGCAACAACACACCCAGAAGCAAGAATGGAGAAGTCGGAGAAGCTCCCGGACCCCAAACAGTTTACGGGCCTCCGAAAGGAACTTCCCCTCTTCCAACACATGCTGAAACTAAAACTCTTGGGCAATGCCGACCGGTACCCCACCCTACAAAACCAACTCACCTATGCTATCTCTCGCCTGGAAGGCCCTGCCGCTGACCAGTTCATGCCATACCTTACCAACACTGGGGTTAATCTCCCCTCCATGGATAGGTTTTTCGAAATTCTACACACAGCCTTTGGAGATCCGGACTTGGTCGGCACCGCCCGCCAGAAGCTCAGGAACCTACGCCAGTACGGACGATCATTTTCAGACTACTTTGCCGAGTTCCAACGATTTGCCGCCGATGCCGGGTTAGGAGAAGCTGCCAATGTGGAAAGCCTCCTGGCCGGACTAAACGAGGAGCTGACCAGACTCATGGTCCATGAGGATACCCCGCCACAGTCTTAACTCGCTACCATCCTGCAACGGTTGGATAACAAACAGCAAGCCCTCAACGCCCGCTTCCGCCTCGCTATCAGTCTTCTGCGCCTCCGCCCAGCCCCCGCCATATACCGCGCCAGCTCCACCCTCTGCTACCAAGCTCCCGCCCCTCACATTCGCCCCCCGGCGCCACACCCCTGTCAGCCAGAACCCTCCGGCTGCCGCACCTGCCGCCGCTCACCCATCACACACACCTGGAGGAACAGTCCCCATGGATCTATCCACTGTCAGCCGGACCTCAGGAAAGAGAGGCCCGCCGGTAGAAAACAGATGTTACTATTGTGGAGGTGTGGGACACCTCATTCTGAATGCCCACAGGCGCCGCCCCCCAGGAACCCAGCCCCCAGGATAAGGGGAGCTAGGGCAGATGTCAGAAATGAAGAAGGAGAAGAGGAAGCCTCCGGTAATGAGGCGTTAAAAGATTTTTCCCTGGACTGAGTGGCTCACTTCAGGGAAGGTTAAAAGATTTTTCTAGGATTTCGGTTTCCGGGTTTTCGGTTTCGGAGAAGGATATGGATGGGAATCAATTAGTCGTAACTTGTTCTATTTCTCAAAATAAAGATTCTTTCATCCCATCATATGCCCTCATTGATACTGGCGCCTCAGGATACGCTTTCATAGATAAAAACTTCAGACGCCACCACAAACTTAAACAAACCCCCTCACGACACATAGACGTAATAGATGGGAGACCTATCGAGTCAGGAAAGGTTACCCATAAAGTCATCCTCAGCTTAGACATAAATGGACACAGAGAGGAGGCCCCCTTCTTTGTCACCCAGTTAGGACATTACCCCATTGTCATGGGCCTCCCATGGATGCGCAGACACGCAACTACAATTCTCCCTGCCACCAACGAAATACAATTCAATTCCTCAGCCTGTGTCAAACACTGCTCCCTCAACAATACCAAAGTCACCGCTAGGGGTATCTCTATTGAACCCCCCACTAAACCAACAACGAACATATCCGGCTATCACCTCATACGCTGCTCCACAGACTGCTCCATAAACGGAGAAAAGGAATGCGGCTATATTCAACCACACTCAAGGCCCTCGACGACCTCCTCACCCTATCGCCCAAAGACCCCAGGGCCCTCATACCAAGTGAACACCACAACTTCCTTCACCTCCTCAACGAACCTGACGCTGCAGAACTCCCTCCCCGCCGACCCGACTATGACCTCTCTATTGACATCCAGGAAGGCAAGACAGTACCCTTCGGACCTATGTATGAGATGACACGGCTGGAGCTACAAGCACTCAGGGATTACCTAGCGGAATACCTTTCAAGTGGGAAGATCCGCCACAGCACCTCCCCAGCAGGCTCCCCCGTACTATTTGTGAAAAAAGCGGATGGATCTCTCCGACTCTGCGTCGACTATAGGAAGTTGAACGCGGTAACGGTTAAGAACCGCCATCCACTGCCGTTAACTCCGGAAACTTTCATGGGTATCTCGGCCGCCAAATACTTCACTAAACTAGACTTACGCAATGGATACCACCAGTTGAGAATCAAAGAAGGAGACGAATGGAAAACGG
Organism: Morchella sp. 2018-W16; assembly: GCA_024713755.1. Taxonomy (NCBI): domain Eukaryota; kingdom Fungi; phylum Ascomycota; class Pezizomycetes; order Pezizales; family Morchellaceae; genus Morchella; species Morchella sp. 2018-W16. The sequence continues at coordinate 1,388,537 of JAMGYY010000008.1, read as the reverse complement.
CATTCAGGACCAGGTACGGCCACTTCGAATACTGCGGTCATGCCATTCGGTCTCACCAACGCGCCGGCAGCATTTCAACATTGGGTGAATGACATGCTACGTCCACACCTTGATCATTTCGCGACGGCCTATCTGGATGACATACTCATCTACTCTGCCACACTGGAAGAGCATAAGGTTCATGTTGATAAGATTCTTCGAATACTGGAACAACACAAAGTACATTTAAAACCTGAGAAGTGTGAATGGCATGTCAAAGAAACAATGTACCTGGGATTTGGACTCACTCCTGAGGGAATCAAGATGGACGAAAAGAAGGTCGCTACAATCAGGGACTGGGAAACACCAACCTGTCTGAAAGACGTACAGGAGTTCCTAGGCTTCGCTAACTTCTACCGGAGATTCATCTATGCATACTCCAGAGTCGTTTCCCCCCTAACGGCCCTCACTAAGACAGGGGTAAAGTTTGAATGGACTGAGAAGACCCAAAAAGCTTTCGATAACCTAAAGATAGCATTCACCACCGCACCAATACTCAGACACTTCGATTCCGACCCGACCGAAGTCATAGTGGAAACAGACGCCCGACTATGTCTCCGCCGCCATCATGTCACAAAGGGATGACGAGGGAATACTACACCCTGTGGCGTTCTTCTCAAAAAGCATATACGCCGAGTGCAACTATGAAATCTATGACAAAGAACTATTAGCAATAATCCGAGGGTTCGAAGAATGGCGCTACTTCCTAGAAACAGCCTCCTTCCCCATCAAGGTCCTGACAGATCACAGGAACCTTGAATATTTCATGTCAACAAAGCTATTGAACCGACGACAGACACGTTGGTCAGAGTTCCTATCCCGTTTTGACTTTGTTATACAATTCCGACCAGGCAAACAAGGGGGAAAACCAGATGCTTTGACTAGGAGATCGGGAGATCTACCTAAGGAGGGGGATGAACGCCTGGCGTACCAGTACCAGACCGTGTTGAAGAAAGAAAATTTGGACTCTAAGCTAAGTTTGTTCGCGGGTTCTTTGATAAATGAATCCGCTGAAGGAACGCCTACCATCCAAGAGTTGTTTGCAATCGCTTACCAAGAAGACAGTTTCCCGAATAAAGTCCTAACTATGCTGAAAGACGGCACCAAACAATCAAAACAAATCTCACTCGCCGAATGCGCCGAAAACGAAGACGGGCTTCTCCTGTACCGCCGAAAACTCTTTGTACCAGAACATGAGGAGCTACAAATTAAGCTCCTACAAGAATACCATGACAAACCATCAGCAGGTCACCCCGGAAGAGCCAAAACACTCGAACTCCTGAGCGAATACTATTAAACATGCGAAAATACACTGACGGCCATGTTATGAATTGCCACACATGTCGAAGGAGCAAAGCAAACCGTAACGCCCCCCAGGGAGTCCTCCGCCCCCTTTCAGTACCCAAATTACCATGGTCGGAGGTATCAATGGACTTGTCGCCTTCCCTTAGCAATAATTATAATGCAATCTCGCTGGATTGACCGCCACAAAATGAGACACTTCATCCCATGCACTTTGAGGAATCGGAGCCAGGGATGTCGCCAACATGTACCTGGAAAATGTATGGAAACTCCATGGCCTCCCAGAAAAGATTGTATCAGACCGAGGGACCCAATTTACCTCAAACTTTTGGAAATCATTTTACATGGTTCTTGGAAATATCCCCGCTTTTCTCCAGCCACCTTCCACCCCGTAATGACCGGCCAAACCGAAAGAATCGATGCAATCATTGAATGATTCGAGTACCTCGACTGGAAATGCACTACCAAGATAATTTCACACCTACTTACACTGGCTGGGTTAGAACCAATAACCACGTATCGAGAATCCCACGGCAAACTCTCTTCGTCGAACTATGGATCTATTAATTTCAATTTGGAAATTTTCGCGCGCTTATTACCAACTACCAACGGACGAATGGCAAACACTATGGCAAGAGATATGTCAGAAGTGTTTGACTTCCTCCGAGCTGAGATGTTCAGAGCACAGAAGATCCAGGAGGAGTCAGCCAACGCCAACAGGACCCCGGCCCCCCGTTACGCCATTGGAGACAAAGTATGGTTATCAACCAGGAACCTACTTACCAAGAGGCCTTCAAAGAAGTTGGACTGGAAACAAGTCGGCCCGTATCTCGTCTCCGTGTTGTCAGCCCCTTATGCCACGAAATTCACCCTACCCCCTTCAACGAAGGTCCAATCTTCCATGTATCTCTACTATCACCAATAATCCCGAGTCGAGATTGAAGGAGAACAGGAGTGGGAGGTCGATACAATACTAGATTCTCGCAGACGAAGGGGACGATTGGAATACCTCGTTCGATACACCGGATATAATGAACCTTCGTGGCAACCCTACGACGACCTGGAAAACTCCCCCGAGTTGGTCGAAGACTTTCACGAACGATACCCACGTAAGCCTAAGAGGACTTAGGCCTCAGAGGAGGACCTAATATCTATCACGGCGTGACACGATATCGAGCACAGTTGCGGGAAGAAGGATTAGTCAGGGTTTCTCTGTTGTTCTATGGGTTTTTGCAGGGTTCTATGAGTCAACGGTATGCAGGTATTTGTAATGATGGATTTCCTTTGGGTTCTACGGGTTTCTATGGATGAGTCAGCGAAGGGTTTTCAGGGCTATATATAGGGAGCTTGTTCCCTCGCTTGTAGGACTTCTCTTCTTCTCCTTTCTTCTTCACGCAACCTTCCTGTCATCACGTCGCGGAGCATCGAACTTCTACTTCCTTCTTCAAAATAATAGCCCTCAAACCTTTGTTACTTCTTATGACAGCAGAGAGACTCGTCTACTGGTACCTTAGAGCTCACCTCTTGGTTAGAGAAACCCTGTGGACACTGTGTCCCGCCCTTCTCCTTCTATAAACCTGGACAAACAACAGGAAGCGCCAGAAACTCCGTGGCTCTCAGCCGCTAAAGAAACCTTTATCTCAAGATACCCCATCACAAAACTTGGGAAAAGGAAAACCCTCCCAGTCGCATCCTCCCCAGAGATCAGGCACCCCAGTAATGGCCTCCCAAGCCTCCCTCTCCTCAATGTGGGCCGCCCCCTCCACAAGCACGCCCGCACCCCCCCGCTTTAACCTCACCCAAGACACCGAAAACAACCAAACCGGACAAGCCCAACCCCAAGACAATGAAAGCCAAGGAGACGTTTTCATTACCGGCAATGCCATGACATACCGGAGTTTGCTGGCAGGATTACCACCAACCATACGCTTCCAGCAAAGACTACATCAGCCCCAGCATAGTCCCAGAGGACTCCCATAACAGGATGGACCTCAACTACATCTCATGGATCGTGAAATCCATGACAGACCAAACCACCCAACCACTGTCAATCCAGCTAGACATCCTAACCGAGGAAATCTCCAAGAGCAATACTCTGGTCCAAGACCTACAAGGAACGATTCGTGGCCTAAGCGTAGAAATTGCAGACCTTAGAGCACAAAACTCACGCCTCCACCATAAGATGGGGCCTGACTACCAATATCAACATCAACAACAACAATATCAGCAGCCACCAGCCCCCCCACCGCAACAACAACAACAAGCCCAACCCCCCCGCCAGAAGAGACCACCCCCACCACCCCCCCCAAAAAACCCCCCAAAGGGGAAAGGCAAAGAAACCACCTCCTACGCACAAATTGCAGCAGCTAGCGGCAATCAAGACCAAGACTTCAGACCAGTGGTAAACAGGAAACAAAAGAAGGCGATCGACCCCCTCTTCAAACCCGAATACACCAAAGTCAACAGAGAAATAATCATTGAAACCAATGACGAGATCAACACCTCCCCCTCCGAAATCAAGGCAGAAATAAACAAGAGAATCCCGGACACTGCTTGTCACTTCATCAACATTAAAAAAACAGCAAAGAACAACCTAGTCCTCGAAACCAAGCTAATCACCCCGGCATCCAAAGCCTTCGAATATAAACAAGAAATCGAGGAAGCCCTTAACAAGTTCAATGTCCCCTATGTCGACATCAAAACCAACTCCATCTGGTCTAGATTCATCGTACATGGCATCCCAACCTCCATTGGAGACGGAATCGAGGCTGGCCAACTGGTCGCTTCAGAAATCAGAACCAACTACGGAGACCTCTTCCAGCTTGCCCAAATCCCCAGATGGCTATCCAAACCGGAAACTAGAACCACCAAAGCACACTCATCTATGGTCATCGCCCTCCCAGGCTCTTTCTCCCTGGAAAGCCTAGGCCTTCGCCACTCTCCTCTTCGACGCCGACTGCAAGCTCGAGAAATTCATAAACATCAAGCCGGATCCCAATGCAAGAACTGCATGGATTTCGACACCACCACTCCAAATGCAAGGCAGCACCAAACTGCGGCCACTGTAGCAAGAACCACTCCACCAAAGACCACCCATGCGACTCATGCCAAGGCGGTCTTAAGTGCACCCATACCCCGATTAGATGCGTGAACTGCAAAGCCCCCCACAAAGCCACGGACCCAGCCTGCCCTAAAGCAACTCTGGCCAGACTCAACAACAACAAGGACAATAGGCGATCCGAAAACGGGCCCCCTCCTCCACCACCACCTCCACCCCCACCCCCAGCTAGCATCTTAGTCCCTGCAACAGGACCACTCACAGGACAGGACGCCATCATGTCGCTATGAGTAAAAAATTCCAACAACTATACGCGCAAGCTCATCAGCTAAACTGCGCCAAAAACGAACTAACCACCAAGTCACTCATTGAACAAGCCGAAATAGACCAAGACATCCTTTTCCTTTTTCTTCAAGAACCATGGAATAACACCCATGGACACCCACCAGAATCACCACTCTTTTACCTATTCACCCCATGCAACAACAAACCAAAATGCGCCACATATGTCGCACTTCAACCTGAAACCCAAAACCCACTTCAGCCATGACAACTTCATCCTCTCGATTACTGTGGAAATACAAGAGACCAGCAATCAACTCCTCAACATATACTCACCAGGCGATCATCGTGACTTCTCAGAAATGCCAAAACGACAAACACCCTCCCAAACTGCTTGGTCATGGGAGATTTCAACAGCCACCACCAATTATGGTATGGACCACAATCCCAAGAATACGCCAACTCCATCAGAGGAGACAAGCGGAATGCCAGAAGGATCATCCAATGGGCAAACAGGGAAAAACTCTCGCTCCAAAACGAACCAGGCGAATTCACCCACTTCCCCCGAAACCAATACAGACCAACCATCATAGACCTCACCTTCACCAAGGGACAGGCCCTGGACAAAAACACCCAATGGCAGCTGGATACCTCAGGAATCGGGTCAGATCACGCCAGAACAAAAATTACCTTCCCCATTCAGGGACAACCATACACCCCCCACAGAGATTGGCACAAATGCAACTGGGAAGCCCTAACCATGAGCTTCGCAAACATCACTCTACCCCAGGAAGCCTGGGAATCCCCAAACCACACGATACAATCGGCGGACTTTGTCCTGGACATAGTTGACAGCCTCATCCAACAATTCGTCCCAATGACAAAACCTTTCAAAAAATCCAAACGCTGGTGGTCCCAAAACCTGAAGAATACCAAGGCCAACCTCTCCAAGCTTGAAAGGAAAACAAAGGCCCACCCAACTCCCCACAACAAGGAATCCCTCAGGAAAGCAAACAGAGCCTGGACCTCAGAAGTCAGAAAAGCCAAACTCGAGCACACACAGAAAGCCCTAGAGGAAGCAAAAGGAGCGGACATCTGGAAAATCATCAACAAAGTGAAAAGAAAGGAACCCATCATCCCCACCATCCAAGGCAAAGAAACCTTCGCAGAGAAATGCCAGATTTTCAGGGAACAGCTCTTCCCCACGAACGGGACAGCCCCAACCCCTCCCTTTCCCACTATCAGACACCCAAACTTCGACCTCACTAACGACTTCGAACCGGTCAGCGCCGACGAATTACGGAAAGCCGTCGGATCGTGCCCATCTAACTCAGCAACAGGCCCGGACGGGATCCCATACCAACTAGTAAAAGCCCTGGCCAAATCGAACCAACAACTCCTGATCGACATGTTCACATCCCTACTCAAACACGCGGTCCACCCTGACAGATGGAAAACAGCCAAGTGCATCCTCATCGCAAAACCAGGAAAAAAGGACTACTCCCAGGCGAACGCCTACCGACCCATCTCCCTCCTCCAATGCTTCAGCAAGGTCCTCGAGAAAATCGTAGCCTCAAGACTGTGCACGTCAGGAGAAATCCTAGGCACCTATCACCAAACCAATTCGGGGTAGACCCTCCATCTCGGCGGTCGACGCCTCTCTTACCTAACCCCCGTCAGAGAAACCTCCTCAGAAAAAAGTCCACAGGGTGACCCCGGACAGACCCTCCATCCTCACCAACGACATACAAGGCGCCTTTAATTGCGTCAACCACCTCACCCTTGAAAAAATAATGACCCAACAAAAATTCCCACGATATCTAATATCCTGGTGCAAAGATTTCAACACCAACAGAACTCTTCAATTCCAATTCAACCACGAACTTGAAGAACCCAAGCCATACTCCTCAGGGCTCCCACAAGGATCCCCACTCTCCCCAATCCTATTCATGATATACGCGGGGATCATCACCACCAGACCTCCACCAAAGAAACAGACACCTCATATATAACGACGCCCTAGTGCAGATAGGGAAATCACCGTTATTTATCACAAAGAGATTGACTGAAAGAATGCAACAAAGGAAAGAAATGGCCGAACCCCTCAACGTGAAATACGACCCAGGGAAATCAGACCTAATTTTCTTCCGACCCACCACCTCCTCCCTACCCCAACCCAACAACACAATACAAATAGACGGAACCACGGTACATCCCAAAAAATCCTTAAAATACGTAGGAGTTTGGATCGACTCCACCCTCTCATTCAAAAAACATCTTGACGAAACCCTCTCCAAAGGCACCAAAACCCTAGGAAGAATAAAGTGCCTCGCACAACAGAAGGGAATAAAAGTCAAAACCATCCACCACCTAGTCACCCAACTCTTCCTCCCAGTGATCCTGTGGGGCTCTGAAGCCTGGTGGACAGGAGCCAACCACATCCTCCAATCGCTAAACCCCCTCTACAATGAAGCATTACAGGCCTCCCCAGGTGGACAAAAACAAGCAAATTGCTGAAAGAAGCAGGCATGCCACCCCTGGCCTCCTACCACAAATCCAGAAAGTACGGCTCTCATTACTTCTCAAACCACCCCAACCACGAAAACCTAACATCCATCATCCCCCCAACCAAAGAAACATCAAAGCCACAGGCTTGGACGAATAAGCCTCCCTCATGCTCCCTTCCAAACGGTAGGAAACATCGAGGACAGATGGGCCAATACAAACTACTGGACGAACGTTTGATCGAAGAATGGAATAACGCTCCACTACCGGACCACCACCACCACGCAAAAAGATTTCCCCCCCATAAGTTAGTGAAACTCGAACTATCCAAGGCCAAATGGATCATGAGGATCCGCTGCCAGGTCACCAAAAAGCGACAAAAATTCCTACACAGAATGGAATGCGCCTGCGGCTCAGAATACTCATGAAGCACATCCTAATGGACTGCCCGCCTATAACACTAAAAAGAAAAGCTAATCGAAAAAATCCCCGGACCCATGTCCTGGGAAAATTGGCTTTTCCATAACCTCCGCCCGGACCTAATCATGGACTTCGCGAAAGGAACTAAATTGTTGGACTGGTACGACCAGGATTATGATGACGGAGAGGAGGAGTAAATTTTTCCTATACTTTCTGTACTTCGCTTCTCACTTTTGTCCGTTTTCCCTTTTTCCTTTGTTTCTGTCGTTTGTTTTTTGTTTTTTTCGGAGAGTTGGCGTGCGATAAGTCCTGTACTTCAAAGCAATATACAGTTCATTCATTCCTGTCATCTTAGGCGTCTTTAGTCTTCTCTCGTCTAGAATATATTCTCTCTCTCTTGGCCATAGTCCCTTCGGTTGTGTTGCCCTACGGGAACGTTAGACTACCTCCTCGTACCCTCGCCCCGCACCTAGCCCTTCGCCCTTCGTCCCAAGTCCCCCGGCCGTCCCCTCTCCCACGCAGCCCCCTACCTCGCTCACCATAGTTCAGCCTTGGTGGTTTACCTTGGCTTGTTTAGTCCTCGCCCTCGATTAGCACCGTGATATCGCCCTCGCTTAGCACCGTGATACGGGCCTATGTCTCTTATCAACAGGATGATTGGGCCAAGTACCTACCCATGGCAGAGTTTGCAACCAACAACCACGTCTCCGAAACCACCAAGCTCTCCCCGTTTCAGGCAAACTATGGAAGGAATCCACGGATGACGTTCGCACCCCTACAGCATGGCACCACCAAAAGACCAAGCCAACGGTATGGCTAGAGATATGGCACAGATTTTTGAATTCTCTGTGACGAAATGTTTAGAGCCCAGAAGATCAGGAAGACTCGTGACGAGAAAAGGACCCCCGCCCCCAAATATGCGGTAGGAGACAAGGTATTTCTCTCAACTCGAACCTGCAGACCAAGCGACCCGAAACTTCGACTGGAAACGATCGGCCCGTATACCGTCAGGAGAATGGTTATACGCCTATGAGCTTAGCCTCCCACCTCCATGAAAATACATCCGTCTTCCATGTCTCGCTACTGTCCTCGCCATAAATAACCCGTCCTAGGCCGACACACCCCGCCCGGTAGAAATCGGCGAACAGGAATGGGAGGTCGATGCAATACTGGATCTCGGCCGACAGCTTAGAATACTTGGTTAGATCTGCGGGTTCTGACGAACCATCATGGCAACCTCCGCCGGACTTGGAACATGCCCCTGGTGCAAGACTTCCGACAGGTTTCACGCAAACCTAGGCTCTGGGAGTTAGGCCTGAAGGAGGACCTAATCTATCACGGCGTACCACGAGCTACTGCGGAGGAAAGGATATTATGGAACTGGGTCTAGGGTTCGGGTTTCTCTTTGGGTTTCTAGGGGTTTCCGTTACACGGGTTATGAGTCATCCCTGGACAGGGATTGGGAACTGTATATATAGCCGGCTACGAGCTTTTCCTTTGTCTCTTTCTCTTCTTTCCTTTCCTACGCAACCTTCCTGTTATCAACTCTACGTTCTAGTTTCTTTAGTTGTTACTTGTACCTCGTTCTCCGAATAGAATACGTCACTACCTTTAGTCATCCTCGTTCTTGTGCTACTTCGTCTTCGCCTAGCTTCTACCATAGTCACCGCTAGCTATATTCTTAGTCCATGACCGTCGTCGTGTCTTCTACTGGTATCTCCGTCTACATCACTTCAGACGACAGCCATTTCGACTCTCCGCCCCACGACCTTGCTTTCTAAGTAGCCTTTCCTCAGCTCCCGTCCTCGCCTCGCCTCGCCTCGGGTTAGAACCTTGGCTTGTTTAGCTATTGTCACGCTGTCTCAGAACATGGGGTGGGGGTAGGCTGCCTCCCAGTGAGAGATGAGGCTTTAAATTTCTCTAATGGCTAGTCTGTCTCAAAGACCCTCCTCAACGAGGGGCAAGTTTTTCGATGGGGAGGGGGGCGACGCCTTTTACAGCGTTGGAGTCCCATCTGCGGGGGTGGTTGGGGCGACCCTTTAGGAGGGAGGCGTGAGAGTGAGATCGTAAAGTGGATGATGTTGGGAAGTTCCGAGGGGATCTTCCTGTGACCGGGTTGTTGAGGGGGGAGGCTAGGAGTATGCGGATGGCGTACTTAGACTTTAGGAAGGTGAGGTAGAGGTCGAGAGGGGGGGAGGCTGCTTCGATGTAGAGGGCTCTTAGGTTTGTGGCCCTGAAACATCCTGTGGCCCAGCGTAATACCGAGTTCCAGAATTTAGTGAGGGCCTTGAGGGCAGAGGAGGGGGTGAAGACGGTGGCCCCGTATGTGAGCATGGGGCGGATTGCTTGGTGTGCGAGGCGGAGGCAGTTCGCGGAGGAGAGGCCTTTGCCAGCCGAGGAGAAGCGTTGGATGAGGCCGAAGGCGGCTTGGGTGGCGGCGAGGCGGTGGGAGAAGTGGGTGTTGGGGTCGAAGGCTTGGGTGAGACAGAAGCCAATCCATTTGACCTTGTGGGAGGGTGTGAAGGTGTGGCCTTCCAGGGTGATGGTGAGGTGGCAGGGGGGATTCCTGTCTCTTGGGGTCCTCTAGTGGATGAGTTCAGTCTTTCCGACTGAGAAGCTGATGTTTTTGGGGGAGGCTAAGTGGGTGAGGCAGTTATAGTGGGTGGTGAGGGAGGTTATGTTCTCTTCGTAGGACTGGGAGGCGATTGTGATCGCGAAGTCGTCTACGTAGGAGAGGGTGATGCCAGGTGAGGGGTCGTAGAGGTGGAGGAAATTGACGTAGATAAGGAAGAGGAGGGGGGAGATGGGGGACCCCTGGGGGACCCCGACCTGCACGGGAGTGGGTAGTTTGGGGGAGCCTTTGAAAAGGAGGGTGATGTGGCGGTCGGAGAGGAAGGACAGGATCCAGTTTACCATGTAGGGTGGAACGTGTCCTGATGTGAGGGTGGGGGCGAGTGCCTGTTTGAGGACGTGGTCGAATCCTCCTTTGACATCCAGAAGGAGGGTGGAGACTTTGAGGCCTGCTAGTTGCATGGCACGCGTCTCGTGGAGGAGGGTGGTGGCAGCGTCGGAGGTGGAGAGCCCAGCGACTGAGCCACATTGATGGGGGTGGATGAGGCCAGTGTTCCTGGCAATTAGGGCGAGGCGGAGAGTTACTACCTTCTCTAGGATCTTTGAGATGGTCTGGAGAAGGACAATGATGCGCTATGAGGAGGGGAGGGAGTAGTCCGGCTTATTGGGCTTGGCTAGGATGACTCTGTTTGCCCGTTTGAGGGTGAAGGGGTGGTAGCCGTGTCTGAGGAGGGGGTTTAGGAGGGATGAGAGGATGAGGGGGTTGGCTTTATGGACCGCTTTCCATACGGAGTAGGGGATGCCGTCGGGGCCGGGGGCGGAGAGGTTACTGGTGGTGCTGAGGACGGCGTGTATTTCCTCAGTTGTGATGATGGGACGTCGTTGTAGCGGATGGGGGGAGGGGGGAGAGGGTCTTGGCGGGGGGGGAAGAAGGCGTTGACCAGCTTTGTGTTGAGAGCGTGGGGGGTGGGGGAGTTGGGGAGGGTGGGGATCCGGTCTTCGGTCCTAGTGGCGGACTTTTTGAGTTTCCACACGTCCTTAGTTGACGCGTTGGACACGAAGTTGTTCCAGTGGTTTTGTTTAGCGCGTTTAATTGCGTTGAAGTAGGCGTTTTTCGTTGCCTTGGCGAAGAGAGCTTTGCCCTTTGTGCAGGCGCGTTGGACGGAGTGGAAAATGGTCCTAAGTTGTGAAAGGTTTGGGTTCCACCATGGCTTTGACCATTTGCAGACCGTTTTGGAGGGGGTGTGGGATGAGAGGAGGTTGGTGAGGCTCGAGAGTTCAGCTTCGAACCATTGGTCAATGTTGGTGGAGGGGGGTGGGGGGGATGTGGAGGTCTCTAAGGGAGGGGGCTAATGCTCCCCAGTCTGTGGCGGACCAGTTAGGTGTGGTGAGGGGGGTGAGGTCGGAGGCGGGGATGGCCAGGGAGATGGCCAGGGCTCTGTGATCAGAGCCGGTATCGGCAGAGAGGGGGAGCCATTTGCGGATGAGGGCGCTGGCTCTGGGGTTGGCGAAGGCGAGGTCGATGACTCCGTGGCGTTGTGACTGGGAGGGTGAGATCCTGGTGTAGACGCCTGGGTTGTTGATGAGGAGGAAGGCGTTGGTAGAGGCGGTGGAGAAATAGGGTTGGGAGAGGGAGAGTTCTCGGGCTGAGAAGGAGCGGAGGGGGTCGGCTTGTGGGCCGTGGATGTTGAAATCTCCCAGGACGATGAAGGGGTCGTGGGAGGGGGTGAAGATGTCCCGAGGGTCGATCGACCGGGAGGTGTTCGAGAGTTGGCGGTTGTACACGTTAGTGATGTGGAGTGTGGTGTAGGAGGAGGGGGAGGTTCTGAAGAAAATGTTGGCCGAGATCATGTCGCCTCTTATGGAGGGGATGGGGGAGGCCGAATTTCTCTCAAGGAGTGTGTTGGAGATGTAGAGACAGGCAGAGATTTTGTCATTGGGTGTGGTGGGGGAGAGGGAGTAGAGGGTGAAAGAGGGGGCTTGTAGGGGCTTGTTGTTGAAGAGGGGCGGTTCCTGGATCGCGATGATGTGAGCGGTCTGGACCATGTGGAGTGAAAAGAGGGTGATGAACACAGGGTTGCTCCCAGCGCAGTTGTGTTGGATGATGCGTAGACTGGACGGGTTGTTAATGCGGATGTTGTTCTGCATTTAAACGGTCGTGTGGGCTGGGGGGTCCATGGTGATATCCATGGGGGCGTTCAAGGGCTGGGACTCCTTGTCGGCGGATTTCTTAGGGCGAACGGGGCAGGTGGGGTCGGTGGCGGGGTGGGGGCCGTTGCAGTTACTGCATTTGGCGGGGGAGACTGGGCAGCATCTCAACAACTGGATGATTTGTGCTTTTTATATGATCACCTGCATCATGCAAGGTGATAACTATTTTTTTTGACGCTAATGAGTTTCTGTGGGGGTGGATGAACGTTCGGATATCAGGCCTCAAAAACAAGCCACTGAGGAAGTCACCCTTGCTACTGCCAATGGGCAAGAATCCCCCCTTCCTCTACCCCCCCTCACACCAGAACCCCAATATCCTATCGCAGACCCTGCCCGGGAGATCCCAGCACAGGACGTTCCTGCAGCTATACGTCCAGTTGCAGGACTCAACGACTGCCTGGGCCGTTGCAACGGAAACTTTGAGTATATCCCTCCCGAATCCTCTATCACTACTAGGATAAGCATCTAACCTCTGTCTCTCAGCGGCCCGCACGAGTGTACCTGGGAGGATAAAAAGCTCACCATATCATCCACCACGTGTAACAAAACCTTCAAGCGGAAGAGTGACTTCAACCGTCACTCCAAAAGGGTCCATAATAGGACTTTACATCATTGCCCATTCCCGGGCTGCAACCAAACCTTCACCCGTCCCGACAATATCATCCCTCACCGTAGAAGCATCCACGGAGAGGCCATCGAGGAGAAAAGGGTGGCGCCCCCTGGGAGCAGAGTTAGAGCCCGCGCTCGTGCTGCGGCGGGTGGCGGAGTCGGTGTCCAGGGCGGAAATACCGGCCCAGTAGAGCAGTAGGCTGGTAGACGTCGGGACCGGCTGGCGTAGGTGTAGTAGCTTGGTTAGAAGCAGAGGACGGCATACGCAGCGCCCCCGTCCTGTCGTGTGGGAGGTGGTATACGGGGTCGGAACGTCTTTCTCATTCGAGATTTCTCCTTTTTTGTTTTTAAGTCGCCTTGTCAGGTTTCTCTGTCTGTCAATTCTACGCATTTGATCTCGGGGTTGAGTTTTATTGAGCTTCATGGTGAAAGTTTAGCGTTCACGAGTCAGGTGAAAGACGGTAGGGGAGTCATACGAATGCAGTCCAATCCAGTGAATATCCGTCCCTTCACTTTATCGGACTAGAGATCACCACCGTAATAGCCTTCAAACCAGCCACCGCCCTCTATATGCAGCCATCACGGCTCTGTCCTTACCACATGTAGTTGTGTAGGAATTTGCCTGCCTGATGTGCCATGCTGAGTCTTCTCCTAAAACAACAGCGGTTGGGGATGGTTGCGGGCCGGGCGGCGGGAGCTGCACAGGAGTGATAATTCATGAAGCGATGAGTAAGCATGACGCTAACACAACTTTGCCAAGAATTTGTAGACTTGGGGGGCTGCGCTACGCTTAGCAACGCCCTGAAGTATTATCTAGTGAGGTATTACTTCGATCCTCTACAAGTGCTCCTTTTTCGCCTTGCAGCTTTGCTCGATTATGTAAATCCGAGTATCAAGCACTTGCTGTGAAGTTAAGTATTTAATCAGGCTTAAGAAAATGGTGAGAGCTCTGAAATGGTCGGGAGAGCAGGATGATGACTAAATGGAGTGACTAAGCAATGCCTGACGCTGTCCCGTGCCAAGGAATCAGTGTCTCAGACGCTGCACTCCCTCAGGCTCCAAGGAACCGAGGAATTGGAGCCTGAGACTCTGCAGGCCCTCAGGCTCCAGGGAAGGTTTCGTAGCACGATCATGTAGAGCAGGCCAACCATTAAAAACGTTTCAATACCGTACAAGGAACCCGCTACTGAGTTTTTGCGGTGCAGTTATTCTTGGCGTGGGACCGGGCATCATCTGGAAATCAGAGACGATACTTAATAATTTCACCGCAAGTACATAACGGGTGTCTGTCTATGTGGAAACTCTACTTGCATGTACTAGTGTTACTTGTAGTTGTATACTAGTTGTATTATCAGGAACATAGTTCGCAGTATCCTTAAGCTCTCGCTATCCTGGATTGATAAGACAGTATTAAGCATTATCATGTCTACCCACCTTGGGCATGAGCTGCGCACTGACTACCCGGTATCATACATGTAGTTCCTGGGTGGGAGAGTGGGGGGGGGGGGGAAGGCGTATTCAGTATCCATATTTGAGATTGTGTGTGAAAAAACATAAAGAGTCTCCCTTTCCCCCTCTAACTTCAAAGCATTTTGCCCACATTCTACACCGAACCTCTGCCCCTCTATTTCACGCCTTGCTCTTAACAACCAATCCAAACTTTGAACTCTTGATGTCTCAAAATAAAACACCTGATCCATGCACCTGCAGAGACCTGCAGCTGCAGGGTGGGTGAGTATTTTTTTTGACGCTAATGCGAGTCTTCAGGCTACAAAAAAGAAGGTGGGCCCATTGTTCTTGCTATGACACCCTATGGGATATCGAGGGTGACCACCAAGGCGTCGAAGGGTGGCCCTTCGTTTCTAAAGATGAACTTCGCCGCTATTTCGCTAATCGCGATGCCGCATTGACCTCGGAAAACACCAACGGTATGGGGGAACCCCAATCAGACCCTGGGCACACCTCGATCTCTAGAGTAGAACTGGATATATACGGCCGTGTATGGGGCACGGGGCACTTGGCACTTGATGATTCTTATCGCCGAAACCCGCTGTGTACGGAGGGTTTGCCCAATTGGGCTGGTGGTGTCGGGAGGTGCTAGCTGTACTCCCAGACTCATCTCTCACGTAGTCTAACACTTGGCAGTTTCCCTCATTCATGCGACAAGATGGGAAGAATCACGTGTAAAAAGGATGCAGCCGTCTGTAACTTTACATGTTCGTACAGCACTAATCTCAGGGCACATTTTAAAAGACACCACGAAAGCTTCCCTTGTACGGTCCCGGGCTGCAAACGAGTTGGAGAAAAGGCTTTTACCCGCAAAGATAACCTCACCCAGCATATCAGAAAAGTTCACAAGAGGTTCATCCCTCGTGTCCTAGTAAGATACGCCGCCAATGGTAGAACTCACAGACACGTCATCGACCAACACCCACAAGATCCAAGGCTGGGAACATTTCAGCTGGCAGCGGTGCCCTCTGGGATTGTAAATGGTGAAGATGCATCTGCTGAGGCAAGCGGATACAATGGCGGCGAGAGTTCTGTTGCATTCGAAAGGGTTGAAGAAGAGGAATACTAGTTGGAGTAGGCTATTTTCAGGCATATTTATTTCGATGCGAGGCTCATATCCTGTGTTCTCTTTCCCTTTGTTCTTTGATCCGCTTGCCCCTTACCACACTCTCTTCCCGCGTGTCCATTAAGTTTCCGGGTATACTTACAGGAGCGGGTCTTGTCTCCTCTATGTATTGTTATTAGTCATTCCTTTCTTTTTCGTTTGTTTTAGCCGCTCTTTTTTTTTTCCCTTCTTTGTCGACCAAATAAAATTTCTTAAAACCCCACTGTCAACCAGACTAATGTGAACAAAAAGGTCTGTATAATCAACAATACCGGGCGGGCCTGGGGCTGGTAAGGAGAGCCTAGTGCCATCATATCAAGCGGAGCTGAGAAAGCATGTCTCGTTGCCAAGCCGTGGATAAGCCATCCCGAGTGATATCTCATGTTTGTTATAATAGATGGAATTAAGTTCTCATGGAAGACCTATTGTCTGATAAGAGATAACAAGATCCACACTAAACTTATAAACCTGAGGGAGGGTCAGCATTCCACTGACAGACCAAGGGGATCGACACAACTTCTATATGGCCATAAGTGCATGGTCATATTACAGCCCAAGACATATGCTGGTAGATGTTATCCTTAGCCTCAACCCCCACATAACCGCTCGCAGCCTCGAAATAACTCACCATATAAACCAACCGCGGTGGTGCTCAATACCAATCAATATCCAGCGCAGCAAGACTATGCCCTCAACGCTGCAACAAGATACGGCGGTCCACCAGGGGGCCGAATAGCCAACCCACCCATGAGCACTTTCAACTTGGATTCAAACATCCACGCTTCTCGACACCTGCTGATCTTACCCTAGGGTCTCCTACAAGCAAGCCAAGCCACGGCGACCGCCAGGACCAGAGGATTAACGGGCCGGCAGAGCTCCGGGGGTCAATCCCTAACCCGTAAGTGTAGTGAGAGCGGTTGTCTGGGTGTTTTTAGGACGGTTTAATCTGCAGGCTCTCTAGTATGTATGCGTTCAACCAGCATTGATGACTCAGTGAGTTGGTATTTGGTGTTGTTAAGGACTCTGGGGGTGGAGGTAACTTCTATTACAAAGCCACATTCCACCCCGGCTAGCTAAGTACTTATCTGGCCTCGATATACATATGTATAAGAGATGATTGCCGATATAGCTACATCATACCCGAATTAAGCGCTGCCATCCGCCGGCATGGTAGATGCCGCCTAGAATGAACAACCAGTACCCCGGCGGTTGATTCACACCTACTACCACGCCCAAATCTAGTTTCATAAGGGGTGGCGCACAACTGGGTAACTCAATACTCTTGGCGTTTTCAGAGGGGGGTCTTATAATAGCACCGCTACAAAATTTGCGCTAGTATTCGTGTTCAATGGCAGAAAATACATATCTACAGCCCTCAAAAGAAGGGGAAGAAAAAGAGGGAATGGGTAGAACGAGCCCTAGCAGACAACAACAACAAGCTAAACGCCGAGCAGCAAGAAGCTATAGCTAAATAGTGCTTTTTAATACACAGAACTCCGGACGAACGCCGCGTCTAATAGTGATACCCGAGCCAGGCTGTCTACTACTGACAAACAAGCTCAAGGGGGAAAAAAAAGTCATGGCAATAAGTGGAACAAAGAAAGAAAGGAAGAAAGAGATATGAAAACTAAAAACCTGAAGGAAGCAATTACTAGTATATATTGCACCCAGAAACCTACGCTAGAAACTATCATCTAGCTAGCCAGTTAAAGGGACGAGAAGGGAGAAGAGGGGAGAAACAATCCTTTTCCGGTATATCACCGCAACAGTCTCCTACCCACCACTAACAATCCTCTTCCCAAAATTAGCCCTCGCCCTCCTACCCTCCCCCTGCCACGACCTCTTTCTCTCACCCGCCAACCGCGGCACCCTCTCCCTCGCCCCCGGCAGCGGCGGAAGCAGCGGCGTCATATCCACACGCACCCCTTTCCCCTGCCCCTGCCCCTGCCCCGGCCCCGGCGGCGGAAGCGGAAGCGGACGCTCACGACCAGGAAGCGGTGGAAGCGGCCTCATCCCATTGGCCGCGCTCGCCCGGCGCGCGCCCAGGGCAGCCCCCCCGGGGAGCGGAGGCAGCGGGCGCTCGTGCGTCGGGAATGCGGTTGCGCGCGGCGAAGGCGGGTCCTCGGGCGATGGTGGCAGCGGCCTTTCGTCCGGTCTCCACGGCGTGGGTATTGATGGCAGGTCCTTGTCTGCGGAGCGCGGGGGGGTGTCTGGCTCGTTTGGGGTGGGGGGGGGGGGGTGGTTGCGGGCCACGCACGTAGGGCGGGGGGAGGATCGAGAGGCGGGTGGGGTAGGCGGGGGGTGTGTCGGCGTCGCTGTCGCGGGGTGGGGGGAGGGGACGGTAGGAGGGGGGGCGTGGGGAGAACGGGGGTGGCATCATCTAGGTATGGAGGTTGCCGTGGGGTGAACTATAGTTCGTTGGTGAGTGAGAAGGGTTGTTGGTAGGTTTTTCGATTGGCTGTATGTAGTCACAGTGCCAGCTCGAACGTAATTCGTTGTAAGTACTAGATGTGTAGTAGTAGTGGTAGTTGTAGTAGCAGCAATGGAGACGTTGGTATTGGTACTGGTGTTGATGGTGGTCGGTGGTGTATTATCATACGCTGAAGAGAGATGGAGAAGAAGAGGATGAAGAAGAAGACGCGTCTGTTGCACTCGAGCAGCTGTACATCCCAGGCCTTGTACGCAATCAATCAACCAATCCGTTTCCTGTAATTGTGTGTGGCCGATCGATGGCGAGGATTTCAATTGTGGGGCCGAGTGACGAGTTATGTACCCCTGTATGAGTATAAGTTATCCCCGACAGAGCAGGGGGGGAAACTCGGTGTCGTGAGGTTAATTAATTGTGTGCGGCATGCATAGAAGACGAGAGCTCAGCCTGCCTTATAAACGCATGCCATGGATGGAGGTGTGCAGCTGGTTGATATACTGCAATGTATTGTATTTAGATGCCTGTGGTGGTCCTCTTCAATTCTCTCTCTCTCTGTGTGTGTGTGTGTGGATGACGATATCGGTGGCACCTGTGGCAAAGTGAGATCAACGAACGAATGGCAACGAGTGAGATACCATGAATTAAGTGTCCTCCCTCCATCCATCCATCCACCTCGCACTCCACCACCACAAACAAACAAACCCCTATTATCCGCATCGCATCGCCGCATCGCATCGCAAAGAAGGACAACCCCCAAGGATATACTACTAGGTATGTATGTATCTGTATCTGGCCGACGAACGTCCCCCTTTAATCTCAACCCGTAACACCGTCCAAACATCGACAGACAGACAGACGTCCAGACAGACAGACGTCCGACAGACAGGGGTTGTTTCACCCCGCACCCCTTGCACAACTTCTCCCCCACCCCACGTTGTGCCATCCCACCTTGTCTTGCGGGTTCGAGAAGTTATTAACATGTACATATGAAGTAGGTAGCTAAAGTCGCCGCTTGCTCGCTCGCTCACCGGGACGCCGCAGTCGCGTCGGTAGAGTTGTATTTTTAGCACCAGCGCACCACCACCCGACCAATGGACCAGGGTAAGAAAAATTTAAATAAAAAACAACAATAATAATAAACCTGTTTATTACTAAAGAATGCTCGGACGCACAGTATAGTACATACATGTATGTATGTATATCACGGTGACTCCGATCTGATCTGCGGAAGCTTATTTATGGTAGACCTAAAGTACATGTACTCTAATATATGATGCACCTGCTCTGTACTTAGACGAGAGGCTAATAATTGGGGCTGTATTCGGTTTGGTGGTTGGGGAGCTAGGCCCCATACAGCGGGATCGGTGGTGCACTAGCCCGGATGGAGCGAATATTAAGGTTTCCACTAGTGCCGCTAGCCAGTTCCGTGAGACCAGTTTGTCTCGCTACGATCTTTCGTGCGCTTTTGGGATCTGCCTAGCATCGCGTTTTTATCTCGGCTTGTCTGGGCAGAGAGAGAACTGGCAGCTGGGGCGCTGTATCTCTAGACGCCACGGCATGGTACAAGTGGCGGCGAGACGGAATTCAAGAGATACATGTATGCAGGAGAGGGGAAAAAAAAAAAGGCCAGAAAAGTTTTCACCGTGTACGCCGGTGATAGTGGCACATCTTAGTACTTGGCTGCTTTTTTGATAAATTGTTACTTATTCTATCCAAGCTAAACTGACACTTACTCTAGGTACTTTGGGGGGAGAATGATGAATACCCAGGTTAAGGATCAATTCCTCCTCTCTATTGTTTTCTCTAACTAGCGCTACATCACCTCATCTCTGGGCGTGTGCTCTTTTCGATGCCTCAAACTTTTGTCCACTAACTCTAATCCCTCCCCAATACTCTTGATCACTCAAACTATTCAAAAAACATTTCGTTCCAGTCGCTTGACTCTTCGTTATTCCATGCCCCCCGATCACGCCCCCCACCACTGCTAGAAGCTTCACCGCCGGCAGTGGCTGCACGTTCTGCGATTTCCAGGCATAGCCTCCACGCTGCGTCCTGCGAATTTCTCAGCATCCAGTCAACAATTAGGATTGCCTGTCCGCCTACAACAGTCGCGGCCCCAGTTGCAACCCCGCCTGTAACAATCACAGTACCGTCTCTGCTAGTTTCCGCTGAACTTAGATGAGGTGCTTCCGAACCACCGACCGTTGAACCGGTATTCACAGTGGCATCTTCCCTCTCATCTATCACCGCCGTAACTCCTGCCCTGCAAAACGGACATGGGATCGAAACCGGCCATGGATCCCTTGCTCTGTCGGGCCTATTAATCCTCGACAACCAGGTCTTTTTCATGCAACTCGGGCATGTCCCATGTCCACATACCACAAACCGAATACACTCATGACGTCGACCGCATATACTACAAAGCAGCTCTTCAGGCATATCTTTATCGGATTCGCTGGAGCTTGAGCCATACTCGGAGCCCTCCTCGTCGAAATTCGGGCCCGTAAATAGTGGTCGGGTTTGTTGATTTTCGTGTAACCCGAAGAGAAGGGCCGGAGTTAAGTTGCGACGACGGGAAGCCAGTGCCCCTTGGAGTGTCTCGAAAGGTACAAAGAAAGGAGGTTCCCTAGATGAGCCCTCTTCCTCTGGGCTGCTGTTAGTATTTGTATTGGCGTTGCTATTCATTTTTCTGGCAATGTTGATATGTAGTGTTTGAGCGATTGTATGGTTGTTTGTGATACTCTGCTGGCAACTGCCTGTGGTGAGCTTTCTGTCGCAGGGAGTTCTATCAATTTATGGAAACCTCGAAGCATTCGAGAATCGGGGCTTGACATTCTTGAGAGGGATATTTCAAGTCTCCTGTGGTATTCATCTCGAAACAGACTATGACTCTGCAGGCGGCCAGTAACTTTCGACTATCCATTTTTACTAAGTTGAATACTTTCATATCGACTATACCCGTAAATCCTCTTGAGAGTTTAGAGTAGGAGGAAAGAAAAGTTGATAAATACTTAAAGTTAGTCGTGATCACTTAGATCCTACGTTGCACTTGGGCCGGTGGTTTTCTGCTCCTATAGAGCCTCAGGTCTGAGTCGGGTCGATCAGGAGATTACGATAGTTCGTTGCGGAGTTGGAGCAGTTGACTGCTTGAAGAGATTTATATTATAAACCATTGATTACTTCTTCTTCTGTTGTTCGGCGGTGGCCTAAATCTCATCGTTGCAATGTAGGGAATGGATACTCGGATTCCGCGGTACGACAAGCTGTTCATTATTTGAATTTCGTAAGATAATTCCCTTACCGTAGTAGCGTATTGTAATGTATATCTCTTCTAAACCAGATAATTCTCCTCGTGACCAAAGAGTCATTTCCGTTAGAGTAAATTATACTAAACACAGGAGTTAGTAGCCATCGCATCGCTGCAAAGGAGATTATCTTGGTGGGCGAGAAATCTCTCTACTTTGAAAAGAGACCCCATAAATGAATATTTATGCGGATGAGGTGCTTTTTGATGACACTACATGTAGGTATGTTAGGATTATTTGAAACAATAGGAATATCAGGTAATATGCACTTAAATTTTCAGAGCGGTAGCAACCTGGTCTTGTATCCTACTGCTGGATTGGTGCAATTTTATCCAAAAGACGGCCCCTTCTTTTCTTTATTTTTCCCCCTCGTGCCCGCGGCCCCAACCCCCCATACGGGTTTCTAGGCTCAGAAAATGCTTTAGGCACCTGTCTGCGCACGCGGTGTTTCGATGGTGAGCTTGCCAAAGATGATGCCTTGTGCCTCATTGTACTTGAAGAGAATTTTAATTGACAGCTGTCTGTTTATGAGCGGGCGTTTTTCCGCCGTGGAGCCGGTCTAAAGTGCTTCCTGCGTCGATGTATTGATGAAAATTTGATGAGATGAGGTATGTGGTGTTTTTTGGTGGTGAGGGGTATTTTCCTGAAAGGAGGGGCGTTGAGGTAGGTAGGTGATGACCAGTGTGGTAAGCCTCCTGGCGTCGTGTCATCAAGCGGGTTGGTTACTGCAACGTCACCTGCAAAAAGAATGAAGGGAGGCTCCCTTCTCCCCACCCCAAATAATGAAGCGAAACCCTCTTTTCTAGTTCTCCGTTCCTACCACCACAAGACTTCATCACAACGACTACATGTACGGTTTAATATCGTTATGAGAAGAGTGTCGGCGCCAAGACCGAGTGATCTCTTGTGCTTCACGATTCTTTTTTTTTTGTTTACATCAGTAATTGCATGCAGCCCTAAGGCTATGGCAATATCGCACAATTTTATCCCCTGAACGCCCCTCCTTCCACCGCCAGCTCAAAAGCAAAAAACAGGAAACAGGAAACAGGAAACACTTCAATCTCGAGATCTCTTCCACATTACTAGCCAGCCCGGCGCGCGTGCTTCACGATTCTCTTACCATGTGTGGTAATGAGATTACTATTTCAAGCATCATACATGATAGAGCACAGTATTATTGGATCTAATATATGTGGGAGCTTAGCAGATTCATCGACATCAGTATTGGCGCAAGTTCACTTGCAAATGCGCTGGAATCCAGCACATACGTTGTCTGCGCCATCATGGCTGCATTTCGGGGGTTTATTTCACCGAAATTGAGATTCAGCTGGCAGTATTACTCTCAAAGGGTTATAGGTGGTGTGAATTCTGCCCAGATTATCTCTTTAAGACTTTAACCCGCTTCCCGTTTTATAGCAGGATTGAATTGTGAGTTGAAATGGTAATCCTCTTCCGATATATAAGTCAATAATTCACTACATGCTTATTCAAGATTCAGGCTACATATGATAAACCATGAGGTTTGCCGCTGGTAGTAGACCCCTTTCATGGCGAACCTTTCGTTCATAGATTGCTGGAACACATGGATATTTTTCAGGCTCGGTATTTTATTTCTTGGGCAGAAATAAATAACGCCGACACATTTGATTCATGATGCTACCGTTTATCGATATAGGGGCCTTTAGGCCTGTGTAGGAGATATCTACCTATCTACAGCATACAAAACCCATAACATATGCCGCAATATTCGCGCAGAACACCTCTCAACCGCCATACTATAACTGCATATAGTTCCAACCCGGGGATAGAGGGCTCTAGAATTATCCCATAGCTATATGAGATTATTAGAGTCGAGACTCTCGTGTAATTGGGACGAATTCGCATAATCCAAGTCTACTGGACTCCTGGGATGGGAGGCCTCTTAGAGAAGGCCGGGAGATACCGTTCTCCCGCTTTACTTTACTCTCTTGATTATGCCCCCACGCTAAATAAGTAACTCAATCGCCACACCCCAATGCTCCCGTCATAATAGCATAGTATGAGATTATTGTTAACAACAGCGATATATCCATGATTCCTTCCATCTACCGGGAAGGCAATCGCTCCCCCTAGACCTCGCAGCTTCAAACTTAGGTTAAATCATTAACCCTCCTCAATACTAAGTGCATAAAAGCCCACAACACAATCGGCAGCGCGAGTTTCACCTCAGCTTTGTGTTTTTAGCAACCAGTTTTTCTGCGCCAAACAAGTTCTCCTTTCCTTTCCTAAAATCGCAACTCCATTACCGCCCCACACCTACTCTACGTATACGCCTACGTATACCTGCGCGCAGGTCAGCCACCGTCGATCTGGCGCCATTTTAGGTTTGCTGGAAGAATACGCAAACCATGGGTAACCACCGCCCAACCCGGTGGGCGTTGCTAGGGCTTGTGGGTCCTTCAAGATGGTGGCTATATATATATGGCTGGACGGATTAATAACATTGTTGCAACTAGTATCAACTACAATAGGGATACAAGTATGCCTTGGCCCCATTTGCGCCCATACCCACGCGGGCTAACGTGTTATCGGACAAAAGGTTTTCTTTCCGAAGTACGGGAGAACCAAAAGGCCGAGCAGAGAAATAAGTCCCCGATGAAGGGCAATGTTTCCCGAGAGTGAGATTATCCCGTACGCAAAGTGTGCTGATCGACGGATATGTAATATGACCCACACTTATCATCCCGCCGACCAAGCCCTCCCTGATCTGATCTGTTAAATCTTGCAGATTTTCTGACTAGGATTAGTTGAGACATACATGCACGCCTGCATGCGCTGGTCAAGACTTGCATCCAATCACTGTGGGAGGAGGCTTCGAATCTCGCTGTGACGGATTTGGGGGGAGGTTGGGTAAGTTTTGGGTACCTAGCCATAGGGTTTGCATCATGACTTATCACTCACCTTTACTCATTTTTTTCCCTTAAACGCCTTCTAGATAAATGTGTTACAGATACGAACGTGCCCATAGTATCAGTTGGGTGAGAGCTCCCCTAGTATTGCAATAACCACTATGGAGTAGGGTCTCTAGGCAAGCACTTGTGCAAAAACCATCAGAGCCATAAGACGCCTTGCTCTATAGTACAAGTTTGAAGTCTGTTGGAATGGTGACCATTCGCACTGCCAATGATAATTAATGGTCACCGTAGGTACGTTGTCTCTAAATCACCGCAAGCGAATGTAATCCTGATCTCACTGAGGCGCTACTAGATACTACCTGTCACGCCCACAAGATATACTGCTCAATACCACGAGCCCCCATACTCCCATCCGTTAGAGCCGAGTTTGAAGAAGAAAGATTCTAGCCGAAGAGAGCTATGCTCAGAGCAGACGCATCTCTGTTCATGATACGCACATAACACTCGACTCTGAGCTAGGCTTGTTGCAAATACATATCCTAATTAACCCGAGCTCTCAATTGCTGCGAGAATGAGCGTCGACCCTCTTACCATGGCCAATCCTGAGCATTCACTAGCTAGAATCTGCATACTACATATACTAGAGAAGGAAAAAGGGTAGAAGGGGAAAAAGAGTAGATTGTAAATTCAGGTCCATGTATGCGTATGTTGATCTACTCTGGAGCATTTAATTTACATGACCTTATGACGTGCACTACAAGAGACTTGGTCATAATACATGTATTTACCGCCACCTTTATCATCCCACCCACCCCCACCCACCTTTAGTATCCAACACTTTTTGATTTAGCTTACCACCAAGCTTTTCCCTCTCCCGAAATTCGAAAACTCAGCTCCGCCTCCCATGTCCAGCTGGCTAGCGTGATAATAGTATAAACACTGAACGAACCAAGTGCCTTCTCCGGTGCGGCCCGGGGTGGCGAATTTGATAGCTGCCAACACCAGAACAGGCGCCGATGGAGTGGTACATGTATTTAAGGGTATGGGTATGGTAGGGCGGGGGTATAAATGAGCGAGCCGTGGGAACAACACTATATCTACATGCAGCTAGCAGCATAAGGAGCCAGATCTGGGTGCGCGTTATTTGGTAGATCCAAACCGATCTAGGGGGCTAAGCACTGCATGGTGTTTCTGAAGGGGTTGTAATCCCGATTTTTGTGGGGGTGGCCATGTGGAAACCGATGAGCGGATATTAGTGCGATTAGGATCTACAGGGACATTGGACGACAAGGAGATGGATAGGTGCCAGAGGGGGGGATACCAGTGAAATTCGCCCTCCGTTTCATTACCTGTTCTTCTCCCCTTGCCACATCTACCTTCCTGGTACGTACAGCTTATATGTGCAGAGCATGGAGTAAATTTAAACCCTGAGGATAAAGGGAGAGATGGGGTGAGTGCATAGAGCAGGTACAGTATTCCAGGGCGCGCCCACAGACGTTCAAACAAGGAGCGGCGGGAATAATTAACTACATGTATGTACATATAATAAATATTCGCTATGAGGATATATTATGTTAGCATACTGAGTGTAGGGTAGTACCCGGGGGTTATATGATCCCTGACATATAGGCCAGACTCCTCTATCTCTTGCACGGGTGAAAGTTGTCAAATTCACAACCTCCCTCTTTCAAAATTCTTATTTGGTTCCGTTGTTGCTATCTACCCTAACAAATAATATAATTCCCCTACTAAGTGGGTACACGGTCCAGGTCGCGAATTTGACAACTTTCACCGTGCGAGGGATAAGCTTACATATAGTGAATATATGACATCACTAACCCCCCCCCCCCCCCTCTACACTGTTATCAGATTTTTTTTATTGTCTTGAAGGAGTTAAAGTACATGCAGTTTTGCCTCGGCCAGATCACCCAGGCCCCATTTTTTTTTGTCCCGCGCACGCGCCTAGCTAAGAGTGGTCCTGTTTGGGTAGAATTGCGCGATTTCGGGGATTCCACCTACACCTAATACAAGGTACCTTACGGCGTTGAGAGCGGTCTAATAGCTGTGGGTGCGTCTGAGTGAGTTGGATGACAGGCAGTGCACGTACTGCGGGTCTAAGATTCCTCCTTCTTAATGTGAGTCGAGATCTTCAAATTACCCGAGACACGCATATGTAGAAGTACATGAGTGTTAACGTTGTAATAATACGCCAAGATACTAGTAAGTATACATGGATGTCCATCTGAAAGGACGCGCTGTTCTCCGGTGGGCAGCTTGACGTTGTTGTTGTTTGGGGAATAAGAGAAGAGAGAAATATTTTCTTCACGGCGACAGTACTGTACGTACTTATTACATGTTTCTTGAACCGCGATGGATACTATCGCGAAGCAACCTTCACGAACTCTATACTCGATAGATGTACGTACTACTACATCGGAATTAAGAGTGAGTGATAAAACATGACCAGGCCCTCCCCCTGCCTGTATACGTAGCTAGCAAGATCTAGAGCGCCGCAAAAAGGTTTAACCTTCTCCTGACTCCCTCGCCACATCCCAAACGCAAATCCATACATGTAATTATCCCGATATACCCGTTACAGAGCCTGGTAGAATTATTGCAAACGCGGCTATGGGTCTTGCGCGACCCGACGGCCCCGTTGGCCCTTAGATGAATTTGTGCTGTAAGCACGGACCAAGAAACTGTATAAGGGTAGCTGTTGTGCAAATCAAGCAAAGAAGGTCGCTGCCACTATGTATTATATTAGTAGTTGTGGGGGGTGGAGGTTCCCCAGCCGCGCATGAGGGTGGGCTAGATTCCCACTATTTTTATTTTTTCAGGTGTATCTACTTATCTTCTAGTTTAAGGACTATCATATCACGCAAAACCCACATTTACAATAATTCGTCCAGACTCTACTCTACACAGAGTATGTGCTTACTCTGCTCTTCTGATTCACATTGACGGTTAAATCTCGGCTGAGGGGCGGCACGCTCCGCCTAGAGTATACATGCATGCACATAGATTGGCCAATTCGGAGTTTATTTTTTTCTTGATGCAGGGTCCGGCGCGGCGATCGTTTGCTCGGCTAGGCGGCTATCTGGCATTTGCACCGTGCTTGGCGAGATCAGGCTTGGCGGGGTAGTACTAAGATTTGTCTGTGAGACATATGCATTGGCAATATTCATTGACTTGTTCGTGACGTCCACATATGGGATTGGGTATGCACTACAAACGATCAAGAAAAAGGTTATATGGAGGAAAGTACAATACGCAATTGCCATTGTTAAACACAGGATATGAGTTAATCCTCTTGGTACTGTAACTGCGGGAGTTCCACGTAGGTACAGTATATATGAAAAAACGAGATGAAATCACTACCATAGTTCTAGTAGCTACCACACAATTTGATGACGGATACATATACTTAATTAAACTAGCTGACATTGTAGGAAGAACACTGTACCAGCGCCGTAGCGAATCTACATCCAAGTTTGCAACCTAACATATGGCTTGTGAGAATGAGCAATTAACTGCATGCCGGCCTCTAGCTAGCCCTTTTTTTTTGCGATCATAGACTAGAGCACTATAAAGAAATTTATCCGACGCAGGGCCAAAGATCTAGAGCTTAATTGAAGCTTAACCCCGTGCTGTGTTGCACCGTATCGTCAAATGGCTCAAGTGCGAAGCTCAAACTAAACTTCTTATAGTAAACATCATGAAACAAGCAAGGGCTTTTACCTTGATTTGTTTTCTCTTCATCCTTTGCCTAGCTTTAGCTCCTTCTTTTGGAGTAGTGGAGAAAGGACGGGAAGATAATCTAGGAACTAGATCATAGGTACATGTATATTTTACAATCGAGGTAATGGCAGGGGTCGAGCCTGATCCCCTGGCTAGTAGTCTTAGCTGGCTAGGCCGATGTTACCATCAATGACCGTGAGCAGCACAACCCCCGTGCTAGGCCTCAGCTGGGCCGTGGGAGTACATGCAGATATACAGGTCACTCACCTGGCCAAACTCTGTATAAGTAGGACGCCCTCCATCCGCCTCTTCTCCCAGCACCAACCATCACATCTTCACTCCTCATCCAGCTTTCTCAACAATCCTCACTTCCACTTTACTTTTTAAGTAACCAACCACCAAAAAACTCAACCAAAATGCGTTTCTCTACCATCCTCGTCGGTACCCTTGCTGCCTTCGGCCTCGTCGCCTCCCAGGCAATTCCGATCCAGCAGGTTGTCCAGGCCATCGGGGAGGTCACTACCCTCTCCAACAGCCTCCGCACCGCAATCCAGGGACTCAACCCTATCAACGTTCTCTCCCAGGGATCCAATATTGCCCAAGGACTCACCGAAGTCACTGCCGGAGTCACACAAGTCACCGCTATACTCAGCAGTGTCGAGCTTCCACCCATTAGTGAGCCTGATGCCCAGGCTGTTGTCGCGGCCTTGACTACTGTAAGTTACTCTACGGTGTTATGATAAGTGCTTGAAGTTCTAACAGTGAGGGAATACAGTTTGCCGAGGCTCAGAGGACCCTTCTCGAGGCTGTCATCAGCCAGCAAGGACTCCTCGCCTTGATCCCGTTGCCCGGACCTATCAGCCAGGAACTTGCTTCCCTTCAGGCTGCCGTCAATGTGAGTTTCTAATCCTTTTTGGCTATGGCATCGGTCATATTGACACTTGAATCATAGGCTCTCACTTCAGCCCTTACTCCCTTGATCCCTACGCCTCAGGTGCCTTCAGTTAATGCGCTGCTCGGCCAATTGACTACCACCATTCAGTCGTTAATCTCGATCTACCAGCAGCTTTTGTAAACAGTTAATACTGGTATGGAAAGATTATATTATCTGAGGGCTAGTTTATGAGTTGGATGGTTTGGAGGGGCAATCCTTTGTTTTTCTCTAATGTTGCGCAAATTTATATATGAGGGTTATCTCTTTATGATACGAGGAAGAGGTGGATCGAGTAGTTAGTTAGTTGTGTTTTGGTTGGCAATATATGGATATCCCCTTATCTAAGTGTGCCTTGAATGATCTTGAGAAATGTGGTTCATGGCTAGTAAATTTGGCCCCAATATCGGTCCGGGCGAGTCAAAGCCACAAAAGAGCCAAATCATGACCCGAATGAAAGGTTGTGTTTGAAAAAGATAAGGACCACGGTAAAATATTATTGTAGACAAGATCGACCCGACCTAGCCAATATTCCGATTTGACTGCTCGCCACGTTTTCTCGGCGTTTTGTGTTGGGTCACAATGTCGCACTCGGCACAAATTCGGAGATCAGATTAGATTAGATCATTTGTCCACTTGGCGACTTCGGATAAACAGTTCCCACTGTCAATACACCCTTAGAACAGCAACATATTTTAGAGAAACAAAGCTATATTCACCTAGGTCTAGATTGTCCTTATGAGAATACAGTTTTTATTTTAGCTCTTTCTGTTGTAGCGAAAAGCCCCAGGGGTTTGCACGTTTGAAGCGAGGTGTGGGTTTTAGACCCCAGGCGCCATAGAATACCGACGGCTTAGAAAATAAAATCGTTATGCATATCGAAGGTGAGAGGGTAAATCACCCTAGAAAATTAAAGGAGGCCCTCATATATCTGTATTCTACCTCTCTGATCATGCTTGCACGATCGTGCCATATATATCCAGGAAGTGATCGACTAAAGTAAATCAGTGACTTGCGGGTTTTGTGGAACATTTAAGTATTCAAAAGCTCGGAACTAAAACATTTTCTCACTAAAAATTTGAGGTTGCACCACTACTTTGCGTGAGAAACGTTTTGCCAATGCCTCGCGCATCGAGATGATAGGTGTATATAGCCGAACCAGGTCCGATGAGGGCACAGCACAAATCTAGAATAATTAAGCTTTCCAAAACAATCCATGACAAGGCATATATATCTAATCTATATTTCCATGGGAACCAAAGGTATGCGGTGAAACATGAGGTCGAAAAGCCTAAACGTGCGGTTAAGGGCAGGGAGGAGAACTAGCAGCAAGAATCGTATCTAAAAAAAATTGAGCGGCAGGGGGATAGAACTGGCGAGAAGAAAACATTAACCCCGGGACCTCCCAAGACGCAAAAATTTAAGCAGTGTAGTCCTTCCCCGTATGCCAGGAAGCATTTGGACTGGCTGATCACCTAGGATGTGTCGTGCACGTGGCTTATTGATTAAAATAGCATCCTAGGTCCAGACAGGCAGAAGTTTGTCCAATTAAGTAGGGAGATATCATGTTATTATGGTTGCTGAATTGGTGGCTTTCTGTAATAACTCATTATTCTATTAATCATCTATCTATTAGTATCATTACCAGTGAATTTTGATAGGCGGACGGATGCGTTCAATACCGCTTGTATTTTTCCCTCTTCTAGATATGTAATTAAACTCAGACGTGACACAGTTTTGGCCCTTGTATACTTGAGAAGTAACCAAAGAGGTGGCTACAGTGGCACAATTGGCAGCAATACGCCAGTACTCGTAGCGGTGATGAGGGTGCATCGGGGAGTTTTCGCCCACACTTCCTAAGACTTAAGCGGGGGGCTACTACATGTAAGAAGTATAATTAACTGGGGGAGAGTGGGGGTAGATAGAGCAGTTGACAATGAGGATCTACAGCTTGGCATCTTTACAACATAACCCTAGCCCATATCCACTATCAACGATCGCTTCTCTAGTAATTGGAAATTATTGTATATGTGACTAATAAGAAACCTAAATATATATTTAATGAGCCCCGTACGTAAAGACTTTCTAGAAAATCTTACCGAACCAGCCGGGGGCTTAAACCCGGTAACTTTGATCTGCCGGTGAAATGCGGCGGATAAATAACCCTTACCCTGGTTTTATACACAGCGATTATGCTTCCTCCCCACAGATCCGGGGGAGAGTTTTCGGTGGTAACAAGCGCACTTTAGAAAGCATTACCTTGGCTCGCAAACATCTCTACCGATAATGTACCTACACACCGTGTTCCGTCGATCACACCCGGCCCGCTGTGCCACTACTAATCCGGTAAACTATCTTGGCCGTGGCCAGAGAATACTTCGTACTTATAAATCATCAACCGTGTCCAGTCTGTGCATCACTTCCAGTCTCTTCTTAAACAACAAAAAAACAGACCACATAAAAATCCAAAGTCTTCGAGCTGTGCTTTAGACACTACATTCCTTTAACAAACACCGACCTCAAGATGCAACTCCCTGCCATCACCCTCCCACTGCTCGTCCTCGTCTCTACCGCATCTGCTACCCTGGCGACCCCACAACACCCTGTAGCCCAGGCTCCTATAGTCCCTATCCACTGGCAAAACCTCGAGTGCGGCAAACACTGCAGTAAAAACATTACCGAGGCACTCCACAAGCTTCCGCCACAGTGGCAGAGGTTCCATGACGGAACGCTGCTACGTAACTACACGCACGGCCAGAGACCACCGAAGCCACAGGCGGGGAAGATTGATTGGGCGCTGCTAGCAGAGGTTTTAAGGAATAGGACTGCGACGTTGAAGAAGCAGAATGGTACTGCGACGGCTGCTCCTAGATTTGTTTGGGGATGAGGGGTACTTGTTATTTCGTTATTTCTTGCTGTATTCTTTTTTTATAGGAGGAATGAGGTGCCGCTGGAGGTCTATTGGTTTTCCTATGTACTGGAGTTATTGGATTTCTTGATAATCTGTAGAAATGAAATTACGAGTTTCTAAACCATTCATGGATTGAGATGCGAACGAAACCACAAACATATCGATTGAATGTATGCAAATTCCTACTATGAAGCTTACAGTTTCTTTCTCTTAAAATCAAATACGAGCTTCGTCTCAGCAGCTCGATATGTACCACCACATGTACATGATGTATGTCCTCTCACTTTAGTAGCGCATTTACGCGCAACCCTAGCAAGAATCGAGCGAAAACAGGGTCTTTTCTTTTTCTGCCGGCTGCAAAGAGAGTAACTACATGTACCTGTATCTCACGGGAAGTGTAATTACATCAAGAAATGTAAACGCGGGAAGTCTATACGGCACAGCTTTGATTCAAACATCTTCTTTTCGGTAGAGTATTGACCATGTACCGCTTATAACCTGCATGAGATATACCACGCTTACGATATCCCGGTGTGTAGGGATAATAACTGTCGTTGGCCATGATTACTCATGTTCGGATGGTATGCCGGCAAGAAATAATATAAAGACACTAAAATGTAACATGATTTTAGTCCACCAGCTGTGCTCAAAGTCTACATTCCTTTGTTAATTCCATCCGCTATATATCCTTTCCCTACACCGGCCGTTGGGTCTGTCTATCGGTTTGCCTATTCAATTCACTCATAAACTAAATTATCGATTGACTACAGCTGTCATATACACCATCCATAAATTACAATTTCTTCATATTACACCATCATGAGAATCCCAATTCTCTCTTTTCTCTCGCTCCTGCTCCTCGTCACCCTCATTACCACCACCTCCGCCATTCCGGCTCCGGTCCCCACTAACGGCACGAGAATAAATAACTGTACCAGAGGATGTGGAATACCCCCTCTTAGGCATTTCGAGCTGAGGAAGAAAATCTCGAGGAAATTTGCTGTTAAGACTGCAACTGGGTCGGGAAAGCTAAAACAGATGAAATCGAAGGTATCAGCCGTGACTGGTATTAGGCGTGGTGGGTTGGCGAAAGCAAAAAAGGCTGGGCAACGGGCTCTAAGGTAGGTAAGAAGGATTTAGGCCTAGCTATTGTAATTCATATATGGTATTGAGCGGAGGAAGTTATGTGACCATATGTTTGTTTATCGTGGGTTGGTGGATCGCCTAGGGATGCATGTAGTAAACATTCAAGAGCTATTTGTTGCAATGGGCGTAGCTCAAAGGAATATTTGGCAGTAGTTACTTGATATAGGGTTCCTCCCTCTTTTTGCGTCGTATATAAGTAAGTACATTATTATACCTACATGTCAGTACATATATATTGACTAACTTAAGGGTTGCCCCCCCCCCCCCCCCTGACTCGTGTGATAAGCGCATATGCTGTAGGTTTCAGGTTCTAGCTGGAGTCATGTAGTTTGATCCGCTCTGCTCGCGCCGCTGGTGGTCACCGGCGGTTGGTGCCCTTGTGGGGTGGTTGCCCTGTGCTGAGGGCGGGTTTGTGTGATCAGGCCTGGAAGGACCATAAACCCATACAGAGCGATTATTCTTATGGGTGCATGCGCACGGTACCATTATATATAGGGAAATTCGACCGTGGGCACATGTCATAGTATACATGTATGTAACTCTGCTGGCGGCGGCATTGCCAAGCTAGCGTCTGTATTTAGCCCGCACCGGCGGCATTATGCCAAGCTAGCGTCACTGTGTAGACGTGCCGCAGCCAAAAACGTTAAAATAACAAATACTATCACTGGGGGTTGACCGAGCGGTATAGAGTTCACACTCTTGGTATTGAGTTCACACTCTTACCAATACCGCTCAGGTTCGACCCCCCTACTAACCATTGTAAAATCTAGGTAGTGGTCCCCGAACCGCTCGGGTTCAGCCCCGCTACTAACCTTTAGAAAGCCGTCCCCGGGTGGGGGATATAAGTCTTTTGTTAAAGAGAAGGATAACATGGCATTTCTTTTTTATCACCGGGAAAATCATGTCTGTTTATGATGATGATTTCTGTTTCTCCCTCATACACTCATCTATATATTCGATCGAGTACAGCAAAATATTGGCATCACATCATAAACAGAACGAACTCTAGATCTAGGGGGCAGCCATACCCAATGACCAAGTACCACCTAAATTCGCTCCATAGTCTCCAGTCTCTTCTTCTCCTCTCTTCGTTTCTTCGCCTGCCCGACCAAGCCCAGTGGCTCAGAAATACTTGCCTTCAACTCAGCTCTTCTCTCTCTCTCCCTCTCCTCCTCCTTATTTATCTTGTTCTTCTTCTTCTGGGTACAAGCCATCACCCTTCCCCCTCCACCCCTCGCCGTATCCACAACCCCCTCTTCTATTTTAAAAGAAACCTTCTTTGCCGGCTCTTTACCCTTCGACCGCCTCCTCTCCGACGTCAGCATAACACCACGCACGACCCACTCCCTCCTCTCGGGATCATAGATGCGGTTCCCCGGCTGCTCCCCTGGCCCTATGTTCGGCGGTGACAGCGGTAACGGCTGGGCGGTGCGTGTGCCCAGATACCATCTGCGCACGGCACTGGGGACACTGTGCATCCGCATGTATTCTTCTGTGGCCTCGATGGCCGCAGCCACTGGATTTATGGTAGCAAGGGGTTGCAGGGGTTTGGCGTCGGCAGGCGCTTCAGAGAGGTGGGGGTACTTGGAGCGGGGATTGGGGCTCAAGGGGATTCGGTCTGCTAGGGCGTCGGCAGCGGAGGATGGCTGGCGGTGGCGGGGCGGAAAGAGAGGGGTGAGGGGCGGGGAGGAGGGACTAGGGGGTGGTGATGCTGAGTGGTCGGTGGGGTTAGGTAGCATAGTTAGTTTAGCTTTTTGAGTTTTGTAGCTAGTGGCTTAATTATGTATGTAGTCTTTGAAGGTCTTGAGGATCTAGGGTTCTCGCTGGGAAGATGATGGTGAATTTTAGAGGAGAAGGATATATACTCCAGAGTACTCTATTCAATATATATACATAGCGGTTAGTCTGGTATTCATCTTGAAGTATATTAAGTTCGATGTTTATCATAGTGGGCATTCATGTTCTGTCGCTAATGCTTTTGACGTTGATCGGCCTCTTGGTGTCGGTGTGCACCATGAAAGCTCGCTCGCTCGCGATCGGTCGAGGAGTTCACCTCCTAACAGTACTAATGGGAACACGTTACTCGTACTTAAGGATAAGGACAACCAAAATCTAAAGAATCAGAACACAAGTTTCTTTTGTCAAAGCTAAAGCTAACCTACAGGACTAAGAACGCTCGCAAACACAGCTGGTTGATCATTCGGAATGTCGAGTGATATATCATGATCCGGATCAAATCAGAGTGTTGTGTATTTAGATGCAGGAAATAACAAAGTAAATTTGTTGATATTCTGTTTTGTTGATTTGTTTCTAGATCAGCGTATAGTTTTCAAGTAGTCTATTTGGACATTCCTGTGGGTACATCATGATCAAACGGCCAAGCCAGACACGCACTTTCGACGAATGTCCATATTATGCATAAAGACTTGAATACTTTCATTCAAATATTAATAAAATCATATTTATATTAGACATTTGGTTTTACTATAAGAAGAATGTCCAATCTGTCATCATATCTCATCACCCAACATCTTGTACACCTGTCAACTTCACCTCCGTCGACTACACTCCTTGGCATACGGTCAACAATCATCCTCCCACTCAATACACAATGCCAAGCACCGGCACTTCATGCGTTGACAGCCTGAATCCTTGCGAGAACTGCATCAACAAAATTCTCAGGCGTAAAGTCCATGCCCAATGGGCCAGGCAAAGTTGCCATATTCTCGAAAACAACCCTAACTTCATTGAGACAGTTCAAAACGACCAGCACACGTTCTACAACAGTAGCACCGGGGATTTTTTTGCGGATCCAATGACTGAGTATGATAATGAGGTGCATAGAAGAAGCCTCGAGATTGTCTCTGGGCTATGCAACCCCCGAAACTCCCTCGGAAGTGCCGAAGGGCCGTTTACATTGAGGGGCTGTAGCGGTGTATGCTCTTTTGATACACCCTTCGCCCCCAAGCTCGCTTCTCGTGGACCAAACTCATTGAGGCCCTCCGCCGAGAGCACTTTGTGTGTCTCCAGCGAAAGCCAGTCCAAGCTAATCAAGGCCCCTGGTAGAACCCAGCAGCGCGCTTCTTCACCGCTTGGTGTAGAGAGCGCAGCTGACACTATGCCAGCAGATCTTGCGGCAGAGATTCTGTACTGTATACGTACTTATGAACCTAGGGGTTGGATTGACACTCGAGCATGTAGCGGAGGCAAGACACGTCCCCAGTCCCCAAAACGGGCCAGATTCTCAAAAGAAGAATCCCTTGGAAGAACTACATGAGAGCACTACAGAGCTGACTCAAATCCCCGCCCCCACCCTCGCCCCTCTCATTGACAGCCGAATAGCTGGTCCCTCCCGCTGCAGAACTTGGCCGAAAGAGCTAGTGAGACATTGCAGTGCTATAGGCCCCCGGATAAAAAGTCTCTCGCATTTTTGTTATATGATGTTGACTAGGTCTAAGCCGGAGGTAGACGGCCCCTATTACGATGGTCGTGGATGTGAGGAGAGACGAAATATTTGATCCGTCAACCTAAGATATTAGATCTAGGGTTTGGGAAGGAATCACTTTCGTATGTTGTGAGAGATCGGAAACAAGGGATGGCTAAACTTCTCTAGACGATGACAGCAGTTCTGGCGGTAAAAGAGTACCCGAAATTCACACTATCATAATACGTACCCGTTCTAGCATATTTCAATGAATCTTTCTATATATTATTCAATTATGATGGGGGTGAGACTATATTATCAACGAAGTGTCACGTTCTAGTCTTCTTGAATCATACAGGGAGTGAATTATATCGAGAATCCTCAATTTTCAGCGATTGAAGTTTCTTGGTTCATGCTAATTGACACCAATATTCTCTAGATATTTACCCAAACAACTCTTTCTTTTATTAGCATTCTTCAGTGAGCGAGGGAATTAAGCCCGTACATTTAGAGGCAGCTATTTTAAATATATCTGAGAAGTATCTAGATGCGGGTATCCGCTTGCTATCACTCCCCTCGTATCAAACGATTTTATCGTTCCAAACCGCTGCTTTGGCTTTATAAATTCTATCTTTGGCGTTGATATTAGACGGTAAGAAATACTAAATAATAGGCCACTTTCATATTCTTGGTCATGGGAATATTTACACGATACTAGTAAAGAGATTTTTTTGTTGTTGCTGTTCGGTTTGGAGGACCGCGTTTGTACCCCTTTTGAGAGGCATTTCAACTCCCGTATGGCCCACATACTCCTTTTACTACGCTCTATATTAACCTTCAATAGGGCTCGAATTAGCGGAGTGGGGCAGTCTCTCGGATTCTGGGTGTATACATCTACGGCACTTCCATATTGGGCTCAGGATCCATATATATGCAGGTGCTGTGTTGTACCGCTAAATTGCCTTGGCTGAAAATAATACCCCGAATGAAGCGTTATATGTACTCTGACAGCTACCCTAATATTACAATAGGAATATGCTACACGCTTTTTGCCGAGATCTACAATATCACAATACAGAACATACTACATCGCCAAATACACCTTATTTCTCCCTCACCTTGCATTGCCTCTCGACCTTAGGGGTGGTGCATGAAGCGCTTTTGGTATGCCGAGTGACACCTCATGATTCGTTGTTACATGCCTTCGCTTAATATTGTAACCACCGTATCTAAACCGTTCGGCCGGAGCTTAACTAACCCAATGGTAGTTTTGCGCATAAAGGGTCCATACATTGAATCATGCCGCTATCCATGTTGGTGATTTGCAGTGTCATCTTGGACCACCACAGGCGAAACGTTTTTTAAATTAATCAGCCGTAAAATAAATGTCCCTGAAGCATGAATACTGGGGCCCAGATCACAGCAGGACGACGCTGTGTTACCGGTTCCATTGACCGGGGGCGCGATGTAGTTCAAAATCAACATCGATTTCACAACCCCAGAGCTCGCGTCCCACTCAAGCAAGTATCCAGCTGCGCCTACACCCCCAGGGACAAAACTTACCGCTTAATTTATAAAAAGCCACAATATATCGACTCAGCATTCAGCTCAGATAGGATAAATAAATCGACAGCAGTGGCTACAATTGCAATATAAGTAAAGAACCGAAAATGTAACTGGTGGCGTATCACTAACCCCAACCGATGCTTGGCAAGTAGCAGGGATGAAAGAGGCTAACCTCTAACGGCGACAAATAGTAGCGATTCGAACGTTGTATGTTACTCTAAGGCAACAACAAAGGTTATTATAATTCACTCATCCATGGGTTTCGACGTGAGGGGGAAAACAAACTATAACCAGTGAGGCGCGTCTAATCTCATTAGCCACTCTAGCCACTCCCTCGGCACCTGGTTGTCGATAAGTGTCTCCGGATACCAGCGTAAGGAGCTCGTGTCGCGAGTAACAAACGCCACATGAATATCAGTGCTCACCGCGCCGGGTAAATAGTAGCGAGAAGAGCACAACATGATATATATTATTAAAGTCGTGCTATGTCAAGTACCTCAACGCTTGAATGGGACTTGGCAAGCTCGAGATTACACGACGTCCCTTCTTGATATATATGTTTCGGGGATTTCCGTATATTGCCACATGACAAGAGTATTTGGACTGAGTTCGGTACCAGGTACATAAATTTTGTATAGGGTGTAGATATCACCACTATATGCTCGGTCCATTTTGTTACGCGGCAGTAGTTTTCAGGTTTTCTTGTTAAAATTCGTCTGGATTTTTGACTATACAGTTTATGGAACCGCGAAAAGTATGCATTTGACCGAACCCCACATCTGTTTCGTTGAATTAGAATTAGGTTAGGCCCTTTGCGCAAAAGACCCCAGAGTCTTTTTCTACCTGTGTGATTGGTTGATGGGTGGATAGGCACCAATCAAGCTACCGGAGAAAGACTCTGGAGTCTTTTGCGCAAAGGGCCTGTTGTGTACTTTCAGCTCTCTTACTATGGCATAAAGTTTAAGTATGATTATAGGCAGCTGGGCAAAGGTTTTTAGCCATGGTGTGAGTATTCCTAATTCGGTACTCTGAAGCGTAGAAAATTCTGTCATGTGGTTCGATGGTGTTGACTGTAAGATTTATCGTACTCGTGCACCTTTACCATATCCGTGCGCGGGTGCGCGACGCTTTCAATTAAGCATAAATGGGTTGCGGAGATTTAATTAATTTTTGTATAATGTCAAAGTGCCTGAAGACAAAAACTAGGACCCGTATCGTGGAATCGGCACTTACCATCGTAAATAGGAAAAATACCCTTGCAGTGCAACCTAGACTGATCTGCCGATCACTAGTGTCCTAAAGGAAACAATATATCAATATTTCTCTGTGTTGGTGAAGACGTCCCTTACCACACCATAACGGGGGTGTAACTCTGAGCACGCAGATAGTTAACAGTATCTGCCGTGATGTATGTCAGAAATATATCTATAAATTCGTAAGGAATTCCACTCCATCTTCTCTCACTACCAACCCACTCAAGCATCTTCCATCTTCACAATCAAAAAAGATATGAAGCTCACTTTAGCCATCTTCGCTATACTCTCTGCCATTGCAGCTGTCAACGCTGTCAATGTCCGCGGTTTCAGAAACTCCGGTTGCTGGGGTGTACAATATGTCTGCTATAACATCCCATCCGGAGCCTGCTGTCGCTTCCGTCGCATGGTGCGCTCCATGCGCTGGACACTCCCCCTTGGAACGTATGTGCCCTCCCTCCACAGTATCTTCAAAACGTTACGCTTCAATTGCTGATACTTTTGTTTGGCAGTCGCGGAACTGGCCATGTTCTCAAGTCCTGCCAGTGGAACTACTCTGCAGTCTATGGTCCCCGCTATAACTCATGCTTCAACTACCTAGGCCTTGGTAAGCCCTCCTCCCCCCCCCCCCTTTCTCTCTTCCTTCCACACACATATGCTCACATTTTTCCCAATATAGGTGTTCGCTCAGGCCGTTGGCAACAGGGGACCTGTGTCTGGACTTACCGCCGCAGCATCCTCGATGAGCGTGAAGATACCTACGATACCTGCGCAATCGACGAGGGCTGCATTGATCCCAATGTCTTGATCTACCCAACCCAGGACGGGTCAAACAGAACGGTTACCATACCTGATGGCGCAATAGAGAGTGTGGATACGATGATCGATAATAACGATTTCGCCGGGCTTGCAAAGCTGCCGGACTTCAAGAATGATACGTCGGATCTAGACACTCTCCCTAGTGTGGACTATTATGAGCTCCCGGAGACGAAGGAGGGGGAGGTGGTTTAAGAATGCGTCGGAAATGAGGGGGAGGCGGGGGGGTGAATTAAGAATGTGTGGGAAATGGGGAGGAGACTTTGGCATGGTGTCTGCAGAGAGTATGTAGCTTGAAATAAAAACCAGTCATGCTGGTGAGATAAAATCGTCCTTTGTGGTTCTTTGCAATTACATTACATGCGAAAACATGATCATAAGTGCGGGGCCCCGACGTGGTAATAAAAACGAATGGTATCTATATATTCTTCCCGCCAACAAAAGACTTATAATCCCCCACCCGGGGACGGCTTTCTAATTGTTAGTACGGGGCTGAACCCGAGCGGTTCGGAGACCACTACCTAGATTTTACAATGGTTAGTAGGGGGGTCGAACCTGAGCGGTATTGGTAAGAGTGTGAACTCAATACCAAGAGTGTGAACTCTATACCGCTCGGTCAACCCCCAGTGATAGTATTGGTTATTTTAACGCTTTTGGCTGCGGCACGTCTACACAGTGACGCTAGCTTGGCATTGCCGCCGGTGCGGCCCACACAGACGCTAGCTTGGCAACGCTGCCAACGGCGGGAAGATGTACTCAGGGTGTCGGAAAGTGATGCACATTTGATAATTTATCAATCACCAGAGGGTTACATACCACATGCGATTATTTCCAGGTTAATATAAGCGTTGAGATACATATTGTGACCAGGAACTAAAAAAAAGAGCCTGTTATCAATTCTTTTCTGTGACCTTTACCACTCGTTTTTACTACCTTGAAGTGACTTCTCCCTATAAAGCAAACATTTAGTATCCAGACATCTCTAGATACATTCCAGGCAATAATAGAGGGAATATATACTCGAAACTCCACCTAGAAAGTACTTTGAGTTGGTGTGTTTGGGTGTATTTAGGCGCTGTTAAGTCAAAATGTGCATCACTTTCCAACACCCTGGGTACAATTTCGCAGCAGAGGAGCAGCCATTCAAAGCTCCAACGCTATTAAGCTGTCAGTAAATGCTAATTCCTAGTAAAAAGTAAAGATTGGTAGCTTTGCTAACAGAGCTTGTCATCTCTTTTATCAAAAAGTGCATACATAATTGATCTCCCATACAAACCCTTGTCCGCTATTAGGGGTCAGCATCGGATCATAAAGCATACCTCCCACCCCCCGCCCCCACCCCCCCGCGGGTGGGTCTCTGCCCCGTGGAGAGAGTTTACCCAGAGCCTGGTCCCCGAATGCAGGAGGCATGCGGATCGATGATGGAGTGTGGCTAAGTGAAGGTTAGGGTATTCCACCAGGTCCCCAAGGACCAAAACCTCCAGGTGAACATGGGTTCAGTACGTCTCGGGCTGTATACAAGTAATGAATTAAGTAAAAAAAAAAAAGAAAAAAAAAAGAGTAATTTCTAGTGTGGTCCATGAGCCGGCTCGAGTCGAGCCGATCTATAGGCTCGAGCTGACGTGACTCGGCTCATAGGAGTCAGAGGCTCGAGCTGACGTGACTCGGCTCATAGGAGTCAGAGGCTCGTAGGGCCCAAGCTTTGGTAGCAGGCTCGTAAACTAGCTCGAGCCGGTGGTCAATGATCAAAAAACAGGCTATCCTCTCACCTAACTTGGAAAAACGAGAAATAAAGGCTCAACCTCGACATGGTAGAATACTCTAAGAGGAGTAAACTATTTAGTTGAGCATTAAGTTAGGTAAAACTACCCTTCTCGCCTATTTCATGGCTCTTAGGGCCTAGTAGTATACATTTAATTAAGGCTTAAGCCTAAGCCCGAGCCCGAGAGAAAATGGCTCAAGCCGGCTCAGGCTCGCTGAAGGACGAGGCTCACCCCCGATGAGCCGAGATCTCGAGCCCAAAGCTCGAGCCGGCTCGGCTCATGGACCACCCTAGTAATTTCTCTATAAGAATAATCTCTGTGGGGGCGGTCTCTCTATAAGGATAACCCCACTATAGGGTAACCTTAGTCTCGTTCCCAGACCCAATCGGTATTTCTTTTTATGTGTACAAAATACTATATCTCCACCACACCAAAATAGTGGATGGGCACGAGACTAGGGTAACCTTGTATGGCTCTACTAATAGATCCCGTTATCTTCTTTATAAAATAGTGGATCTTCCATACAAATTTAATTTCTCTGAGGCCAGCGTTGGTGGACTAAGTACTTGCACCGCCGGTATGCATATCCATATGAGGGTTA
Organism: Morchella sp. 2018-W16; assembly: GCA_024713755.1. Classification (NCBI taxonomy): domain Eukaryota; kingdom Fungi; phylum Ascomycota; class Pezizomycetes; order Pezizales; family Morchellaceae; genus Morchella; species Morchella sp. 2018-W16. Next base: position 1,346,150 of record JAMGYY010000008.1, on the reverse strand, counting down.
TAGCATGCCTACATACGTCCGAATTAACCATTATTTGATATTAATTCTGGTATTTTTTATAGGGTCCTTGAAACGCCCTGTTTGCCCTAAGGGCTATATATATTAAGCCCTAGTATATGTGATAGTGCCTATATAAGGGTTATTTTATTCGGTGAAAAGTCTGGATGCGCAGGTAGGCTAGTATTCACGCCCCTTCTGGTATAGGTGAATTTCAGAAATAAAACTCTTGATTATTTCTCGATTTAATATGTACATTTACTCTCTACTAGCAACCTTTCCTACCTGCTTACCTGCCTGCTTACCTGCCTGCTTGGTCGGGTGCTGCTTGATTGGGTGCTAGATTCACTGGATTTACTAGATTGGGTACTGGATTTGCTGGATCGGGTGCTGAACTCGATGGATTCGCTGGATTGGGTGCTGGATTCGCTGGATTGGATGCTGGATCCGATAGATTCGCTGGATTTGGTGATGGATTTGCTGGATTTGCTGGGTTGGATGCTAGATTCGCCGGATTAGGTGATGGATTCGCTGGATCCACTGCCTGCTTCACCTATTAGCTCATGTCTGGACGGTGATAGGATGCCCAATTGCAGCGGGAATGAAGGTGTAGGTGAAAGCACAGAAATGAAGCCGCAGAGATGAAGAAGCTGCCGAAATGAAGGCGTAGAGCTTCGCTGCTTGATTCGCTGCATGCTTCACTGATTAGCACATGTTTGGACGATGATAGGATGCCCAATTGCAGCGGGGGTGAAGGCATAGTAGAGGAGAAGGGGCAGAGATGAAGGCGTAGGGATACTCGCTTGCCGTACCCGCTTGATTCGCTGCTGCTCGTTTCACTGCTTGGTTTGCTGCCTGCTTCACCGATTAGCTCATGTCTGGACGATGATGCTCAATTACAGTGGGGGCGTAGAGATGATGATGTAGAGGTGGAGGTGTAGAGAGGTGGAGGTGTAGAAGGTTTAGAGACGGAAGGCGTGCGTGTTTGATATCTGCTAAGTCCTAACCCTAACCCTCAAAAGCTTAGGGATTTTCCTAATCCCTATTTCTATATTCACGCTTCTCTCCCAAAGACTATCAATTGAGCCCTATTCGGCCATAATTACCAAATATCAGTATAATCTCCAAATCTGGCTCAGTTAAGCCCTATTTTGATATGAGGGTTATACCAGGCTTTTATATGCTATCGAGCTCTTATTTAGTCTCATACAGATACACTACCGCCCGTCCGCATATCTGTATGAGGATTAATTGACGCTCATGTAATCATCAATTAATCATTATTTGGTATTAATCCGTATATTTTTTATACGGTCCTTGAAACGCCCTGTTTTCTCTAAGAGTTATATATATTAAGCATTAGTATATGTGATAATGTCTATATAAGAGTTATTTTCTTCGGTGAAAGGCCCAGATGCGCAGGTAGGCCAGTATTCACACTCCTTCTAGCATAGGTGAATTTCACAAATAAAACTTTCGGTTACTTCTCTATTTAATATGTACATTTACTCTATGCTAAAACCTCTCCTGCCTACCGTACCTGCCTGCTTACCTGCCTGCTTACCTGCCTGCTTACCTGCCTGTAATGCCTGCTTGGTTCGCTGCTTGATTGGGTACTGGATTTGCTGGATCGGGTGCTGAATTCGATGGATTCGCTGGATTGGGTGCTGATTTCGCTGGATTCGCTGCATTGGATACTAGATTCGCTAGATTGGGTGCTAGATTCACTTGATTCGCTGGATTGGGTGCTGGATTCGCTGGATTCGCTGGATTCGCTGGATTCGCTGCCTGCTTTACTGATTAGCCTATGTCTAGATGATGATAGGATGCTCAGTTGCACCCGGGGTGAATGCATAGAGATGAAGGCATAGATGAAGGCGTAGGGATACCCGCTTGCGCAGAGATGAAGCCGTAGAGATGAAGCCGTAGAGATGGAGGCGTAGAGATGGAGGCGTAGAGGTGAGGTGTAGAGGTGGAGGTGTAGGAGGTGTAGAGACGGAAGGCGTGCGTGTTTGATATCTGCTAAGTCCTAAACCTAACCCTCAACAGCTTATGGGTTTTTCTAATGACTATTTCTGCGCACATGCTTCTATCCAAAAGACCATTAATTGAGCCCTATTCGACCCTAATCATGTGCTAATTATCAGTATAATCTCCAAATCTAGCTCAATTAACTCTTAATCTTGAGATACGGCTTAATTCTAGCTTTTGTGGGCTCCGGGGCATTAAAACGACCTCATATGGATATGGGGACGGGCGGTAAAGTATGCGGACGGGCGGTGCTTGAAGGATAAAGGTACCAAATTTCGGTCCCGAGAGTACCCTACGTACTCGACCGAATACATATACGAATAAGGGAGATATAAATGACTTATTTTCCTGGTGACAAAAAAATGGCATTTATCCTTCTCCCCAACAAAAGACTTATGTCCCACACCCGGGGACGGCTTCCTAAAGGTTAGTACGGGGCTGAACCCGAGCGGTTCAAAGACCACTACCTAGATTTTACATGAAGGTTAGTAGGGGGGTCGAACCTGAGCGGTATTGGTAAGAGTGTGAACTCAATACCAAGAGTGTGAACTCTATACCGCTCGGTCAACCCCCAGTGATAGTATTGGTTATTTTAACGCTTTTGGCTGCGGCACGGGCTACACTCACAGAGACGCTAGCTTGGCAAGACCACCGGCGGGCCGCGCAAAGGGCATACATCATGTGCTCTGCGGAGAAATGGGCACTGAGATTCCGCCAGTCATGCAAACTAAAGTCCATACAACTCTACATACTTGTACCTACATGTAGCTACATGTACTTGTCATATCTCTCCCCCCCAAAGCATACCTGCATGGACAAACATGTCTCCATAAACACAACACAACTAATCTCCGCCCACAAGTGCATCATACCTTCTCCAGTCACGGCCTCGTACCATAACGTCTCCCGTAAAGCTTGGGGCCATGCACCGTACAGCTACTTAAGTAGCCACAACGGAGAGAGTTCATCCCTCCCCATATCTACTCCCCCATCAATCACGCCTCGCAGGCTGGTCGCCTTGCATACACAAAGTATGTGCCTCTGTTACCCATTCATGGGGCAGGGCTACACGGGGGTAAGGATCTGGTAGGTTCTGGTTTTGGGGGTGGTAGAGTCGGTGCATTGCAGAGTTCTACTAACCTACAGCCCCGGTGGGATCTATAACGAGTAGTGAGGGGCAGTGGGGACAGTTAATGCCGTCGTACAGATTCAGAGATCCCAAAATGTACCCGGCTATCAATTGATTAATTAGAAACCTCCTAAGTACCCCAGTACTCGGTGGCTCGTACGTACGGTTTACTACCTACTTGCCAGTCCTATAGAGTCGGGGTTATATCGTGTATTACTGGTTAGTCCAACTGCACCACAAGACGGATCAACAGACGATGTGTATATAACTGTGTTAGGGAAGTATGGACGGGAGAAGTAAAGTGTCGCTGTGTGGAAGCTTCCACTCAAATCCGCAACCGCAACCCTAACCCTGAACTACAATCTCTCCTGGGTATAGTCTTAAAGAAAAAGATAATTCTCGTCTCTCAAGGGTAATCTCGAAAGTGAGTGGAGGCAGAAGCGCAATCACCAGCCTACATTTGTCCGTTTTAATTTACCAATTGCAACTGGGTACGCATATGCATGTATATACACCACCTAGTCCAAACAATGACCACCGCAGGCGTCACCTCTCCTGTTCACTACATCGAGTGTATGTAACATGGGCTCTTCCCGGGAGGTACACAAGCCGCAAACCTTCACCCGGCGGCAGCATTGAGTGAACTCCCAACACCCCCACGGCCACAGAGGGCCACGAGCATAATTTCATACTCCTACTACTATCATACATATTAAGTCATACATGGCGGGCACAGCTTGAGCAATGCATGCCGATATCACCACCACACACGCAAAAACCCATTCGTCGCGATTGAGACATAAGTCTGTACGTGTTACTTCCTTTCTCCTACTACCCCTCGAGTGGGTGGCGATAGTGGTTTTTGGTTTTTTGTGGTCTATATATAAGCTTACGTCTGTAGAAATCTTATATGGCTTTGACGATGGTTTGAAAAAACACAGGTCAATAATCAATCTCTACACTGGACCGCGATTCTGAAACACATCAATTCCAAGATACAGGCGTATACCGCCAGCTATGTATACATCTATACTACAACACCCTCTATAAACACCCAACCCATGCATGCAACGAGCGTCCAAGCCCCACAAAGGAAAACCGAGAAGAAAAAGGAAAAGGAAAAAGGCCAAAAAGTACATATCCGACCGAAGCCGACAACACCCTAATTCCTCCTACCACCGACCTTAGACCTCATGGCCGGCCTCCTCTGCAGCTTCGCCGGCTTCCTCCCGAGCGCCCCGCCCTTCGCCTTCTTCCCCTTACCCCTTCCGGGCGCCTTCCCCTTCCCCTTCGCCTTTGGCCTTCCCTTGACCTGTGGCCTCTTCACGCCCCCCTTCCCCTTCCCCTTCCCCTTCCCCTTCCCCTTCTGCGGCCTCCCCGGCCGGCCGACGACATTCTGGCCGGGCGCCGGCGCGAACCCCTGCCCCTGCGGCGGCGGGACTACGCCTGGGGTGGAGGGGTCGGCAACAGGCGGGGGGACGGCGTCGCTGATGGTGTCGGCGAGGCCTGCGGCTAGGCCAGCCTCGTCCGCGGAGCCGAGCTCGGCGCCGGTGTCTGCTGTTGGGACGCTGGTGGCGCCGGTGTCCGCCGCTAGAGCGGTGGTGGGGGCTACGGGGGGCGCCGCGGCTTGGACGCTGGCGGTGAGTGCCACGAGGAGGAGGGCGAGGTAGGTCTTTGTCTGCATTTTTGTGGTGGGTGTTTTGTTTGGTGGGAGGGTGGAGAGAAGGATGCAGGGAAGGAAGGAAATGTATAAAAAAAGACTAGCTTTTGGTAGAGTAGAATAGAAGGAGTGTCTAGGAGCGCAGCTCGGAAGACTATCTGAAGGAATGTAAATGAGCGTGGTGGATGGTGATGGGGACTGGTCAATGGAATGCGGAGGGGGGTTATATACACCCAATCCCCTCGTCAATCCCGAATTACAGCCGCACAGGTGAGACCACGCCGGCGCCGGGGTGTATACCTGATGTGTCTCTCTATAGCTCCATACACACACCGGCGGCGCGACGCCCGGTGCGGTGCAGGTGTGGGCGGCGTTATATATAATAATTCTGCATATTGCGGCGCAACCCGCTGTTTCCGGTGGCAGAGATCATTACCCCTGTGTGTGGCGGTGTGGTGTGGCGCTGGCAGCCGTGATCGATGATGGCTGCGGGTCATGCACTGTTGTGGCGAGAACTTGGGGGATGTCGATACCTTAGTGGTGTACCGTCGTTTATTACTTCGCGTACTGGATGGAGAGTAGACATGTCGTGGCTTGCAATTAGTTAATTGGAATCGATATAGCGATGTCGAGCTGCTAACTACACTGATCATCCAAACCACAAACTCTCCTCAATGCGCCGGGCCTACCCCGACCCGTCAACACCACAGCATTGACGGCCCACTCTTTAATCTTCCCCCTAGTATCTTCGCCTTGTGGAGGCATGCATGCATGTACGTACGTAGAGACCTAGATCTATAGCTAGATATGGTGATATGATATTCAAGTACAATCCTTACTTACTGGGTATTTACTCATTTGCACTCTTGCGGCTTGTAGATGATCAAAATCACAACCAAATCACAAAAACCAAATCTCAGATATAAAAAGAACTCATAATCACATTCCTCCTACCCACCCCATGCAATCCAACGCCGCCCCAAATGCTGCTATATATGCTAATCCCACCGGCCGCCACAAACATACAAAACATGAGACGAAACCCACAAACCAAAACAAAAGAAAGGAAAACAAAAAAGAAAAAACGAAAAACGAAAACCCTAACACAACCCCCAGACAAGAAAACCCCAACAACCCGCCCCTAATACTCGGGCGCCTCGGGCGCCACAGCCTCGTCCATAGCCGGAGCAGGAGCAGGCGCCGGGGGCGCCGGGGGTGCCGGGGGTGCGCCACCAGCACCCTTAGGCCCCCTGTTGCGGCGCCCGCCCCCACCGCGCGGGCCGCCCTTCCCCGGCCCACCGCGGGGGCCGCCCTTGCCCGGCTTACCGCGGGGGCCACCCTTACCGGGTCGGCCGCGGGGGCCACCCTTGCCGGGTCGGCCGCGAGGGCCACCTTTACCTTTACCTTTACCCTTACCGGGGCGGCGGCCGCCCATGCCCTTTGGCTTCCGGCCCGGTGCGCCCCGGCCGGGGATCTGGCGCATGGGCGAGGGGAGGGCGTCGGGCGCGGCCCAGCGGGCGGCGAGGATGGGGAGCTCGCGGGGGGCGACTTTGTTGGTGGGGGCTTTTTTGGCGGGGGTTGCGTCGTCGTCGTCGCCGAAGGAGACTTTGACGCTCTTTGTGGAGGCGGTGACGGCGAGGAGGGTCATGAGGAGGGCGAGGAGCTTGGGGGCGTGCATTTTTGTGGTGGTGGTGGTGGTGGTGGTGGTGTGTAAAGGAGTGTGAGTGTTTGGAATGGAACGGTCTCTGCGAGCACAGCTGCGAGATCTGAATGAAGGAATGTGTGTGAAGGAGTGTGGGTGAGTGAATGACTGGAGAAGAGAAGGCAGGAAGTGGGAGCGAGGAGGGTAGTTATACAGTGACTGAGGCCTTGACCGGTGGTGTTGACTTAATTCTTGATCGGTATATCATATCATATCGGTTGACAATACGCTAACTAGAGAGAGAGAGAGGCCGCAGCATCGTAGAGCACCGGCCGGACAGGCACCGAGACATCGCACTCCACTCCCGGTGCATCTCTGGACCCTTTCTCCCTGAGGTAAAGATAGAACCCACACACCGGGGATCCGGGATCTGCGCAGGGATCAGTCTGTATTAGTTAGCGAGGACAGGCTACCTACAAGTAATTAACTGTCGCCCGGTGGACGGGTGTTATTAACTACTTACTTACTTACAATTCGGGTATTCTACTTACATCATGTATGCAGCCGGAGAGTGCGGCGCGGGTTTGATTATTGTGTCTGTGTCGCCGGTGGTCGCGGGGCTGTGCTGTGCAGTGAGATCTGGGGATCTGATAAGATGGGGTTAGTAATCATGTGTGTGTGGGGGTCATGGTGGATCGATCACTCGGTTTTGTGCGAGTGATGGATAACATGTATGTACACTCTACAGTGTACATTGACGTCAACAGGAGTCGATGGTGGTTTTAGAGATGGAGTTAGGTGAACTAATCTCTGGCTCTGTGTACATGTAATTGTAACTTTATACACCACTTGGCCAGAGTGTGTTCTCGCAACCCAATACGTGTATGCAAGGAGAGCCCTTCCAAACGTCTAGAAACACGAACCGGATAACCCAATCTCATGTAGCCCTACATGATGTAGTCCATTGTACCCGTCCAGCCTTGACAAACACGGTCGGCCTACACCCACATCGCCAGGGTTAGGTCTCGCTACCGCACGGAGCGACTATCCTATTTCTGGCAACAGCGTGGGGGCCGGGCTGATGTAAGCAGGCAGATCTCACGCAGCTGCGAGTGATGCCGTGTGCTGCGCCGGATAATACACCCAGCCCTGGGACATGAGGGAAGACTTCTGTGTGCTGCCTCTGGTGATGCGATATCGATGCAGTACAATATTTACATCTATCTATCGACAGGCAAATTAAAGAGTGTGAAAAGACGCTCGCATACAGCAAAGCAAATACCCAGCCAGGACGCGCGTCCCACCCTAACCGGGTTCTCAATCAATCAATAAATAAATACAGAGCCGGTGCATAGGGCTAGGGGTGTGCAGGTACGTGCTGTCTGTCTCCCACCGGTGCATCTGCCCCACGGCCATCTGATATTATATACTTATACTTATACTTAACTTACCTACTCTGCATGCAGTCTACCACGGGCACAGCCCGTCTGGCACAGCATACAAGCTTTGTTCTGTCGGTATAGTTGAGTAGGTTTGCTTGGTGGGTCCTCTTTTCAGAACTAGTACTGCTGCTGCTGCTACGTACTGACTGCTTGGATAGACTGTCAGCGGCATATCTGCACCCCAACCAGTCCCAACCGCAATCCACTACCCCCGACCAGCAGAAACACATACACCGCTGCGTTACAGAGGCGTGACAAGGCCGTCATGCATGCACCACAGTCGATACCGACGTATCAGGGGAGGGAAAAAAGGAAAACACAGATCGATGCCTCAACACCACGCCGCCGCCGCCGTTGTCGTGCCCCACGCTACGGTCAGAGTCGGTACACTCACCCACTCACTCACCCACCCCGCACGAACGGAGGAGGAGGGGGAGGGGGGAGAGATATCGTATATAACACTCCCTTCTCCGCTCCTCCTCCCATCCTCACTCACCACCACTCACCACCACATTCAATCGTCTCTTAAGCAGTGCTTGAGACCCCACCTTCCTTCCTTTCTTCCTCCTTCATTTCTCCAAAGTCCCAAAAGCAGCGCTTTAGACACCACACTCCTTCAAAACAACCAAAACAACCAACCAACCAACAAAAATGCACCCACCAACCCTCCTCACCGCCCTCATCGCAGCCCTAACCCTCACGGCCTCCGCAACCCCCCTCCCAGCGCCCCAGCAGGACTCCGCACGGAGGCTCACCCTCCTGCCCCCGCTCCTGCCGCCGCGCCCCTTCCCACAGACGGGCATAGACACCCCCAGCCCTGGAAACCGCCGCCCCACCCGGAAGGTGGCGCGCGACGGCGGCTCGGGCGGCGATAACGCTGCGGGCGAAGACGAGGAGGAGGAGGAGGAGGACGAGGGGGACGGCGTGATTGTTGCGCGGTCGACGGGGGCCCGGGGGAGGCCGGCGATGGGCGTGCCTGGTGGTGGGCGGCCGCGGAGGGCGCCGGGCTCGAAGGGGCTGGCGCGGAGGGACGGCGGCGGCGGCGGGGAGGTCGAAGGGTCCTGGGGGGCATGGCGGGCCGAGGGGACAGGGTGGGAAGGGCGGGCCGAGGGGACAGGGTGGGCGGGGTGGGCCGGGTGGGGAAGGTGGCCAGGGTGGGCCGGGAGGGCCGGGTGGGCCTAAAGGACACGGAGGACCCGGTGGGCCTAAAGGACCTGGCGGACCTGGTGGCCCTGGTGGCCCTGGCGGCCCTGGTGGGCCTAAGGGACAAGGCGGACAAGAAGGACCAGGGGGACCGGAGGGGCCGGAGGGGCCGGGGGGACAGGGTGGCGAGGGTAACTAAAGCGGAGATGAGGGGGCGGAAAATTTATTTAGAATGTATTAGATAGACAATATGAACCTGGTCATGGAATTAAGTGTATGTGCATGCAGAGTATACTGCCTGGTATCTCGTGATTCGTACTTGTGATGGTCGGTGCTCAATGCGCTTCAAAGAAGCTAAAGTAGATGTATCATAGAATTATGTACTTACTTATAGAAACTCGATAGCAGAGATTGGGTAGAAACACCATGGACATGTATCTAATATTGGCCGTAAGAATGCCGCTTGGTAGTCAATGCTATATTTAATTGAATGCCGTGTTTAAAAAGAAAGTCACTGAAGAAATATAGTAGCTACATAATTGATAGCCACATCCTATACACTTTGCACACTTGCAGTGAGAGAGAGAGTTTTTTAATACTGTTTCTTTAGCATCATAACATTTCCGGTGTTTTTGCAGCTAGTCTGACGGAGGGGAAACACTCTTGTTCTTGTATCCAAACAGTTACTGATATGCATACTGTGCTTGGTTGAATACAGTAGTGAAGCGGAGTACAGCACGTGTATGAAATCCCACCTTGCGGTACTAGCAACGGTCTAGATGCCGCTATGTTGTCGCTACTGAATCTCAACGGCACTATTCCAGTAGTATGACCGTAGTTGAAGCATGAAAAACATTCATCGGAATATAGGAAGAGTGCTGTCACGCTCCATACTTTGATGGAGTGCGCACTAGACCCGTAGCAGCATTATTACAGAAAAGCTACCGTTTTGTGTGGTGCGGTTATAAATATGTGCAGTGCAGTATGCACACCACACTAAACAAAATACGGCAGCAACACAAGTGCAGGGGTATCGTGGTAGACAAAAGAGTGCGATGATCTTACTAGATTGGGCCAAGTGCCGCTTACAAATAAATATGATAAGAATGCTGCTGCTAAACGAATGCCGGATTGTGCAAAAGAGGTGTTCCGCCACCACTGCTGCGGTCTTGTAGAGTGTACCTTCCGTGGCCAACAGTAATGTTTCTAGAATTTACTCCGCTGCCGTAATCTCTATATAACTATAAGACTGCTGTATTTTACCCGCCCGAAAACAGCCCTTTTTTTGTACTGTATGCATATAGAGAGGAGTGTTGGCTGGCGTTGCAGGTTCTTGGCAGGAGAGTGGCGTCGAGTGATGTCCTATGATTTCCGCACGCTACCCTTGATCACATTCATAGACACAGATGGGCTAATTATCTTCATTAACTACCGGCTGCAGGCTGGTTTCGAAAACGTATCGTCTATAACTACCTAAAAACGGGCAATAAACCTCGCGCGAACAAAGGAAAAAAACAAAGACAAAGACATAATGAAACAATGCGTAGATATACTTAATTAACCAACCCCACAACTACAACCTACCTACTCTCCCGCCCTCTCCACTAAAATCAGGTATCTAACCCCCACATCCACATATCTACTTACTCAAACGGGCCCCTCCCCGCCTCAGTCCTCGCTGCAGCGGGGGCCAGCTCCAACTCCAGCCGCTTCGACCCGCCGTGCCAGCTGCAGCGGTGGCGGTGGCGCCGCATCTTGCTCTGCGAGTTCAGCGCCTTCTGGTTCGGCGGCGCGGTCTGCGCGGGGATGGGCTCCTTGCCGCGGGCGGGCGTCTCCGGGGGGGCGTGCGCGTGCGTGCGGAGGGCGGGCATCTGGCGGGTCGGCGCGCCGGGGACTTGCTGGCCGGGCGCTGGGGTGCGGCGCTGGGGGGTCGTTGGGGGTGCTTGTGGGGTGGACATTGTGTGTATGTAGTGGTGGTGGGTTTGGGTAATTGTGGTGGATTGGCTCGTAGGTATTATATCTGGGGTGCCCTGGTATGTGCAGATGATGGTGGATGGTGTGGGGTTAAGAGGATGTGCACGGAGGGGCATTATATACCCTCTAGTAAGGTATAATGATCCGAATAGAACCCGTGGGATTCAAGAGGGAGTATCCATGCATCTTAAAAAAAAAAAAAAGCAGGCTTGAAAAAAAGAATATGAAACATGAAAAAAAGACCTACGCCCACAGCACGCCCCGCGCTCGAGCACCAGATGTAATCCTGCCGTTAAGTATAAGTAATTGGGCTTGGACGGAACGGTTTTTTTTTGTTCATGGCCCTTATAAGTTCATTGCTTGGCTTTATATAATTTACAAATTGTATATCGACGGCATCAAAACCCGTTCTCCGCAACATCTATCTATGGAGGCGGTTTTAATCCCAATCTGCATGTAGTCCTTGATTTACGGGAAACACTATTTTATATTTATTGTATATGTATGGACAAAGTAAAAAGATATGTGAAACTACTGTTGATGTCATGGTTGCTCTGGTAAAGGAAGCGAAAAACATGCGGAAAAAATAAAGTCGCAAAAGATTTTGCCCTCAGTAGTGGACATCACTGCAAACTACTCAGGACTCTTTGGGCTCGACCCCGGGTTTGAACCGGGGACCTCTCGCATATTAACTTAGGGTGTGACCCTAAGCGAGAATCATACCACTAGACCAGCCGAGCTTGTTAAAGTTTGAGACATAGGTTGTTTTAAGCTTTAGAGAGATCCTTCCTTGTCAAGGAGGCGCAGGAGGCGCAGTATATTGACTATTGGTGTCGAAATTTATTTCGAACCAACGCTACTTACATATGTGCACTTGGCTACTCGATATTCATATCCTCGGTCAATTCGAACTGGGGTCAATATGAGTCATTAAAATTTCAACGTCCGCGCAAGAAAAAATAATCGATCTACATACATGGGATATTCCTTGACATAAATAAATAAGATCTAATACCAATGCTTGGCCCTCTATTGTTTTTCGCCGTGGGCCAACACAACGGGAAAGGCCAATGGCAAGCCGCTGGAGGAAAACGTCATTGAGGGCATTAAACCTCGCTCCTCCTACCCCCCTTACAAGCTCCTCGTCCCCCCCATCAGGTACGTGCGGCACCATATTTTCCCGAGGAAATAATATCGTGTACTGCATGTTATGGTTCCAGCCGTTCTAACTCCTATATCCCGTCCACTCCTGGTTATCAGAGACATCCTCATAAGAATACACATCCCGGTGTTCATGGCCCTCGTATCTGTCGTAATGGTGCGGTCGCGAACGATTTAGATAATCCAAGTCGTCCTGCATATCATCACGATCTTTTTTCAGATCAATAATATCTAGATTTAGCTTGTCATGCTCTCTCGCGATACTAGCATATTCCCTTGAATCAGGACTATAGGATCTTGACTGACGAGCTAAGAGATCGCGCCTGACCTCCCTCCTGGAGATTTTTGAGTCAAGCTTGGCTATGCGTTCTTCGAATTTGCGAATTTGTCTCCTGAGGGTGCTAGGCATTTTGTTTATTGATGTTTAAAGATAAAGTTAGTTATATACCGTATTGTTTGCTGTAGTTAGATATAATGGGATAGTGCCATAAAGAGTCATAAACCTGCGTATTTATATCTTTTATTCCTCTTTCATCCTGTCGAGATTGTTTATTGAAAGTGAGAGAAACAGGCTAGTTTCAAGAGAACCAAAAGCCGGGCAGATACTCTAACTCTTCAAGGATGTATATTTCAAGGTATTTTTCAGACGGAGGCCTGGAATTCAAGCGCGCAATAAATGTAGTTATAGTGGAAGGATTTGTTGGCGTTTAGAGGTAGTCTGTAGCACCCCTCCCCCAGGTATCGAGGCGGGCCGTTGCTATAATTTATCGCCAGGTTTTCAGGCTTGGGCCCTTCAGAAAAGTATTCACGATCACGGGATGTCTTCCAGTTACTTATAGATGTGGCTACTTTACCGCCCGAGGGGGTAATAAGGCATGTTTTGGCTTATAGAATTAAAGGTCATATCTTATTGCGCAGCGACTGCCCTGTAAGGCCCTGTTAGGGTGAATTCGAAAAAAAATGGATGTAGGTCTCCCCAAGACGAAACACCCCCTCCCCCCGACGCAGATATCATCCCGTCTAGGTGTGCCGGCGCGCTTCCAAAAGTAACACGGGTAGCACGTCATTCTTCACTCACCCCACCTCCACCTCCACCTCCACCCCCTGCGGTACACGAGTCGAAAAGATAACTTATTGTCTATAGAAGATGAAAATCTTGGGTCCTTTTCCCATACTAATATATCCTAAACTAAGGATGCTTTATACCTCTAGTTTCCGTAACTCGTGCACTTTCACGAATATACGGATAAGGTTACTACCAGACCTCTATGATATATCTTCATACCTATATGGCATATCTTGGTGGGAAGATATGTTATGTAGCATTCACGGCAGCAGGGCGGCAGGCGGCAGGGGCGGCAGGGCAGCGGAACGGCAGGGCAGTGGGGCGGTGGGGACGGCAGGGCAGCGGAGATGGCAGGGCAGCGGAGACGGCAGGGCAGCGGGGACGGCAGGGCAGCGGGGACGGCAGGGCGGCGGGGACGGCAGGCCAGCAAGCTAAACCATTAACATCATCATCACTATCATCACCATCACCATCACCATCATCATCGCCATCACTATCACCACCAACTTCTCATCTTCACCATCATGAATGCCAACTATCAAGATCATTAGAATAGTAGTAGACAAACCCCAGCCTATTTTGCTCAGATTCATGCGCAAATAATTCTTGTAGTTATTGTGTTCCCCAACTCTGGCAAGCCCAATGATGGAAGAGATAATTTGAAGGTGCTATTGATGTGAGCGGTGATGCATATAGTGGTTTAGTGATGATAGGATGATGAAGCTGAAAAGTTCGTGATGGCTCGGCAAAGTGCGGCAGGGGTGACTGGGGGTGACTGGGCGGCTGCTAGTGGAGTGATTGGGCGCGGCTGTTAGTGGGGTGACCAGGCATAGCTCTGTTAGGATATATATATATATCGTCCTAACTGGATATATATCATCCTATCAGGATATATATATATCGTCCTACCTGGATATATATCGTCCTATGTGGATATATATCGTTCTATCAGGATATATATATATATCGTCCTAGTACCCGGATATATATCGTCCTATGTGGATATATATCGTTCTATCTGGATATATATCCTGACAGGATGATATATATACTGACAGGAGGATGTTATCGGTATATATCCAGTGCGGAAGATAACTTCACTTTTTGAGCCCAAAACATGCAGAATTATCATTTCTTATCCCTGTACCCAGGATAGATTACCGTGTCACCATACAAATCGATGTACCCCAGGGACCTTGAGTATCTTCCTACCCCCACAAGCACCCCGACACCTTTGCTAACGTCTATACAGACTCCTACATGTAACTTCATACCCAAAAAGTCGCCAGATTGACGCCTAGGCCACGCCCAAAAGGATGCCTACAAGGTAACCTATGCCCAAACGATGGCTTCTGTAGGTTGGGAGGTGGGCGCGCAGGTAGTCGCGCGTGCATATATAGTATGTAAGTAAAAATTATATCAAGATGTACCGTTTGCTACCTAAACTGTCACGTTATTTTACTAGTGGAGAGGGCGTCCAGGTTCTGCCGATATAGCCGCTAGCCTGGCAAAAAGTACAAAGAAGTAATTGTTTTGGTCCAAAAGCTGCGTCTGGTGCGTCTGGTGCGCTTGGGCGAAGCAGGACGGAACCCAATTTTTTTGCTACTGAACGGTATGGCGCCGACAAGAGCGACTTCTTTGTTGAACCTTGCTTCATTGTACATCTAGACCCACCAAAGGTAATAATCACTCGGGCCCGTCTATACATTGTAGCTACATGTAATCAAAACACTTGTTTAAAGTGGTTAAAGAAATACACAAGCCGTGTACGTACTCTCCCACCCACTCAGCCACACACCCACACTCACACAGACACTAATTAACACAATACTATCTTCAATCAAAAAACTATTCCCTAACTCATGATGCCTCTAAATCCTTCTCAGGCTTGAGATTCTCTTTTTCGGATTCTCCGTCGTCGCTTATATTATCGACTACGGCTTCGGCTTCGGCTTCGGTTTGCTCTTCGAGTTGCTTTTCGACCTGTTCTTCGTCCTCGTCCTCTTCGTATTCATCTTCGCCCTCCTCTCCTTCGACAACTTCCCCGAAAGTATTTAGTGCATAGCCACAGTCAGATACTCCACGCATGGCCCTCTCCATTTCCCTCCTCATCCTAAACACGGCTTTACTATGGTCATAGATATCGTCGAGCACCGCCTCACTATCATTCTCTGGCACCAGATTATCCTTTTGTGCCTGCTTTATGTTACTTATTAAGGCACGAACTCTCTCTATCTCCCGAACGAGCCTAACGGCTTCATCGAGGTAAAGTTTGGACAGAGCCTGGATGCCACTGGCAATACCAGCAAACAGTTTGTCGCAATTAGCGGGAGAGACGGGACGGACTGCGTGGTTATCAAGCGCCGCTTGGACACGGGTCTCGTAAAGATAGTCAAGGTTATCAAGGATACCATTGAGGGTCGCCATTTTGGGTTTTGAGGTTTGTTGGTTGGTCGCTTGAGTGAGAGTTTTTGCCGATTTTGGGTAACTTTTTGTGTAGGATGTGGATTTAGAGCCGATATTGTAGTGATTGTTTTATTTAATAACGGGTGGGAGCGGCGTGTTATATCCCGTTCTATACAGCTTCAAAGCAAAATCCAGTGGTTATTTCTTTCATGATTCACAACTTGAACTAGTTTGTTTTCATGCTAGGGCATTTGAAACGACTTGCACTTTAAGATAGATGCAACCGAAACCTAAACAAACTTAGAATAGGGTCAGGTCTTAAGTACAACCGATCCGAAAATCCAATCAGGTGGTCCAATAATTATAGGCTATACCATACACTAAATATCCCAATTCCTAGACATTCCAGACACATGCATAACGTCAAATATTAGAACGTATATATGCGCGCCAATGGTCTCTAATACTAGTACACGAGCTCAAGCCTCAATTGCAACCTCAGTAATTATGCCCATAAGCTAAAACTAGCAGCGGGCGGTGGTTGGTTGGGTTGTTTGTTACGGTAGCTCAAATAAATTCAAATTGCGCATGAGGATAATATATTTGGCTTTTTGCAGGATTTTACAGCGATAATGCAGCACTGTGTGAATTTTCCTATGTTCCTACGTCTTTCTTTTGTTGCAGGTGGCGGAGGAAGAGGAAGTGGTTCTGTAGCAGTACAGCAGTGCGATAATGTCATAGCCTTAGGGCTGGATACAATTAAAACAAAAAGAGAACGATAATGCAGCACAAAGGAGCTTTCCGAGTGATATATTGTGATTGAACGAAATCGAGCGAGTGATGCCTCGTGAAGGAACATCAAGCCTGCGATTGTTGTTGTTGATAGTTCATTAATTAACCAAATCTGCGATAAAGGAATGATTTGGTACTGTAATTCTGTCAAGTACAGATTAACCCGTACAGAAGCAATATTAGGCCACATTTAAATATCTGTATATATCGCACAAATAATCTATATAGAGTAACTTGGTTTATATATTGTGTATTGATGGTTGTTTAAATGAGGATACATAAATTTAGGGCCGCGTTTAGACCGGAGTACGGCCTTGACTCAAGAGCACGGTTGTAGAAATCTATGCCTTTCAAATCATTCGTTATCTGTACAAAGACTTCCGGGTACTTTACGTTCCTCGATCCAAAGAAATGTTTGCCCGCAAAGTTGTATTACTATCAGTGGTATAATACATACAACAATCTTTATAACTACAACTTTCGTTCTCCAAAAATATCAACTGATTCACACATAGCTTCTAGGCCTCAGCCTCCCCCCTGATAGCCAAGAACTGATCGTAAATCCTATCCATGACCTTTCTTTGCTCCTGCCACTCTCTGACTATTTCTGCTAGTTTTTCTTGCACATGCTGCTTCCTATATGTTGCGGTTGAGTCTTCCGCATCCCAGTCCACAAAGTTCCTATTCCTATCCATTCCCTCCTTGAATTCGCTCTCTTCTACGGCCTTTCCATCAAATGTATAAGTAGCCCACCCACTATAATCCTCATCCTCGACCGGCGTGAGCGCGTTTTTTTCTGCGTCAAGGTCAAGAACTTCCTGCACAAAGTCTATCTTAGTGTACAACGTGCCGCCGCGGGTGATTAGCGGGAAGTTTTGCCAGACAGCAGGAGGGGATCCCGAAAAGAGGTATCTGTTGATAATATCCCAGCAGTAGACACGATCATTTGGATGAGTGTTAGGATCTTTGACCCGGGATAGAAGCTGGAAGACTGCATTAATCTTATTGAAAGGTTGTTGGGGCTTTGACGACATTTTGATCCTATGTATCCAGGTGATAGTAAGGCCAAGTTTTGCGGACGGACCGAATGTTTGTTAGACGAAAGAAAGAGATATTGGTTATTAAATAAACAGATTTTTGAGTTTGTGGCGCGGGATGGTTCTTTGTCTAATGCGATAATGGGTTAGTAAACTCTATTTATCATAGAGAGGTGTATATCTAGTATGGAGTTGACCGATTATGTATTGGTTATAATACAATTCTACTCAAGGGGGCCTTGGAATAAAGAAGATGGTGAATTCGTTTTGGAGTGGCCCTGAAAGTTCTCGAGCCCACCGTCTAAAAGATTGGATAAGGTCCCTTTGAGGCTAGAGACCGGAAACACAACCACGCCTTTCGTTTCCTATATTCAAATTAACATTATACTAGTCAAAATCAAGAACAAAGGACTTTCGTACCCTTTTTTTCTGTTGAACTCGGAGACCGCTTAGTAACCATAATGACATGAACTACCATATCGAAATAAAGCTACGTTGCCTATCTTGATAGACGGGGCTTTGGCTCCCCAACTTCTTATAGCCAAGTCGACCCTAACTATCGGTGATAGCAGATAATTCCACTTAAGGCTTTTGAAGCTACGACATATCACGGCGGACATGCGTAGCAGTTTAGATATATGATCGAAGGCGCGTCCTAAAAGATGGTCTCTAGTCGTGGCGTCAATTCAAGAAGGCCTTAAGATATGTCTTCCTAGTAAATTAAAAGTTTATTAGCAGAGATTTTAGGAATTTTAGGAATTTTGGTTGGTAGTACCCTCAATGACAAGCTCCGCAGCGCTACCTCTCCGCCTCTGCCTCAGAGGATGGAGCCTTATCATTTATCACAAAAAAAAATCATATTCGATATATGCCCCCATGGCCCAGCTCACCTGCGGACAGACGTACGTACCGAAGCCCAGGACGGCTGAGGATCGTGCATGCTGTTACCCGTACCTCTCCCAGACGTGCACATTACAGACGTCATGCATGGTCGGGCACCAAGCAAACACTCCTCTCAAAACCACAGCCAAAAAACTTTCCAAGAGACCAGAGTTCCCATCGAGCATCAACGCCTACCGAGTCCCTTATCCACCTCCAAACCGCCTATTGCTGAGGAATGGACTTTCCAAGGGCAAATATGAGGAAGTACGACGGCACTTTACTTTCGCCACCATATGTTGGGAATAGGCAAGATAAATCTACTTGTTTAAAGCCAGCAAGTTCTGCTAGCATAATTACAGAACAGCACCACCCTAAAAGCCGTGGAAGAGATCTGGATGCGGATATATCCAGTCGCGCTGTTGAAAGAACGATTACAGGATTAATCCAACAGTTAAAACCGGAGAAGAAGGAGTGTGAGAGGGCAAGATCAAAAGGGGATCGCGTGTTCACACAGATCGTAAAGGATACAGGTAAGATGATCAAATGGCTCCTCATCTGTCAGCATACGCACCCACCAACGCTTTAATAGGTATTGTTGAAGTCTTCTTCGAAATCGACTTGAACGGGCGTAAACGTAAATCTGCCGACATAGGAATTGACTCAAAAAACAAACTCGGCTGCACCTTCCGGAAACTTGATTTGCTACCAGATTCAATTTATGTCGCGTTGGATTCAAATTATCGGCGGATGTTTGTGTATTTCGACAAGGGTTTAGAAATGGTATATGGGCCATCTATTGGGAAGTGGGTACTGGACTCCACCACGTATAATATCGAGGAGTATGCAGAAATTCAGCCTCCAGAACTACCTCAAGACAAGTATCACCAGGAGTACGAGAAATGGCTTCTAGCCAATCCACACCTTAGTTGGGCACCTTGGTCTAGAGCTGGTGTATATTACTGGGGATTCCGCCCCTCGATGGAACTTGAATATACATTGAAGGATGCAAGTGTTGCCAGAGATACTTACAACCTACCACCTCATGTCCAGCCTGTTTTGGCCAACCTCCTCAAATCGTTTGGAAACATCACCCGCGCGCAAAGGATACTTCTAGGAGCGATAGATCGTGATTACAGATACCACTGTCAGGAGATGATCGCTGCTTGCCCTGAGGAAAGAAAGAAATTCTGGACAACCGACGACCAAGAGTGTTTCTCTCTTCGAATCTGCACAATGAATATCCCTATTGAGCAAAACTTTGATGGAGGCGATATCAAAGCTGGGTGGGCTATAATTGCACCAATGGGTGATTTCCGCGGTGGCAATATATGTATCCAGGAGATGGAAAGAACATTAGTATGCAAGCCTGGGGGTATCTGTTTAATTAAGAGTGGCAGGTTAGATTTCTTTACCACGGAACCGGTGGGTGTTCGATATTGTCTGGTTTCTACCACCCAAGAAACACTAAAGGGGGAATATTTCGACAATTCGTGGGATTTGTAATAAAGCCTAGGGACGGATTTTACCCTACCTGTGTATGCATATATTGCAAATATATATATCATTCTTAAGACAACACCTCCAATTCCGCCCTTCGTAAGTGCTCCGTACCGTTTTATAGACGGAATTCGGCCCAGAGGCCCGTTACTATCGACCAGATAACATGGCATGTTTTGAAACAGACAATAGAGATAAATCCCCAGACCTTACACCGCAGGGGCCAGAAATATCCCCCGATTTCCTTCCTCTATAACAATATTCCCAGAAAGATCCACAAGCCTAGACTAGCCTCTACTAATACAAAATCAGGGACCCGGGCCACGCATTGATAAAGGCGGGCAAGACCCACTCGCTTTGGGGTTATCCTCCTGGCTCTTTCAGAAGGTCCTGTTGGATTGTCCCGACATTGGATTTGTCCCGACTATGGTAACTCTTTAGCGTTGTGCAGGGAGCGGCATTTTTCTTTACTATCAGGTATGGTAAAAGTGTTTATGGGTCTTATATCAGGTTCTATAGCCCGTTATACTAACACTTTTATCAAGTCCTTGAAATATAAACTAGCGTATACGAGACATTTGATTAAACTTTAAAACTCTAGAAAATGGTACCTCTGCTGGCGTCGATCATCCATGCCATCTGGAACTATTATAGCCGTGAGAGAGTTCAAAAAATATGTCGAGATGCAGTCAGTAAGACCCTCTAGTCCTCTCTCTATCGTACGGTCTGGCTTGGCTCGGGATTCACTACCTGAATTCAAGAATCCCCCCACTCTCCAAGGACCAGCCCATACGATACGAAGACAGATATACTTCCTTGCATACTTGTAAGTACATGTATAGTACACGCTTCGCAAGTACCCAAACTGACCTCTAAAAGCGTAGGAACGAGCCTATCGGGACAGGTGGCTTTAATAAGCAATAGATTAGCCACATGCACCCCCACACACATACACACCACCACACGATAATCTCCGTCTTCAAACCAATAGATGATTATATCAGCAGGCCAGCGACGTAAAAAAGAAATAAAGAGGGGGGGGGGGGTTAAAAGCCGTGCACTAAGGCTCAAAATTGCCAACAAAATCCCCCCTCGGTAGCATCTGTATTGGGTTATCAATCGGCGGAAGGTGGGGGGTAGTTGCCCGCATCTTCTACGAGAGGACATCCACTCGATCGAGACTCAACTCCTTTCCGCGCGCTTACAACGGAGCCAACTCTACATACCCCCTTGGATCCTTCCTAGCCAGACTATACTCCCGAGAGATACCTCTGATAGTAGGTCGGCACAAGCGCCTACCACAAACACACAACCGCGACACAGACGAGCGCTATCGCTAAAGTCTCCGTTATTTATTGCAACCACTAAACAAGCGCCAGGGAAACTTCCGAAAGCAAGCATCCACCCTAACTAAATCTCTAATAGTTGTCCACCTGAGCCTATGATTTGAGATCAGTACTTGGATGCACATGTGAAACAGAACTTTCAGCGAACCAGGTTCCGGCATTCAGGTCTCTATTTGCGGCGGTTGTGGCAACCATCACTGGCACATGATAATGAATTCTGTGCAACACACAACCTAGCACGTCATGCCCTGCATGAACGGCCGCAAAGGAAGGTTTCTATGACGCCGACTACAAAAGCAGATGATTTAACCAAGGTCATAGATTTATATCATGGAGGCTGACACCCGAGAAACGGACGGCACGGGTAAATACGATATTTCATCAGGCCTTAAGAGGCATAAAAATTGACGGGCTCATGAACATACCGCAGCATCCGACATATTCAATAGACGTGAAGAGTTGATCTCACACATCACTACTACTCACAAAGTATCACTCGTATGTGCCATCATATATTATCACTCGATAAAGAGTCAGCCCCTGTTCGTTGCAACATTGTTTACAAATACAAGGATTTACCTGTTTAATGTAGCTACGCGCCCAGCCTGTACTCCCACACATGAACAGGGAAAGTTTTCGATTCGTGCAATCCTTTCATTAAAACACAGGTCACTACTAAAGCCCCGATTATCGAGGTCTTCATACATGCGGTAGCAGGGTACGTCAGACGCGGGTTGTTGCTTGCTTACGCTAATAAGCTGAAATGAACTTATGTTTACTAGATTGGATCAAATCTAAAACATGACAGCATAACTTGGGAAGCACTTAAAAAAAAAAAGTTCTCCGGTTATCTGAAGGTACTAAAATTTAACCGTACGCCCAGGTCGAAAAGCTAGAGGCCTTGCCGTCAAGTATACAAAACCTCTAGTTGGATCACGAAAAGACTTCCCCCTCAATATAAAATAGCCCCCCTCTTATACATGGAGATCTCGAGAGCCTTATCCAGCTATACTAGAGAGAGTGCAGATATATATTCATTTCCCATGGCCCTCATAGTTAGTCTCAAGCCAGTGGGTGAATTCCAATATCACTTCCTAACTACATATATATACGTTATCTAGAGGGGTCAGGATTGGACCATCGCCATGTACAAGTACATCCCTGGAGGGTGTTTCGAAGATTTATCCGCAAAATGTCTCGATCACAGCGGCCAATAAGAGATTAAAAACTGTTTCAGAATATCAAAATTATATAATTTAAAGGATTTATTTCTACTATTGTTAAATGTATTTCTAGTCTCTGCGCGCCCCTGTGCTCATGTTCCATAACGCCCTTGGAGTCTACCTTACGCGCAAATGATGATAATAGGGAAAATAAATCTAGCTTGCCTAAAGACTCCACCTTCTATATATCCCAACGCCCCAAAAACAAAGCATGAAACCAAACCCAATATTGGGTTAGTGTATATATCGTAAACCAGTTCTATCCCTTCAAAATTCCCTAACACCCCTCCCCCTCACTAAGACTCTCACAACACCCGTAAAACCTCTGGCCTCTGCCAACTTTCTGGGTGTCAGACACCACTCTCCATCTACATCGATATCCGCCCCACCGCGCATTAATACCTCAACAACCCCTACAACACCGGCCATTGCCGCCACATGCAACGGCGTATATTTCCACCCATTTCTCACATTAACCTGCGCCCCGCTACCCAGAAGCGTTTCCGCCACTGTTGCAGCACACGGCACAGCCCCTGAAACTGCAACATGTAGTGGCGTGTCGCCTTTATTATTCCCTATATCTAACGGGGGCCCATACTCCAGAAGCACCCTAAGTATCCGTGTTTCCGCCTCCCAGCCGCGGAACGGAAGTGGCAGCCAAGCAAACTTCCGCCCCCCCGCTAGGCTATTGGCACGAGTTACTGCGGCATGGACCGCAGTATCCCCGAATGAATCCTGGATATCACACCTAGCGCCTGCGTCTAGCAGAAGCTTCATAATCTCCTCGTCACCACGAGCGATCGCATGATGAAGAGCTGTGGCACATGAGGGGGATTGAAGATTGCGTGTGTGGGTTGCAACTGTGTCGAGATCTTTATTATCGAGGTGTGAGAGAAGGAGACGTATGAGCGGTACGTGACCATTCATGGAAGCCCACTGGAGAGATGTGAGGGTTTCTTTTGGAGATATTGATACCGGGAGGCGAGCGTAGGTGTGAAGAGTGGGTGTTAGAAGAAAATTAAGGCGTCGATTAGTGAGTATTAGACTGTGTATATGGCTGGCACGATCCAGGTGTGTTGAGACCAAGAGGAGAAGCTCGTTGGGAAGGGAGAGCAGACTAGTCGATGACGCTGGAGACATCTCTGTATGTGATAGTGAGGAGCCCATGGTTCTAGATGTATACGTATAGATGCACCAACGAAATATTTGAGAATGTAAGAGTGGGAAGCTTGAAAGTGGCAGCGATGTAAGCTATATATATACATATAAGGAGGGACGGACTCATACATACCTACTAGTGGAGTACATGTCTTGGTAAAAATAAATGTATCATGGGGACATATTAAAATCATATCGTGTAAACTACATGTATGAAGAGGTGTGTATGTGTGTGTGTGTGTGTGTGTGTGTATGGGTGCGTGGGTGGGTGGGCCAGAATCGGTTCATCGGGAGCCCCGTTTATTGTAATTCCCCCAGTACATTACTATTCTACACTGCGTTAGTACTCAGTCAGCATCTCAAATTATAAGAAGGAGCCATCCAAGCGCCCCAAAGATAGTACAGATACAGAAGAAACACAAACAACACCCTTCCACGACTATAACTCTCCTCGAGTGAAAACTTACGTCGTACTTACATATACCTAGTGCAGCTGTAGTACGTATTGTACTTCTTGTACGAGTACCTACGTCAGTCACTCACTACCAGACGAACTTGTTTTTTTGTCTCTTCCTTTTTCTTTTTTTTTTATGCACCCCTAACCACACCCTCGGTACGTACCCGCACCCGGGGTTACTCAAAGTCAGCTGTCAAATGCGGGACAACGGTTTGCGAACTCAGTTAGCGTGCAGACTCATCATCTTATTAGGACCTCAACAGTTGGCCCGGAAATAAAGCAACCGCAAATTCCGAAAAAAAAAAAAAAAAGATCTACCTATCACAATCACCCTCACCCCCTACACGGACTTTTTCGCCGTTTCCTTCGAGAAGTAAAAACAAGGCAAGGAACAGGAAACTTCGTTTGCGCTTAACCAGAATAAGCCACGTAGGCTGAACTCCTATCTAAGCGACCAAGAAGCGAAGGCGGCTTGCTGTTGTACACTCTTGGGTAAATACAGGTAGACGCCGGTGCTTTTACGTCCCGTGAGGTATGAATCCTACTAACAGCGAGATGACCCAAAGATATATGTACATGTACTTATCTATCGTACGACTATAGCTAAGATATTAAGTAGATACACGCGATACTTTTTATGCTCTGGTCCAATTCAAGCACGTACCTGGTTCACCTCCCCCCTGAATACATCACGTAACGTAAATTAGCTGGCTTTCTGTCTGTCATCCAGCCTATTGTCTCCCGGCTGGCCAGGCCAGATCGTTACAGTTACATATCTTTTAATCAATCTTGGAGTACCGAGGTATATTACTATATTCCCTACATATGACACTCAGCCCTAGAATTACAATGATCCATCCCGGTATTCCCCACTCTAAGATGAACCCTGTCTCGCTTGACAAGACATTCCCGCCCCGATAAGACATTCAATCGCAATACACATGAATACCGATAGGTACTCTACTAATGTACATCAGACCAAGTCCAAGCGCACGGCGGGAATGTGATCAGGGCTCAGCCAGTACCTCCCCCTGGGGCACCCTGGACTGCCACGAACGCACGCGATAACTTCTAACTTCCGAGAAAAGTTCCCCTGAAAAAAAAACAGGGATAAATGTGCACATTCTCAAGTGTCCACCAGACAGGCCGGATGTACACATCTTATAACTTTACCGCCCTGGGGGTTCTCTTCCTTCCTACCAGTCGCAAACTATGGCTCAAGAAGCTGTGGGGGGCAGGTGTGTAACTTCGGCGTCCCCTACAGAATTGGCCAATCAGTTCACAGGAACCAGGATATTTATTACTATAATGGTGCTAGTGCACCCTAGGTGGTTCCAATATAAAAAAAGTTCTCCGAAGTTGAGACACCGCCCCTAGAGCTGCTCGTGCGCCATACGTACTGGCTTACAGGAGGCGGTGGCTGTGAGTTTTGTCCATCAGCTTTGACTACGTCCTTGTTTAGGGTAAAAATACATGTACGCCTAGATGCATAGAGTATTACTTTCAATGCTGATCAGCGATGATCATATCGAGAAACCTTAAAATAAATCATGCTAGTCAGCACATTAAAGATCTACGCATACAGAATAAATTATGGCCACGCCCAAGTTTTATAACCTCCGGCCTATTACTCCTGGTTTAAACATCAACCCAATCCCCGTTCCTCGAGTTCATAACCGAGAATTTCGCCAGCTTGCCAAACACTAATTTGCTGCACATACAGTTAATTGGGGGGGCCCGACACCAAAGGGGCTGACCAATGAAGACTTTCTTGCGGCCGTGGCCAATCGACTGGTTAAACACCGCACAGGTATTCCATATCCCAGCCCAGTTCTTCATTCAACTTGCTTGTCGTTGATCTGCCTCCACCCGCACAAACCTTCATCATCTACCACTAATGTTGCACTCAGTGGAAGTCGAGCCAGCACCAATCCAGAACTGGTGACTTGTATGTACAACCCAAATCAGCCAGACCACCGGCAGTTACATTTGCGTAGAACCAGCACCCCCCAGAAACAGAATCTATCAGCATACAGGGTATATACCGGTAGTAGGCCCCCTAGGGTACACAACTGCAATATGTCGTGTCCTAGTAGAAGTCAGAAACAAATCCAGCTCGGAAGAGTAGCAGCATCAGTGGGCCTCTTCAGTTATTAAGTTGCCTACAATACACTAGCCAGCAATTTTTTTTCCCGCCAAACAAGCGTGAACCTACATATAGTCTATAAAGACTATCGAGGATAATTGTCGTCATTGTGCATAATAGGGGGGGACTAGAAAAGGAGTGATACCCCGATGAATGATGAATCTCGAGAGAATGAGCGTATCGGGGAGAAAGGAGCAGACGGGCTGGATGGAGCCTTGTTTCGAGTTTCCTTGTTTTCTGATTTGATTTGATTTGTTGGCGGGAGTATGGGGAGGAAAATTTTCATTTACTCCAGAAAGAGGGGGGGGGTGGTTGCCATAGCCTAAGGGCTGCATGAAGTATAAATAATGGCGATTTGCATTTTATTCACAAAATATCACTCGTTACAACTAACCCACGGCCGCTCAGCTACCATGCATGCAGCCCAGAACAGATGAATTTCCCTACCCGTCTTTCTTCCTTTCTGAGGTCTGCCGAAAGTAACGCTAGCTAATCGAGCGGTGATTAGCAGTCACGGAAGTTTGATGCTGTATGATAAAAGTAGAATCTCATGTGGTGAATCAAGAGCCCCCCACCCCCCGAACCACCACCCCAAGGGCTGCTATAATGAGAGAGAGACGGGTGCTAACCTTCAATGGTGATCCGTTACCCGTATCCCATTTATCAAAGATAATACTGCCACTATCTTTGATTTTTACAAAGCCGTCCTGGACCGCCGCCTGCTCTAATAGACGAAGTAGACGGCGGCGGCGGCCTACAGCTATAGTGGGGCCCAGCCTGCAATACGAAGGAAGCGGGGTACAGCGACTACGGTACTTTGTTAGTTATGCCTACCCAGGCCTATACTGTGAAAACAACACGTCAGAACTTACCTTTCTCTAGATATGCTGATAGAATTATGCCCATGAAGTCCCCGAAGGCCCACGAGGCTCTTGGCTCGGGGTTTCTTGCTGTTGAGAGGGGGCTTCACAGATACCGCGAACTGTGAAACGAACTGGTAGTGCCAATCTCCTCCCGGAGTGAGCCGTCAGCTTTACAGAGTTGACCCGAGTACCTGAATAAAATGTCTACACCGCAGTCGCAAGTAGTCAGGAACCAAAGAATCCAATCAGATATTGGATACCACGATACAAATCTATGAATAACAAGCCGGCCCTAATGCATATGTCTGCTACATAGGAATTTAGAAGGCTGGCATACTCGTCATTGGTAACTGAGCTCTCATGTCTGATATAAAATCACAAACATTTCCGTATAAACTTTAACTGACACATGTGTCTTCCTACAAAATTTTCAAGGCCTACAAACTCACAGACTTATTGCCATAAGAAACTTCCTTAGCTTTACCGCCCTAGGCTTAGACTCCAGACATAGATATATCCCCTTCGTGATCTAAACATTCACCACCTTCACTCGCAAGATAATACACTTCCGGGGACTGAGAGCTCTCCTCTTTCTTGACGATTCCCTCTTCTAGAGCTATCGGACTCTCCTCCTTCTTTATACGCATATAGCGAGTCCCGGCAATACGCTGCCGCTTTGAAGGCGCGGGTGTTGGTGTTGAAAACCACGATTCGTGGTCATCTTCGTCTTCATCAGCGTCGCTGTAGTCGAAGGCTGAACGCTGGCGTTTTGAGGGTGTGTCTTCTTTGTGTTTACCCTTTAGCTTTTGATAAAGCCCCATTTCCTTTTTTCCACCGTCCGTATCTACCATCGCTAACCCATTGCATTGCTTGCCGCTTTTTTCCCATGTCCTTTCCTCTCCCCAAGCCTCAAGATCTTCCTCAAATACCCGCTCATCGCTACCGTCATCATCGTCGCCCCTCCTAGAATCCCAGTCCGAAGAAATATCACCCGTCCCTTGAAGGTCTTTATTCTTTATTTCATCCTCCTTCTCGCTTTCTGAGACATTCGATTCCTCCAGTTCGTCACTTTCCTCGCCGGGTAATTTGTCTTCATCGTGACGGTCTTCAGAAAAGCACCCTAACTCTTTTGGAGAACCGACCAAACTGGTCCCGCCACCCTTTTCTTCAGAAGCAGGCTTATCTATCGAGGCTATTTCGGCCGTGTCCACCTCGCTTAAAGCATCTTCCTCTCCCTCCGTCACCACGTCCTCCTCGTCCTCCTCATCTTCATCCTCCTCTTGTCCATCTTTCCTAGTATCCTCCTCCTCTAGTTCATCATGTTCATCTTCTGAAGATGAGTCTTCGTCGAACCGAACCTTTTCAAGGTCGAGCGGATTTTTGTAACGGCGAATAAGCTCTTTCACGACCTCTGCGACAATCTCTCTGCCAGGTGGCCCTAGCTTGCCCGGAACAAGCTCGAGATTTCGAAGATGTCTCTGCCGAAGCTCGACATCCTCACACACGTGTGCCGTTCTCACGTGCTGACGCAGTGAACCCGCACAATTATCGGCGATCCGTCTACCGCAGATTCGGCCCTGCTTGCTGATGATGATTCGGCAAAGACTTTCCCGAGGATATATGGACAATTCCCCTTCAATTGGCCATGGGGGGCAATCCCTGTCACGGTATATCGCGTTCAAAGCTTTGGAAGCGGTCATGTGTTTCCCTAAAGAGCAATTGTAAGCCAACGTCGACTTGCAAAAAATACTACAATCAGGGGTGCTAACTCGTTTGATCAAGGAATTCGCTATGGATTTTGTGCACTCGGGCGGGAAATTTCTCAGTCATTGCTCGGGGCTTGTAATTGAGTCGGACAATCTGCCTGTGGCTGGTAGCTTACAATCCCGGGGGGATGTATGGATAAATATTGACCACATTTGGCTTCACTAGAACATTCGGTTCATGGATGCCATCCTAAGGGGTTGGAAAAATTGAGTATTGGTGACTCAGTTAACTGCATCAAGTCTCCGAACCAGTCTGCGTGCCGACAGTTCTCCCGGGGCTACATCTGGTGACAGACGCTACGTGTTCCTACGAACTGTCCTTGAGGCCGCAAATCATGGCTTAGAGTGTCGAGTGACAATACATGACTCATGCCGACATAAGTAAATCTAGTTCGATATTAAATCCCCCCGAGCAGTCATACAGTTCTACGACTCTAAACTATAATATCCGATGAACTGGACAATTTTTTTTCTCCCCTCTCTGATTATCTGATCTCAGCCCCGCCCCATATCTACTTATCGATAAGAGGGTGGTGGTGACTCCAGCGTGACCCGACTCGGTAGATAGGTGCCAGAAAATAGAGTCACGGAATTGAGTCACGGAATAATGGTTGTGGCTGGGATGACTCGACGCGTAAATGATTAGTAATCAAGACGCAGAGTATTCCAACTGATAGCGAGCAGCTCTGGGTTTCTCTATATACAAGTTCAAGCACCTAATTCCAAATACTTGAGTGAGTAGGTTTTTGAGTGTCGATTAATTGTCTTAATCTTAATCTCTATCATCTACTAGACCGAGACCTTTTCCTATTTTATATCCTCTATTAAATATGTATATATCTAGAGTATTGCAATTAATACTCCTCGCGCGAGTGAAAGCCTATTTATCATCTATATACTTCACTCCACTTCACTAGTCCATTCTTTCATATACTTCATTTGAGAGCATAATTTGAGTACCTTTTTATTGCTAAATATTGTTACCACTATAATTGACTGCTGTGGCCGACGCACAATACCAAGCTCGTCAATCCGTGTACCTTTTTCGAACTCTTCTATACCACCCCATATAATTTTCTTTTTTTATCCGGACTTAGATCTTCTCATACCAAAATCCCTGAAAGCCCTGTCTCTTTCCCCTCTACTACCTTCGCGGCCCAGCCTATAAATTGTATCTAGCATAAATGTTTTAGCATCTCTATGATCACCCGAGACGCCTACATCTTTACGGGGATCTCGATGGACACTAGCTCCTTTCCGGTGGGCAGTCTCAGTAGCTATCTCAGGCGCCATATCGCGGTCAAAATACCAGCGACCCCCGGGAGTTGGTTTTCCAAGGTTAGTATCATGTTCCCCAAAACCACCAGGCCCTGCTGCGCTCTTTGTCGCTCCCTTAATTACCTTTTGTCTGGCTTACGATTAGGTATCTGGGTGCCGCGTATTTCCCTTAACCTCTCGGCGGCGTTTCCCTGGTAGGATAGTCTCTTCATTGCTGATTCCATTTCTTCCTTGGAGAGGTATTTCGACATTGCAACTGTTGACCACTGTGCTTTTGGTTCAGCTCGCATCCGCGAGCTAACAAACACCGCTTCAAGGTCGGACCCCGGCTAAAGAGCTGCTAGCATTATCTTGCCCTTTGATTGCATTTGAAAAAAGGGGGGACTATTCAACATTCTATTTCCTTTTCATCACGGGCACGAGATCGAGATATCTATGGACCCCAAATATCAAAAACGAATGGAACTTTGAATAGTATTAAGACAGAGATCTTCTTTGTAGAAGCGCTTTTCACAAATCTAAAATATGAGTGATCTCGAGGGAATCGAGTGATAAACTATGAATCTTATCTTGCACTACCCTAGTCTTGGTTAACGTGATATTATTGACCAACCAATATATGGTGTTTCTAATCTTCTATATAGCATTATCCCTGGACTTTAAGGTAAAATAGAAAAAATTGATATAAATCTCTTATCATGCAGCTAACCAGGAGCAGTTCGCGACCAATATTCAAAGTCTCCTATCAACGCACTCTGAAAGATATTCTGCTCCACCGTAACCAAAAATCTATTAGTCAAGCCTCGCCATATTATCGTATCGTGGGGGTGTTTATGTATTCAGGAGATATGTTTAATATTTTTTTCCCTCTCTCTTTAAGGTACTTACATCTTTATCTTAATATCTTATGTTCTCAGGCACAAAGGGCAAAATTACAAATTAATGTTTCAGCCCTTTGGGATTCAATAGAGCTTTCCGAACTTATAATAGGAGGTCGCCTCTTGCATGCAGGCAATAAAGCTTGTAAATGCAGCATATGCTTAATAAATAGCCCGTAATAATATTTCCGCTCTTGAGAGCCCGACTCTACAGACACCTTCATCCCTAGGTTCTCCACCGACTATGATCGATCGCTATCTATATCCTACCGGGATCCTGATATTCGCCCTCCTCCCTCTCTAAGAAACTCTGCTCGTCTGAGAAATCACGTGGTATTGTGCTTAGTTGTAGTCGTACATGTTGGAGTATGTTGGTATATGGACATCTCGAGAAACGGCTGAAAACGCCTAGAACAGCATTAGAAGCGCACCATTTCCGAAAAGTGATTATGGCTCATATAAACACAGCCCGTATTCAAACGTCAAAGGACGGGAGGACTTGCATGAGTTGGTGAGATATAAGCTTGTCGGGAATTGTTTTCTGCTGGATTGTTCCACCGACATCCCGAGCCGTCCAGAATGTAATCATATCAGACCGCTTTAAGTCCTCTTTCTGTTTCCAAAGAATCGCTTCCGTTGCGATCTAGAAGCTTGGCAAATGACCTCGCATATGCGGAAAGCCCTTCTATACATATGATAAAATTATCCCGCAGTCAGCCTACATCCTCTCCGGTCACCCTAACCATCATACCGCCCCAGAGCGCCGCGGGATCTGGCCCCAGATCCCCGAGATCTTTCAATACTGGCACACGATCCGTACTATCCCTTACTCTGGCAAACGTTGCGGACCCTTTTTTGTGGGGGCCAAAATATTGATGGTGTTGCCAAGCCAGGGCTGAGTTGGCCCGTGCCTATCACGGCGTACCACGGACTACTGCGGAGGAAAGGATATTGTGGAATGGGGTCTCGGGTTCGGGTTTTCACTTTGGGTTTCTATGGGTTTCCGTTACATGGGTTATGAGTCATCCCAGGACAGGGATTGGGAACTGTATTGTCTCTTAACTGTCTCTTCTTTCTTACGTTCGTCCTCTCGGTACTTACGCTCTTTCCCATAAGATCCTCGCCACCATCCCTACCCAGCCGTTTTTCTACCCAGACTCGTTCACATTATCACAGACATTTCTCCTGACTCTCTGCCCCACACCTGTTCCTCTAGACTACGCCCTCGCCTCGCTCGCCGTCTCTACCTTTGCTAAGTAACTCGCCATGAATATAGCTCGCTTCAGAACACTCGCGGCCCTCTACGCCAACCTTCACAACACCAACCTCGCCGCTTAACTTCGTCGTCACCACGACCGACCAGTTGGGATGTCTCAATGGCGACTGTCGCCACCCTCTCGCCTTTTCCCCGCCCTCGAACGCTTTTTTCCTGAACGGAAAGGATTCTGCTACCTCGGCCTGCCCCCAAGCCCATTGGTTCAACATGGGCCATCAGACGTCCCGACCTCCGCTCCGCCCTCCGCCAAGTAAGCTTTGAAATATAGTTCAAGCGCCGAAGTTTCACGCCAGCGCCACCTTCACTCAACCTCACGTAGCTCCATATCGCAAGACCCACCACCGACGCCCCCACCTGCAGACACACACCGGCTATCATTCGCCTTCGCGACCCCACCTCGCCAACCACACCATCGGCCGCCTGCCGCCGTCACGGTCCTCGCCGCTCCTCGGCCTTGCTGAATTGACATATACCACTACCCACCGATGAGGACTGCGGTCCTGAACTCACGGAGTTCACAGCCTCATCTGAATGCTCTATAATCGACCAACCTCCTGACATTCCCGCCACGCCAGAACCTGCCGTATACACGGCCCACGAAGAGGTCATCTCTGACCTCAACCAAGAAATGGCCGACCTCAAGCTTGAGGTTGAAGAATCCCTGACCGAAGAAGAATAACTTCGGTACCGCCACGCCCACCAAGACGCCACATCACGACTTCGACCGCGGAAAAGGATATCCGCCAGATCACCTCTGTCGCGAAAAGCCTGGGAATCCCAGGCCAGCGCCATATCATCGCTCTCGCCGCCCTGCCTCTACCCCGCCGCCCTCTCCCGCTGCCTGCCTCATAACCCCGCTTCTCGCTCGCTCAGGACGCGCACTCAACAACTGGTGCAATGAGCCAGTTGAACAAGTGTCAATCAAGCCCGGCTAAAGGTCAGCCCTTTGGTAAAAATGGCACACCAAAGGGCTAGTCCATCTGCAGCCGTTGTCTCCGCTGCGCTGTGTCCGAGGACAAGATGTCTGAGGACCAACTCGTCGTCACCTGCTCCGTTTCCCAGAACCCTGTCTCTTCCGTGCCAACCCTGCTCTCATCGATCACGGGAGGCGTCAGAATGCCTTTATCGACCAAGATTTTGCAATAAAACCGCGGCTCTCCTGACACCCTGAAGAAATCCGCCTGCTTGAAGTGTCGGCGGCAGGCTGGTAGAATCAGGAGAATCCTTGCATCGTAAAAGCTCTCGTTGGACATCAATGGGCGTAAGGAAACTGCTTCTTCGTCATGGCTGGGACATTCACCCGGTGTCATGGGTATTCCTGGATGCGCCTACGACCTCGCCCTCCGCCCCAAAACGAACCAGGTGATCTTTGACTCCGAGTTCTGCACCACAAACTGCTCCGTCTCCGCACGGTCACAGTAAAGGAATCTCGATCTCGCCCCCCGACAGCCCGCTCATACATATTGCGGCCATTGGGGCAGTTCCGTTCGTAGGCCTCGCCCACAGGCGTCAGAACCACCTTTTCTGTGCCTCACTCCGCTCAATTGACGAAGCTCTTGCGAAGAACCCCGTCCCCGACCCAGCCAGCGTCTGCAGGAACTAAGCGGAGTTCAAATCGCTGTTTCAGGAATCAGCATACGTCCCTGCCGCCTCATCGCCCTCACGACCTGAAGATAGTACTACAGGATGGAAAGCAGCCCCCCTTCGGCCCGCTCTATGGAATGTCCCGACCAGAACTACAGGCCTTGCGAGACTACATTACGGAGAACCTCGGGAAAGGATTCATCCGTTACTCGGAGTCCCCTGCTGGTGCCCCCGTCCTGTTTGTCAAAAAAGCTGATGGATCCCTTCGTTTGTGCGTGGACTATAGGAAGCTGAATGAGATCACGGTCAGAACCGACATCCTTGCCCTTATCCGGAGGCAGCTGTCCCGCCTGTCCAGCGAAATATTACTGTCAAGCTAGACCTCAGGTGGGGATACCATCAGATTAGGATCCAGGAGGGTGATGAGTGGAAAAACTGCCTTTAGGACCCGTTATGGCCGCCGAGTACAACGTCATGCCCTTGGTCGACCAGCGCCCTGCGTTCAACTGGGTCAATGATCTACTCCGTCCCTCCTTGACCACTTCGCTACGGCATACCTCGACGACATCCTGATATACTCGGAAACTTTGGAGGAACATAAACAGCAGGTTAAGCAAATCCTCAAAGTTCTGCAGATCCACGATGTCCACCTCAAACCAGAAAAGTGCGAGTTTTATGTCCAGGAAACCAAATACCTCGGCCTGATCATCACTCCGGAAGGCATCAAGATGGACCCTAGCAAGGTCTCGGCAGTCACGGGATGGGAAACACCCACTAAGCTTAGGGAAGTCCAGGAGTTCTTAGGGTTTGCGAACTTCTACCGGCGATTCATATCTGGCGTATTAGGGTAGTCTCCCAGCACTAACCAAGAAGGGCGTGAAGTTCAATGGTCACGAGGCAGAGGCGTTCCAGAAGCTCAAGGACGCATTTACCACAGCCCCGATATTAGCACACTTCGATTACGAAAGGGAAACCATAGTAGAAACCGACGCGTCTGATTATGTTTCTGCGGGAATCATGTCCCAATATGACGGATCCTTCTTCTCCTTCGCAACCTCGTTCTCAACACCGCCAAGACTTGAGAATAGGGGGGATCACACCACTCCACAGACTTTTCTTAGGCTTCATTGTCTTTAAGAATTGTCACTCTACACACTCACTTCTACTTCTACGCTCCGTTTTCCTTCTCTCCTCTCTTCTATGCCCCGCTCTCTGGGACTGCTCCGCCTCTGTTCTCTGGCTTCCCCTCTCTTGGGGGGGAGGGTGCAAGACCAGCCCAAGTGGATGTCACCTACCCCAGGGGGTGTTCTCGTGTCGTTGGGGGTTCTTGAGCGGGGGGGCGTTCTTGCGTCGTTGTCGTCGTGTTCATTCAAAAACCCTCCTCCTCGCCCCCCCCAGGGGGCCCCTCCTCTCTCCTCAGATTCTTCGCCTACAAGCCTAGTCTCTACCTTCGTGAATCCCATCTTCGGATTGCAAGCAGTTCCAACCACCTCCACCTCAGACAGAGTCCTTACCAGAAAGTCGCAGATAGTTAGCTGGCGGGACTGTGAAAAACAGTAAATCTAGCACCTTCCTCTTTGGGTCACCCTGTGCACCACACCTTTCTTCGACCCCGCTCGGCTATGTTAGGTTCGGACGTGTCATTTTCTCCACTTTTTCTTGGCCTACGGAACCCATCATTCTAACCACCGCGTCACCTTTCTGCTCACCACCACACCAAAGCCCTAGCATTAGGCACAGGCCCGCAGGGGAGGACCCACGTAATGAGAACCCGTGCCCCCATGTGCGCTATAAGCTTTCTCTTCTTCTTCGCAACCATCTTCTTTTTCCTTTGTCTTCTCGTGCTTTCTCTTTTTGTTTTTAGGGGCCTTGATTTGTTTTTCGATTTGAGGGGATAGGTCTTTTATGCCATAGTCTTCGACTGCATCCAACATTTGTACCTAGAAATGAAATGATATGAGTTAAAAAAAAAAAAAAAAAAATGTCCCAATATGACGACCTGTTACGGAGCGAAGCGGAGACTATAACTGAACAATGAGGTTCTAGCCGAGGCGAAACGAGGGCGAGGCGAGAGCAAAGGCGAGGGCAGGCGACGAAGGGACTTAGAAGCAGGGTGGTGGGACGCAGAGTCCAGATGGCAGTCTTGAGCGAAGTGATGTAAGCGAATACCAGTAGAGGCACGTCTTGCTGTATCGTCGTGAACTAGGACTATGGCTAGCGAGACGAGGTGACACTAAGGCGAGGATGACTAAGAGTGATGGCGTATTATATTAGAGGCGAGGACTGAGAAACAAGTAACAACTAAAGAAACTAGAAAGCGTAGAGTTGATAACAGGAAGGTTACGTAGGAAAGGAAAGAAGAAAGAAACCGAAAGGAAAAGGCTAAGTAACCCGACTATATATACAGTTCCCAATCCCTGTCCAGGGATGACTCATAACCGATGTGAAACCCTTAAAACCAAAGAAAACCCGAACCTAAACCCAGTTCCATAATATCCTTTCCTCCGCAGTAGCTCGTGATGCGCCGTGATAGATTAGGTCGCTCCTTGAGGCCTAACTCCTGGTGAGCTGGGTTTGCGTCAAACCTGTCGTGAAAGTCTTGCACCAGGTCGGGGCATGTTCCAGAATCGAGGGGTTGCCATGACGGTTAAATGCATAACCCGTGTCTGACTAAGTATTCTAAGCGGCTATGTCGGCGTCGAGAATCCAGTATTGCATCGACCTCCCATTCCTGTTCGCCTTCGATTTCTACCGGGGGCGGCGGGGTGTGTTGCTGACCTGGGACGGGGGTGTTGGCAGCGAGGGATAAGAGCGAGACATGGAAGACCGGATGGATTTTCATTGAAGCGGGGAGGCTGAGTTCATAGGCGTAAGGACTAACCATTCTCTTGACGGTATAGGGGCCGATGCGCTTCCAATCGAGTTTCTTCGAGGGTCGCTTGGTTTCAATGTTCCTAGTTGAGAGGAAAACCCTATCGCCTACGGCGTACCTGGGAGCCGGAGTTCTACTTGCGTTTGCTGAGTCTTCTTGAATCTTTTGAGCCCTAAACATTTCATCGCGTAGGAATTCGAAGATTTGTGCCATATCCCTAGCCATACCGTTGGCTTGGTCTTCCTTGGTCCTGGTGCCATGCTGTAGTGGTGCAAACGACATCCTTGGGTTCCTCCCATAGTTTGCCTGGAATGGAGAGAGCTTGGTGGTTTCGGAGACGTGGTTGTTGGTTGCGAACTCTGCCATAGGTAAGTACTTGGCCCAATCATCCTGTTGATGCAAAACATAGGCGGAGGTATTGTTCCATGATTGCGTTGATCCTCTCCGTTTGCCCGTCCGTTTAGGGGTGGAAAGGCAGTGCTGTAGCGAAGTCGATTTCTAGCCTATTGCAGAGGGTCTTCCAGAATTCTGCCGTGAACTGTGTGCATGATCGGAGACTATGGTTTCAGGAGGCCGTGGGTTTCCAGACTGATTCCAAGTACATGTTGGCCCGTCAATAGCGCTGGACTCCTCAGTACAGGGTATGAAGTGGCGCATCTTGGTGTCGATTAGGCGACAACGAGGATAGCATTAAACCCATTGCTCTCTGGGAGTCCTGTAACGAAATCCATTGACATCGGACCATGGACCTTTGGGTACTGAGAGTGGGCGGAGGACTCCTTGTAGTGCATTCTTGCGAAGCCTTCTTTGCGGGAACAGGTGTTACAAATCATGACATAGCGGTCAACGTATTTCCTCATGTTAGGCCAGTAGTAGTTGCGGTTGATGAGTTCGAGGGTTTTTGCGCGTCCTGGGTGTCCAGCGGAGGGCTTATCATGGTGTTCCTGCAGTAGGCGTAGTTGGAGTTCGTCGAGGTCGGGGACGTAGATCGCGTTCCTGTAAAGCAGGAAGCCTTCCTCCGTTTCCGTACATTCTGCCACTTGGAGTGCTTGGTGCCGTTCTGAAGCATGGTGAGGACTTGGTGGGGAAACTGTCAACTTGGTAGCTTGGGTCAATAATTCTTTTACGATTGGGCGTTCGTTGGCGGATTCATTTAACAAGAAGCCGCTTGAACAAACTTAAACGACTCACTGCATCTAAATTCCTTCTTCAACTATGCGACTTGTGACTGGTGCGTGGCGTTCATCCCCTTCCTTAGGCAGGTCTCTGACCTCCTGGTGAAGTGCATCCGGTTTTCCTCATGTTTCCTGGCACAAATGTGATGACGAAATTGAAGCGAGACAGGAATTCAGCCCATCGGGTCTGGCGGCGGTTGAGGAGCTTAGTTGACATGAAGTATTCAGATTCGGTGGTCGCTAAGGACTTTGATTAGGAGCTTAGATCACTCAGGTTTTGGCGCCATTCTCGGCTGGCGGATGACCGCCAGTAGTTCCTGTCATGTAGATCTCGTAATTGCATTCGCTGGCGAGTGTTTCTTAGAAAAGCCACTGGGTGCAGGATCCCTTGATCGTCGTATTGGGACATGTCACATGAGAGCATAGTCGGAAGCGTCGGTCTCTACTATGGTCTCTTTCTCGTAGTCAAAATGTCTTAATATCGGGGTAGAGGTAAATCGTCCTTAAGCTTCTGGAATGCCTCTTCTGCCTTTGGGGACCAATGGAACTTTCGTCCTTCTTGGTTAATGCGTGGCGGAGACAACTCTGGAGTATCGTATATGAATCGCCCGGTAGAAATTAGCAAAAACCTAAGAACTCTTGGACTTCCTAAGTTTGGTGGGTGTTTCCCATCCGTTACCGCTGAGACCTTGCTAGAATCCATCTTGGCGCCTTCAGGGGTGATGATCAGTCAAGGTATTTAGTCTCCTGAACATAGAACTACGCACTTCTACTGGTTTGAGGTGGACACGTCGTGGATCTGTAGAACTTTAAGTTGCTGAGCGTGTCGTTTGTGTTCCTCCAAAAGTTTCAGTATATCAGGATATATCGTCCAGGTAAGCCGTGGCGAAGTGGTCGAGGTAAGGCGAACAGATCATTCACCCAGT
This sequence comes from Morchella sp. 2018-W16, assembly GCA_024713755.1. Classification (NCBI taxonomy): domain Eukaryota; kingdom Fungi; phylum Ascomycota; class Pezizomycetes; order Pezizales; family Morchellaceae; genus Morchella; species Morchella sp. 2018-W16. Next base: position 1,307,343 of record JAMGYY010000008.1, on the reverse strand, counting down.
GTTGGAATGTGGCGGGGGGCATTGGTTAGGCCAAAGGCGTAACATTGTACTTCGAAATGGCATGGTCCTAGCAGTTTTCCACTCGTCGCCTTCCTGAATCCTGATCTTATTGTATCCCCACCTAAGATCCAGCTTGGTATAATACTTGGCCTTGGAGAGGCGGGACAGTGTCTCTGGTATGAGGAGGGATGGCGGTTCTTGTGATGTCTCATTGAAACTTCCTGTAGTCCCACAAGCGAAGGATCCATCTGCCTTTTTGGCGAACAGGGCGGGGCACCGGCGAAGGACTCTGAGTAACGGATGAACCCCTTTCCTAGGTTCTCTGTGATATAGTCTCATAAAGCCTGTAGTTCTGGTCGGGACATTCCGTAGAAGCGAAGAAGGGCTGCTTTCCATCCTCTTATTTTCAGGTCGTGAGGACGATGGGGTGGCAGAGACGTGGCGTTGGATTCCTGGAACAGCGACTTGAATTCTGCTAGTTCCTGGGGTACGTTGGCTAGGGGGTCGGGGGCGGGGTTCCTGGCGAGGGCTTCATCGATGGCTCGGAGGGAGGCGCAGAAGAGATGGTTTTGGCGTCTGTGGGCGAGACCTACGAATGGGGCTGCCCGATGGCGCATAATGTGTATGGCGGGCTGTCGAGGCGAATCGAGATTCCTTGGCGGTGACGGGGAGGCGGGAGGCGGAGCAGTTCTGGCGCAGAAATCAGAGTCGAAGATGGCGCGATTTCTTTAGAGGCGAAGGCGAGGTCGTGGTGCCGCATCAGGAGATACCCATGACGATAGGGTAGTGTCTGGCTTGGTGACAAAGAACGGAGCGGTTTCCTGGTGTCCATGGATATTCAATGAAAGTTTGGCGACGTGGGTGATCCTTCCTGATTCTACTAGCCTGCCGTCGATTACTTCAAGCAGGCGGGGTTTCTTCAGAGGTGTCAGGGTGAGGCCATGTTTGGTTGCAAAATCCTGGTCGACGAATGCATACCCTGACGCTCCCGTATCGATGAGGGCGTAGGTAGGCACGAAGGAGACAGAGTTCTGAGCGATGGAGCAGGTGACGACGAGTTGGTCCTCAGACATCTTGTATCACGGTGCTTAATCGAGGGCGAGGACTGAACAAGCCAAGGTAAACCACCAAGGCTGAACTATGGTGAGCGAGGTAGTGGGCTACGTGGGAGAGGGAGCGGCCGGGGAATTTGGGGTGAAGGGCGAAGGGCTAGGTACGAGGCGAGGAGGTAGTCTAACGTCCCGTGGGACAACACGACCGAAGGGACTATGGCTAAGAGAGAGAATATATTCTGAGCGAGAGAAGACTAAAGAGCGCCTAAGATGACAGGAAGGTTGCGTGAAGAAGAAAGAAGAAGAAGTCCTGGCGAGAGCAGCTCACTATATATAGCGCAAAACCCTCGCTGACTCATCATGAAACCCGTAGAACCCAAAGGAATCCATCGTTACAAATACCTGCATGCCGTTGACTCATAGAACCCTGCAACGAAACCCATAGAACATAAGAGAAACCTGACTAATCCTTCTCCCATAACCGTCTCGATGTCGTGTCGCGCCGTGATAGATATTAGGTCCCCCTCTGAGGCCTAAGTCCTCTTAGGAACTACGTGGAGTAGCGTTAGTGGAAGTCTTTCACTAACTTCGGGAGTTGTCCAAGTCGTCCCAAGGTTGCCATGAAGGTTAAGTCATACCGATGTGTCGGACGAGTACTCAGTCGTCCTCTTCGTTTCGAGTCTAGGATCGCATCGACCTCCCATTCCTGTTCTCCTTCTATCTCTACAGGAGGTGGCGGAGGCTGTAGTTGTCAGGGGCCGGGGTAAGTGGGCACGAGGGACAGTAGTGATCGTGGAAGACTGGGTGGACCTTCATTGAAGGGGGTAGGGTGAGTTAAATAAGCATAGGGGCTGACCATCTGAGGAGGCAGTGCAGGCCGACTTGTTTCCAGTCCAGCTTCTTTGAAGGTCTCTTGGTAAGTAGGGTTCCTGGTAGATAACCATACTTTGTCTCCAATGGCGTAACGGGGGGCCGGGGTCCTGTTGGCGTTGGCTGACTCCTCCTGTATCTTCTGTGCTCTGAACATCTCAGCTCGGAGGAAGTCAAACACTTCTGACATATCTCTTGCCATAGTGTTGGCTTGGTCCTCATTGGTAGTGGTGCCGTGATGTAGGGGGCCAAAGGTCATTCGGGTGTCTGCCATAGTTGGTTGAAGGGGGAGAGAGCTAGGTGGATTCTGATACATGGTTGTTAGTTGCGAATTCCGCCATTGGTAGGTAGGTAGCCCAATTGTCCTGTTGGTAGTCGACGTAGCTGCGGAGGTACTGTTCCATGATGGCGTTGATTCTCTCTGTCTGGCCATCAGTCTGGGGGTGGAAGGCGGTGGAGAAGCGGGGGGAGATTTCTAGCCTGTCGCAGAGGGATTTCCAAAAGTCTGAAGTGAATTGGGTACCCCGGTCTGATACAATCTTTTCTGGGAGGCCATGGAGTTTCCATACATTCTCCAGATACATTCTAGCGACGTCTCTGGCTCCTGATTCTTCAGTGCATGGGATGAAGTGTCTCATTTTTGTAAGGCGGTCAACGACGACGAGGATCGCGTTGTAGTTGTTGCTGAGGGGAAGGCCGGTCACAAAGTCCATTGATACGTCTGACCATGGTAGTTTGGGTACTGAAAGAGGGCGGAGGACTCCCTGAGGTGCGTTGCGGTTTGCTTTGCTTCTTCGGCAGGTGTGACAATTCATAACGTAGCGGTCAGTATACTTCCGCATGTTTGGCCAGTAGTATTCGCGGCTGAGGAGTTCAAGCGTTTTAGCTCTTCCTGGATGTCCTGCTGATGGTTTCTCATGGTATTCTTGTAGGAGTCTGAGTTGTAGTTCCTCATGTTCTGGTACGAAGAGTTTTCGGCGGTACAGGAGAAGCCCGTCCTCGTTTTGCCAAGATTCGCAATCTAAATTTGTTTTGATTGTTTGGTGCCGCCTTTAGCATGGTGAGAACTTTGCTTGGGAAACTGTCTTCTTGGTAAGCAATTGAAAATAACTCCTGAATGGTGGGCGTTCCTTCAGCGGGTTCGTTTGTCAAAGAACCCGCCAACAAACTTAGCTTAGGATCCAAATTCTCTCTCTTTAACACTGTCTGGTACTGGTACGCCAGGCGCTCATCCTCCTTAGGTAGATCTCCGATCTCCTAGTTAATGCATCTGGTTTCCTCCTTGTTTTCCTGGTCGAATTGTATAAATCTAAATTGAACCGGATAGGAACTCTGACCAACGTGTTTGTCGTCGGTTTAATAGTTTCGTTGACATAAAGTACTCAAAGTTCCTGTGAGCTGTTAAGACCTTGCTGGGGCAGGAGGCTGTTTCCAAGAAGTATCTCCACTCCTCGAATCCTCGGATGATTGCTAGTAGCTCTTTGTCGTAGATTTCATAGTTACATTCTGCCGGCGTGTGTTTTTTCGAGAAGAAGGCCACTGGATGTAGTATCCCTTCATCATCTCTTTGTGACATAATGGCAGCTGAGACGTAGTCGGAGGCGTCTGTTTCCACTATGATTTCTCGGTCGGGGTCGAAGTGTCTGAGTATTGGTGCGGTGGTGAATGCTATCTTTAGGTTATCGAAAGCTTTTTGGGTCTTCTCGGTCCATTCAAACTTTACTCCTGTCTTAGTGAGGGCCGTTAGAGAGGAAACAACTCTGGAGTATGCATAGATGAATCTCCTAGAAGTTAAAGCCTAGAACTCCTGTACGCCTTTTCAGACAGGTTGGTGTTTCCCAATCCCTGATTGTAGCGACCTTCTTTTCGGCCCATCTTGATTCCCTCAGGAGTGAGTCCCAATCCCAGGTACATTGTTTCTTTGACATGCCATTCACACTTCTCAGGTTTTAGATGTACTTTATGTTGTTCCAGTATCCGAAGAATCTTATCAACATGGACCTTATGCTCTTCCAGTGTGGCAGAGTAGATGAGTATGTCATCCAGATAGGCCGTCGCGAAATGATCAAGGTGTGGACGAGTACGTCATTCACCCAATGTTGGAATGCTGCCGGCGCATTGGTGAGACCGAATAATGGCATGACCGCCAGTATTCGGCGGCCGCATTCTGGTCCTGAATGCCGCTTTTCCATTCGCTCCTTCTTTGATTCTCAGCTGGTGGTATCCATTATGAAGTCTAGTTTAGTGAAGTATTTGGCGTCGAGATGCCCATGAAAGTTTCCGGAGTTAACGGCAGTGGGTGTTCTAACCGCTACTGCTCAACTTTCTATAGTCGACGAGAGTCGGAGAGATCCATCCGCTTTACAAATAGTACTGGGAGCCTGCTGGGGAGGTGCTGTATGATCTTCCCACTTGAAAGGTATTCCGCTAGGTAATCCCTGAGTGCCTGTAGCTCCAACCGCGTCATCCCATACATAGGACCGAAGGATACTGTCTTGCCTTCCTGGATGTCAATGGAGAGGTCATAGTCGGATCGGCGCGGAGGGAGTTCTGTAGCGTTAGGTTCGTTGAGGAGGTGAAGGAAGTGGTGATGTTCACTTGGTATGAGGGCCCTGGGGTCTTTGGGCGATGGGGTGAGGAGGTCGTCTAGGGCCTTGAGTGTGGTTGAATACAGTCGCATTCCTTTTCTCTGTTTATGGAGCAGTCTGTGGAACGCGTATGAGGTGATGACGGAGATGTTCGTTGTTGGTTTAGTGGGGGGTTCAATAGAGATACCCCTAGCGGTGACTTTGGTGTTGTTGAGGGAGCAGTGTTTGACACAGGCTGAGGAATTGAATTGTATTTCGTTGGTGGCAGGGAGAATTGTAGTTGCGTGTCTGCGCATCCATGGGAGGCCCATAACAATGGGGTAATGTCCTAACTACAAAGAAGGGGCCTCCTCTCTGTGTCCGTTTATGTCTAAGCTGAGGATGACTTTATGGTTGACCTTTCCTGACTCGACAGGGTCTTCCATCTATTACGGTCGTGGGAGGATGAGGGGGGTTTGTTTAAGTTTGTGGTGGCATACGAAGTCTTTGTCTATGAAAGCGTATCCTGAGGCGCCAGTATCAATGAGGGCATATGATGGGATGAAAGAATCTTTATTTTGAGAAATTGAGCAAGTTACAACTAGTTGATTCCCATCCATATCCTTCTCTGAAACCGAAAACCCGGAGACCGAAATCCTAGAAAAATCTTTTAACCGTCCCTGGAGTGAGCCACTCAGTCCAGGGAAAAATCTTTTAACGCCTCATCGCCGGAGGCTCCTTCTTCTTTTTCTTCATTCCTAATATCTGCCCTGGCTCTCCTCATCCTGGGGGCTGGGTTTCTCGGAGGCGGCGCCTATGGGCATTCCCGAATGAGGTGTCCTACACCTCCACAATAGTAACATCTGTTTTCTACCCGGCGGGCCTCTCTTTCCTGAGGGTCCGGGCGGCCCCGGCCAGTGGATAGATCCATGGGGACTATTCCTCCAGGCGTGTGTGATGGGTGAGCGGCGGCAGGCGCGGCGGCCGGAGGGTTGCGAGCGGAGGGTGTAGCGGGCGCCGGGGGCCGGGCGGAATAACGGGAGCAGGAGCAGAGCGGGGGTGGAGCTGGCGCGTATAGCGAGGGCTGGGCGGCGGCGCAGAAGACTGAGAAGGGGCGGAAGCGGGCGTTGAGGGCTTGTTGTTTGTTATCCAACCGCTGCAGGATGGTAGCGAGTTCCAAGACTGTGGGCGGGTATCCTCATGGACCATGAGTCTGGTTAGCTCTCGCTTAGTCCGCCAGGAGGCTTTTCCACATTGGCAGCCTCTCCTAACCCGCATCGGGCGGCAAATCGTTGAACTCGCAAAGTAGTCTGAAAATGATCGTCTGCATTGGCGAGGTTCCTGAGCTTCTGGCGGGCGGTGCCGACTCAAGTCCGGATCTCCAAAGGCTGTGTGTAGAATTTCAAAAACCTATCCATGGAGGAGATTAACCCCAGTGTTGGTAAGGTATGGCATGAACTGGTCAGCGGCGGGGCCTTCCAGGCGAGAGATGGCATTGGTGAGTTGGTTTTGTAGGGTGGGGTACCGGTCGGCATTGCCCAAGAGTTTAAGTTTCAGCATGTGTTGGAAGAGGGGAAGTTCCTTCCGGAGGCCCGTGAACTGCTTGGGGTCCGGGAGCTTCTCCGACTTCTCCATTCTTGCTTCTGGGTGTGCTATTGCTAAGTTCTGGAGGAATCGGTTGGGGCGACGAGGAGGAGGTGCGGGTGGTGCTGGTTGTTCTGCTGCGGGTGGTGGGGGCCTGGTTGCAAGTGCTTCCTGGGCGGCTAGGGTTTCTTGTTGCGCTGATTCGCTTGGAGGGCGGTGACCTGGGCTTGGAGCTTTGTGGTGTTTGCTTCTTCCTTTTCCAAGTCTTGCCCCAGTTCGGTGATCCTTTGTTTCCATATCTCCGTTGCTTCATCTGCCTCCTGTTGGGTTAGTCTCAGTTCGTTTCGGAGTTCGCTAACCGCCTGATGGCTACGCATGACGACATTGTGGTTAAACAATGCGTCCTCAGACGCGCCTGGTGGTGCTCGGGGGTATGCTTGGGCAAAGCGACCCAAGTCTCTTTCGAGTCGGTCATAGTCGAGTTCTATTGGGTCCGTCATGACTTGTTCTTGTGACATGTCGGCGGAGTTGTGGTTCGGGTTGGCGTTGGAGACGCAACCTTAGTATCACGGTGCTTAATCGAGGGCGAGGACTGAACAAGCCAAGGTAAACCACCAAGGCTGAACTATGGTGAGCGAGGTAGTGGGCTACGTGGGAGAGGGAGCGGCCGGGGAATTTGGGGTGAAGGGCGAAGGGCTAGGTACGAGGCGAGGGCACGAGGAGGTAGTCTAACGTCCCCGTGGGACAACACGACCGAAGGGACTATGGCTAAGAGAGAGAGAATATATTCTAGACGAGAGAAGACTAAAGACGCCTAAGATGACAGGAAGGTTGCGTGAAGAAGAAAGGAGAAGAAGAGAAGTCTACAAGGCGAGGAACGAGCTCCCTATATATAGCCCTGAAAACCCCTCGCTGACTCATCCCATAGAAACCTGTAGAACCCCAAGAAAATCCATCATTACAAATACCTGCATGCCGTTGACTCATAGAACCCTGCAACAGAAACCCATAGAACATAAGAGAAACCCTGACTAATCCTTCTCCCCGCAACCGTACTCGATATCGTATCACGCCGTGATATCTTGTCCTCGGACACAGCGGCAGCGGAGACGACGAAGGTGGGTGGCGGGACTAGCCCCTTTGGTGTGCCATTTTTTACCAAAGGGGCTGACCTTTTAACGCCGGCTTGGTTGATACTTGTTCAACTGGCTTCTGGCGCCAGCTGTCAAGGGTGCGGGGATCCTGGGAACGGGGAGCGAGGTAGCGGGGTTGCGAGGCGGCGGGGGCCGAGGCGAGGCGGCGTTGAAGGTTGGCGATGGTGGCGTTGGCCTGGGATTCCCAGGCTTTCGCGACAGAGGTGATGCGGCGGATGTCTTCTTCCGCGGCGGCGAGGTCCGAGTCGGCGGTGGCGAGGGCGTCTTGGTGGAGCGCCAGACGGTACCGAAGTTGTTCTTCTTCGGCCAGGGATTCTTCAACCTCGAGCGTGAGGTCGGCAATTTCTTGTTTGAGGTCGGCGATGACCTCTTCGCGGCCGCAGATACGGCAGGTTCCTGTGGTGCGGGGGTGTCGGGGAGGTTGGTCAATACGACCAGGCATTCGGAGATGAGGCTGTGAGCCTCCGTGAGTTCAGGACCGCAGTCCTCATCGGTGGGTAGTGGGCCGTAGGTGCCCAAGAATTCAGCAAGGCGCTCGAGGAGCGCGACGGGGACTGTGGCTTCGGAGGCAGGGCGGCCGATGGTGTGATGGGCGAGGGTGGGTTCACGAAGACCGCGGATGATGGCCTCGGTGTCGTGAGCGGGGTGTGGGTCGTCGGTGGTGGGTGCTCCAACGTGGAGCTGCCCAGCGAGGGGTTGGGTGAAGGTGGCCTTAGCCCAGTGGGCTTCGGCACGCTTGAGCTTGTATTTCAAAGCGTATTGGCGGAGGACGGAGACGGAGGGGTCGGGACCGATGCGATGGCCCATGTTGAACCAATGGGCTTGGGGGACGAGGCCGAGGTAGCAGAATCCTTTCCGTTCCGGAAAGAAACATTCGAGGGGACCGGGGGAGAAGACGAGAGGGTGGCGACAGTCCTCATTGGGGACGTCCCAGCTGAGGTCGACCATGGTGGCGACCGAGGCTAAGCGAGGCGGGGTTGGTGTTGTGAAGGTTGGCGTGGGAGACGCAACCTTAGTGTTACGGGGCGAAGCGGAGACTATAACTGAACTAGCCAAGGTTCACAACCGAGGCGAAGAGACGGGACGAGATGAGAAAGGCGAGGACGGGCGACGAAGGACTTAACCGAGAAGCGGTGGTGGGACACAGAGTCCAGATGGCAGCGAACGAAGTGATGTAAACGAAGATACCAGTAGAGGACACGACTGCTGTATCGCATATGAACTAGGACTATGGCGAGTGACGGTGACACTAAGACGAGGATGACTAAGAGTGATGACGTATTATATTCCAAGAGACGAGGACTGAGAAACAAGTAACAACTAAAGAAACTAGAAACGTAGAGTTGATAACAGGAAGGTTGCGTAGGAAAGGAAAGAAGAGAAAGAGACAAAGGAAAGACTCGTAGCCGACTATATATACAGTTCCCAATCCCTGTCCAGGGATGACTCATAACCCGTGTAACGGAAACCTTAGAAACCCAAAGAGAAAACCCGAACCCTAAACCCAGTTCCATAATATCCTTTCCTCCGCAGTAGCTCGTGGTACGCCGTGATACGACCAAGGAATCCTGCACCCAGTGGCTTTCTTCTCCAAGAAGCACTCACCAGCGGAATGCAACTATGAGATCTACGACAAGGAATTACTGGCAGTTATCAGATGCTTTGAGGAATGGCGCTCCAACCTAGAAGGATCTAAGTTCCCAATTAAAGTCCTTAGCGACCACCGGAATCTGGAATACTTTATGTCCACCAAGCTCCTCAACCGTCGCCAGACCCGATGGGCTGAATTCTTATCTCGTTTCAACTTCATCACATTCAGGCCAGGGAAACAAGGGGGAAAACCAGACGCACTCACCAGAAGGTCAGGAGACCTGCCTAAGGAAGGGGATGAACGTCTTACGCACCAGTCGCAGGTTGTTTTGAAGAAGGGGAATCTAGACGCAGGAGTCAAGCTAAGTTTGTTCGCGGGTTCTTTGTTAAATGAATCCGCTGAAGGAACGCCCACCGTGAAAGAATTATTGACCCAAGCTTACCAAGTTGACAGTTTTCCACATCAAGTCCTCACCATGCTTCGCAACGGCACCAAGCACTCCAAGAAAATCTCCCTAGCGGAATGTACGGAAACGGGAGAAGGCTTCCTGCTTTACAGGAATGCAATCTACGTCCCCGACTTCGATGAACTCCAGCTACGCCTACTACAGGAACACCATGATAAGCCCTCCGCCGGACACCCGGGACGGGCCAAAACCCTCGAGCTCATCAGTCGCAATTATTACTGGCCCAACATGAGGAAGTATGTCGACCGTTACGTCCTGAACTGCAACACCTGCTCTCGCAGTAAAGCCTCTCGCAATGCCCTACAAGGTGTCCTCCGCCCACTATCGGTACCAAAGGGCCCTTGGACCGACGTGTCAATGGATTTCGTCACGGGACTCCCGACATCTCAAGGATGTAATGCCATCCTAGTTGTCGTCGACCGGCTGACTAAAATGCGCCACTTCATACCCTGCACGGAAGAGTCCAACGCCCTCGACGTGGCCAACATGTACCTAGGATCAGTATGGAAACTGCATGGCTTACCGGAAACCGTAGTCTCGGATCGTGGAACTCAGTTTACAGCAGAATTCTGGAAAATCTTATGCAACCGCTTGGAAATCGCACCCCGCTACAGTACGGCATTCCACCCCCAGACGGATGGCCAGACAGAAAGGATAAACGCGATTATGGAACAATACCTCCGGGCTTACGTCTCCTATCAGCAGGACGATTGGGTTAAATACCTACCAATGGCAGAATTCGCTACCAACAATCATGTCTCCGAAACCACCAAGCTCTCCCCATTTCAGGCAAACTATGGGAGGAACCCAAGAATGTCGTTCGCACCTCTACAGCACAAGACTACGACTAAAGAAGATCAAGCCAACGGTATGGCCAGGGATATGGCACAGGTCTTTGAATTCCTACGTGACGAGATGTTTAGGACCCAGAAGATCCAAGAAGAGTCAGCAAACGCGAATCGGACTCCCGCTCCCAGGTACGCCGTAGGCGATAGGGTTTTCCTCTCGACTAGGAACATTGAGACCAAGCGACCCTCGAAGAAACTCGACTGGAAGCGCATCGGCCCTTATACCGTCAAGAAAATGGTTAGTCCTTACACCTATGAACTCAGTCTCCCCGCTTCAATGAAAATCCACCCGGTCTTCCATGTCTCGCTCTTGTCCCTCGCCGCCAACAACTCCGTCCCAGGTCAGCAACACACCCCGCCATCTCCTGTGGAAATTGAAGGCGAACAGGAATGGGAGGTCGACACCGTGTTGGATTCACGCCGACGCTACGGCCGCTTAGAATACTTGGTTAGATAGCCATGACTGTACCATCGTGGCAACCCCCCTCGGACCTGGAACATGCCCCCGAACTGGTGCAAGACTTCCACGACAGGTTTCCACGAAAGCCTAGGCCTACCAGGAGTTAGGCCTGAAGGAGGACCTAATCTATCACGGCGTACCACGGACTACTGCGGAGGAAAGGATATTGTGGAATGGGGTCTCGGGTTCGGGTTTTCACTTTGGGTTTCTATGGGTTTCCGTTACACGGGTTATGAGTCTATAACAGAGCCACTAGCGGTTAGGAGAATAGTTCTCGCCCGGCCTGTTATAGGCTCAGAGTCATTGATAGAATTCAGCAGTTACAGTGATAGGAAAAGTACCTGTAGTGAGGACCGCAACCTGTTACAAGAGTACCAACCTTCTGACTGCTAGGTGGAGATCTATTCGTGAAGGGATAGGCTGACGAGTCTAAGGCCCTGTCAATGAATAGAGGACCGGCTAGAGAGAGGTCTCTAAGTGCCGGACATCTCCAGGGTCCCTCTGTGCAAGAGTAGCCCTGCTGTGAGCGGCAGAGGTTATGCCCGGAATAATCTATAATGAGTTATAGCTCTGTAGCCACCTGGGGAAGATTACCTGAGCGGAGACTCATTTAATGCAGGCCCGGAGCTGTGTGACAGCCAGGCTGCAGGTGATCCTTGACCTGCTAAGGGTGCTTACTCTAGGACCGAAACACTGCTAGCGCTTAGGAGAAGCGGGTAGCGGAGGAATAGCTTCCCGGTCCAAAGACAGAGTTTTCACCGGAACTTAGTAAGAACGAGGGAATGCAGGAAAAGGAGAGATTTGGAGTATAAGTACTCATCTCCGTTTTCCGCCCTTCTGTTCAGATTTTCTCATCATCAGTTGTAACAAGCGGAAGAAGACCCTTAAGATTATTCTAAGTCTACCGAGAAGAATCTTTTACTTTGAAACCTACTTTCTATCTTCTATCGGCCCTCTTGCTTCCTACACTTTGTTAGTAGAGGCAGAGCCCCGTCACATTATAATCTTAACAGATTATTCCTCCTTATGACTGTTGAGAGAGCCATCTATTGGTATCTCAGAGCTCATTATTTTGTCAGGGAGCTCATCTTCGAACTTGCCCCTGAACTATAAACCATTCCTCCAAGACCAAAACGATGTCCGCCCTACCAGCCCCAGAGTTGCCACTTCAGATCGAATGGCAACCCAGACCTTTGCAGCTGGAGGCCTCGGCGCAGATACAGTTGGTCAAGAACCCCAGAACGGCTCTACAAACCTACATTCCTGGCTGTGAGCCTACCTGGGAAGACTCAGACCCGGTCACCTACGAGCAGTTCTTCCGAGAACTCCAGGTCTACCTCCGGCACCGCCTACAACAAGAGCTGAACAGAGGAGCTCAGGCTCTTGTTCTGATCTATGAGCGGCAGCAAGCGGAGGCAGAACTCATGAGGCAGGCTTTGACCTTCATGAGGGACCAGGTCAGCTCTCTTCAGGATGAACTGAGGAGATTTGTGGAGAAGGATGACCTAGACCCCGATGCCATGGAAATCGAGTGGTCAAACCCAGTCATCCCTCCCAACTACATTACTGAGATCCAGAAAGCCATCAACGAGGGGAAGCTGCAGGTAGCGAGGCCCGGAACTCCCAGGCCTCCCTCCCGAGTATCCTCCAGAGCAGGAAGCAGGGCTCCAAGAAGACAGCAGTCCCTGTTTGCCACGTTCCCGAGGCACCAGCAAGGCCCCATAGTCCCGGTGGTCATGCCTCAGGTGGGAGCCTCGCCGCTTCCCCCTCCCAGGAGAAGACTGCCCTTCTCGGGATTGGGTCTCAGTTTTGATGGGGAAGAGTATGAAGAGGAAGGAAGTCCTCTGTCACCAGCTCCTCCTCCGACGGAAAACCCCGGTGGTCAGTCAGAACCTCCGGAGGTACCGAACCCCCCTCCTCCCCACCTCCGCAGTGTCAGGTGGTAGTGGGGCAATATTCTCCTCCTCCTCCGTGGCTCCAAGGTGGTGCCCCGGAGATGATCCAGACAGCTCAGACTCGGAGCCCGAAGGGAACGATAGGAAGGCCTGGCGGAAGTACCTCAAGAAGAAGCTTGAGAAACAGCAGAGAGATCTGTTTGCTCTCTTGGTCAATCATAGGCCACCTCTTGAGCAACCTCGCCCTCCTCCGTCCACGAAGGCCCGAGAACCTAAGGCCCCTCCACCTTCTAGATTCAAGGGAGAAGCAGAACAGGTGGAAACCTTCCTCCGGCAATGCGAAAATGTGTTCGCCATCGAGAGCCAGTCCTTCCTGGAAGATGAAGTCAAGATCCGGTATGCCGGGAATCTCATGGAAGGAACGGCAGCTATCAAATGGTATGAGGCTTATCACAACTCCATAGACCAAGCCTCTGCCAACAGGATAGCTGGAAGGCCGGTATCACGGCGTGATACGATATCAAGTACGGTTGCGGGGAGAAGGATTAGTCAGGGTTTCTCTTATGTTCTATGGGTTTCGGTTGCAGGGTTCTATGAGTCAACGGCATGCAGGTATTTGTAATGATGGATTCCCTTTGGGTTCTACGGGTTTCTATGGGATGAGTCAGCGAGGGGTTTTCAGGGCTATATATAGGGAGCTCGTTCCCTCGCTTGTAGGACTTCTCTTCTTCTTCTTTCTTCTTCACGCAACCTTCCTGTCATCTTAGGCGTCTTTAGTCTTTGCTTGTCTAGAATACATTCTCTACCTTAGCCATAGTCTCTTCGGTCGTGTTGCCCCACGGGGACGTTAGACTACCTCCTCGCACCCTCGCCTCGTACCTTGCCCTTCACCCATCGTCCCAAGCTCCTCGGTCGCCCCCTCTCCCACGTAGCCCACTACCTCGCTCACCATAGTCCAGCCTTGGTGGTTCACCTTGGCTTCTTCAGTCCTCGCCCTCGATTAGCAAGGATATAAGGTTGCGCTCCAACGCCAACCCGAACCACAACCCCGCCACCATGTCGCAAGAACACACCATGACGGACCCAATTGAAGTCGACTACGACCGACTCGAAAGAGATCTGAACCGCTTCATCCAACTATTTCCCAGAGCACCCCCAGGCGCGTCCGAAGACGCGGTCTTCAACCATAGCATAGTCATCCGCTGCCAGCAGGCGGTCCAAGAACTTCGCAATGAGCTTAGACTAGACCAGGAAGAAGCTAGCGAAGCAACGGAGGCATGGAAGAAAAGATTGACAGAACTGGGACAGGAGTTGGACAGGGAAGAAGCAAAAGTAACGACCCTCCAAGCCCAAGTCACCACCCTCCAAGAAGAAGTCGCCACGGCGCAGCAAGAAACCCCAGACGCCCAGGCTGCCCTCGCAACCAGACCACCACCACCAACAGCAGAGCCACCAGCCCCGCCTCAAGCACCTCCTCGCCGCGCCAATCGATACCTCCAAGGCCTAGCAATAACCCACCCAGAAGCAAGGGTGGAGAAGTCGGAGAAACTTCCAGACCCCAAGCAGTTTACGGGCGTGAGAAAGGAACTCCCTCTCTTCAAACATATGATGACACTCAAGCTCTTGGGCAATGCCGACCGGTACCCCACCCTACAGAACCAACTCACCTACGCTATCTCTCGTCTGGAAGGCCCCGCAGCTGACCAGTTCATGCCATACCTGACCAACACAGGGGTTAACCTCCCCTCCATGGAAAGGTTCTTGAAATCCTGACCACCGCTGGAGACCCGGACTTAGTAGGAACGGCTCGCCAGAAGCTCAGAAACATCCGCCAATATGGCCGCTTCATTCTCAGATTACTTTGCGGAGTTCCAACGCCACGCCGCTGATGCCGGCTGGGGAAGCCGCCAATGTGGAAAGTCTCTTGCCGGACTAAATGAGGAACTGACCAGACTCATGGTTCACGAAGACACCCCCGCCACGGTCCTGAACTCGCCACCATCCTACAACGGTTGGACAACAAACAACAGGCTCGCTTCGCCGCCTTCTTTCACGCCCGCCGCCCAACCTCGCTACACCGCACCAGCCCGCCCCACCTCGCTACTAAGCCCCGCCTGCACTCGCCTGCCCTCCGCCTCACACCCTCCCGCCAGAACCCCCGCCGCCGCTCCTGCCGCCCATCCATCACACACACCCGGAGGAACAGCTCCCATGGATCTGTCCACTGGTCAGCCGCCTGACCTCAGGAAAGAGAGGCCCGCCGGGTAGAAAACAGATGTTACTATTACGGAGGTGTAGGACACCTCATTCGGGAATGCCCACAGGCGCCACCCCCCAGAAACCCAGCCCCCAGGATAAGGGGAGCTAGAGCAGATATTAGGAATGAAGAAAGAGAAGAAGGAGCCTCCGGCGATGAGGCGTTAAAAGATTTTTCCCTGGACTAAGTGGCTCACTCCAGGGACGGTTAAGAGACTTTTCTAGGATCTCGGTTTCTGGGTTTTCGGTTTCAGAGAAGGATATGGATGGGAATCAATTAGTTGTAACTTGCTCTATTTCTCAAAATAAAGAATCTTTCATCCCATCATATGCCCTCATTGATACTGGCGCCTCAGGATACGCTTTCATAGACAAGGACTTCGTATGCCACCACAAACTTAAGCAAACCCCCCTCAGCCTCCCACGACACATAGACGTAATAGATGGAAGACCTATCGAGTCAGGAAAGGTTACCCATAAAGTCATCCTCAGCTTAGACATAAACGGACACAGAGAGAAGGCCCCTTCTTTGTCACCCAGTTAGACATTACCCCATTGTGGGCCTCCATGGATGCGCAGACACGCAACTACAATTCTCCTGCCACCAACGAAATACAATTTAATTCTCAGCCTGTGTCAAACACTGCTCCTCAACAACACCAAAGTCACCGCTAGTATTTCTATTGAACCCCCCACTAAACCAACAACGAACATCTCCGTCATCACCTCATACGCATTCCACAGACTGCTCCATAAACAGAGAAAAGGAATGCGACTATATTCAACCACACTCAAGGCCCTCGACGATCTCCTCACCCCATCGCCCAAAGACCCCAGGGCCCTCATACCAAGTGAACATCACAACTTCCTCCACCTCCTCAACGAACCTGACGCTGCAGAACTTCCCCCGCGCCGATCCGACTATGACCTCTCCATTGACATCCAGGAAGGCAAGACAGTACCCTTCGGACCTATGTATGGGATGACGCGGTTGGAGCTACAGGCACTCAGGGATTACCTAGCGGAATACCTTTCAAGTGGGAAGATCCGCCACAGCACCTCCCCAGCAGGCTCCCCAGTACTATTTGTAAAGAAAGCGGATGGATCTCTCCGACTTCAAGGCCGACTATAGAAAGTTGAACGCGTAACGGTTAAAACCGCCACCCACCGCCGTTAACTCCGAAACTTTCATGGGCATCTCGCCGCCAAATACTTCACTAAACTAGACTTACGCAATGGATACCACCAGCTGAGAATCAAAGAAGGAGACTAATGGAAAACGGCATTCAGGACCAGGTACGCCACTTCAATACACGGTCATGCCATTCGGTCTCACCAACGCGCCGGCAGCATTCCAACATTGGGTGAATGACATGCTACGTCCACACCTTGATCATTTCGCGACGGCCTATCTAGATGACATACTCATCTACTCTGCCACACTAGAAGAACATAAGGTCCATGTTGATAAGATTCTTCGGATACTGGAACAACATAAAGTACATCTGGAGAAGTGTGAATGGCATGTCAAAGAAACAATGTACCTGGGATTCGGACTCACTCCTGAGGGAATCAAGATGGACTAAAAGAAGGTCGCCATAATCAGGGATTGGGAAACACCAACCTGTCTGAAAGACGTACAGGAGTTCCTAGGCTTCGCTAACTTCTACCGGAGATTCATCTATGCATACTCCAGAGTTGTTTCCCCTCTAACGGCCCTCACTAAGACAGGAGTAAAATTTGAATGGACTGAGAAGACCAAAAAAGCTTTCGATAACCTAAAGATAGCATTTACTACGGCACCAATACTCAGACACTTCGACCCCGAACGCGAAATCATAGTGGAAACGGATGCTTCGGATTATGTCTCAGCCGCCATTATGTCCCAAAGAGATGATGGAGGGATACTCCACCCAGTGGCTTTCTTCTCAAAGAAACATACGCCGGCAGAATGCAACTATGAAATATACGATAAAGAACTACTAGCAATCATCCGAGGGTTTGAAGAATGGAGATATTTCTTGGAAACAGCCTCTTACCCCATCAAGGTCCTAACAGATCACAGGAACCTTGAGATTCATGTCGACAAAGTTGTTGAACCGACGGCAGCCACGTTGGTCAGAGTTTTTATCCCGCTTCAATTTCATTATACAATTCAGACCTGGCAAACAAGGGGAAAACCAGATGCTTTTGACTAGGAGATCGGAGATCTACCTAAGGAGGAGGATGAACGCCTGGCGTGCAGTACCAGACAGTGTTGAAGAAAGAAAATTTGGATTCTAAGCTAAGTTTTGTTCGGGGTTCTTTGATAAATGAATCCGCTGAAGGAACGCCCACCATTCAGGAGTTATTTTCAATTGCTTACCAAAAGACAGTTTCGAACAAAGTTCTCACCATGCTAAAGCGACGGCACCAAACAATCAAAACAAATTTCAGCGAATGCGCCGAAAACGAAGACGGGCTTCTCCTGTACCGCCGAAAACTCTTCGTACCAGAACATGAGGAGCTACAAATTAAGCTCCTACAAGAATACCATGACAAACCATCAGCAGGTCACCCCGGAAGAGCGAAAACCCTTGAGCTACTTAGCCGTGAATACTATTGGCCAAACATGCGGAAATACACGGACCGTTATGTTATGAACTGTCATACTTGCCGAAGGAGCAAAGCGAACCGCAACGCACCCCAAGGATTACTCCGCCCCCTCTCAGTACCCAAAGCGCCATGGACGGACGTGTCAATGGACTTCGTCACCGGCCTCCCCTCCAGCAACAACCACAACGCAATCCTCGTCGTCGTCGACCGCCTCACAAAAATGAGACATTTTATCCCATGTACGGAAGAATCAGGAGCCAGGGATGTAGCCAAAATGTACCTGGAAAACGTATGGAAACTCCACGGCCTCCCAGAAAAGATTGTATCGCATCGAGGTACCCAATTCACCTCGGACTTTGGAAATCACTTTGCGGCGACTAGAAATCTCCCTCGCTTTCTACAGCCTTCCACCCCAGACGGATGGCCAAACTGAAAGAATCAACGCCATTATGGAACAATACCTCCGAGCCCACGCCGACTACCAACAAGACAACTGGGCTACCTACTTACCAATGGCGAATTTGCAACCAACAATCACGATCAGAATCCACTAGCTCTCCTTCGAAGCAAACTACGGTCGACACTCAGATGACCTTTGGCCCTCCGGCACGGCTCCACTACCAATGAGGATCAAGCCAACACTATGGCAAGAGATATGTCAGAAGTGTTTAACTTCCTCCGAGCCGAGATGTTCAGAGCGCAGAAAATCCAGGAAGAGTCAGCCAACGCCAGCAGAACGCCGGCCCCCCGTTACACCATTGGAGACAAAGTATGGTTGTCTACCAGGAACTTACTTACCAAGAGACCATCAAAGAAGTTGGACTGGAAACAAGTCGTCTGCATTCATCTCCCGTGATCGTTAGTCCCTACGCCTACGAGCTCACCCTACCTCCATCAATGAAAGTCCACCCAGTCTTTCACGTATCACTACTGTCTCCTGCGGCTAATGACCCCGCCCCGGGACAACTACAACCTCCACCACCACCTGTCGAGATAGAAGGAGAACAGGAGTGGGAGGTCGATACAATCCTAGACTCTCGCAAACGAAGAGGACGACTGGAGTACCTCGTCCGATACACCGGGTATGACGAACCTTCGTGGCAACCTTATGACGACTTGGACAATTCCCCCGAGTTAGTTAAAGACTTCCACGAACGCTACCCACGTAAGCCTAAGAGGACTTAGGCCTCAGAGGGGGACCTAATATCTATCACGGCGTGATCACGATATCAGCTGATTCTTGAGGGAGAAGGATTAGTCAGGGTTTCTCTTATGTTCTATGGGTTTCGGTTGCAGGGTTCTATGAGTCAACGGCATGCAGGTATTTGTAATGATGGATTCCCTTTGGTTCTACGGGTTTCTATGGGATGAGTCAGCGGGGGGTTTTCAGGGCTATATATAGGAGATTCGCTCCTCGCCAGGACTTCTCTTCTTCTTCTTTCTTTCTTCACGCTAACCTTCCTGTCATCTTAGGCGTCTTTAGTCTTTGCTTGTCTCAGAATACATTCTCTACCTTAGCCATAGTCTCTTCGGTCAGTTGTTACGGACGTTAGACTACCTCCTCAAGACCTCGCCAGCACCTTGCCCTTCACCCATCGTCCCAAGCTCCTCGGTCGCCCCCTCTCCCACGTAGCCCACTACCTCGCTCACCATAGTCCAGCCTTGGTGGTTCACCTTGGCTTCTTCAGTCCTCGCCCTCGATTAGCACCGTGATAGCCGGTGAGGTTAGACGAGCGCTGGAAACGATGGGATTCCTTTGTGGAATCTTTTAGGGCAGCCTTTGGTGAAGCCATCTCTAGGGATGAGGCGGTAGCCCATTGGAACACCCTTACCCACACCAAGAAGGAAGGAATAGACTCCTTCCTGAATACCATTATTCAGTTGATGTGGAAGACCGGCCACGTAAGGGCAGCTGGTAGATGATAAGATCCAAGGCTCCCTCCTCCCGGAACTAGGCTTAAGCTGGGCTCTTTTCAATCCCAAGCCTAGGACCTTGATGGAAAGGATCACAGCTCTTAGAGAGCTGGGGCACACACACGAGCGGTACCAGGCGGCAGCAGATAAAGCTCCGGCCAGGACCCAGAAGGAACCCAGCAATGCTAAGGCCCGGCAACCCAAGGGAAAGAAAGAAGCCTCAGGCTCTTCTGCACCCAAGGAGACCACCGGATCTAAGGACAAGGCTGTGGAACTGAAGGGTATCCCGGGGGATATTCTGGAAGAAAGAAGAAAGGCTGAAGTATGCTTGAAGGTAAGACCTTCCGGTGCTCCCCTGTGAGGTAGAGTGCATAGACTGACTTGTGCAATAGTGCGGCAAGTCCAGACACAAATGAACCACGTGTTGGTCCAAGGAACCTACTACTGTCCGAGTGGCAGCTGTGAAAGTACAAAGAAAGCGGAAAAGAGGATCTGGCTCCGGGGATAAAACCCAGGAACCATCTGATAAGAAAGCTAAGGTTGCTGCGGTAGCTGCAGAACAACCATTCAATGTACTTCCAGAGGGGATAGATGATTTCATTTTCGAACCCGGAGCAGGGTCAGATGATGATATAATCTGGTAGTGTCTGTTTAGAAAAGTCTATGTATACTATTATTTCTTCATAATTATTGTTTGGGTTTTTCTCTATATTAAAATATATATTTGTCATCTTGACTATGTTCCCGTAAATGCGGAGAATGACAGAGAAAGGGATTGCTACATAGCATTGCCTCTTTACTTGGAAAAGTATAAAGAGAGCAGCAGCTGCCGCATTCTTTCTCCATCATCAGTGAACCTTCAAGAAAAAACTCATATCTATTTTGACATATCTACTTTATAATGCAAAGCCTAAAGAGAACGAGAGAAACAACCCCTGAGAAAACCTCCAAACGGAGAAGAGGAGAAGCAAGCCTTCCACCCCTACCTGTGCACGGCAAGAGACCAGTGCTAGAGGCGAAATTGTCTTGGACAATTAAGGGAAAGGTTGAAGGCTCCCAAGGGAAATTCCTTCTGGACACCGGCTGTACAGGACCTATCCTGAGCCAGGAGTTTGTCAGAAAGAATGGAATACCCTTAGTGCGGAGGGATCAACCACTGACAATGTATGATGCTCAAGGAGATGTCATGATGGGAAGCGGAGAGTATTACACTCACCCCGTCCACATGAGTATGGGAGATCATAAGGAGACTCTCCGATGGGAAGTAGCCTCTCTGGAAGCTGGAATCTCCGGTTACCTGCCAATTGCTTGGGCAAGGAAGCATAACCCGGACATTAATTGGGAACTCAATACCATAAGCTGGAGGAGTGACTACTGCAAGCAGAATTGTCTCAGCGGCCCTTACTGTGGAACCCGTCTCTATCTATCAAATGTTAGAAGAGGAAGAGGTACCACTTAGTAGCGGCCATTTGGCATGATGAGCGGTGTGAATGTGGAAATAAGAATTCCCGAAATGCGCCCGGCAATGGGCACATGTGTTCAGCAGAGAGAAGGCAGAGGAGTTACCTCCACATTCTGTTAATGATCTTAAGATCAAGACCCTGCCTGATCGACAATCCCTTTGGCCCATTATACCCATGTTCCGCTCCAGAGTTGAAGGCCTCAAGGAGTACCTGACCAAAGAATTGGCTACAGGAAAGATCTCCAGATCTAATAGCCCGCAGCGGCGCCCATATTGTTCATACCAAAGAAGGATGGCAAAATCAGAATGTGTGTTGACTATCGAGGCTTGAACAAGGTGACTGTGAAGACAAGTACCGTTACCTATCATGAGCGAGCTCAGAGACAGGTTGTTCAAAGCCCAGGTTTTCACAAAGATAGACCTAAAGAATGGCTTCAATTTGATCAGGATAGCCGAGGACACGAGTGGAAAACCGCTTTCAGAACCCGCTATGGCCTGTATCAGTACAATGTGATGCCATTTGGTCTATGCAATGCCCCTTCTGCCTTTCAGGCTATGATCAATGATGTGCTAAGGGACCTACTGGATGAAGGAGTGATCGTCTATATTGATGATATCCTCATCTACTCGGAGACTATGGAAGGGCATGTTGATCTTGTCAATAAGGTTTTGCAGCGGCTATCGGAGAATAAGCTATGTGCATCCATTGACAAGACCTCCTTCCACGCCTCGGAGGTAGAATACCTGGGCCATCACATCTCGAATAAAGGAGTGTCGATGTCAGAAGAGAAGGTTGAGGCAGTTAAGGAATGGCCGGAACCCAAGGATGTCAAAGGGATCCAAGCATTTCTAGGATTTGCCAACTTCTACCGGCGCTTTATAGAAAGCTTCAGTAGGATTTGCAAACCCCTAACTGATCTCCTGCAAGACGGAAAAAAGTGGCATTGGACCGCAGCTTGTGTACAGGCCTTTCAGGAACTGAAAGACCGGTTTACTAGCGCTCCGGTGCTTGCTCATTTTGACCCTACTAGGAGAACTGTGGTTGAAGCTGATGCCAGTGACTTTGCTAAGGGAGCGGTGCTCTCTCAGTATGGAGATGATGGGAAACTACATCCGGTAGCTTTCTATTCTAAGAAGTTCTCTCCTGCTGAGATCAACTATGACATTCATGACAAGGAAATGGGAGCTATTGTAGCCTCTTTCCGGGAATGGGAGCATATGCTAAAATCCTGTGAACATGAGGTCACGGTTTTCACAGACCACAAGAACTTGGAGTATTTCAATTCTACCAAAGTTCTCACTAGACGGCAGGCTAGATGGTCTGAGGACCTAGCAGGCTACAATTTCAAAGTTGTCTACAGGCCCGGAGAGAAGAATGGCAAACCTGATGTGCTATCAAGGCGCTGGGATCACCGCCTTACAGAGGGGAGTGAACCTCTGCAGCCGGAGCCACAGATGTTTTTCAGGCCAGGTCAATTGGTTTTGGACACTGCTAGGTTAGCGGCAGTGAAAGTCAACCAGTTGCAATCTTCATTCATGAACCGCTTACATGAAGCAGTTAAGTTGGATAAAGATTGGCAGTTAGTGCACCGCTCTCTGGTTGAAAGAAGACCTAATTTGGACCAGAACTTGTCTGTCGGACGGCCTTATCTTCTATAAGAATAGATGGTATATCCCTAATGACAAGAAGCTCGGATGGATATCACGACCGATACCCATGACTCTAAAGTGGCTGGACATTATGGTCAATTTAAGACACTAGAGCGGTGAAAAGTAACTTCTTTGGCCAAAGATGGACCAAGATGTCGATGAATATGTCCGAAGCTGTGATAGCTGCCAGCGGAATAAAACATCTAGACACAAGAAGTTCGGTATGCTCCAGCCTCTGGAGATACCTTATCGGCCATGGACTTCCATCTCTATGGACTTCATTGTGGGATTACCGGAGTCTAAGGGATTTACTAAGATCTGGGTAATAGTGGACCGCTTTTCTAAGATGGCTCATTACATCCCAATCCGACTCTTAATAAAACAGAGAAGATCTGGCTGGATTGTTCTTGAAGGAAGTCTGGAGACTCCATGGGTTACCTGATGACATAGTCTCGGATAGAGATAGCAAAGTTTCTCTCATTTTTGGCAATCTCTCATGAGCCTCCTCAATGTGAAGCTGAAAATGTCTACTTGCTCCACCCCAAACAGGCGGCCAAACAGAAAGAGTCCTGGAACATTACTGCGGAGTTATTGTTCATATCAACAGGATGACTGGGCAGATCTCTTGCCTCTGGCAGAAATATGCATATAACTCGGCGGTCTCTGAGTCTACCAAAGTATCGGCATTTTATGCCAACTATGGTTATGAACCCAGGACTAACTGGCCGGCCCCACGGGAAGGTGTTGAAGTTAGCAACCCAGCAAGCGAGGTCATGATCTCTCAATGGGAATCTATCTGGCAAAAAATGCAAGAAAATTTGGGAAAGGCTAGGATCAGGATGGCCTGGTGGTATGATAAACATGCACTGGCACCTCCGGAGATCAAGCCGGGAGATGAAGTGATGTTAGATCGGCGCAATGTGCAAACAAAGCGGCCTATGGGAAAGCTAGATCAGAAGAAGATGGGACCCTTCAAGGTCATTGAAGCTATAGGCCCCCGTGCCTACAAGCTCTCCCTTCCTCCTCAGATGGCTATACACCCGGTCTTTCATGTCTCTCTCCTAGAACCTTATAGAGCACCAGTAGACCCGGAGAGAAGAGTTCCCCCTCCGGAACCAGAGGAGATTGCAGGAGAAGAGAACTGGCAGGTCCGGGAAGTAGCCGATAGCCGGGTCAATAGGCTTCGGAGGAGAGTAGAATACCTAGTGCTATGGGAAGGATATGAGAACGAGGATGCTACATGGGAACCCTACGAACATCTCAAGGAGAGTGCTGAAAATGCCCTCCGAGATTTTCACATGAGGTACCCTAGGAAACCTAGAGACAAGCGGCTCGAGGGAGTAGATCTTTGAAATTTTTATCTGTACCTTAGTCACGGAAATTCTTGTAAAGATAGGTTGAATAAATTGTTACTGAATCTTGGAGACCAAGATCCTGAGAGAAGGAGTAGTATAACAGAGCCACTAGCGGTTAGGAGAATAGTTCTCGCCTACTGTTATAGGCTCAGAGTCATTGATAGAATTCAGCAGTTACAGTGATAGGAAAAGTACCTGTAGTGAGGACCGCAACCTGTTACAAGAGTACCAACCTTCTGACTGCTAGGGTGGAGATCTATTCGTGAAGGGATAGGCTGACGAGTCTAAGGCCCTGTCAATGAATAGAGGACCGGCTAGAGAGAGGTCTCTAAGTGCCGGACATCTCCAGGGACCCTCTGTGCAAGAGTAGCCCTGCTGTGAGCGGCAGAGGTTATGCCGGAATAATCTATAATGAGTTATAGCTCTGTAGCCACCTGGGGAAGATTACCTGAGGAGACTCATTTAATGCAGGCCCGGAGCTGTGTGACAGCCAGGCTGCAGGTGATCCTTGACCCCGGCTAAGGGTGCTTACTCTAGGACCGGAAACACCCGCTAGCGCTTAGGGAGAAGCGGGGTAGCGGAGGAATAGCTTCCCGGTCCAAAGACAGAGTTTTCACCGGAACTTAGTAAGAACGAGGGAATGCAGGAAAAGGAGAGATTTGGAGTATAAGTACTCATCTCCGTTTTCCGCCCTTCTGTTCAGATTTTCTCATCATCAGTTGTAACAAGCGGAAGAAGACCCTTAAGATTATTCTAAGTCTACCGAGAAGAATCTTTTACTTTGAAACCTACTTTCTATCTTCTATCGGCCCTCTTGCTTCCTACACTTTGTTAGTAGAGGCAGAGCCCCGTCACAGAGTCATCCCAGGACAGGGATTGGGAACTGTATATATAGTCGGCTACGAACCTTTCCTTTGTCTCTTTCTCTTCTTTCCTTTCCTACGCAACCTTCCTGTTGTCAACTCTACGTTTCTAGTTTCTTAGTTGTTCTTTACTTCCTCAGTTCTCGGAATACTATACGTCATAACTCTTAGTCATACCCGTCCTCGTGCTACCTCGTCTTCGCCTAGCTTCCCCCATAGTATCCTCGCTTAGCCATAGTCCTAGTCCATGACCGTCGTGCGTGTCTTCTACTGGTACCTTCGTCTACATTACTTCGTGCGTACAGCCCTCTGGACTCTCTGCCCCACGACCTTGCTCCTCGGTTAGACTACTTCGTCCTCGCCCCTCGTCTTCGCCTTCGTCCTCGCCTCGGTTGTGAACCTTGGCTAGTTTAGTCATAGTCTCCGCTTCGCTCCGTAACAGTGCCATATCAAGTCTTTGGCTACGGTTCCAACCTGTACACTATTGCCATCTAGAGATGTCAGACTACGAAGATTCAGATATCGGAGAGGTTGGAGAGGTTATTGGTGATGTTTCAGATTGTGAAAGTGTGTGCTTAGGGGAGGACTCACTGGTTAGTGAGGGAGGACCTGATGGATCCGGTGATTTTGATTATGACTGTAGTGTTGGTGAGGAGCGGATGAAAACCCCGAAATATACTCCTCCATCAATAGACACCACGCCTGCCTTTGAGCCGCTAGAAACTTCATTTTCCTCTCATCCAGCTCGGTCGCTTTTGGCCAATAGTGCTGCTATCAACAGAGAGAGTCCTCTCACGTTCTTCAAGTTGTTTGTTGGAGACAGTGATTTGGAAGTGTTTGCAAAAAATACTAATGCATACGCCAACTGGAAAAGGATGGATGGGGAACCTCAAAGACCGTGGTACTCAACAAATGCGAAAGAAATTATGATATGGTTTGCACTTTTGATATTTATGGGGTTGGTGAAGATCCCACGAGTGGATCTGTACTGGCGAAGGGACGGGCAATGTACTTTTGCTCCTATGCAGTATATGGGTCTCAAGCGGTTTGAACAGCTAAAGCGTTACTTTCATTTGTCTGCACCGGATCTAAGTCAAAATCTCTCTAAATCAACACCCTCGTATGCCAAATTGGAGCCATTAGGACAGCCATTTCAGGAAGCATCTCACAAATACCTACTTCCTGCCACAGAAATGTCAATCGATGAAATGATGGTGAGGTTTACGGGTCGATCAAGTCATACAATCAAGATTAAGAATAAACCAATCAAGCAAGGGTACAAGATATTTGCCCTTTGCTGGCGGGGTTATACTTATTCATTCCTTTATTATTCTCGTACAAAGAAAATTGGAGGTATTAAGAAATTACCAGACCATTCTCTCACTTCCTCCGCTGTTATACATCTTGCCAAAACACTTCCTTATCACAACCACCGCTTCGATATCTACATGGACAACTACTTCACAAATGTACCACTATTTGCCTATCTTAGGTCTCTTGGAATTGGAGCCTGTGGTACTGCACGTCAAAAATCTAAGGGGGTACCTACAGTTTTCGCTCGGAAGAAAGCCGCTAGTTCAAAAACAGCTCGTCCTGCATGGAATAGTATGGAAGGGGAGATTATCGATGGTGTTTTGGTACTTCTGTGGATGGATAATAATTATGTACTTTTGTTGACAACAATCCATCGAGTTCGAGGAAAGGACAATTATGTGTGGTGTAATCGAAGACGGCCAGGTCTTACCAGTACCAATGCTAGAGTAGTACGCCCTGTATTTGGTGATAGCTATACTCGGCGTCTCTTGATACCTATCGTTATACACATGTATAATTGCTTTATGGGAGGTGTGGATATAGCAGACCAGAGACGGAGCTATTGGCCTACCCAGTTGAGAGTGTCACGCAACTGGCTTCCTATTTTTTTTTTGGTTTTTGGACACTATTATCATCAATTCCTTCCTACTTTACAGAACCACGAACCTACAAGCCGGCATACTCCTCAAAGACTTATTAGATCACCGTCAGTTCAGGGAAAAACTCTACCAAGAGCTTATCGCTGCCGGCACCACTAAACAGCCTAAGATTTCCAGTCCTCTTAGGCGACCCCATACAGTACAGGATCTTCCTACCATTCGCCACCAAAAAGGAAATCATGAGATGATCAAGCTGCCGAGAAAAATTGCTCGGCAAGGTTATTGCGCATATTGCTTATGGGTGCGCAAGAAAGAGCGAGCCGGTGAAGTGGTTGAAGCAGGAAAACCTTCAAGGCAGCGGGTATTTGGTGCTATGGTGACCAACAGTGAAATTCAGATGCCAGTGGATCGAGCTCCAAAAGGTGCAGGAAAAAGAGCTACACAGACGAGAACATTCTGCTTATTTTGCAAAACTTTCATATGCGAGAGCTGTTTTGATTTGTATCATAGAAAGATGTAGTACCCGCAATCATTGACATGAGGTTTTGGTTGCCGCCATACTTTTTGGCCCCCACAAGAAAGGGTCCGCATTGCCAGAGTAAGGGATAACGAGCTACGGGAGGGAAGGCTGCGTTTTCGTAATATTAGCATGGCTTTCTTCTATAGTGCAACCACAATATAGTTCATGTAACATAAGTGTTAATATAGGAGTAGGAAGTCTAGTGAGCGGTTAATCTTACCACAGTTTACCACCTTTTCAACTTTGATAGCTCCGATTGACCTATAGGCTAGAATGCGAAGAGAATCATTTCCAGTCATAATTTTCAAAATATACCGGGATTTTCCTCGGCGAATTCATTGTTTCTAGATATTCCTAGCAGTTCGTACCTCTGATCAAACCAAACATGTTAGGGATTGTTTGGTTGACCCGGGATTTTTGCGGCAACCTAGAAAGGCCATTCCACAGCGCAATTCTCCAAGCCACCCTCAACCTAGCAATCCTCAATGTCACCCCCAAATCCCTGAACCTTTCCGATACTAAGCTTCGAAGTCAGTGATACAGTGCTTCTCCTAAACCACTTTTTCACGGAGTGTTTTTCCTTATTTCCTCCTGGTAAACTGGTCGCACTGCGATTATTGGGATTGCTCCACCACATCCCGGACTCGTCATCGTAATAGTATTCCACAATATTATCCACACTCCGCGAGGATCGCAAGCGATTCAACGAGGTTGAGTCGACCCTGTGAGTTCTGTGATTCTCCCAGAGCTTCCAACCCCCATAGTAGCGCGGGTTCAGTGTATCAGGAAGTATATCAGATACCCACTTGTTACACCTTACCCATCTACTGTCATTCCTCCTCCAAACCATCTCTTCTTCCTGAAATCTTGAGATACCGTTCTCGCTTACGCGTGAGCTACTCGAATTACTGACCTGCCCAACGGGAGCGCCGTGATTTCTGACGGATACAGTGGAGCGACCAGGGCCGCTGATGGGTTCGGCAAAGTTATCGCTATCGGTAATGCTCCACACCCTGTCTTCATATATCGTCGGAAGACTTGGCACTGTCGATCTCCTATCTAGAGCTCTTCTTAGACCACGGCTAGGGCTGTCCGACATGGTGGTGATGATGTGTATCTGTGCTAGTAGGTGCTAGAATCTGAATGCTGGTATTCTCTCAGTGTGTACTGATTTGCGACTTTCTCTTGGACGATTTGAGGGTCTTCCTATATAGAATTGTGTATCTTTCATCTCGATAATGACGACGAAGATGAATTTTGCGGCTTGAAATCGAAACGAAGTCTTCTCGTGAAATAGAATAATCACGTGATCATGACATTTTGAAGGTGTCCTCTGACGGAAGCGATGTTATGATCAAAACGCGTCTTTATTCGAACACACGACACGCCAGTCACACGGGACGTTGAATTATGCATCTTCTCCAAGGTGCTACCGACAACTGTTCAACGATACATTTACCTGAGTACGTACATGCATGTCACCACACGCGCCTGACTCTGAAGTCCGTCGCCCATGGCCAATCATCCACAAATCAGCGCCCCAATTATAATTGCTATATACCAGAGGAGGGAATCTTTACTCATCCCCTGAGAATTCGCAAGTTCGAAGGCAGGTATATATATTTTGCCCTTAAAATCCTCGCTTGCCCCAACCTAGGCAAGGGGTCACATTAAAGCCCCGCACGCGATGTCACTGTCAAACATCAAACGTCAAACGTCGCTCCTATCATCGTGTCGTATCGTGCTGCGGCGTGCTACATTCCTTGCATGCCTCAACTTATACTCCCCTGGGCAATTACATAAGTTAGCACCAGAGACATCACGGTCCATCACTCGATGACGCCAAGATCGTCACGTGAGCGTGCAGCCGCAAATACGGATACAAACGCGATACCCTATGACGAGTTTCAAGAAGGGGAACTCGCGTTACAGCATAAGAAAAGTGAGGCAGGTACGTTTGGGGGAATGAAGGAATCACGGCAAACTTTAGACGGAACGGAGGAAGCCAGACTGCTGTGCGACAGCTAAGGATCTGGACCATGGACGTTCGTATCAGTTGACTTCCGCAGGGCACAGGAGTCCAAGGCAGTACGGCATCCTATCTCCAACCCCGATTGTTCTTTTCCGTGCAATAGCTGTGAGAGAGAATGAGGCTGTGGGTTTGGGTGTGTTTGAATCACTCGCAAGAAGATATGAACCAAAGTTTTTGTTTAACCTCTCATGTTTTCATTTCTAATTATAGTTATCGAGAAGTCGAACAAAGCGTTTCATAAGGGAAAAACATGTATCGCAGTCCAAAGCAGCCAACTAGTTAACCCATAATAATTATCCTCCACGCAATGCCAAAAAAGGAGTGTGAGACTGCTTTAGAACAAAAATATAAAAGAAGAGAAAACATGAATGGCTCCTAACAGATCCTTTTTTTGTATTTTAAAGGGTTTTTTCTGAAGTAAAAAGAAATCGCACAAAAGAGAGCATGAGGATGCAATCATTAGGAAGAATAAAAATTAAACCATTCATCAATCTCACAATCCAATCCCCCCATCGAGGTCCGTGGCTAGCTACTATAGAGCAGTAGCTGTAGGCCGGCCATTATAGGTAGAAGGCGCTTAAAGGACTTCAATAGGACCGCAGTTGTTGACCTGGACAAGGTTGATTCCCTGAGATGTATGTCAGTTACTTGCTCTTGTCTGTTTAGGAGAGAAGGAGAAATCTTACGTTGCTCTCGTTCTTCTGTTCACAGCAGAAGGTTTGCTGCTTGGCGCTGCATCCTTCTACAAAGAAGTTAGTATGCTTTCATTGAGGTATGATACTGACAAACTTACCAGATAGGAAACAAGCATCGCTGAGGACGTTGTTAAGGGCGTCAAGAGCGATGAGGCCGGCGGCTGAGCTCTTGTCGCTCTTGTTGCAGCAAACCTGGGTAGTGCGATCCTGCTGGTTGCTGCAGACGTTCTTGTTTCCGCTCTGGGAGATATCGCCAACGTTGCCAGAGTCGTGGATCTCGGTCTTGTGGCCATCCTCACCAGCAATGGGAGCGGCGACAACGGCCATGGCGAGAGCGGCGGTGGCAATGAGGATCTTGGAGAACTGCATTTTGATTGATTTGGTTGTTTGGGGGGTAAACTTAGAAAGTTATTGAAAGTGTTGGAAGAGTGGAGTGGATTGTTGGAAGTGGATGCTTTGGATGTTGAGATGAGAGTGGTGAGGATGAGATTTGACTTTGGGGCGGAGAATGTCCAGGTTATATAGAAAATTGAGGCCTTAGAAAGTTGAAGATTTCCCCTAGATAGGCCCCAAGTCCTCAATGCCCAAAGTGCTGATAGCGGGAATGACTGAGCCGTGTTGCATGACTCGAGCGCCGGGAAGGAACCCCCCCCCCTCAGACTGCATGTCTCATACTCTCCTCCGTGCGAGATTCTGAGATCGGCATTTTTCTTAGCCAACTCCCTTAGCCCGGGCGTATCATTTCACAGTGTCAGACCTCTGTGCAGAATGTCTCAAAATATTTCTGCAGGAACTCGATATTCTTGTGCCAGCTGTTCAACTACTAGAAACTTGCAAGACTCTATGCGCATGTCTTCACAATCCATCTCCTCAGGAAGAGCTAATGTTTTTTTTTTCTCTCTCCATCTTCTTGCTCGCCGAACAGTTCACCCCCACCGGACCCCTGGCCAAAGAGATGATCACTAGCCTAACCAAAAAATATCTATTGACTTGAAAACTCGTCGAGTTCTGTGGAACTCTTGATCGTGCATTGAATACTCTAACATTGAATTCATGAAGTCATGCGGGAAGGATTTGCTACTTTCTCCGGCGAAATTGAGACCCATTAGCCAAGATGGCACGACTGTGCAAAGCCACCAACATTCTCGATGTTCTAAATCTCGGATCGTGTACTCTATTATTGTATCAGTCCTCTGTGCGAAATAATCTTCGTTGGCATGTAGCTAACTAATGAAGGTACATACTACATCAAAATGACTCAAACTGATTGTTATCATTCTTATTTTCAGGAGAGGCATTGAACACCTGCACAAACTACCAGCGGGACTATGCAGTTGTATCGACGTCGTAGGTACATCATAGGGCAAGAGCTGAGGTCCCGTGTAGCTAATGTTGACCTTCGGCGACGATTACCCGATCCGTTTATGGTTAGCCGGGCCGCCTTAATTAGTAATTCGCATCGTCTGAGCACTTGATAAAAATAAAAATCATTTCTTTATTCGGCCAGTGTAAATAATTTCAAAGACTCCTAGAATAAATCTCTTCGAGCACAGAAATCTACATTGTCTGGTCCCAGTGAGTGTAACTGAAGGTTGGATTAAAGTTTCGCTTCTCTCCACATATTAAGGCACTTTGCATTGATAGTGCAAAATGCCTGCAAGCTGTGAAGATTTGGGGTTGCACACTAATCAACCAGCGCCCACGGCATATTCCCACAGTAGCTAGTCAAAAAAAACTAGTGCTCTTCCATCCAATCAATACTTTAGTGCCAGACAACCTAGCAGATGCAAAAAACTTGTCTACTCAACGACGATCACGGTAAATACCGTAGGTAAAGTTGTGTAGATCTTCCCTACGAGGCTGTTGTATCCTTCAGGGGCGTTCAGAGGCGCACCTGGCTAACAAAGCCACACCTAATATCAACAACGACAGCTATAGTAGATTACTTATTACACAATATTAATTTCGTAAACATAGGTGATCTTATCGGGGGCCATAGTAATAAATCAACGGAATTTCGGCACAGCGTAAGATTTTTCATTGATACTTTTTTTTTTCGCCCTTTTCTTTTAGCTATCGGTTTCTACCAATATGACAATATGATTGAAAAAGAATTTACAAGTCCGGACTGATCCTGCAGGGTTAAAAGCACATCCCAAGAATGGACAAGCTAGCCCTGAAGATTCCGTAAGAGTATTCTGTCCAAATTGGGCCGGGTGTCCGACAAGCAGTACCAGAGAGCTGGAGTGGGAAACCCTTGCCCCCCCGCATCAAAACCCAGCCCCGAGAACCCAGGATACATGGCCCGGTTCTGTGGGTTTCTGAGACACTTAATAAGAGCATTTAAACTATTAACATGGTTGGCATCAGTCCGCAATAGGGATATATTGGTACTTTTATCCTTATTTTTGATAATACTTTCTCTCCAAATAGTTTTAGTAAAAAAATACAGATTTTATTTTTATTTTCCCAAAGAAATAAACGTAGAGGTCGCCGAATATTGAAGAGTGTCTTGTTGAGTGCGTATCCAGGAACTTTCGATCTGTTGGTACTTTAGAAGCACTCTGCACCCCCGACGATCTTCCCGGCCACATACGTGTATGCCTCCCCAAGATGTACCCGACAACCAAGCTTAGATGCAAATCCTCCCAAACAGGAAGAGCTTGTCCCAGATAGTTAATGCTGCTAAAGCTTATGCCCTAGCCTTGGTAGAACATGATGTAACCAGGTAGGCGACGGCCAGGAGAAGGTGCAGAACGTGTTCGTCCACCTACTCGCCTCGCCCATAAACCTTTGTAAGTCAACTAAGACAGAAGAGGGTACATACCCGATGTTCTTCGCATTCCGATGAGCGCACCAGGTAAGTCTTCTAGCTTGTATGTGAAGTGAGACCTAGAGACACTCCTGATATATCCACGTGATCTACAACCTTTAAGCAAGTATGAGTGCTGGCATTGCCAATTGAAGCAATCATTCAGCTGCTAAATCGGTCTGCGGTCAAAACGACTTCAGGGGAAGAAGAAGAAGAAAAATTTACATTGCAAAAGCGCCCGCATCAGCTGGATCATTACGTGTGAGACGGCTTAGGCGTACTGGTAGGACCTGCGTCGATCCGCACTTCTTTGACCCCAACTATGAGCTATTGCGCAAACTGAGTCTACGTCCCATGCGGAGATGTAGGTACATTGGTACGTGGAGTTCCGGTTGGTTTCCTCTGGTTTGGTTGTTGAGGAGGAGGCCCAACCGTCTAGACCGTGGGCCAATGATGTACGATGCACGCTGCACCTATGTTAAGGTTGCTCCCTGCCAAGTCTTTGGCGATGTGGCTTTAGATTGACATTTGCAGCTTCCCCTTTTGTCGACTTGGAATTTGACAGGTCACCCACTACTTTTGGTGACCAATGGGGGAGACTCCTTCCCGTGTTCATGTCTAGCCCGCTTAGAACATCCCACCGGATCACTAATGCCAGGAATAACTCGGAGTAACGGAGCGTGACGCGACGTGACAATGTAAAACACATGTACCAACACACCCAACCCTCGTATCGAGACATGTACATGTAAGTACAGTACTTATGCACCAGATTCGGTTACACGCCCCAAAAGAGACATGCAGCTAAAAGAACAGAGTTGCGCGCAGAGTATTATCAGACGCGAGCTTATTGTCTCAGTGATGTTGAATGTAGAAATCCAAGGCAAACCTCCTGCAAACATCTCTGACTTAGTCTTAGATTAGCGTAGAAGAAGCTGGCCATGGGATATCCCCT
Source organism: Morchella sp. 2018-W16 (assembly GCA_024713755.1). Classification (NCBI taxonomy): domain Eukaryota; kingdom Fungi; phylum Ascomycota; class Pezizomycetes; order Pezizales; family Morchellaceae; genus Morchella; species Morchella sp. 2018-W16. The sequence continues at coordinate 1,273,834 of JAMGYY010000008.1, read as the reverse complement.
AAGCGATCGGGAGGGAGAGCAAGTGTAGTATGTCTTGGGATGCGAATCGCAAAAGAAAACATTAGCATGTAACGAAATTTCGTAACTTTGAGAGCCTCCTTACCGATGCCATTACTTCCTATTTTGCCCGATTAAAGTTGCCGGTCAATAGTGACCTCTGACTTAGCGCATGGGAGGTAACACGAGATGATACACGTAGTCAACCTTTGTTTAGCGACGCCACCTCCGCGTATTGCTAGCGCCCCCTAGCGCCGTCGAGCAAGTTACGTGAATACTATGTAGAGCTTCACATAGAAAACTCACAAAATCGAGTGAGAGCCTATGAACGCGAGTACTTTGATGGCTTAATGACACTCAAACAAAATCATATTGTGTACAGATACTATCAGATCAACCTCATTTAGGAGACCATTCTCAGTCCTAAACATAAAATACAACGGAACACTCGGCGGCGTCAGGGGGCTGCTAAAGTTTTATGGTGCAATGGTTATGGACATGATATCTTGTACGTCCCTCAGAACCAAACCAACATCAGTCAGTATAGCTTGGAGTGCTTTGGTTTGGCTCTGATAAAGCCTCCAAATGCTTCTCGACCTCTCTCTCGTTTTTAACACCATCTTCTTTTGTTCAAGCCATTTTCAATGCCTTCCTGCGCTTACAGTAACTACGAATATTTGCTATCTCGCCAATTACCAAATCTCTACGCAAACTAGTATTATGGATGTGAGGATACTGCGGACTACGCGCGAACGTCTCTACCCTGTGAATTCCCCCGTTCTACTCGAGCTCCACTTCTCGTGGACGGTTCACACTCGTGACGCTACCAAACCCTAACCCATGTCTCACAACCCCTGCTACCAATCGGTCGCACTATGCGCAAGTTCCACAGTTGTACGGTGAGCCAGTCCAATCTAGGTAAACCGCGTATTACACATTACATATGTGTATTATTAGGGGGCAGAATAAGCCAGCTGTTTCTGGGAGATCTCCGTCCCCGCACCATAGCGTTTCGCTACCGAGTCCGGGGTTACTTTTGGGGGCTGTTGGGGTCCGGGTTCTAGGGGGCTTCTGGGGGTGCTTGGGCGGGAGTAATTAATTCTTTGGTATTTGGTATTACTCTACGAGTAGAGAAACGGGCTCGTGGGCGGGCGGCCGGATGGGTCTGAGTTGAGTGTTGGGTGAGTACGTGTTTGTCTGTGCAAAAATTGGAGGGAAAATGTCGCTCGTGTTTTCATGCCGCGTGATGTTGGGTTTTCGCTCTACTCATGAGTCAAATAACAGTGATTACAATTTATTTATTCAGCACGAGCGGGATGTTCTTCGCCGTTTCGAGGTTTCTCCTTTTACGCAGGAATCACTTCGTTGTATTTATCGGGGGAGATGTTGAACCAGCGCCCCCCGAATTTTTTACTTGATACGGAAGTTTGATGTGCATGCGGTGAGAGAAGCTGTGGGTTCATGGGTGGTCACTCGTATAGTCGGGCCGGAACGGGTTGAGTGGGAGTTGTGGAGTAATTCGACAGGTATTTGCGGTTCTGCGACGTTGATACGTTGGTGAGTCTTTCGATATCTTTTGTAACCTGATGTAACGCCTAGCTGTATGTCGAATGCGGTGCAGGTGCTAGGTTAGATATCAAGGTCAACCCCCCCCCCTCTAACTAGAGTCGTGATCCAGCTTGCAAAAATTGTGAATCCCCTCTCTTCTTCTCCGCCGAGTCTTTCCAGGACCCTTCATCATCCCTCGCACACAGATGGCCCTCCCCACGCCCTTTTTGAATCTCTCCCATCCTCAACGCGGATTGCAGCTTTATCATCTTCGTCATTAGGTTCGTTCGCCAGGGGGATGTGCGGCCAGCTACTCCCGTTGACCGGCCTGGGTATACGTGAGAAGCTTTAGATAGGTAAGCTTGAATCTGTATCATTATACTGCTGGTTTATGGTGTAGTTGCCGGGTATACGTACGCCCTTTCAGCCTACGGTTATGATGGGAGTATCGGAGATCGACATTATAGGCGCTGTGCTGTAGTGTTAACAATTAATGTAGATAGAGTTATCATTAGATTAAGGCTTTGGTGTTCTTTGTACTCGCAGTTAAACACCTCGTGTATGAGTCTTCTGAGCCGTCGTGGGTACAGTTCTTCTTGTAGGTGTCTGTTGTCAACGTGATATTTCTCGCCACGAATTATCATGAAGCTTCAACGAGCTACCAACTGCTTATAGATGAAACTGGAACGAATCTGATACTTTTGTAGGAATGGGAGCAAGATGGCCCGATGTTGCTGGAATGGTCACGACGTAATGCTTCATTAGGATATCCTTAGACCCAGTCATGTAGATTAACATACTAAATGGCTTTCGTAAAGGAATACGTAGGAATAGGTACCGAGACGTTCGGGTAGTAGAAAGGTATACGGCATATGGAAGGGGAAGAGCTCTGTCGGCTGGAGGTGGTGTCGGCTGCGAGTGTAGTTATAAGACGAACTGGGGACAGGAAGGGGAGTGAGAGACTTGACAAGGTACTCGGCAATACGAGTAGAATCTCTTTTGGTTCTGAGCCAGCCGGGAGGAAGGATGGACGATCGACCAAGTTCCGTCTTTGGAGAGGCCAGATGTTGGGATAAGGTTCGACGGGTGTCCGTTTCTTGAATCAACATGTTATTTCTTGCCACCCATCTGACTAATTAACAGGTGCATATTCGATATTATATTCTCTTGCGAGGGTCTCCTCTACTATGCTCCTCCACTATGCTCCTCCTCGCCCATCAACCATCATTATACCCCTCACTTAGCGCGGAGTGAGGCCGATAAGCTTATCACCAGCCCCAGCTCCCCACCATGCAGCATGAGCGACACCCCTCCCGGTCTTGCGGACACTGTAAAGGCCGGGATAGTCTTTGGTACCTCGTTTGGTTAAGGTGGATAGATCCTTATCGAGTCTGTTCCTTCAGGTACTTACTACCTATGTTAGACGACCCCCTAGGTGTATTCAAGACCGTTATCCATCAATCTTCTTATCCACCCCGCAGCCAAAGAGCCCATCCTCCCCATCAGATCCAGTGCTAATCATTCGAACCCAGAGATCCTTCACCACCGAGGTCGAGATGGATGGTAGCTGTCCCACAACAGTGGGGATGCAAGGCCTATTAAGTGCTACTGACCCATCCCGCCAAGGACAAGACAATACAACGCAAAGAGGGGCAATTATTTCGTAATTCGTGAGGAAAGATTGTATTGTTAATCATATCATTGGTTGCATTCAATATTCGCTGATCATGGCTCTTGGACCCGAGTAATCAGCATCGATTGGCCAAACAACCCTATATCGAACAGTGGAAGGACCGCTGATAGGTAGTCTGGAAAAGTGCACTTTTCATATCCTTCTGATTGATCAAGATACTTTTACGGTACCGTATTCATCACGGAGCGATACATATTTATCACACCCACCCTCTATTCCGTCATCCTCTCACTGGCTCACTGTCCGGAGGAAGAGCACAATTACAACATCTCCGGGTTTTGGGGAGGACTTTGGGTACGAAATGGGAAGCCTACCGAGAGTTTCAATCGGGGAGTTGGTCTTGTGATCCGTCCAGTATTTAAGGTTGCCACCCACCCACATGAGGTTGCGGAGTTCGTTGATCAGATGGAAGGGGATATATGAGATGTCATACAAAGGCCTGCAGCTGCATAGGGAAGCTTTTTGTGGGAGTTTGGATTATACTCAAGATTTCGTGTTTGATCATGATATATCACTCGGATACGGGATTGGTGTTGTTTTTAGGATTTAATGATACCCAAGACTTATGATACTGCTCAATCTGTTGTTTATAGTTAATCTTACATACTTGTAGCTTCATTGAGACGTGAGTTAATACAATAAACATTAAAATGCCACAGATTAGTGCCAATCAAGCATAATTTGGTGAGGACGGCTTTAAAACTGCACCAATTAGGCGGTATTTAGTCCTTTTAGAGTGGGTACTGAGTTATTTGTGGCAATATTTGTTCCTCTAGTTAGGTTATGAAGCCCACCACAGTTGTATCAGTCCTTGGTAGGGTAGAAAATGCTGTTTTAGGATAACCGATAGAAGAGTGCGTGGTGGATGGGGTACATGCGTGTTATTACCAGCGGCTAGCTGCCAAGGAGCTACAAACTCACCATCACTCATACCACCACCACCACCACCACCACCACCACCACCACCACCACCACCCACATAATAGCGGAATCCTCAGGATTGATCCTTTAGGAGTATAACACAAATGCCTAATCGATCAATATACATAGCTATATTACTGGCTAGTTTTAGGTGGTTATGTATTATTCGTTGTAAAGCTGGCGGGGTAATTGACGATGGGTATGTCGACGCGGAAAAGAGTTTCAGAATGCATATTTGTGATTATATATACTGACGGCGAATAAGGTATTTCCTCACTGACACAGACACAAACTCTGGGCGGACGTGTCTAGTCTTCCATTGCCACAGTGGATCCTGGATAGCTACGAAAATTGGAGTCACTATGGGGTGGCTGAATTATGAAGAATTAATTGGAGTGGTATAATCAAAGCTAAAGAGAGCTGGCATACTGGCCACTGGCTACTCCATCAACGGGCTCTCGCCCAAAGCCATTGTTCAAAGCCCTCACTTCCAACCTCTTTTGCACTATCAGTCTTTGTCACCCACTTTCTCGACATCCCCGCCAACCGATGTCTCTCCGGCGACTTAACATACAACAATAACTCCTCGTCGACCGTATCCTTACCATGGCAATCCGCCTTCACCTTCACTCCCAAGCTCGCCAGCGCGCTTGCCCTCGCCATATCCCCATGCGTAACACAAATCTGGAACGCATCATAATACGTCCTATACTGGTTCACATCCCGGAGTCCCTCCTCGGCCAGCAGCCCCAATATTTTCTTACAGTACCCAAGCGCCCTATCTGGATATCTCATCATCAGCGCCCCAGCGCCAACAAGTGCATCTAGTCTCGCCGCCTCACTTCTCCTCGCATCGCTCGCCGCCACTGCCGCTGCACTCCCAGAACACACACTGCACTTACACTCGAAGCAGAAGTCGTGCTGCAGCCGCCCCTGGCGCTGCGCTCGCGAACTGTTGGTCGACTCCTCGTCTAGATACGAGACGCAGATCTGCTCGCCGACGGCGATGTCCTTCACGGCGTGGATCATCTCCTGCCGCGTCTTGGCGTTCCAGCAGTAGTTTGCGTTGGGAATGCAGCTGTGGTTGAAGCGGCTGCAGGTGGGGAAGATGCCGCACTCGACGGCGTCAACGCCGCAGGGAAGGGCGTTGGTGCGGAAGGTGCCGGTGAAGGAGGAGCCGCCGCTGCTATCAGCGGCGTGCGCGTTGCTAAGAGAGGTGAAGGTCTGCGCCTGTGCGGGGGTGAGCGCGCGTAGTTTAGCGGCGATACTGGCGTTGATGGCCGCGGAGTTGGGGAGGTGTGCGGGGAGGAGGAAGAGTGCGGGTTCGGAGATGATGAGGGTGCCGCGCGTGATGGGGGCGGTGGCAACGGCGCCGAGGCCGGAGTTGGGGATGGCAGTGATATTGAAGAGGGATGTGGGACTGGCGGCCATTGTGGTGGTAGTAATAGTGGTGGTTTGAGATATGAGATGGTAGTGGGGGGAAGTGGGGAGTGGGCCTAGCGGTAATATAGGGCTTTAAGGAGGGGCCAGGCAGTCGCTTTAGTGGAGGTTACGGGGGGCCTAAATATCATGAAACTTCTATAAGGCTGAGAAACATGTAGACATTGGACCATTTACGCAAAAGACTCTAGAGTCTTTTGCGTAAAGAACCTATTATATATCACAGCGCGGCCGAAATGCACTTTTGACCTATTAGTTTATTGCCCCCAAATCAGAGCCTGCAGATCACATGAATCAAAAAAGCAAAATGTTTGGATTGGTGGCCTAATCACGGAGGGTTTATCACAAGACCTAACCCTGGCGGCGGCGGTAATGATTGATATACTAATTTAATGAAACGCCTAACATCGTAGAAAACTAGGGAAATGGACGTCTGGAGAGCAATATCTTAGTTGGGGATGTGAGATTTGTTAAATGTTTTGGGTGCGGGCCGTTGCTTGTTTATTGGTGATACTACTCGTCTACCAGGGTAAGAACCAGAAAACGCGAGAGGATTATTTGTATGGCAGAACGTTGCCACTCCATACAAATAATCCTTGACTTTGTCACTCGCATTTTCTGGTTCTTATGCTGGTAGACGAGTAGGGCGCCAGTGCCGACCCCGTTCTACCCACTGGGACTCTCTTATGATGCCCGTTTGGTAACGGAAGCCCCATTACGGCTGCTCCTATATTTTGCAACAAGTAGCGTTAAAGGCGATTTCGAGTGATACTTTATGAGGATAACCTGACCCTGATAACACCATGCACAGCTTTGGGTTGCGCGTCGCGGGCCTCGGATGCGTAAATCAGTGTGTGTGGTTGTCGGTCCCGATCGGTCGGAATATGCATAGAGCCTCTAAAGGCCCCCGGTGTCGCGCACCCGATCCGCGCACCCGTTCAAACTCGGGTTACCGAATGCGGCCCTGGGGTCTCACCGGGCGATCAGGCCCCGTGTAACCAGGCAGGCAGGCATTGACCGGTCACCGGTGTAAGTGCAACCATAAAACATTTCGGGTTTTGACCGGTGCAGTGTGTCTTGTGGCCTGGAAATCAGATTTAATGTTATGACATGGACTGGTGGATCTGTATATTTTTTTTTAATTTTTTTTTTTTAACTCAAGCTAGTTTATTATGGGCTAAACTAATTGCATGCAGTCGAAGACTATGGCATAAAAACCCATCCCCTAACAAAAAACAAACAGACGTCCCCAAAAAATACAAAAGGCAAAGCAGAGAAAGACAAAAGAGAAGCGGGCCCATGAGTAGTAGAGAAGAAAAGAAGCGCGAGAAAATACAGAGGGGGGGGGGAGGGGGCAAGGAGTTCTTCCTGTGCCTTCTCCTGATTCTCCCTAGGGTGTATGTACCCAGTTGCCCTATATAGGGACTTTTGATGAGCGGTGGTGTTTGTGAAGCGTACGGTGGAGGGTGGGGGGCAGTCACTAGACTGTCTCCATTGGGGTTGTGGTGATGGGGGATCCAAAGAAAGATGATTGGATTGGTGGTGGTGGTGGTGGGGGGGTTGTGGTGGACTTAAGGAGGGCTAGCCTTGAGGGGCAGGCCGGGTTGAAGGAGCGGTGAGGACCTTCGCAGTTGACGCACTTGGCTTTGGAAACCTCGCAGCAGTTTTCCGTAGGCCATCTCGCTCCGGGGCAGGTAGTGATGCAGAAGCGGCGGTGGTCGTTGAGGTCGTGGTTGAGAGTGCAGATTGCGCAAGCTTGTTCATTCTTGCATAGTTGGGTGGGGTGGCCGAAGCGACAGCACTTGCGGCATTGGGTTCTGGGGGTGGCTGGGATCATGGGAGCGCAGCGGCGGGGGCGGGAGAAGAGGCGGACTGTGGGTCCAAACTTGTCAGCGTCTTCCGCTTGGACGGAGATGACGATAGACGAGGTGGCCTTTTTGTTGCGAGAGGTGTGGTCGGGGTTGAGGAACCTGACGGAGAGTGGCTTGACGCCGGTTGCGAGGTTGACACACTCGGGGAACGAGGTGTCGAGGGTCTCTTTATGCAGGAAGGCGAAGAGGATGCGTGGATGGCGATGTCGACGTCAGTGGGGGCGGGGCGGAAGGTGTTGATGGGGTTGTCGGGGGATTTGATGGCCTCGTTAATGAGTCCAGTGAATGCTTCGAAATAGGGGGCGTAGGTAGTGGTGAGGACGGTGGGTGGGGCCAGGATTGAGACTGTGCCGCATTGGTTGATGGAGACAGAGAGGGAGGTGACAGGGCTTTCTGGCGTTCGTTAGGAATTGCCCAAGGACGACTGGGAGGGTGACCGTGAGCCTATCGGCTTCGGAGATAGGGGTGGGGGTAGAGCGGGTCGCGAAGAACCGGCGACGTGCAGTTGGGAGGGCCTTCTCCTTCTGGGCATCAGAGCCAGCGGCCTTTCCTTTCTGGGCAGTCTTGGTCTTGGCTGCGTTCTGGGGGGGGGGTGGGGGTGGGGGTCCGGCTGCCGCAGCTGACGCGTACGACTTTTTGGGCTTTTTAGCCGGTCTGTTGGGGGTGTTGTTGGCAGGGGGGCTGGGGGGTGTGGGTGGTTGCCTGATGTTGACTGGGTGTGGTTGGGGGGGTGGCTTGGGGATTGCCTTGGCGAGGTCCTCCGCTGAGGGGAGGTTCCCGACTTTGTCTGTGAGGGTGTTGAGGGCTCGAGTAACTGGGGCGGTATTCGAGGTCCAGCGTTCTTCACGCATGGTGCGGATGGCTCTCAGTTCTTCCGTGGTTGCCCTATGATGGGTTTCCAGGGTGATTGAAAGGTGGTGGACTTGGTTGATCAGGCCGGCGACGAGGGTGACCATGAGTTTGTTGGCGTCGTTGGAGTTGGACTGTGTGAGCATCCTCACAGTCTCAAGGGCGATGGCATCGTGGTTGCCGAAAGGTTGGGTAATCCTTTCGTCAATGCTGGGTAGGGCGAGGTCTGCTATAGCCGCCTGTAGTTGGGGGCTATTGAAGTATGACATTTTGAAGTTAAAGTTCTAGAGAGTTTTGGTGGGGTGGTGATGGTTGCCACGCAAAGCTTGGTGGTTGATTTCAAAAATCAGGGACGGAGAGGGGAAGAAGGATGACTGGTGGATCTGTATAGTTACATGTATAGGTAGGTGAGGACCTGGTGCACTCAATACCAAGCGCCTAAGCCAATGCCAGCTCAGTCGATAAGTGATAGGCATATCGATATCATGTATGTACCGCGCCTGCTTTGCCGCCTTACCAATATAGCTATGGTAACGATTCGATCCTCAAAAGCACTACCATACACCGGTGCGCGTCAAGCTTCACGATCCGCAACTCGCGCTCGCGCCTTGTCCGGTGTTCCTTGCTTTACGCAGCGTCATTGGAGCTAGGTAGTCAATGCAATGTTTCATGCCATCTCATCTGTGCTTGTAAATATTAGCCCTCTGTATATGTATCCAAGATAATATATATAAAAACCTCTCTATGTCCCCCCCCCCTCTCTCTAGCGTATTCATCCCAAGCAAGCATTCCAGTCCAAAAGTCTCTAGCAGTGCTACAGATACCACATTCCCTTCCTCCGCATCCGTTTCTATATTCTAAACTGCCGGCCAGTACTCGGCTTTACTTAATTATATATATATACATACCACTTTATCGTTACCCTTATCCACACCAAGCCCCGCACAATGCAATCCCGCTACCTACTCCTCCTCCTCATCGTCGTCTTGACACTCCATTTCGCCGTCGCCGAGAACAGCGGGGGCCCGAGGGGCAAGCGACAGCGCGGACAAGGAATTAGCCCGAGGTCGAACGCAAGGAAGTCGTGTAAAGGGAACAGGGCAGTGTGCCAGGGTTCTGGGGAGGTTGATATCGGGAAGAAGAGGAGGGGGAGGAGGGGAAGGAGAAATTAGGTCCCGGTGTCACCGTGAGATTTGAACTGCGGGGGAGGGGGTTTCTTTTGTATTTTGGTGGTTGTTTGGGTGTGTGTATGTGTTGTGTAGCCTGGTTTATGAAATATGAAATTTGAAACGATCATGAGTTTGCAGAGATTGGCGAGCTTACCTGATCTGGTGCAATGAAGCGTGAAACTGATATGTTGGCCCATAAATTGAGCTCAATTAGATACGAGCCGGTGGCCTAGTTATGACTTGAAGAATTATACCCGTACCAGGGATTGCGTGCGTGTGTCAAGCGGAGCCGTGTTTGAGTAAAGTAAAGTAAAGGGCAAGATTAGATCATATCTCCAAGTATACAGGATAAGTTACAATAGGCAAAAAGCTAGACCCATCACCATCGTCATGCATTAAGAGGCTGTGTATGTGGGCTAGAGGTTGTGGGGGGGAATGAGCTGGGTGGATATTGATAGAATAGGGATTTGGACTGCTTCAATGGGAAGTATGATTACTGAATAGAGTAGTAGATTGATTATTAACTCCTATGATGATTATCCAAAGTGGATATCGTCTTTACTTTTATAGAAAACGAAACAAAGAGAAATATCTGAAAACGGAAAGAGATGACCATAAAGAGAAATAAAACAAAGAGAGCTTTTATCCCGATAAGGAAAGAATGAGACTAGATAAAGAAACAAAGACTTTACGCTGATTCGTCAGCTTCTTTATTCTGGAGACATTTTCTAGCATAATCCAGCAGATATGAGTAGAGTGGTTGTGGTGGGGAGGGGTGCTTTGGCTACACATAGGGTACCGGTGGTGGGCTTGGTTCCACTCCGATGGACTAACTTTCTTCTTTTTTACCTCTGTTCATTTATACATAGTGTTTTCTTGGTGTAGGGGTCGGTCACATCACAGGTCGAACGGGCGTTGACATTCTTTTATATACTGTATTGTATAGGTAAGAAATTCCCTGTATGAAGTATACATGTATGTACTTACATGTAGCAGTACTTTAATTATGTATAACCTCAATCCTACCATATAGATCCATGATCGAGCCACCCCCCCTTCCCTCCACATCCCCGCTCACCCTACCTGGCCCTATGGCCGTACTCTTTAGTGAGAGCCTCAATAGCTCTGTAGCTGTCTTTGGCTTTCATCTCGGCGCCGGCGCCGCAAGTGTGCTAGAGAGATACACACGAGGGCAATAACGAGGAGAGGCACGAGGCTTATGGAGTTCGTGGTGGTGTACATTTTAGGTTTGAAGGATGAGAGATGAGTGTGTTTTGTTGGACCAGCCGAACAGGGGTTAGGAAGAGGAAGTGCTTCAATTGGGCTACCTAGTTCTGGGTTGTCAGGAACAGAGCTATATGGAGGAGGGGAGTGGTTAGTTATCAATCGTGTGCATGTGTGCATATGGGATCTCGGTGTGGCTGGGTATAAATGGTGTTTCTGGCTGCAGTCGCTAAAATTTGGTTCTGACATAAACATGACTATGTATATATGGGACGGTACTATGGCTTTGGAAAAATACTTGGTCTCGGGTTTTGGATAGAGGCGATAAAAAGCAAATAGTTCAATCACAGTTTTCTATACTCATGGAGTATGGAGCTACGACAACACGTATACGTATGATGTATCCGAGATCTCTTAATTACTGGCTTTATTGGTGTGGCATGTTTATGAGAATGTCTAGATAAACCATTAAGTTCAGTAATAGGTTCCATCTAATCATTGAGTTCCGACTTTAGATTTGGTTTTTATGTAATTTTCGTATTGATAATGCCTTCCTATGCGAACTGACCGCGATATAACTACAAACGCCGCGATCCCACAAGAAACGTACCCCAAACACCAAAACCTAAGCCCAACCGTAAAGTCGTACCTATGCTCCACAGTAATTCCCTCTAGCGCTTCCCCTTTCCCTTCTTCTTAGGCGCGGGCTTCGGCGGAGCCTTCTTCGGTGCTGGCCTTGGCGCTGGCTTCGGCTTGTTCTTCTGCCTCTCCTGCTGTATCCGGTCATTTGCATTATTTGCCTTATTTGCTCCCTTTACAACCTTATTCGCCGTTTTTGCTACCGTCTTTGCCGCGGCCTTCTTTGCGCCCTTCTTTGCAAACGCCTTTACGATAGGTTTTGCGATGGTGGTAATGAGACGGGGGATCAGGAACCAGAATGGCTCGGGCTCTGCCGAGGGTGTTGGGGAGGCGACGGGGGCGGGGATGGGCATAGCGGCGGGCATAGCGGTGGGTGCCGCGAAGGCGACGGCGGAGGTGCCGAGGAGGAGGCAGAGGACATATCTGAACGGGAGCATTCTGGCTGGTAGGTTTGGGGGGGACTACTGGCTAGCAGTAGTGATAGTATAAACGAATGTCGAAAAGTTGGATTATATTAATACGTAATAGCCTTTTTTTTCAGCCTGCTGAATCGAGGACAAGGAGGTAAGGACCGTGGATGTGGTGTGTTAGCGTGAGTTCACCAGAAACTACGCAGGAGTGTGGATTTTCTTCTCGAGATGGTGAAGCCGGTTTATATGGGAAGCTTGGCCTGGCCGGAGTGCCCGGTGCGACTTCTGCGCAGTGCTAGTACTGATTTGGGCTGTGGTGGGAGGCACGGATTGGGGTATTTCTGTGTTTCGTCTTATATCTGCCATCACCGAGGCCGTAATGAAAGGTGTTTGTTTATATTACCTCACCGGAAGGTGTTTTTTGTGATGAATTTTTAGGTTTTTGCGGGGGTTTGATAGCTGGTAATAATCATGCATGTTGTGTACGTTTATTGCATGGATAATGATAAGCTTAAAAGTGCCTTGTCCTTACAATTAGGCTTATCAAATGTAAGGAGAATTTATTCCTCGCTACCTAGGATGGACTAACTAGGGATATGCAGAGACCGCTGTTGGGGTTCGCGCCCAAAAACCTTTCAGGCTCGACCCGGTTTGAAATAGCTATAGTAGCATCGCTCAAAAAAAGTCAACTTCAGCCCAGTCATCTCACGATCATAATATGATCATCGGTCTCTCTATATCAAGATGAGCCCCATCCATGGCTAGCAGAAGCCACAAAACATGGTTCACTGGACATATAGATGAACACATGTGGTAGCACTAGTTTATAAGACATCACTCGGTAAATCCTTGATATCTTGCTATGATTGCTTTCTAATAAGTGCTCGGCGAAGCTTCGGTAGGGAAATTTCTCTTGGCAGTAGCTAGCAATGAATAGAAGAAAGCCCGGGTGAGAAATTCGGCTCCACGGTGGGTTGGATGAATAAGGTGCCTACTGAAGAATATTCCATTCTTAGATACCGATCAGCAGCTTCTAGTAGCCGGTGTGATAACTCGTATTCGATACAGGGTATTAAAATTACTCTTTCATGTATGCACTGGCTAGCTGGTACTGCGCCTAGTAATAGCACTGGTGAAGGCTGCAAAGTCATAACTAAGCATTGGATGGGTAGTTTGGCCGGTCTCTACTAAATTACTAATCCACCAACAGTTATGGAATCGTAGGTGGAGTTGTATTCTATTTCGAGTAGGTACGAGGTTGCAACCTTACTGATATTTTGACCGGAAGATGGCACGGGCGTGCCAAGTCCAACGGTGTGACCCGACGTTGGACCTCCCCTGTCCTGGTGGTTTCAAAGATGGCAACACCAATGGTGAAACGGCTTTTCCATGAGGCCTCATGTATAGTAGTATTATCAATGGTTTCTTCTTCCTATTTCAGTCCAATATATATAGAAGAGCATCTGGCAGAGATAACTAATCAAAAAGCTTAGACAAGAAGCTTAAAATCAAGGTCGCAACTTCCGGGTGCCTGGTCAGCCACAAATGTGAGCATTTCATTGTATAATGAGAGGGGACATAAGAAAATGGGATGTCGGATAATGATAGTTCTGACATAGGTCGATTCATGTGAACCTCCAGCGGCCAGTAAGTTATCCAGAAAATGTCCTTATCATAGCTTTCTCAGATATTGAGTTACATAAGTACATATTCTAGAAAGGCCATCCCCCCTGGCAAGCTCCAATATATCGGGAGATATTGTGACCCTCGCCGCAGTAATAGACCTTGTCGGGAGCGGTTCTATGACAACGGAGACTAGTTGGCCCTGAAAGCCACCTGTTATTCATTACGAATGAATAGTTGTTCGAAACAATATCCCCAGTTTGTTAGTCTGATCAGGTAAGTTCCTCAATACTTATCTGGCTTCGGTTAACCAGTTCAGACTATCCGCCCCTACCCAGAGAGAAGCTTCTCTCAAAATCCCACCACGACTACATGCAGTAACTACTAGAGCCCATCCTTGATAACGGCGCCAGGGATACTACTTCCTCAACTTGCATATATCGATCAATGCTAGTAGTTGTCGTGATTGGAATACCTAAGAGGTGAGCGGGCCTGGGCCTCCAAGAGGAGTAAAATCTCCCACTGTTATCACCATTAAATCAGCTATTAGCTTGGATTCGGCCCGTGATATTTTCAAACAGACTGGGTTGTAATATATTGTGCTAGGCCAAGACTTCTGCAGGTTGGGAAGGCTTACTCATTTATGGGCATTCCGGAGTTCTTTAACGGTGGGTACACATGGAAAGACAGTTGAAACAATGAACCCATTGGCATAAAGTACGTACGTAGGGTTTCCCTGGCGGATGTATATCGCTTATGGGAACAGTCCCTTACTGGGAGATTCGATAGGTTTTATAGGGTCTTTGGGAACCCCCGGCCCCCTTATAAGCAGCTTTGCCTTCTTGCATGGCTTAATGGAGACTGATTACTCATAAGGTCCAGGTGCTCTTAAAGGCTTGTGCGGGCTCCGCATCCTATGTATTTTGGTGGGGTGGGGGGCTTCTTGGTGGTGGCTAATCTCCTGCCCCGGGCCGTTCTTAAGCCATTGAGGGGTGAAAGAACACAAGTAAGATAGTAAATCGGTAAGTATGTGCTACTGTGTAATTTGGTAGCATCACAGTTCCGGGTAAGTACTGTGATAGGTTTGTTTCCTCCCTCCCTTTGTTTTTGCATTTTTTTTTGTGGGGGGTGCCCATTTGACCTCTGCCCCCGCACTTTCCTCACCCCGCGCTCAACCACATATGCACACAAACTTCAGGTTTTCATGAACTGTCTTTGTCTGGGCTAGGGCTGAATCTCTCTTCAGTTAGACCGGGTTACCGATTGATCAATTCGCACCGTAGGATGAGCTAGCTCGGCCGCTTAGGGCCTGGGCATAGTACCCGGGCTACAAGCACGGGCTCAAGGTACAGTGGCGGACACTTAAAACTGGCCCTCAGTTATGTTGTTCTAGAGGCTATGGGGAAGTGATTCCAAAATCCCTTCTGTAGGACTGTTGAGTAACAGAACTATTTTACACAAGGACTTTCTCTCTGGATAGGTATTGTGGTGTTGAAAGTCAGTTGGTGAAGGATAGTTTGATGGTCGGTTCTGTGTGTCCGCCACTTGCACTGTACCTTGAGCTTGCAGTAAACAACACAACTGAAGTCTCCACGAACTGTCTCACGGTATGTTCTATGAAACGCAACTCTTTAAGTTTAAAGCTTACGGATCAAGGTAAGAATCTTGAGCTAATCCACCTCAGAGAGCACTGGTTCGAGTCCTTTTTTTATACTTTTGGCATGCTGTGTTATTAAGGAAGGGAACGAGAAATGTAGGGTAAACTTATGCTTAGAGCTCTATAAACAGCCGCCGCACAATAAAGATTTCTTTACCCATCTTCCTGCACTTAGTGGCCCGCCATCTCTAGTGCTTAAGTACCCCTTAACCCAGAAAGAGCTACGGATCCAGAAGCGGATCGCATGGATCATAGGAAGTCACTCGATTGTCTTGGCGAAGTCCCTAATCCGTTTTTTTTTAGCCAGGCCCGATAGACGAGCGGAATCCACGAGGCCTTTGACAGCCAATATATTAAAGCTTTGATCCAAAGATCTTTCTATTGTATCTCAGCTTTCGAACCTATATATATATATCGAAAAGGGAATGGTTAATTGCCCATTTTCTCTGTCCTATCAGTTAACTGTGGCCGAGTTCTCTATTCGGCGCTAGCCGCCGTAACTCGATAGCTCGCACTGAGTGAGCAGTGAGCAGTGAGCAGTGAGCAGTGAGCAGATTTCTAACTTAGCACAAGCGTTAGAGGCCCTCACATATCGAGCTCAATGAAATGTCTTTACTCACATGCTGAGCCTAGAGCTAGCTAGCGATTGATCTGCATGTCTTAGCTAAAGTCTACCCACCAAGACCAAAAGGGCACCACGTAAGTCTATAAAGTGGACCTTAATTCTACTAGCTATAACGATTGTACTATGATTACCTCATATTTCCTATTAATTTGGGTCCTTCTTATAGGCGGGTAAAAGCGGCTTCTATTACCATTAGTCACCATCCCTTACCCTGCCTGTAAAGAGCGCCCCCCGTAAAGTGGCAGGCCAAAGTACAGGTATCTATGAATAGCTTCGCAACCTCAAAGGATATTAAAATTCTATTTGAGATGAGAGCATTCAAGAGGCTCCATATTTGAAGAGGAATTCATGGCTTCTGTAATTGTGAAGTTACTTGGGTTTTGGTGTATTGTCTTTAGGATTAGGTGCGTGCACTTACAAAGAAGAGTAGATAGCTATGTACATGTAGTAGTCTCGTTCTTAGACCTAATCGGTATTTTTTATGTGTGTGCTCATAAAATACTACATCTCCAACCACACCAAAATAGGGGATGGGCACGAGACTAGATAGCCAGTACATTGGACGTGATATGTGGTCACAACCATATATAGAATCTATTATATTATTACTTTTGATGAGATACTTAGGAAGTCTCTTGGATGCTATATCTGCTCCTGTACCAAAGAGAATTTTAATACCTTGTAGTTGAGAAGTTACTTAAAGGATTGTACCTGTGCTCTTGCCTGTCACTAGTTTACCCCATTATTTTGGTGGGGCGGGGTGTGCGTCATCACGAAGATTTCTTGGTAGTGGCTGTACAAACAAAAAAACAAAGGGAGGAAACAAACCTATCACAGTACTTACCCGGAACTGTGATGCTACCAAATTACACAGTAGCACATACTTACCGATTTACTATCTTACTTGTGTTCTTTCACCCCTCAATGGCTTAAGAACGGCCCGCGCCAGAAAGTATAAAAACCCTGCTTGGAGCGGGGTAAAATTTACCCTACAACGCTAGATACTTAAGATTTAAAATCAACCACCCCACCACCTGCTACTGTTCATGACTACCTCTCTCTTGCAGGTAAGTGTGAAGCTCTTGATACGTGAGCTCTTTTTATTGTGTCCGGTAATAGCTCAAACTCTTGCAAGTCCAGCCAGTCTTGATACCAATAACTGACCGTTTCTCAGAGAATTTCAGGTTTTCTTCTCAAACAGCGTGCTATAACATCGTAAGAAGCATACGCCGAACTCAGAGAGAGGGCCTTGTTGCTGCTTCTCTGAATTAGTACCGATCCTAGAAGACCCAACGGCAAATGAAACAGGAGCCTATGATGGGGGGCCATTCCTCCCTCGAGTCACCTTGATCAGCCCCGCTGAGTCCTCCCTCGAAGCTCAATACGATGGTGGCTATTACAGATAGAGAGGGGTAGTAAAAGCCCAAGGAAATTTCAGAGAGCCCCTGCCCCCCGAGCGCCGCAGGCTGACGTAGGAGCCCCGAAGAAGCGGACTTCAGTTTTTATCTTGCTTCTCTAAACTGCAGCATGCGCTCAATGCTTCAAGAGCTCTTACATTAACAATCTGCCGGGAAAGTGCGGAGAATTTGTGGATGGTTAGAATGGTAAAATATTAGGATCATGGGGCATCACTCGCACCGCTCAACCGCGCCAAGTGGCTGATAATTGAAGTTGAGATTTTATCATCGTACAGCATTTGTGACCGCAAAAAGGCTCGCCCGGGGTCTTTATGAACTTACAGGAGATGCTGTATCATGGCTGGCCCGACCAGAGGAAGCCAAGGCCGGGCCTGGTTATAAACAGCATTCGGCAAGTAGTTTTTGGTACACCCTTTACGATCCCGGCTTTAAGATGTCCCGAAGTTTGATTTCATTTTTTGTGGTTTTCGGAAGAATTACTGTAGGTGTACAACAGGACCCCTATACTTGCCTCATCCATTACTTCTTTAACACCGACTCCTCGAACCGATGATAATTCTATGAAGACAGAGTCCAACTTCAATGGAGGCCAGGGCCAGCCTGGCTAAAAAAATATCCGACCTCGAATAGGATCGGAACGTGTATTATATGCGCACAGCCCCATCATAATCTAGGTTTATGTGGAGTTAGGATAGCCTACCGGCTCGACTTGAACG
Source organism: Morchella sp. 2018-W16 (assembly GCA_024713755.1). Classification (NCBI taxonomy): domain Eukaryota; kingdom Fungi; phylum Ascomycota; class Pezizomycetes; order Pezizales; family Morchellaceae; genus Morchella; species Morchella sp. 2018-W16. The sequence continues at coordinate 1,256,034 of JAMGYY010000008.1, read as the reverse complement.
GGAGCTCTCTTCTTTGGAACGAAAACATCTCTAGCTAACCGGGCGGATAATATATTATGCATGTGGTACTTAGCATAGAACTGCCGCTGGGTGGTTTCTTTGTACTCAGACTGCCGTCTTAAGCTGAACACACTGTTACTGTACCTTCCGGTCGGGTTAGTACTACGTCCCGTTACCACTATGCTTGTGCGAAAGCTAAACCGGTTTCTCTCTCGGTACTTACACCCTCACACTGGCCTTTGTATTTCTAAGGCCTTGAACAGTAGATAGTTGAGATACCTTTTTGGAGCAGAATTCTGGGGAAGGCGGTAATGAGCACCACCAAAAAGGTTTCCACGGGCGATGCATTACGTGTAACAAATCAAAACCGCAGGAGATCCTTGCCTTCGATTCTGTCCCACGACCGCAGATCCCAGCACCCGCACCACATCCGCCTCTATAGGGCCACCACCTACCCCAGGCCTAGGTTCCCAGCTCGAGGTAGAGTAATTCACCCAAGCAAGCGATCTCGCCGAACATGTAATAGATCCGAGTTAAAGTTTGCAGAAGCTTGACAGATTCTATACAGTGTCAACTTTCATCAAGCATACCCCGTCTTTGGGGGCAATCATATGACCGCAAATTAAACATCCAGGCCTGGCAGTGAAACAATCTTTCCCGAGCCCAAGGTAGCACCGAAAAGGTGCCGGTCCCTTTTGAAATCCCGGAACGATTTCACATGTATGTATGTATCCTGGGACTGCAAGAACGGAGTTAACTGATAAACCAAACAGTAGTGGGTTTCGGCCTTGGCTGATAGAGTGGCATCGAATAACGCCTCTGGAGCTTGTGAGTTTGAGGTTTGAGGTTTGGCTCCAAAGGGAAGCCCATTAAATATACCAAATAATTGCAAAGTACCTGGTTGTCGGTGGGTGCTGAGGATTTGAGAACCTTAAAGTGCACCCCCGAAACCCATCGAAACCGAGCTTTTAGGTTTCGTCTCACATTGTTCGCCTGCAGCTTGCTCCTGAACCTTAAGTCCTCATGTAGTTTCTTATTACAACATCTGGCTGGTTATCCTCACGGGATTCTTGACTTTGTGTATGGAATAGCCTATGTCCGATATGCTGGAGAGCAGAAGAGCTCGGCGGGTCCTAATAGTACGTTCCTAGCTAAGGGACCCAGCCAATAAATTAGCAGTTAGGCACATAATTTGGCTTTGTTTGAATAGAAACTACTGATTGTGTATTCTAGTCTTAGGCCTAAAGAAGACCTACGGGAACAATAACAAAACCCATATTTATCAATATTTGGTTGAATAACACCAACAGATTATTATGTGGACTGGAGACGCATTGTGTAACGACACCCCTAGAAGTAGAACCACCTAAGATCTTTGCTCGATATTTTTTCGAACCTCGAAAATAGATACGGCCAGAATGTTCTAAAGAGTCGAAAACTCGGATCGAGGTTGATGGTCAAACCCTAACCCTGGTTGTTTGGAAATGATCGGAAGTGTTGTAAGGATAAACACCTTGCTAATTTGAGTTGTATAGAGTAGCTCTATGCAGGTTAATTGGCTATAGGTAAATCTAGAGTAATGCTGGATCCATGTTGGGCCAGTTTACGCAGATAGGTTACGCGCAGATAAGTAATACTCTGAGGGTCAAAAGTGAAATAAGAATACCAGCCTCCTACCATTCTATTAGCTCTAGTAAGTTTCATAGACAATCATTAAGAATCGAGATACCAAGACAATGAGCCGAAAATGATATTAGAATTTAAAACAGCATGTTGTAGTGACAAAAGATTGCAACTTTCCTGCAGTCATGTCAGGCTGGGCCCAACTTCGTAGATTCGAATCTTCTTTTTTTTGGAGTAATCAAATAGACAGGGTGCTTATCACTGCCTGTGTTGTCATTGCGTTTGCAGTCCCGAACCCCAGGTAGGCGATTCAGAAGCTGTAGTCTTTATCTGCCTATCAAGTAGGGCGTGCCTGGCTACCAGCATCCAGAGCACAACTGCTAGTATGCAGTACGCCCAATAGGTTGAGCCTGCTCCTGAAGAAGGGGGGCAGACCCAAGTTACTCCACCTTTTGCACTTATTACACCTTTTGCACTTTGAATTTTTTTCATCCAGTGGACACCTATGACCTTCGGGTGTCGGATTTGTCTCCACGAGCTATCGGATATAGGGCTATGTGTGCCGCAAATCCAAAAAGTAAGGCTCCGCTGGGATAGGCACAAAACTCGACGCCACTCACGTGTTAGTATCCTTGATATTATTATCCATGCTAGTAGGACATGTTCCTGGATACCCCTATTGAATATTGAAGTGAAGCCCTATATATTGGTACGGTTCAGTTAGCTAGTTAGCTTATCTGATAGTTAGGAAGCCCTGGTTTGTAAATTTAATTAGCTTCCATGGATCCACCGCGTGATATGGTGTGTATGTAGATCATCTGTTTCCCACGCGTGATGGTCGTCCCAGATGACACGCGTACAAACCAAGTGCCAGTACCGCAAGTCTAGGTGGAAAGGGCGTTGTGGGGTGCATTGTGGACTGGTGCTAATGTAGAGTAGTAAATGTAGTGCCGGTACATCTACAAGTACTTTACATGTATCTAGCTAGGTTCCCTTACTAGTACACCGGATGACCGACGGCGGGCTGACCAGGGGGGAAGAAAAAAAAAAAAAGGGCGAGATCGTTTGGTTTTCTGTGCCGCTTGGAGACACGCGTTCTGCTATTTGAGCTTCCGGATGATTTCCGCAGTGGCTAGGCTCCACGGCCGTACGGCGCGGGTGTCGGGTCGGAATAGTATGGTTTGCGGTAACTCGGGATGGTATGGGACAACAAGATTAAGGAATTCTATGTTAGGCCTTATGCATCTAGGAATTTGGATGTTAACAAGGGGTGTCAGCAATAACGAATTGAAAAAAGAAAATAAGAAAAGAAAAGAAAAGAAAAGAGAAAATTCCTTCACTCGCAGCAGATCTTCGATGCTGCCTCCAGATTTCCTAGGTATAGTATGAACCATGCCAATAGGGCTGAGCTTTATCGTGAAAATTTAGATTACGGTGTGACTATCTGCCTACATACATGTACCTACATACTAAGTTTGAAGAGAACAGGGTTACGATAATAATGCGGCCCCACACTTTATACCTAGGTATGAAATCGATTTGAGGTTTGATACCAAGGGCCCCAGATACCTCTAAGAGTAAAACGGCGCGGAGCGCACACAAATTATTGCATGTATATACCGAGAGAGAAAATTGCTTCCCAAATGACGTGAAGCGCTTCGCAAAATTCCCTCATCTAAAGAAATTGCGGTTGCGGCTACTCCTGCATGTACCGTCGAATTATATGTGGTCGGCAGGGTATGTTCGTTCCTGCATCCTAATAAGAGAACTTGAACGGTAACTAAAGTGGTTCGCAGATTCCTTGCAGAGGGGGCACGTTATTAAGTGGATATTTGCTAGATCCATGATCCAGTATATTGTCAATGGTTTATAGACAGTAAATCTTTACTGGATTGTAGCTATTGATGCCCTTCAAGGATATAACGTAATTCAATACCACAGACCTCTTGCTGTCTTCTTTCCGACAAAGTCCAACCGGTTGTATGGAATCCCGGGGCCTATCAGCTAACGAAATCTTCCCTGTCTTGCTTGCATGTCCATATCGAGAAGGGGTTTCCGCTTGGCAAAACATACCTACAGTACTATCTACTAGCTAGTAGGGTCTCTTTCACATAGCACATGAAAGCGTGCACAGATGTACCTTTGCACTTTTGAAAATGGAGAATAATATTTAGTTCCTCCAGATTACAAGGGGTTTCTTATCGATTGGTGGAAATATCATGACTTGGGGGAGAGCCCTGGCCCACAAGGTAGATATCGTTAACGTGGTCGGCGCGGAGCAGATAATTGCCAGGAACCGACTCACTTGGGCCCTGAGTAGAGTAGCTAGTGCTACTAAATATGTGGATTGTTATCGTCGCCTGAGCATCTAAGGGTCCACCGCTTCTCTAGTAAAGAGGAATCGACTAGTTCGCGTGGGGTTCGTGGGGGGTGGGTTTTTATCTTTTGGGGGGTGTCTGGTGAATCCTGGGCTCAGGCCACGTGCGGAATATTAGTGACGGGGCAAAAGACGTTGGTTTGATCGGCTAGGACTAACTGCACCTGGTCTTGAGAAACAAAACGCTGTTTCTTGTAGTTGTGTGAAGGTTTTTGAGTTTTGTAGATGCTATCACCTGTAGTGTTTTAATTCTTGTTTTCACCCAAGAGATATGTGGCTATTGGACACGCCGCTGAGAAGCATGGATGGATCTATGAGCAGAATGGGTCTGTAGGAATCAATGCTGAGTCAACTTAGGAACAAAAGTAGTGTTACATGGCTTTACCCTTTCCCTAATGAAATTGTACAAGAACGCCACGAGGGAGTCAGGGAACAAGGGGCAAACCTGTTTAGCTAAGCCTCAACTCTTGGAGTCTGAGGACAGTTGGAGGCGTTTTTTTTTTAAATCTTGGGTTCTAGGCTTGAGCTTGAAAAATGGTATCAATTCGAGTCAGGTACAATGTTGCTGTACCTGTCCTAGGACTAGGAAGCGACAGGGACCCGATCCGTCAAGCGGTTGAATGCTTATGCTGGGTGTACTAAAAGAGTGGGTGTGGGGCCTTCAGCTCTTAGTGGTTCTTACTGCATGTCAGGAACAAAAAACCCACATGCATTTTAAGCTTGGCAGGGGATTGCAGTAAACAGCATCAGTTACAATAGCATCATAAAATTCGTTTCTTTGCCGTTATCCATAGGCTGCGGGCAGTACTTGGGCAGCCCAAATCGCAGCTACATGCCCACATCCACATCCACATTCACACCTAGCATAGATAAAATGGACCGAGAACAAGGAAATCAAACATTCAAGGCCTCCACATCCGTGCCGCACACAGTTAGATCCCACCAACTCCCACGACCAGCCGGCGGCATTGGACAAAAAGAAGCAGGTGAAGATTTTTCCTTTCTCTACAGGCTGACTTGTTTAAAAGGCTCAATGTCCGCGACCCTGAAGACTTTCTATTCTCATCATCATCGCACACTGTCTCTTCTCGCAAATCACATCCCTCTACTTGGGCTTAACTTTTCAGGTGAGTTGAAACGGCTTTGTCTTTCATTCTTTTCTATGGCATTTCCTTTGCGCCCTTTCCCTTTCGCCTATGAAGCAACCGTGCCTTGGGAGGTAGGAAATCAGCCATCCAGCGGGTAGAACAGGGTATTTCCACTGGGAGTCCCTTGTTGTATTCTATCTTAGGGTTGCTCATTTCCCTATCAGCCCAGTCCTAGTAGCCCGCTTATATGTTGCCTGCGTGTGGTGTGCCATGGGTTGTTAAAAATGAGCATGGGCCTTGGCGCCGCTCCCGAGTGTGAATAGCGACTCTATTTTGCGGCATCAGCATTAGAAGCCGCAACATGCACATACAGGCACCATTTGAGGACGGCAGAAGACCCCTGATACCACCTTTCATCACTATCATACTATTACCCAATACCATGCTTACTTGTCTTTACCACATGTATTTCCCTCAGAGTACTTCTACCTCTCATCTTCCTTGTTTCCTTTCCTCTTTTCTTCTTCACAGCAATTCGCTCTCGTCCTTCTTTATCTTGCTATTTGCTAATTAATTGCTCTCTTCCTACAGGAAAGGATTCACTCATTCCCTTTCTAAACACATTCCTTTCAGAGTCAAGCAGCGTAGAAGATTTTTTACTCTTCACGCTTACCCTTCTTATCTACTTATTCCTCATATTATATACGGGGCTGGCTTTTTGCTCGAATTACTTAAACCGCAACATCTTCACAACTTATTCACGAAACTCCAAGAAAATGCAGTTCTCCAAGTCAGCTTACTACGGCCTCTTCGCCCTTGCCCTCAGCGAACTCTGCACCTCCGCAATTGCCCAGCCTCACGGTGGCAGCCAGTTCAAGCATCGTGCTGTTCATGCTCGTGGCGAAGTTCGTGGGCGTAATGTCAAGACAGAGACAGAGACCGTCACCAAGTATGTTACAGTCACATCTCAACCCTACGGACACTCCGCTTCCACTACAGTCGCCATAAACGTTGCTTCACCATCTCAGTCTGGAGACAACCACGACAGCTATTCCAGTGCGCTCACACCTACTAGTATCCCATCAACCACCACCACTGTTCAGACTCTCGCAACCTCTACGTCTGCTGCAGCATCAGCATCATCATCATCGGTTTCATCCGGCGGATATAACCTCGATATCGACCCCTCTACCGGAAAGGGCGTTGACTCCAACCCCAACACTGGGGTGACCTTCCCCGATGGCAAGCTTGATTGCGATGTCTTCCCTTCGGCCTATGGCGCAATCCCTCTTACCTGGGCTACAAAGCAGGGTTGGTCTGGCATTCAGATTGATGGTGGGAACGGAGATGCCATCGGAGAATGTACTGAGGGTGCTCTCTGCTCTTACGCCTGTCCAGCAGGTTACAGTAAGTCCCAGTGGCCCGCTGACCAGCCTGCATCTGGTGAGAGTCACGGAGGACTTCTCTGCAAAGGTGGAAAGCTTCATCTTACTCGCCCTTCATATCCTCAGCTCTGCCAGGCTGGTGAGAGTGGTGTTACCGTCAGGAACGAGCTCGGAAAAATTGTCTCTGTCTGCCGTACTGATTACCCTGGATCTGAGAACATGGTTGTCCCATTGGCCTGTGAACCCGGCTCCGAAAAGCAGTTAACCGTTCCCATTTCCTCCGATTCGTACAAATGGCAGGGCAAGTCGACATCTGCCCAGTACTATGTCAACAAGGCCGGTGTTGGTGTTGAAGAAGGTTGCACCTGGGGTAAGGCTGGGGAGGGCCGCGGTAACTGGTCTCCAATGGTAAGATAATCTTATTTAAATTTCTACCCAAGCAATGGCACTAATAGACTGTAGATCTTTGGTGCTGGCGAAGACGCTGGTATGATGTGGTTGTCCATCAGCCAAAACCAGCTCAACAGCGAGCCTCTTGGCTACAACGTCGCTATCATCGGTGGTAACAGCGTCTGCACATATGAGAATGGCGTGTTCTCCACTGCTGGAGGATGCACAACGGCCGTCAAGCCTGGACAGAGTGCCTACTTTGTCCTGTACCCTCTTGGCTCTTCAAGCAAATCTTACGCTTAAATCATTTTTAACTTTTATTTATTTGCGTTTGCATTTCAAGGGAGCTTAGTGCATGGTCAGGGACTCTTATGTTGTGCATCACTAACCGTCACTCGTCGACCCTGAGTGGAACTGGCGATGACGTTTTTCTTAGACTTTTTTATATTTTGCTGTGGGCGGGATGGATTTGTTTATTTCGAATTACCTGGCCCAATGGCCAAGTCGGCATCTTCATGCAATTTCCTTTGTCCTTTGTCCTTTGTCTATTTCATATGCTATATACTTTTATCGTTTGAGAGAAGGGTGGGCATTTATTGGCTTAGGGTGGGAAGAGAAATCGGGGATGGGGTGGTGGACTTGCAAGACGAGATTTTCAATTCTTTGTATAAAATTCACATACAATCTTTTTATTTCCTTTACCTCAGTATAGCATAGTTTTTAGTCAATTATACATATCCAATTCAATTTTCCAGTAATTGCGAGGTCGCTGGTTGCTTCTTTATTACTTGCTTGAAGCGAGTTTCACAGTATATACATGTAGTCTTAAAAATTAACATTAGTACCTGCAAGCAGTTACATGTAATCATGCATGCATGTATGGTCCATCAATCATAACCTTGACCCAAACCTCTACTACATATACTTACAGTACTGTATTTATTTCTCTATTTAAGTACATGTACTTAAATGTAAGTAAGTACTACATGTAACTTGTATGCATGAAGCAATGTCGCGTGCCGTCCAGTACACATAACATGTTAGGCACATTCCTCACTATCACCACCCACCACCCACCCAATAACACCGGTATTACTAGACTACATGCCTTTGGGGAGGGGGGGGGCTGAAAGTAACAGTTGCGTGTGTGTGAGGTATGGGGGGGGAGCTCTTTACCGCTGTTTCTACCAGGTGGCGGACCGCCTGGTCGGCTGTCTGTCAAGGAAAGGGGAGGAGGATTCGAGGCCTCCCCGTCTCGGGTACAGCCTTACCTCAGCGCATCAGCAGCACCTCCGACCCGATCTATCTTGCTGCGCGTTCCAGAACGGTAAGTGGATACATTCAATGCCGCCCGAGAAACCGGAGAGGGAAGGGTGGGCTGTCTTGTGTGTGTGGAGATAATGTGTATGATGATGACGGTGGTGATCGATGACGGTAGTGATGATGGTTCATTAACTACATGTACCTAACTGGACTAGACTAGAACTAGACCTGGACCTAGACAATAGAATACAAAAAATGCCGGTACGGTCGTCGAGAAAAGAAAAGTCTCCTACTGCTGCCCGTCCCGCACACATACATACATGTACATGGTACATACAGTAGTAGGTGCATCACAGCACAGCAGGTGCCTGGAAGTCGCCCTCCCCCCTCCCCTCCCCACAAACTAATGTTAGGATGTCGATATCGTACGGTGCCAGTGGAAAAAAAGAAATCAAAGACCTTTCTTTTGTTTTGTCGTTCCCCGCTTCCTTCATTCTCCCCCGCTTCCTGGCTTGCTTATGCTTATCGAGAGGGAGAGAGACATGAGTGAGACAAAGAAGAGACAGATAAGATAGACAGGTGACCCGAACCCTTGGGGAAAGCAATTCACTGATCACACAAAGGCATTACAAAAGACTAATTAATCGAACCAGCCCAGCTAGAAAAGAAGGAAGAAAGTAGTTTTACACATTGAAACCGTACCTCAATGAAAAAAAGAGAAAGAAAGCCCGGAGGAGAAAAATAAGAGAGGATTGATTATCGTAACGTAACGTAACGTTGTGTGGAGTAAATGGCGGAGCAGTTACTCTCTCACAGCTTGCCTATGCCATGATTGCCTGCCCATGCTCAATGCCTATGCTGCCAGTAAAAAGAAGCAGCAGAACCTACATCATAGTATGTGGGCCCGTAGGCCCGGGGAAACTACACCGCACCGCAAAAGAAAAAAAAAACAAGCAAAAAAAAAGCCCATGCCCACAACCAAAACAAAAGAACTAGAATAAAAATAAAAAATAAAAAAACTACACCTCTACGCACCCTCCCCTACACTCTTCTGAAATCTCCTTGCCACCTCCTCCACGCCCCAGCTCGCCAGTCTAGCCTCCGCCAACCTATCTGCCCTAGCCACCACTGTCCCCACCAGCATCTCACGCTCCTTCCCCGCCTCGACCGTCGCAGTCTGTATGACAGCTGCGCCGGCGGCCGTCGCGATCGTGACCCGCAGCGGCGTGCCGAGCCCCATGCGGCACGCCGTATCGTGCGCCTGAACGAACGCCGACGATAGGGACGACAGCGCAGGGCTGTTGGGCGAAGGGTGTGTCGACAGGATCGGGATCGAGTTGGCGTCGGTCAGGTGTGTGGTGAGTGGGCCGGAGAGGGTGGTGAAGTGGCTGGTGAGGGAGGCGGATGGGGAGGGAGGTTCGGCGGCCATTGTTACTGGTGTTTGTGGAATTAGAAGAAAGGGGGGGAGGGGGACCTGGTGTGATAGGGTGGAATGTAAGGATGGGATGGTAATGAGTGCCACGGATGTATGTAGGTACAAAGTGTTGTGGAAGTAGTAGTGGTGCAGGAGTATATCACTGGTAATGTTCAACGAGCGCTGTGAGCGTATCGTATCAGATGAGTATAGATTGTGCCGTCGACGTGCTCGATGATCCCCGTCCCGTTCGTTGTAGTGGCAGCAGCAGTAACAGTAACAGTAACGACTGGAGCCCCGGCCCGACCTATATGTATGTAGTCGCGCGTGTAGGAGAGAGAGAGAGAGAGAGAATGAGCTCGAAGATTGGATGCCCGAATATATCAGCAATCAGGGGGGGGGAGGAATTTTGGGGGGAGGAGGTTGGGTCACTACTAGCTACATATATGTATACAGCACCATAAATACTTATATACCGGGGGCTCTATCTATCACTTATTATAAACGGTGTTTCAATTATCTCTCTCCTCTTTGGGGAGGGGGGGGGGGGGGGCGCAAAAGAAAAAAGTTTTCACTTTATCAGTCAAATCTCATGAAGGGCCGTTGCTTTTTTCTTCTTAAAAAGAAAAAGAATTCTTTCCTTTCTTTTGCAGCTCGCCTGGTCCTTGTTCCCTGCTTTTTTTTTTTTTTTTTTGGGAGAGATAGTCTGTGCTTCCACGGAGGAATTGGGCTTGTGTCACGTGAGAGGGTGAGAGTGAGAGTGAGAGTGAGAGTAAGAGAGTGATTGAGGTCCTGCGCATGTGTGATATGACATATATATATAGATTGAACATCTTCTTGAATGATACAGGACAGGGCCTCCAGTTAGCGAGATGAGATGCGTGTGTTTTTTCTTTTTCTTTTTCTTAATTTACTGTGTGCGCGCGCGAGTAAGGTCGTGAGTTTGACAGGCGAGACAGACAAGCGGTTTGCTAGCCAGGGCTGGCCTGTTAAAAAACTTGCTTATGATTGAGAGTGAGTCTTGCTGCGGGTTTCGGTTTGTCTCTCTCCCTCGACTGTTTTTTTTGTTTTTGTTGCTTTTTCATGTCTTGTCTCGCGTAGGTAGGTAGGGCAGACGAACGAACGCCTGTAATCAAAATGGAGACATCTCGCGTGCTCTGGGAGAGCGAGGCGAGGCGATTGTAGCCGATGAAGGTGGGAGAAGAGAAGGGTAAGAGAAGAGGGGCTTATCTGATTGTTGAGATGGTGCATGAGATGAGAAGGCATCATTATGCATGTATGGTGGGGGTTATCAGATGGGATTGTTGCAGGTATTGAATTCTTAGCCTCATGCAGAGTCGGCGGACATAAAAGCGACGGATATTCGTGTCGTAGCTTTGAAAGACGGGAAGAGATGAGACGAGACGAGCGAAACGCGTAAGCATCAATGGTGTATGTACATACTTATTTTATCGTGGTACTCGGACCGTAGAGCTCGAGCTCGAGCAATCTCGTGAATCGTATTCGTTCCTATAGCCACTGACTGTCGTTCTGGTCTGAAACGATAACATGGTGCTGCTGGTGGTGGTACGTGCCATCGATTATTCTCGAGGTTCAAGATCGAAGAACAAGAAGCCAGCCGTGAATATAAATCCGAAATATCATAGTTTGATATGTCGCGCTTTGGTCCTGCTGATATATTAAAGTACATGTAGGCATGCGGGCGGTAATATAAACTTCGATTATTATTCCGAGCTCGACAAATCGGTGATCTGCCCAACAATTTATACCTCTCATCATGGTATTACACGCGTTACAGGCCGGCCTTGTATGGCGCAATAATAATGATTGATAATATGTCGGGTGTCTGTGCTGATTCTCTCCCCCCCGTCGTACAAGTGCATGTACTTGACTCTCTCTCTCTCTCTCTCTCACAAGGGCAGCACCACATGCAGGTACCGCGACAAATCTCTGCCCTTTGTGTGTGTGTGTGTGTGTCTTGACTGCCGACTTAGTCCAGTTCAATAATCAGTGACTGCCGACTGGTCGGTTCAGTTCAATTCATTAACAGTGACAGAGTGTTTCCTGTCTTGGCAGTCAGTCATGTGATGATTGCATATTTGAGCCTCACAACCGGGTAATCTCCAATCTAATCTAATCTAATCTACAAATCCATCAATCAATCAATCAATCCAGAGAGGTGTCTATCGTCGACATCAAAGCTATCACGATACATATTTGGCTATAGAAAATTACTAAACTCCCCTCCTCCATCCCCTCAAAATCCACAGCTACATATATCTATAAACCTCAAAAACACCAATTCAAAATGCCAGACGACGAAGCCGCAAAAGCAGAGAAGCTCGCTGCTGCAAAGAAAAGAGTATATATCCACTACATCATCCTCCATTATCTCCTCAATTTCTATAGTGCTAATAGCCTACCCAGATCGAAGCCCTCAAGAAGAAAAAGGGAAAAAAGACCAAACCGGAAGCTGACTCCCCCTCCAGCAGTCGTCCCGGCACTCCCGACGTCCCCGAGGACACTTCCACCTCCACCCCCGCGCCTACCGCCTCCCCCACCACCACCTCTCCTGCACCCACATCCACACCCACCTCTCCCCCCGCTACCGAGACCGGTCACCCTGCACCCCTCCCAGGAACCTCCCTTCATACACGCCGGATCTCAACTTCCCTGCGACGCCCCTCCGTCACCGGCGCCGAGGTCCGCCGGAGTCCACTGTCGCCCACAGACCTCCCCGACCTCTACCGTCAGCAGGCGACCACTATCTCAGAGCTCACGGAGCTTGTTGAGAAGCATGAAGCTGAGCTTGAGCGCCTGCGCGGGCAGGCGAAGCGGCTGACGGGCGCGGAGGTGGAGAGGGATGAAGCGGTACAGGCGCTTGCTGGGGCGAGGACGGAGCTGAAGGAGGCAGTGGAGAGGGCAGAGGAGGGGGCAAAGGGGAGGAATGAGATGGAGGCGGTAGTAACTAAGTTGGTGAGTTTCTTGTATACTGGGTGGTGTGGAGGGAAGTAAGGAAGTGGTGGTAGCTAATTGACTGTATATATACAGAAAAACGAAGTCGCAGACCTAACACGGCAGACCTCGCACCTGACCTCCCAGCTCTCCAGCAAGGAGAAACAGATCTCCGACCTCAAGCTCCAATCCTCCACCGCCTCCACCTCCCAGGACAAAGAGTCGCTCACGGCAAAAGAGGAGCAGATCGAAACCATGGAAATGGAGATCAGCAAGCTGCGCGGCGACCTCGAACGCTCAAACCGCTCCCTCGCTGACACTCAATCCACCCTCACCAGCGTACAGGCCACCCTTAGCACCCTCGAGGCCACCTCCGCAACCCTCACCACCGACCTTGCCACCACCAAAGCAGCCCTCGAGTCATCCGCCGCTGCCCTCGCCACCGAGACCACAGCACGCGAAGCGGCGCAGGCCACCCAGAAGAAGCTAGAGGTTGAGGTAGCTGCCGCGAAGAGTCAGGCCGCCACGATCACCACCTGGGAGCGCGACTACGCAACCCTGAAGACGATGTACCGCGAGGCGGACGCGCGGTCTCGCGAGGCGCTGTCCGAGCGCGACGAGCTGCGGGCACGTGTTGCGGAGCTGGAGAAAGAGTGTGCGGCGTTAAAGACGGGCGGAGGGAAGGACGACGATGATGTGGCGGAGATTGAGGATGCGGAGCGGAGGAGGCTGAGGAAGCGGGTGCAGACGCTGGAGAAAGAGGTGTATGCACGTGGCAATGGGCAGTTCCAGACCGTGGATCTGGGCGGTGGTGAGGGCGGTATGGGAGGCGGAGGTGGTGAAGGATATGGTGGGGGTTATGGGTCGCAGCAGCAGCAGGCGGAGGAGGAGCGGAGGAGGATCGAGAGGGAGCGGTTAGAGAGGGTGAAGGAGGTGAAGAGGGGGTTGGAGCAGTGGAGGGGGTGGAGGTTGGATTTGGCGGCAATGGGGGGGCAGGGAATGGGAATGGTGTTTGATGTGTAGGTAGCGTAGGTAGAATTTTTTTATTTTATTTTTATCTTATGGTAATGATTGATATGAGCCCTAGTTTGAAGCGTCATGGAGTCTCACTCGTGGTCATGTGATGCGTTTTGCTTTGATACAGACCTTTTTTTTGTTTACTTCATACTCGCATCGCTTTGATACAGACAAAACTACACTACATGTATGTAGAGTGTACTTTGCGATGTGTAGTACATGCGGTGTAGTGTGATTTCCCAGATACTCTTTTCGAACGGAGGGCCTCTGCATGGGACTACATACATGTAAGTACATGTAGCTAGTACCCTCACCGCGAACGTCCACCAGCTACTTCATGTAATAGCACCGCAGCGGGGCCATTCTGCGGACAAGGTACATGTTCCGTTCATTGAGACTGATGTCAAGAAGGGCTCAGGTTGATCAAACAGAGTTGTATAAGTAAGTATACATAGCGGGTGGGAACAGGTATGTATCTCCACGCCAGATGCGCATGCGTGCGGTGGGGCAAAACGCGCCGGGCTTGGAAGAGCATGGGGAAAGAACATCAGGTTACTAAGTACTTACGTGGTGGGGTTTCGTGGCCGGGGGTGAATACAAGGTACATGTACTTACTTCTTATAGATGCATACGGAATTAGTTCTGAATAGTAGAGCTCAAGGAGCATCTAAACTAAAAGTTGGAAGTAAGGGGGTTGGTTAGTGGTGGGGATTAGGGCCACGATGGACATTTGTATGGTGGTTGGTGTCGGAGGGGGATCTGTTGGTGGGGCTTTTTTTTTTGTTTATTGAATTAATTGCAGCAGCCTCTCAATCAGTGGGGGCTGTACAGAGTCTGGTAGGATTGTTGCGTCAGTGTGTCTTGCGTGACCTGATAGTCCTGTTGGCCCTTGAAGTACCAAAAATGGTTGACACAGTCATGTGTTGAGAGGCTGTGGGTCAGTGGTTGTGGGGGATGGAAATGGAGTGGTCGTGGAGGAGAGGTTCCCCAGCCGCGCACGGGGGTGGGTTTAATTCCCACTCCCGGAGGACTAACTTTTTTTGCCCCTCCCCCCCCCCTTTTAAGGACCACTTGCGGTACTCCGAAACTGCTTTAACGCAGCTGGTCCGACGTCCACTACTAAGCCCAGGCCCATCAGGGGAGAAAAGGTTACCACACAATTTATTTACATGTGATCACTACATGTACTTAGGCGTATCCAGCGTTGGATACCTCTACATATATTCCTATGTAGCCAACCCAAAAACGGTTGGCCACTTTGCCGCCGGTGCTCAACTCTACAGGACATCCGTAGCAGCGATACCAACACACTAGCACTACACCCCCTAGCTAGGGCCTTACGCGGCCCCCACACACACACATTTTTAACCTTCCACTGCATTCTAGTATATGTGATCAATCCTGATTCTACTTAGTTCTATTGACATCATCACTAGAGGGCCTTTTTTTATCCGTGATCCGGAGAGGGGAGGAGGTAAGGCTTCCCCGTGTACGTGTGTGTGGGGTAGGCGGTTGACGGGAGTTGATGAGAAGTTCTCGCTCTTTGTAGCTTGAGAGAGGTTAGCTGCGTGGCGAGAACAGGCCCGAGGATATACCCTAACTGGCTTTGCCAATGGGTCTTTCTTTTTAAGTCTCTTCGCTGGTTTCTTTACGTTGTGGACATGCACGGCCACGACTGAAACGTGGGGTAGGTGTCGAGGCGCCCTTTCGTGAGATGCTCCGTAGGGTGAAAGGAGGATAGAAAATTGTTCTGAAAAAAAAAAAAAAAAAAAAAACCCCGTGGGTTTTGAGTCAACAATACATGTATGTAATCATTGGTGGGTTGAGTGATATTTTGGGCTCGAGTGATGCCTTGTGATCCATTGATGATCTTGATTGATTCATGCAACCCGTAGGTTATGTATGGCAACCGCCCCCTCCCCTGCGCATGGAGCGGCGAAATTTTCCTCCCCGGCAATCAAACAAAAAACAAAAAAACAGATCCATGGATGTTTATTTATTTATTTATTCTTCATACATGCATGGTGGTCCATTGATTATTACCAGAAGAAATGTGTAGTTTTGTATTATCTGATAGTTTTGTGTGAGCTTTGCTGCAGCTGCGGGCTTTCGCGTATAGCTATAAGTTTCTGCCAGGAAACTACATGTACCTACTTGTACATATCCTGGACCGGTTTATGCACTTTTCGGAGGGCAGTACTCTTAAAGACAGTAGCCCACGGCACCCAAATATAATATTACAATAAAAGAATGCAATGCCACGACTTTTTCCCATAGATACACTCTGTAGTACCGTAAAGGTCCGCTGGATAAGACCAGTCCCCTTTCCGGGTTCGCAGCGTAAGCCACACCATTTTTCTGTGGCTTATGCCGCGAGCCCGTAAGAACAGGCCAGTCTTATCCAACGGACTTTGGCGGTACCATAGCAACCTGCCAGCATACTAAAGGCTTCATCACCTCAAACAAAAGAAAAATTATAGAAAATAGAAACACCTAAATCATCTATCATAGGCATCTGTGCAAGTCATATGGCAAAATGCATGGTTTTACGAGTGTGTATTAGTGTCTATTGACCAATGGCAGCCAACTGACATTGGAGGCAGGAAGCTGCTTCCAATCACACTAGAATCATAGACAGAGGAGGAGACCCCTACGGCTTTTGCAGTATTGAGTCAGTTCCAGAAATAGGGACACGAAAGATAGCATAATGAGAGGGCAGCGGTCTTAGGTAAGGATGGAAGGAACTAGAGCAGAAAGGGTGGTGAAATAAAATCAAGATTCTAGGTTGTCATTACATGTAGTTAAGAAGGATAGAAGCCCACAAGTTGTATTAATGGATTAACAACAATTATGTAAATAGTTTCCTTCATAAAATATCACCCGGGCCGGAACGGGCGATTTAATACCCAGTATTCATTGCCTGTATTTCAATCCTGGTGATGAAATCCGCGTACCGGCACTTTCATTAATTTTGTGGGTGAAGAGCCTCCTTGTACCGTCAATCTATATGCTGCATGTACCTTGTGGTGCAGGTGCTCCAAGAGCTTTAATGATTTAATTAGGTCAAAACGACAAAGGAAATCCACATCGTGTGGCATGTAGTACATAGCTAGTAACAAACAAAAGTACATTCGAGAAATATATGAAATTAGATAAAAATAGTACCACGCCGTGTCTTCTTTATGATCCGGCGCCTCCGCAGTCTTGGTGATCCGTTCGTGTTTCGTGCCGTTCTGGCTCCCTCTGGGAGTATTATCTCTCGACTCGAAGTACTTGTCTTCGTATACATTGATTCCTCCTCTCCATCATACCAGCCCTCGGGGAAGTGCTTCCGTACATTTATGTCCTCTCCAATATCGAGATGATGACGCGTACCAGATGGGTCTATTCGAACGCCATACACCACCTTGCCCGAAAAAGTGCTAGAGATTTCTTGGCCAGAGAGGTAGCAACCATTAGGTCCAAGACGCTCAACAATCGCTAGATATTCACATAACATTAACAAGATATGCTTGTATATAGATGAGGGATATTCCTACGTCTAAGTAATCTGGCTGTTGCCAGATAAGAGTCGGCCTTACAGATGACTGTGGTTGACCACAAGATGGCCATTAGCCCCATGATTAATTGTGCTAGCAAAATTCCGCCAAGAATCGCGATCTAAGGGGTTGGATTAAAGTAAGCATCATATATATGAGATACCATTATGGAATGGATTGCCTCCAGTACTAACCGTTTCTGGCCACTTTATCTTCAAAAGAACCCCAATCGCAGGCTTATCCCCATGGGCTTTAATAGTTGATGATCCAAACTGATCACGGGATGCAATTACTCCACAAGCAAATTGGCCACCTAACTCGGCCATACGGTCGGCGTCGTCCCCTACACGTTCGCCCCACATTGTCCTGTCCTTCCGTCAGAGGTTGATATTCGGGTGATATTTTTTGGGTTTAGAACTCACCCTTCATAATAACCAACGGAGGCCCATGAGGTATTGTATCCGTTTGCGTATCCTTGAGAACCGATCGCACCTGCCGCGATGACTGCCATTCGGTCCGGGAGATTATGCTCCGGAATCTTGGCATTCTGGACTTCCGAAATGTCAATTGTACATGAAAAGTAAGATCCGAATTGATTTGAATCATTGTTTTCGTTATCGTCATCTCGTTTTTCGATGTCGGCATCTTGGGCGGGGTCGTAGGGAAGATACTGGATCGCAGCCATGCCAGCACACCTAGGTCCGCAGTTCCATTCAGCATTTCCTGGTAAATCACTACGTAAATTCAACCATGTTCTAAGCAGCATAGCCGTTAGTTTTCTCATTCTAGAATAGTAGCGACCTTCTATAAACCTACGTTACGCCACGTGCATGATACTAGATCCATGTTAATATATGAATATGCTGTGGATTCCAAACAGATTGTACATACCCCGATATCTTGAACCTCTATCTCTTCTGTACCATTGAGATAGGTGATGGAATCAGTAGTGCCATTTTGACCCTTTATCACGGGAAAGTAGGTACAAGCCGCGGAGACAGTAATATACCGGTCCGATTTGTGAGATATAGCTTGGTTAAGTGGACTATATTCTCTGAACTATAATGATATCAGAATACTTTCTTGTTGCGCCTCAGGTACTCTCCGATACTTACATAATAACGCCATTCCCCATCATGGTTTTCGAGTACATGGGCAAATTCACCAAAATGAGAAGACTCTGGGTCTGCATTACCAAGCAATATTGAGGCTGGGAACATATTGGTGGTTAGTACCCATGGAAAACAATCAATATATCCAGTCAACTATCATGAGACTCACATAGGCCCCAAGCATGAGCCATGGAATACTCAGCACCTCGTGTCGGTGTTTCATCTGTACTATTCGAGGGCCAAAAGTAAGTGAGATCACTAATGGCCACTTCTCCTGGAGTAGAGAATAATGCGTCGGCGCTATCATAGCTGTATGTCAATCCCGTAAGAGCAACAGAGAGTCTCCCAATCTAACGGTGTTAGCTCTCGCTTTATATATTTTCGATCAGGGACATTACACAATTAATAAAAATCCATAGGAAGCAAAGGAATGCTCGCAGCGGCCGACCCTTCAAACTATAGAGCCCAAAACGGAAAACCTTGATCAAACTGGATATTCCTAGAATGAAATCAACCTGTCGCTCAATTAGTTGATCAATGTTTAGACCCACAAAACCAACATTGTCAGGTGGATGATGCATACTTCTTCTAGAGAATGAGCCTTTCTCGATAGTAACTTCCATCGGATGATAGTTGCCATTCCTTTGAATGAACCCTGTGATCGGGGAGAAACCACCGTTAGCCTCAAACAACTTGCAACAAAACAGGAACATGTTTGAGATTGCAAATGTTTTCAAGATATCACTTCTTAAATGGTCGCTTCTCCAAATAAAATAGAAAGTAATAACATACAGCAAGGTTCAATCCCAATGTTAAATAGAGACCTGTAGATAAAGCATTGAACCATCTTTTCTGAGACTTGTTCAAAATCATAACTCTTTCGTACTCGTAAAATGTGACCAACATGCCTGCGCAAAGCACGAAGGTAGCGAGCCATCTTAATAGTATCTTCCAGAGCATGTGGAAAAACTGTTTTTTTGCCGAGTGTTTTCGGGCTAAGAGAGATCGATTTTCCCCATTTATGGCGCTGAAATGTGTCTGTAGCTCTTCAGGATTTTGTGGTTTCCATATCGGCGGCGATACTAGAGGAAAGAATGTTACACCCATACACATTTGAACGGAGGAAACAGAGGATTCATACTATTCCCACATCTCCTCTGGAAGTCTTCTGTTACTCTGCGAGAAATACGAAGGTCTGGATCTGGATCTTGATCTTCCTCCCCTTGGGAGTATACATCTCCTATACTCCTCACCTCGCCCTCGTCTGGATGTATGCCTACTCTCCTGTATCCAGTTGACGATCGAACGGAAGGCCTTGGTTCTAAAGACATTGTTGTAAAGGGTGAATCTTATCAGTTTGTCGCTGGCTAAGTTGAAAGCTTATGGGATGAAGAGAGGAAGAGATAGGAAGAGGCCAGCGTTTATATGTTAAGAGAACGGAGCTAATAGAAATAAGACAACTCCGCTTCTGTTGACAGACAAATCTGGCCCTATCCGAGTTGGTGATACACTGCAATCGCTTCATCTAATCCACAAGCATGTATGAACCACCCCTCGATTGACGAATGGTAACACCCCTCGGGGGAATATGGAGACCCGGTTGGGCACAGACGGAAGTCCTTCTAGATCTGAAGGTGCGGCTGAAAAGCTTAGGTTTGATGCATGCTGGGTCAAGCTTTGGGTCTTAACTCGAAGGCGCATGCTGAAACGCCCGACTCAACCCATTATGTGGTATGCTGGTAACTCCTTATCATTGGATGGATCATCAATCTTCAGATCATGGCGATGCTTCCTAGTGTCAATTGCAGGTCTGCATCCGCACGTACGCACGGGCGAATCGCGAATCTTCAAAATACGAGTAATCGTGCTTCCGCGCGGGCCGGATGAGTTTACGCAACAATACAAGAGATTTATTCCCAGTCATCCACTGGTGTCAAGCTTGTATCAAGGGCAAATCTTGTGAGAGAAATGACACGAAGTCAGCCAACAGTACCAACGCAGGCAAGCAGTATGTAGAGTAGATATGTATGTACATGTACGATTTGGGAGCTGTGTTGACTACATGTACATGCATGTACCCAGTCTAGAACATACATGTAAATAACTGACTCTAAATAGAGTACAGTACCATGACACTCCGGTATTGCTACAGCATTGTTTTGGTATAATGGCCGAAATTCCGATTTAATTCGGAAGTTTTTCACGATACCGTATTGCTATGGTACTTTCTATTACATCCCCTTTCTGTATGTACGGGCGTGGATAATTTTATTATACTGTGGTATCGATAATATAGATCGGGTGCGCTCAATCCAATATATATACAATACGAGTGTGTGCAATTACTACATGTAAATGTGCATGTATGTTTTGCTTGTGCGTAATTCTATTTCAGGCTCATCTCCAGCGCGATTGATATATAAATGTTAATGTATGTACTTACATGCACTCTTAAATGAAACGACTTAAACCTTAAAGACTTTAAAGTCACAGAAACCTGTTACATGTACATGTATGTACCCTTGTCATGTTAACCCGGTCCCAGTTAGATGCCAAGCTTGTTCGGTCACCTTTGCGGGCTCTGGCACTAAGTGCTGAGGATTTGTTCACTAATTTTAATTTAAACCAACTGACATCGACTTGTTTACCTATATGTACCCGTAGTGGAAATCTTTAAGCTGGCCAGGCTTAGCGGACAAGTATGCGGACCCCTTATTAGTTACGTGTGGATCCCTTCATCGAATATAGAGTATATGCTTTGATTTTAGTCGAACTACATGTAATATTGTTTTACATGTATTTTTGTACAGGGCTGCAGGTATGTAGTCTACATCGTACGCGTATCGTGCTTACTCAGGGCTTGGACTGCACTGCATAAGGGCTTTAAGACCCCAATGAAGGAACCGCCCCGAAATATCAGGCCCGAGGGGCTAGAGTACACGACGCTAAAGGGATCATTGAGCTACTAGGCCCTAGACACAAACACATTATATTTATCACTAATGAATAAGCTTAGAGATTACAGAGAGTAGATTTACTTGCACTGTCATTTAAATAACGTCCAGTCTCAGCCTGGACGCGAACGCAACTGAATTGTAATTAGATGGACGGCCTACTTACTCTACACTAGTCTACGGTCTGACTATGGATGGATTGCATGAGGGCCCGTTGGGTGTTGCCTAAGTTTCTTTCTTCCTAGGTCGAGGTGGCTCCAAGAATTAAGTCAATATCAAAATAGTTCCAAATCATACATGTACTTCAACATTTATGTGGATTCATTTAATTACAAATAAACAGTATCACTAACTCTTTTAGGCCATTATGCAGTCCGTCCAGTCCGTCCAGTCCGTCCAAAAGGTTGATGGGCTGGCTTTGCTGCCAGTGGCAGTGGCAGTGAATCGACCGCAATCGGGCTGGACTACTATTTAACGGTATTCTTGCACATCTTTAACTCTAGGGCCGAATCACTACCTGCCCTTGTTTTCAGCCCGTAATCTCTTGGCATATGCACAATTTTAGAGGTTAACAGGGATATTTGGCGCTCAGGCTGGCATCTAATCGCTTGATTGACTGAAACTTGTGTTTTCGTCGTTGCCCCAGGTTCGTCGCCGCCCCTAAAGCTGACCTCCAAAGAAAATTTTGTGTGGCCTTACTAACATCTCCCTTATCAAATAATAGATTTTCCATACAAATTTAATTCCTCTACTATAGGGGGTCAGCAGTGACAGACTAAGGGATAGTCTCGTGTCCAGCCTGTCCAGGTTGATTCTCTGCACATTGTGCAACAATAAAACAATAGCCTGGGAATGAGACTACGAACCGCAAACAACGACGAAACTACAGATTCCAGCCAATCACGGCACCTGATATCTTCCTGGGCGCCGTCCATCAGGATCCGCCGGCATTTTATTAGTGGTGGGACTAAGGAAATTCAACTCCCTAGCTCGAATTAACGTGCTGTACTTACCCCGCATGAACGCCCCCTATGGAAGAGAGCTACAATGGAATACATATGTAAATTGTGCACACCACCACTCCCATAACCATAGGATAGGATCTCATTTTCCCTGTTTCCTTTTTCGGGCTGGCTATGCTGAACACGTCGATTGTCCTCACTGTGACCAGGACCAGGACCTAGCTTACTGCAGGTCTTTCGTGACGGGTGGTGCCAGTCGCAGATTGTTGCACTTTGCACCTTACGAAAAGACCAAACGAAGTAAATTTCTTCGACGATACTAGATAGCATTTAGCAAAGGAGTACCGTAGAAACTTGCCAATCTGACTATCTCCGTGCAGGGACTTCCGTTTGAGTGATTGGCTGAGAGGTAGAGACCAGCCTTAGACATTCCCATTAGAGTAGAAGAAGCTGGTTTCTGACTAAAGTTGTCATACATCTAAATAGAATAGTCAGGTATCGCTGTCATCACGAAAGGTTTCAATTGGATGGATAGCTGCCCCAGATTTCGGTGGTCTGGCGGGCTACAGCTGTCAGTAGACAAACAATCGGGTGTGTTAAGGGAGACGGCATACATACATGTATACATTGGCAAACCTCAATCACTATATAATAACCCTCTGACCAAGATCAATATTTCTTCTCTCCCAAACTACAACCTCACGCGAGAAAGGAGGGCCCAGCATGCCGCGCAGCGGCAGGTGGCCCCGACTGTGTGCGAAGATGCTTATCTCATGGCCACATCATTGCATTGAACAGGGCTGTGAGTTTTCTGGATCCTTCAGTATCGGCGGTTTCTCGAACTGATGATTACATATGCGGCCGGAGGCCGCCCCTCACTAGTAGTTTATATACTGGGGACAGCTAGTGATGTCACGATATTTGGTCTAAAGGTAAATATAAATATCAGTAGAGTATGCCAGCACAACGTTTTGGATCTAGAATATCATGTCTATTAAGCGAGTATCGACGTTGCACAGATACAAAATTTGCTGCTATCAATAAATGCGAGTGATATATTATGATTAAACATGTAGTACATTATAATTCGTACTCTCCTCATTCAACCTGCCTTATATGTAGTGTCTAACCACATGTAGCTTTCCCCTGGTATTAGATATTGGTAGTTAGTCGCGCGCACACGTATATATTGGATTGGTCTTGAAGCCCTAGTAAGCGGATTGTAAGGATTTCACCTGCGTATTACATCCGGTTTCTTAGTATGATTTCCATACTCCAGCTGCGGCGATGTGGAAACTACATGTACATGCATTAACGATTTAAGCCACGATTTTGCTGGCGTTTGTTATTTGTACGGCCATATTGGGAATAACATAAGGTATGAGTCAACTGTTCGATCCTCACTCAGGAGTTGAAATTATATAAAGTGGTTCGCCTTTAGACCTACCATTAATAAAAGTATAATTTCAACTACGCCGACATTGCTCAAGAGAATATTACACCATATAACGCAATACACACGGCGAGAATTAATGCACCCACCACATGAGATATATGTTCATGTTGGTTAGGGCCCGCTCGGAAATTCGAACGACTTAGGGCTTAGAGTCATTATGCATGGCTCACCAGGACCACGAAATAGTTCGCGCCTTTAACTCTGGGGTCTCAACCAGCTTAGTTTAGGTAGGTCAAGGGTTCTGCTAAGTTTAAATTTATCAGAGTCTCTGTCACTAACCTCGATGCACCAAATAGCTTAGAAATGCGGCGCTGAAATTATCTGTTAATAGGCGCGCCCTTTGCAAGGGCCCCAGAGTCTTTTTCTACTTGTTGATGGGAGGATAGGCACCAATTAGGTTGCTGGAAAAAGACCCTGGAGTCTTTTGCGCAAAGGCCTAATATATTGAATAATTTGGGCAGTTCCAGACAAGTTGGATTAAGGACAAACAATTTTTTCCCCCTAATTATAAAGTGTTTTGGTAACAGGATACCAAGACCATGGACTCATCAAATCGGCTGGGCGCGTCAGTGCTAGAACCTACCAGTTAACTTTAAACCATTGACGGAAATCACTAAGTCGTTTGCCTCAAATCTTTTCATATTTGCAAAAGCTAGTAAGTTTCTAGGGTCCTATGGAAGCCTCAAAGCCCAACATCCGCAGAATGTTTTGGGGGGGCGATGACCATGCAGGTTACGCATAAGCTGTGAAGAGGGATTGATGCCCATGATCATGAGATTCGAGCCCGTCTTCGAGAAGGAGGAAAAGAAACTGTCCGGGGCTTACATTGTACGGTGGGCAGGCTAAGGGAAATATTGAATAATGTTTCTCCCCAACTCACGTGGATGATAGCTCGGTTAGCTGTGACAATATGGTTCCGGAGCTCGAATTGATCCATTGCCCTCAGATTACATGTAGGTATCTTGAAGCAGCAGAATAGCAACCTTCCCAATAATGGAGCACATAGGTTTATGCCAATATAGGCAAGCCAGGAGTTGGAAGTTCAGCCAACCAAGGGCAAACGTGGGGAACACATGATGTCACAAGGCCACCACCCACCCCTGTGGACGATTAAATGTTCTTGAATAAACGCCCATATGTGCTGTATAGTACCCGCAAAACAGCTCTACCTCGGATGGTCTCCCTAAAGCGCCCGACCGATCACCACATTGGCATCCCTTCCTCCTCCAGCTCCCTATTTCTAGCATGCCTGCCTGGTCTTCACGGATCAACAGAGTTGCGTTTATTTAATCAACATATCAGTAGTCCGTTAGTTTGTGTATTAAAAAAGGCTCTTACGAGTACGACTTATCCTATTACCAGAGTACAAAGAAACCCAGGAGTACACACCACACCCTTCTATTTCCAAGGTCCGGGATTACGTGTGATCCAGCTGTCTTCGCCCTACAAATCCTCAGCACATCCTCTGAGCTGTTACTGATTCATCAGCCGACCAGCAACCTTCACAATCTACAAACCTCCTCTCGTTCCTTCCCCCCCAAACCCTCCCGCAATCTCACATACATCTCACTCAAGATAAGCTCATCCAACACTAGGATATCATGAAGGTTCGTATTATGAGCTTCCGATCATTGCCATGCACCTCGGTTGCGCATCACCTGCATCGTTGGCATCTCCCCTCGAACGTTCCCCTGAGCTGACACCTGCACCTTCTAACAGTTCCTACCACTCCGCGAGTTAGATGTTATCAACCGTGCCCTCGTCTTCGACACACCAGACTGTCGGGTCGTTGGCGGATGTGACATTTACACCACCAAGGTCGCTATTCCCAGCTCATTGTGAATATGTTTATACAGAAAGAAAAACCATAAAATGAAACATATAAAGCTTGTTTACAGCTCGATATCAAGCTAACATTTTGCCCATTATTTTTTTTTACCTGGGCATTGATACGTTCAGGCCGCCGGCGCTGATAAGAAGTTGTACAAAAACATTTCCAACACTATCACCAACCGTTATGAAGCCGACCTGAGACTATCAGAGTCTCTATCACCCCCTAAATCAACTGCAACCTCGACGGCAACACTCGGGAGTAAGAACCAGTCGAGGGCAGTTTATCAAACCCTCCATTCGCCGTTTGGACCGCTCGACCAGATCTCTGCTCGGCGCACTTTCGCTTATCTTATCGCAACCCTGAACGCTTCCCATTCGGACTATGATTTCTCTACTGTTTTAAAACCCTCCGACTTTAGGCGTGAGAGACATTTGAGACCAGTTATGAATAACTTCAATACTACACTCTTTAATCTTGGCATGAACCCTTACAAAGCCTTGCCTAGAATGTGGGACACTATCGATAAGGAGATGGACCTTCTCAATTGCAACATATACACCTACTTGCCCGACGATGTATCCGATGACCCGTATGGCGAAGAGGGTCTCATATGGTCTACAAATCTCTTTTTCTTTAATAAGCACAAAAAGAGAGTTTGTTACTTATATCTGAGAGGGTTAAGCTCACTATCGCACTCGCCGATGGAGATCAACCGAGTGGGCGGATGGAGAGCAGACGTGGGCGGTGTGAGTTCGGGACATGAAGGATGGGATGATAGTGACGACGATACATTTGACGATGAATTCCAAGAGAGCTCAAGTGTCTGGGGAGGGGATGAATACGACGACGATGGGTTCTTGGAAACGATGGAGGTCTAGGGGGCTAACGATCGGAACCAGCGGCCGCAGCGCACTGTGTTGGGTAGTGAATAATTTGTTAGCACCATTTCACCTTTATCTTTGTCATTGATGTTAATGCGCATCATTTTCGTCCTGTTACGCCTGCATTGTCATTTGATTTCTTCTATTATGTTTGATTCATGTTTTTATGGCATCAGCAGCGCTATGCCTTGTTTCAATGTTGGGGGTTAAGGGGATGGGTGGGTCTGGCTTGGTTCGGTTTGGTTAGGTATATGGCGTTTCAATGCTTCGGTGAGAGCGGGTGTTGAAATTTGGAGAGGGGCGTTGCCCTTACTTTCTTACCTCTACGTTTGTTTTATCTCTTAGTTTATGCCGCTTGTATTAACAAGTGCGGGGTGGAGAGGAAATACGATATCAGTGATAATGATAATTGAGCGGCCTTTTTTTCTTTCTTTTTTTCCCACTTGATCGCGTGGGCGGGGATTGAGGGAGTGGAGTTTTCCTGAGCTGTAATGGAGTTCAGGCAGCCATGAACTTTTCGAAGTCAGGCGGACTTAATCCATTGGGCGGTTCGCCAAGCCACTGACGCAATTTCTATCCAATTAATCCCAACCCCAAAATCCTTCCACTCTACAAACACTCACTTGTAAGTTGCTGCCTCCCCGAATGAACTCAAAAATTCCCAAGCTCCTGCGTTCGAACATTCGGAGCCTTAAAACCCCTGCCGGTGCACCCTATAATAGCATTTACGACGCGTATCACTTCTTCACTCCCATGCAATTACCCTCCTCCACTGACATCACTACAGTGTCCGTAATGATCACGACTTTCACACGCTCCTCCGTCTCACTACTGCTGCCTCCCTTCCTCTTCTAACCCTTTGGACAACTTCCTACTGCCCTAGCTGCCGCACAGTTAAGCCACTTCTCTCGGAGATCCTCGAGCGCCGGGGTGTTGGCGTCGGGTTTGCGGAGGTGGAGTTGGATGCACCTGGAATGATGGATGTGGGAATGCGGTATACTGTACGATGATTTGGTTTTACTAGTTGGTTAGCGGCTAAATCGAGGTTGAGCGTAGGTTAACAAAGTACCAACACTCCTAGTGTTTAGTCGGGGTGAGGTCAAGGAAAGAGTTGTAGATGGAAAGATGCTAGCAGATCGAGTGACGATGGAGGCTCTGGTAGAGAGGGTCGCGGCCGAGAGGGAGGTAGGAAGGGGATGGCTAACTGGAGTTTTTGGTGGATAGTTATGTATTGTAATCGCAGTTAATAGTTCTCTTGGTTTCGGAGGGTTTGCTGTAGGACTTAGGGGTTTTTAAGCCTGTCATCTACTGATCATTGGCGCATTCCAATATCCAAGGCATTGATCAAAATTCGGTAGTTATAGTTCGAGTGATGATATATGAACCTCTTAGCTTTTCTGATAGCAAAATTTGTATGGGGACACCGTACAAAATCAGAAACCTTGAAAGACTACCTTGAAAACCACATCACACACACCCACCTGGAAAGCGGGCTCAAAGTTCTGGAATTCTCCGGGATTCATCTTTTAATTTCTAATGTACCCCGGGGGTCCTTAAAGTGATGCAACGAGCTCAGTACTCTAGTGTCACGACCACCATCAAAGCTAGACGTAACCAGTCAACCTTTCCATTTCTGTTTTCATGTACTAATCCATCCACTATATAGCTCTGCTTGATGCAATTTGATCTACTTATATAAATTATTTCTCAACTTTGGGCATGGTGGCCAACTGCAAATTAAGATTTTGGTTCTTTGTCGCCGTTGCATCACTTTGAGGACCCCCGGGGTACACCCGTGTTCAACAAGTCCTGCGACAGTATGACAACCCGATAGCAGCACATAACATTTTAGCCCTACTCAGCAGGAATTGATCCAATGAGTCTTATGTTAAAACTAGTTGAAAATTGTGTATTATATTCCCTATATTTCTAAATCTTGCAACTATTAGGTGAATAACTCATCTTAGCGTAAACGGCTCTAAAATGTCAATTTGATGCCAAATTCACAATTCAAATTTCTCAACATAGAGTGGGTTCTTCGAGCCTTTAAATTATATTGAGAGGTTATATATAAACTACATGTAATATACACTAGATGAAAGTGCTTTGTCTATCCATTAAGTCATGTCATAGGTAAGTATCTGTCCATTTATATTGGATTCATAAGATTTCTTTAATTCTGTACTACAAAAGAAATTCTGTAGCCTAAACTCTATGGATGTATATCTCTGGGCTCTACATGATCAGGTGTTGTTTTGTTGTAGTGCAATGTCGCAGGACTTGTTGAACACGACTGTGTTTTAAGTGGTGAAGCTTTTTGTCCAACGCTGGGTGGTTGATTTAGGTCGCTAAACCCAAAATTTATGTCCTAGTACAGTACAATACTTCTAGCACGTCTTAAAACCTTAAATCATTCAAAGTGTGATATTGCAGCTGTTTTCGTAACATTAGGCCCAGCTAAACAAAGTTACTCTAT
This sequence comes from Morchella sp. 2018-W16, assembly GCA_024713755.1. Classification (NCBI taxonomy): domain Eukaryota; kingdom Fungi; phylum Ascomycota; class Pezizomycetes; order Pezizales; family Morchellaceae; genus Morchella; species Morchella sp. 2018-W16. The sequence goes on along the minus strand of JAMGYY010000008.1, from coordinate 1,227,308 downwards.
TAGGGAGCTTGAGATACTATCTTAAGATTTTGGCATGTACTTACTTAACACGTATGCATTATGACTTTCAGCTGGGCCTACTATTATGCGAGCGGCTGCAATACATGCATGGATGTTTCAAAAAACCAGAGATAAGAAAACACAGTCGCCATTTGAGGATGGCCCAAGTGAACAAGTTGTCCACTCTTGAGGTGATATACCACGGGCCTCAAATATAGACCTTAATCATTATTCAGCATATGATACGACCACGCCAAAACATTACGGTAGTAAGATGTACCAGTATCGCTATACCCAATACATCTATGGATATGAGTCCTCATCTGGACAATATGTCGTTATAGAGTGTCATGATCCTAAGCCACATGCACCGGGTAAAGGGAACCGTCACCAATGTAGCTGCCGACAACTTTTGTCCGGCCACGGATATCAAGGGTTCGAGCGCTGTCCGGAGTGTTATGGAAAACGATCCGAAGACTCGCGGGATATTGAAAAGGTCTATGAAAACACTGGTAGTCTAGTGAAACGGAAGGAGCACAAGCGTAAGGAAGTCAAGAATACTTTTCCCAAGCTTGCGCCTGTAGACAGGAGTATTGAAGATGAGTGGGAGGATGCTAGTTCACACCAGACTTCTTATACGGACCTGCATCAAAGAGAGGAGATTTCGTCTCCAACCTATGCCAGTACTAAGAACAAGCCCAACATCTTGGTATTCGGCGGCTGTAATGAAAGCTCCGGAGGCGGAAGACTATCGCCAGATCTGATCTTTGAGCTGGAACTTAACTATCCGGATTCTGAGTCCAGGGCATATATCTCAGAGGGGAAATATACGGATGAATTTGTCTGTAGCTCCCAGAAGTGCGTTTTAAAACCAAGTGTAGGCACAACCCAACCTGCATCTGTGGTATTCCTCTGCTTACTTTGGTTTAGCCCTATATCCTAGTAGATTACAGCCGCCGGCGATATCGGTTACCAGCCCCCATACTTGGTCCTGAGGGCGCAATTCGCCAGAATGCTCGTCATTCTAGGGTCTAGAATTTTGATTTAGATAAGTTTTGTGATGATTAGAGCGGAATCCTGGAGTAAGAAAGAAAAACCTTTTTTTCAATCTATTGATTGTTTGATTATAATGATGTTGGGTAGGGGTAGAGTCGCTAGTGTAATAAGAATGACCCCTAGTTGGCTACAGGTTTTAGGGTCTCGTTATGAACAATAAAATCTTAATCTTGAACAATAGGGCACAGCCTGGGCATGAGACTAGTGGTTCTTCTGATAAACTATTCGCATGTCATATGAGCTTCTGCTCTCATACAATGTGTATGATCGAAGTAATAATCCTAAGGTTTTTACTACCTGGAATTTATATATACATCATGTTATTATCGACGCGCACGCGGAGGAGACAGTACATCAAAGGCAATAGAGCTCCCTAGTATTTCAAACACATACACTAGCTATCACTCGTTCATGAGGGCTCACTCGACATGTCTCGGTGCCAGTTTGTTATAATATTCGTTGCTTCTGAGCACAGTCAACCCATGTTCCAGGACAATATATCCGGTACAAACATACATATGTGACTGTCCTATATAGGTAGTTCTGCGCCACACTCATATACATTAGAACTTGAATCATAAGAGGTTATGATAAAACAATGGCTTGATTGATAATGGTGCTTAAAAATTTGCCTGATTATGGGTGGAGAATATTAGCTTCGGCTCTGTTTGTATACGTATGCGGCTGGTTAATATTTATCTATCAGTGTTTTCACCTCTATTGGAGTTCTGGGCGGACTGGGCTGGGAATAAACCGAACCTACGGCAAGACAGAACAAACCAACCTGTTATGCTGCTCCGTGCCAAAACGGTACTTTTAACTTTGAAAAAGAAAGGTTGCTCATGGAGGTGTGAAGGGTTGTAAGAAACTTCAAATTTTAACAACGAGGAATGTAGGCCGGGTGCGTGGCATTGGTGCCTGGCCTGTAGCCATGGGTTCGTGTGTTATAGTTTGTTCTCCAGTAATAACCCCCGGGTCTAGTGTTTTTTTCTGGGTTTATAAGCTATTGAAACCCATGTTAGAAGTTCAAATTTTGTTTATTGTGGCTTTGATTTCCAAATCAGGCAGCCTATATTTTGCTACAGAAGTTACTAATAAACCTAATAAACTGAGGCATCTAAACGGGGCCATATCACACATGATTTTAGTTTTGAAAATTTTGAGAAGATTTCATCCAAGGAGTATATATATATATGATCACAATATGCCTTGATCTATCGCTACATGTTAAGTGATTGATAGCTATAGGAGTGTCATATCCAAAACCGGTGCCTTGATTCTGTCGTGAGTATCCCTTAGGAGGATAAATGGTTAAATTCGCGACCCGGCCCGTGCTTCTGCTGAAACTGGCAACTTTCCTATCATCAATAGCTGAGAAGCTGATCAAATGTTGTGAAATATTGCCCAGAACGGATATGATATAAAGTTTTGGGTAGGTCGCGAATTTGACCATTTTATCTTACCATGGCCATGGGATAGTACAATATATCTATAAGTTTATTATATAATTTAAAATCTAATTTCTATGTTTACGGATTACTAATATAATATCGCGGTCTCTTATAACCAATGGCCATATGTGCTTTGATTAATGAACCGGCCAATCGACCAGTTGGCCAATCAATGTTCTCCTTAATTCATTCACATACATTCGCGCTGGTGTAGTTAGAAGGGGATAGTTTCCGTTTATAAGCGACATGTAGTTTACTCGTAAATGATCATGGGTATGTTAGTTATTTACATGTACTTATATAGATATAGCCTATTTATTTATTTAATTATACTTCATACAACATAGATATAGCCTAATACAATTATAATGTAGGTTTTGTAATTGTCCTTGGCCCGCGGGGTAGTAGGTAAGATGTGGTAGGTAAGAAAACATCACTATTCTATGTAGATACATATATAGAAAGTGTAGTACGGTGCGAACAGACCCGGTACCTGTACGCACCCTCAGGTTTATCATGTTGATTTTCACAATACTTACGCTGACTAGGGAGCTCTAGCACACAGCAGATAGTACATTTCTTACATGAATTAATCATTGAGCTGTAGACAACGCCTATATGAGGTTTCGGTATCAACTTTTTCACATTACGTACTCCAAATCCTAGCCTTCCTATATATATATATATACAGTACCAAAAAGAGGGGTGGGATCACTACGGTATTCTCGTTGATACGCTAGAAATGCGGTAAGAATACGGTATTTGTACGGTACTCTTCCTCTAATGCCGATTTAATTCGGTATTTGTCACTAAATCCCGTAGTCCTATGGTAGTGATTTCACCCCATTTTTTCATACTGTATATATATTTACAAGCACACATGTAAGACCCCCGTCACTCTGGTACCAACTCTCAAGCGAAAAAATGGGCACTTGAACGTACTATGTACGTGGTTACTATGGTTTTCTCTGCTTGAGTTAACAGACTACATGTATATACATGTATCTATGCAATGCGTACGTGTAAGAATTATCAATCGATGAATATCGCATGCATGCATGAGTTATAATTATCAATCAACCCGCGCGCCGGTGGGTATCTAGTAGAGGAAAACGGGGAAAAAGAAGTCGGTGTACCGGGCGGTATATTTCGAGTGATAATATGTGATTAATAAACATCGATACATGTAGTCAAGGTCACTTGGTTCTATTATGAGCAACCACTGTAAGTACAGGCGGTATCGATGGACCACAGAACCGGGATTAAGATAATCTCTCTGCAATGGTACGGAGTTCGGGCCCAAGCGCGTACCCTTATATAAAATATTTCGCCGTGCTTAATTAAGTACCTCTTGATTGTGAGAATATCCTTCTTGCAATTACATGCATATATCTATCTGTAAACAACGTTAAAACAACAAATCATCTTACTAGGTGGTATGGAGCGGTAAATGTGTAAAAGCAATCTTACTAGCGGTAGTAAATTTATAATACTAATTTTTATGATAAAAGCACAGACTTCTGGCCAAAGGAAGTCATACAATACCAATATATATAAGGATATTGTCCGCCAGCAGGGAAATTTTCATAGGTTTTGACATTGAGGATTGGGCGTTTGCTTGTTTAGTATAGTGCAGCATAAAGGCTGAATTTCAGTGTTTATACTGGCACAAGGACTGAAATTCAGTGCTTGTATGTATATTTGAGTATATGTGGTTGAGCATGCCCTAAATTATAAAGTGCGTGTTTTGACAAAGGTTATGAACGCAAGGCCTTTAGCTGGGACCGGTTGAGATTTTGCGTCAGAAAATATAATTCTGGCAAAGATTTCATGGAGTGCGCAGGTATGGATATATGAAAATTTCTCAAATGGAGCTGACAAATAGAATTGCGTTCTCAGATACAAAGAGAAACAAAAAAATACAAAGGCCCCCATATCCGTAACTTGGGCATGATTATGTCTTCCGTACCTTCCTCCTCCTGGCCTTGTCTGCCTTGACTGGCTCAATAGTCTTCCTATATTTGGTCTGGGGGCGTGAAGACTCTCCGTTTTTCGTTCTTTGCAATTCGGTAGTTCTTTTCCTTTCCTCTGCCCCAACTTCATGAGCGACAGCTCTCAAGTCTTCACGCAGAGCCTTATCGGCACGTTGACTGGCAAGTTGAATAATGTCCATGCCCGAGTCATCATCGTCATCGGTGAGATCATTGAACCGACCTTTTTGTGATATTCTGGTGTTTTCTCTGGGCCGTACCCATTCAGGTTGCTCATCGGTGGGAAGTCCTTCTGACCACTGAGGTCTTAAGTGTGGTCTTTCGATATGGAATATTCCGTGCGCGTCGCACTGTATAACGTTTCCCATGTGCCTTTCAATATCTCGTCGGAGGAGCTTCACAGCCTCATCAACCATATCTTGTTCTTGCATTCCAACCCTCTGTAAGGGGTCTCTTCGGGTGTCCGTATAGTTTGCGCTGAAAAGAACATCACCGGAGAAGTCTCTCCCTAGCATGTGTGGGTTGACATTCGTGGGAATGACGAGCGCGCATACCTGAGGATATAGTGCGCTAGCCTCACCAGATATCAGACCCGATAGAGTGATCAAACGGACATCTCGGCCGGTTAACCAGCTAGCGTTATCGATAATGCGTTGACGGTCATTGGCCTTGGAGCAGTCGCACTCAGGCATTTCCTGTTTCTCGTTTTGTAACGAATAAAGTATCGATAAAACGTCAGTTTCTTTTATTGTAAGGGTTTGGTGCTTCTGTTGGTTTGCTACTTGGTAGTTCGTTGCAGTTATAAGGAGCAAGGTAACAAAGAAGAATGTTGGTTGTGCGTAAACAAAGAAACAAGGGGTTTATTAGACTCCAAAATCAGTGAATATTGTTGAGTGGATGCTTGCGTGCAAGCCCGGGGCTAAACTGAATATACATGTATCTACATGTACATAGATGTAAGTACATGTATGTACGTACATGTAGTAAGTACATCAAGTACGCACATATCCACATACACAGTATCATAAGATGAAGTACTAATTATAAGGGAATGATCTTTAATTTATTGCTCACCGAGTTTAGGCCTCTACGTACTATAGTCGCAAATACATAATGTAATTTAGATTACATGTAAGTAAGTACAAGTACATGTATATAAATATACATGTATGTAAGTACATGTACATTCAGCCCTATCTAGCAGACCTGCAGAGAAGCCTACCATATTCAGCAAAATACTACATGTATGTCATGGGACTTATAAGTTATCTTAGTTAAGCTTAGCCACGGTTTAATTTAGCGAAAGGGATTTGATTTATGGAATTGGAATAACTGAGGGGAATTTGGAGAGAAGAGGGGAGTGTTGAGATTGGACAATTGGGCTTGAAAATAGATACATGTACCCAGATCCACAAGCTTAAGAGGCGATGCGTGACATTGGGATACATTATGCGTACGCGTGGTATAATGTACATAGATCATGATTAAACTTACAATTTGACCACCGCTAGGATACATCTCTGAAGGGATAGGCCCTATATACCACATGTACAGCCCCGTTCGAAAAGTCCTGACACCCCTAGGTCAAAAGTACAGGGGTGTTTCTTCTGTTTTTTAATTCTCGCTGGGGAGTATTGAGGGGAAGGGGGGGGGGGGTAATTGATATGTACTACTAATGTTTAACTCAGACCGATGCTCATGGGTGCATGTGGTTATATTGCGTCTGATTGTATGCATACGGACACCTTCGATAAGCGGTATAGGAGTTTGTCCGGAGTTAAAGAGAGAAAAGAAATCTACGAGTACATGTAAGCACAAGTAGTCTCTCGTTAACTTAGTAGTTGTGATGCGTACTAACGGTAAAAAAAAAAACCAGAAAGAAAGCCCACGTATAATCTGTGAACACCCATACTTGCGGTGAGAATAAGTTCCCGTCAAATTGTCCGGTTTACACTTATTCTCGCGGCAAGTACAAAGCTTTGAACTTAAAGTATGTACACCGGCCGGTAATAAGTCATGGGATGTACCTGAGACATGTCTCAGTTTGGGCACCCTATACATTGTATGAGGGGGAGAATCTTAGGATTGGACCGTGAAGAATCAACAATATCAATTAAAAATGCAATCAAATAACGAGAACTACTAGTACTATAATTCTCATAACATAAAAAAATAAATAAAGAATAGTAGCAGAAGTAAGAAAAAAGCAAAATTTTCTCGGCACTCAAAATTTTCTCAGCGCTTTGCAGCAGTATCAGCGCCCGTACTAGGAAAATGCTACAGATACAAACAGAATGCGCAACACTGATAGTTAAATAAAATTTTATCAATATGGAATTGATCCTCCTCTATTTTTAAGACATAGTTTGACCCTTTTAGACATGCTTTCAATCAGTTTCCTGAAGTCTTCTGCTACAAACCGGTCCCACTCCTGTCTTAAAGCCTTGGTCAAAGCTTCTTGAGTAGTCACTCTTGGCTCTCGCTTATTGATGCGAGACTTCATGATCCTCCAAAGGTTTTCAATAGGGTTGAGATCTGGTGATTGCGCAGGCCAAGGCATTCTTTGGATGTGGTATTTATTTCTAGCTGCAGATGCAACTTTTGACCTGTGTGGGGGTGCGTTATCCTCAACTACTATGGCTTCTGAGTCCTGGGTAGCACGATTGCGACTTTGATAAAATGGATTCAAAGCCGGCTTGATAACAAACTCAACATATTCTTTGCCTATAATAGCAATCAGTTAATTGTTTGTTACTATGGATATAAAATTGATTGATATTACCTTTCATTCCCCCACGTGGAAGGATTACTATAGGACCCTTATGTCCTAATTGAATCTCACGAATCATAACGATGTTCTTCCACTTTTAAAGAAGGTAATAGACACTCTTCTTTATCTACTTCATCGATATTTCGATATCTTGGTAGGTCACGTAATATCCCCGAAGCTTATTTCGGTCCAAATTACCTCACCCCAATCCTCCATTGTCAATGTTTCTCTCTTTCTGTATACTTGTCGTTTCAGTTTGTGAACTTTCGTAAGCGGCTTCATTTCTTTCTTGACATGTATACCGAACTTGCTTTAAGTATTCGTCTTTGTTTTGATCGAGACTTTAGTCGTAATGCTTTTAGTCAAGACTCGAGATCGTCTCGTGACTTAAAAATAATAATAATGAATATCCCTTTTCGCGTTTATTCAACTTTTCAGGCCGGCCAGATCGTGGTGCATTAGCGGTGTATGGTGTAAGGCTTCCAGGTTGCCGTTTGTCTTTATCTCTTTTGACTATGTTCCAACAGGTACTCCTCTTAATACCTGTTTTTTCCTCTATCTCGTTGTAGGTAAAACCGACTTCATGAAGAGTAATGACTTTTGCTCGCTGAGCTTCTGTAGTTTCTATTCTTTTTTTCTTAAATGTGGAAGGTGACACGGTCATGCTGATAGAGCTAGTGATGGATGCTAGTGCCGTCAATTGATAGTGTTTGCAGGTGCTTTCGTTTCCAATTGGTAAAGATTCATCCCCCTCGTAGCTTTTGATGGGGTGCGCTTATTCAGCACATCCCATCACTTATTACCTGCCGGTGTACTTCGGGTGTAGGGGTAAGTGAGAAGACCCTTCTCGCAACCATGGCAGAGTGGTGTCTTCTCACTTACCCCCACACCCAAAGTACATGTATGCATACATTAAAGGCATTTAATACATACTTCAATTCATGTAACGAGTAAACTTTTAAAAATCGTAGCCAACTCGAAATTGAAGATGTGTAAACTCTTGGCATGGCCCTGGTGCTACGTTTCCGGTTCAGCCTCAGGAATCTTACGCCTGCGAGGAATATGGTGGTCAGGGCGATAAGGCGCAATCTGGAACATAAGCAGCGGGAAAGTCAACCGGTTTTCCCAGGCCATTATTCAAAACCTCTGCGTGACTTGCTTTGTGTGACTCGAGAAACACTTCATTACAGTCTAGGCTATAGTGGAGCATACACAGAACGGAGATATACATTGCAATTCTAGATCTCTAAAGTACACAGAGTACGGGTACCTACTTGGGTGTAGCATTGAGAACCAAAAAACGCAAATACTCCATTTGTGTGGGAAAGCGGCGCTACTCCATACAAATAACCCCTGTTTTGTTACTCGCATTTTCTGGTTCTTATTGCGGTACCCGAGTATGACAGCTGGTTCCGTAGTAGAGGTGGCAGTTTTAAGCCATTCCCTTGTCCCTTTGTTCTTGCCTTTGAACATTATTGAGTGAAGTGTGCTATATACATGTACATGTATCGAGAGTACATGTATGAAGTATACATGAATGACATATGTACGCAGGTAATGCGGATAGGAAAAAACGTGTCGGGAATGATCGACGATGTCTACATATGGATTTCTTTATCCCCCTTTCTTAAATAATACCAACTCCCTGGCCAGTTTCGGAACACATCCGTAAGATACACCTTACCGATGCATGCAGGTCAATCTTTTTTCACGAGGCCATGGAAACGTGTGGACAGCTGAGGAGAAGCTTAGGAAAGTTGACCTTCTGGAATTAGCGGCGATGATGCCGGGTTCCGTCGCTATGCCTTGCCCTTCCGAGGTTATGTTTCCGGAACTGCGCTGGGATTTTTTTGTTGGTAACTTGAGGCTATTCTACAATCGTTTCGCTTGTCTACGGGCGGTTTCTGAAGTTTTGAAGTATGCAAGTACTCTAGAGTATATGTAGTACTTATATTATGTAGTCTACCGTATTATCTGAAAAAAATCGTTGGGTATAGGCTAACCAATCTGCAACGAAATTTCTTAGATTTTACGGTATAGTAAGTATATATTCATGTACATACATATGTGTTAAGGTATTGGTATAGCAAGTGCATGTATGTATGTAGGTGCGGTACTGTGGTTGTACTTAAGTCTGTACAGTTGTAACCACGACCACCGTCTACGTAGTACCTCCTTTCAAGGTTTAGTGAGACATGTAGTAGGTAGAATACATGTATGTACCTGCAGTGCGTACAGTACAGGTTCTATTAGAGTACCGCATTGAACTTAGAAGTGCTGGCGCCATACCCCGGTGAATTTTTAGGCAATCTGTAAAGGCCATGCCTACATGTACGTACATGTACATGTACAGTCGCATCCAACAAGTTCGTGCCGTTTCGCCCGGGTCAACCACGCGCGACACTCCCGAATATCAACGAATAAATCAATTGACAAGCTATTTGATAGAGAATACATAGTAGTGTTCAATAAAATATAAGGAAATTAAATATGTGACTACCATTTTGTGTGTCCTCCATTTGCTGCCAAATATGCCTCAATTCTTTTTGGTAAGGAATTTATTAACTTATTTACCTTTGCATAGAAAAATGAGCTCTTACTATTTAGGGCTGTAATAAAGAGTTTATCTTCACTATAAGATAGTCTCTATATATAACTTTTTAATATTTTTAGGGTTCTCGTAAGTGTTTTCATATGAGCAATATAATGTTGAAAGATAGTAGTGGTTAGCTTTTATCATTTTGTGACATCTATATCAAAATACTAAAAGCAACAATGTAAGATCAATTATCAATATATTCAATTAAGAATCTATATTAGAACTTGCTAACTTCTAACGTAACTAAAAATATTAATATAGTTCTATATATTCCCAATCTATTCTTGGAAATGCTCCAACTACCAAGAACAAAGAAATTTTCGTATCAGATCAACAGACATATATTCTGTAATTCATATATGGAAATCAAACAATACATTCTCAAAATACTATTAAGTTGTAGCCAGAAAGCACCTTATGTTAAACATATGTTTTAAATTATAGCCTTAATAAAGTCGAAACTTAAATTTCCCATCGAAGGTTAATGAGTTGAGGGATTTATAACTAAAAGGAAATGGAGAATTTCTGATTGCAAACAGTGGATATTTTAAACTCTGGTCACATATTTAATTTATTTATACCCCATTAAATACTCCTATATCCTATCTATTAAATATATTATCATTTGATTTTTCCGTTGATGTTTGTGGTGTGTCGCGCCGCCACTAAGTACTCCCAACGGCCAAAACTTGTTGGACACGACTGTACATATACACCTTGTATAATGTACTTGTAGTTAAGTCAGAACCCTTATAATACATGTAAGTGCTACATTTATACTCTACATGTACCCAGTAATCTGATCATCTATTTCTTCAGGGCTGTTTTTTTGTTCGTTCTCTGGTCTGAACAGCTCAGATAGACGACACCCCCTCACCAGGGCAGTTGACATAGCAACGAGCAGATCTACGTCCTGGACAGTTAATCTTGTTGGTTGAGAAGCGGTATGGAAGCTGGTTGCAACGTATGTAGATCTGCTTGTTGCTATACCAACTGTCCTAGTGATGGGGGTGCCCGGGAGAGTGGTGGAGTCGTCTACATGTAATTAAAAGGGAGGGCGGAGGGAAATAGGGAGGTTCTGCAATGAAGTGCGCACTACTATTGGGGTTGATAATTCGGTTAGACTAAAACCTGAGTGCGAGTGGGGAAAAGGAGGTTCTGCTGGTAGCGCAAACTATAGTTGTACTATGTTATTTTAGTGCACTAGTTGATATGATTTTTTTGCGGAGCTCGCTTCGATCTCTACCACCAACAAAGACATCTCACTCTATACTCCTCACATGCATCCAGAAGGAAATCTTTCCCAATTACTTAGTGGTCAACAGCCACAAGAGGTATATTCCATCAACTTTGATTACTATTGAACTAGTGCTAATAAAAATACATGTATATAGGTACAAACAGCAGCAACAATGGAGCCTTTGTCACTAAATAGCGAGATGTAAGACTGTTCTCTAGACCCTGTCTCTGATATTTCGTTTCCTCTTTTCGCTTCTGGCCAATCTGTTTCGTTTGGTGGAGCCGTTTCGTTTGGCGAATCTGTTTCTCAAGACAGGCCTGTTTCGGTTGATGAACCTGTTTCATTTGGATCTACGGTTTTGTTTGGTAGACAGGTTTCGTTTGATGAGCCTATTTCTCTCTACAGGCAGGATGGAAGTGGTTCAGTGGATGGATGGACCATAGTCTTATGAGGAAGTATTAGGGAATAGAGATCCGTTGATTTCTACTGTTCAAAGGATACAGAAGCCTGTAAGTATTCTAGTTGTTTACTTCTTTCGTTTGACAAAATGGTAACTAATAACCTAGAAGCCAGCGGTTTTAGTCCCAAAAAGACTATTAGCTTTTGCTGATTTTGCGGAACCCGAGACTGTAAAAACTTGTTTAGCATACTTGGACTCGATATCTTCCAATGGTGGCCAGAAGCAGAGAGTTCAGATTACGGATAATGATTTAAGGGCGAAGTTGGTGAAAATTTGCCATGAGAACTTTGAGTTATATCGGAAATATAAAGGAAGATTTTTTGATGTTATGCGTTGCAAGTATTGGACAGTGACAGGACAGGATGTGAGTGTCAAAGGCTACATGGAGAGATGGGAAAAAAAGAGGCGTGCAGAGGTGAAAATAGATGGAATGAAAAGTGGTGTTGCACGAGCTGTTGGAGAATGGGAAGTGGCTTTAGACCTCTGGATTGCAGCAATTGATAATTATGAAGCCGAGAAGATAAAGAGCAAAGAAGTCAAGGATGAAAAAGCATTAATTGCGGAAAGGGAGAAAGGAAAACTGGAGAAAATAAGACTAGATATGATGCGAAAACTGTCATACAAGCGTGCATTTGCTTCCTTGGAGGGGGATGGAGTTACAGTTTTGGAAAATTTAGGTGGACCAGTCGAAGGCCCTGCAAGTAATCAATACTCGAGTGAAGGAAAAGAGGAAAGATCTATTCCTAATTATTCGAAGAGACACTTCAGCGAGCAGCTAAGAGCTGGTATGAAGGAGGGAGATAAGGAACTTTTACTATCTTTGAAGGAAATGGATTCGAATATAATGGATTGTTGGGAGAAGATTTTGAAAAATACGTTAGCAGTTAGCGGTTCTAGGGAAGATAGTTTAGGGCCGGAAACTGGGAACTTAACAGACCGAGTCAGCATTATTGAAACACAAAGTCAAGAAACACTTCAAAAACTTGATCAACAAAAGGAAGAGTTGCGAGCTCAAGGAGAAAAACTGGATCATGTTCTTGCACTTTTGCTTGGAGGAAAAAAATAGTTGTATGTACATTTAGACTCTATCCTATGTACTGATGCAGTGTTGGAGGTGCGCAATCAAAATATGAACTGATATTTGAGCCATAACAGCATGTATGGCAGTTGGTTAATAGTACTGCTGTGAAATAATATGCACCCGCTGGCGAAAGCCCTAGCTTCATACTTCGTTCATAATCAACGAACCCAAAATATCGAACTACTTTCCCAAACTCCCACTCAACAGCAATTCTTTGTTGTGACATTGTGCGGTTAAACAACTTTTGATCTTCAGATAGAGGTATATTGGGCAATGCCCTATAGGACCCCATTACCCCCTGTTGCAAACCATAAGCACCATCTCCGTATATAAATATTTCTTCTCCCTGGTTATTATATGTATACTGTACTAGTTTTCCCTGGAGACCAGACCGTAACCACATGCCCCAATCGCTAGTCCTTCCTTCAAAACCACAAGCAAGACTAGATATCAAGCCATCTGGTATAACCACTCCTTAAAATTGTATCGTATGCGATTTTTTGTAACCAGAATAAAACCAAGACTGATCGGCAGTGTCCCCTGTTGGTCTACAGATCTTACGGTGTGTTCTATCGATAAAGCCCCATATTTTACCGCTAGGTTCTCCATTTTGGTGTGTTGCTGAACAATAACGTGTTAACATTGCTGGCGTTAATCGATTTTGGTCCCAAAAGAGACGGTCGCCAAAGAATTCGTATAAATGGATACAGACATTGTTAAAAATTGTGGATAGCTAGGAGGGACTATGACCAAAAATTTCGATTGAATCTTTATATCGATTTGGAAATGCCATTCTGTAGAGGAGAATTGATAAAGCAGTGGATGGTGGTGTCGAAAATCGAAAACGAAAATTGGAAGGAATTTTCATAAGATCACACATTTGGTAAATTTCAGCTCGGGTAAACCTGAGGTAGCTAAGGCACCAAACATCAGACCGTTCGTTGAGGTTGAATTGATGTCGTTCATAAGGAATCCGCAGTGTTGGGCTGGGAGGTTTAAAGATAGAATGGTGTAACAATATTGTTTTTTTTTTGTTAGCCTTCCGTAGTACGATCGCTTGTGTTGAAAGACAGAATGCTTCTTCATCGGCAATTGCAGCAACTAATATTGAAATTATTGTGTCCATACTCATGGTGAAGAAAATTCAATTCAGAATATTTTCCGGAAATTTTTCACCTCATGTAGGTCTCAACGAGCCAATCACCGTATTTGTTTACATGTCTAGAGTAGAGATAGTCTGAACTAATTTCTTCCGTAACATCGTGCAAATTTCAGCTCGCCCTTAGGTTTTGCTTTATGTTCTCTCTACAATCCCGGTCCAGATCATTGTTGCTGTGGAAACATACCCTGTATATAGTGCGCACTTCGTTGCAGAACCTCCCTAATACATGTAAGTAAGTACATGTATGTACCTACATGTAACCTCCGTCCTCCCATGTGGACTAGGCCACCCGTTTCCATTTCGGGCGCCCGAGCGAAAACATTAAGAATTCTGTTAATTGGGCGTACATGCAGGTAATGGATTATCGGTCATATGTAATTGCTGCGATACCAGTTCCGACTTAGACACTTAGATACTCCTACTCTATAATCCTTTATATATCATCTCTAGATTCCTGAATCCCTCAAGCTTTCACAAACAAACTCAACTGAATGGACAAAACAGTGCTATTAAAGGATTATATATATCGGCCGGTCATGGGCAGAGACGAATCATTACGGCCTTGGAATACTTAGGCGTTCAGCAAAAGGTTGTGAAAAACCCCGTTGCAACACCAGTTTTCACAACCTTTTACTAAACGCCCAAGTACTTACACACAACTATATATGCGGCCTCCGACCGCATTCCACTTGTAGATACATGTATCCTACTTCAAAACTATAAGTTTATATGATATAATCTGGGTTCGCAGGGTTCTGTCCTACATCCTCCTCTCTAGGCCTCCATTCCTAGAGAAAAGAAAAGAAAAAACCCTGGAGGTCCACAAAAGCGAAGGGTCCATCTTCTCTTCATTCCTAACCCCCCCCCCCCCCCCTCCCTCTTTCCCTCTTTCCCTCTTTCCCCTCCCCTCCCCTCCCCTCACCCTCCCCCTTCCCCTTCGTCCACCTACCTACCCCCGTCCCTTTTGTCTTTGACATTGAAGCGGTGTCGCCTAATACTCAACTCCACGAGATATGACGACAATCATAGAAGGTTGTCTACAGGTTCCGCCAGAGCGCAACTTGATAGGCCGTGCTGCCTGGAAGGTACGATGATCAATGAACTTCATCTCTGCGAACCCAAATTTTACTCTCTGATAGATGGCTGTTCGTTCTTTTACTCTCCCCGCTCACCATTTCCAAACTTTCTTCCTTCTAACACCCCGAACTGACTTTGCTCCTGCCGTTTGATACGGATAGGTTAGGTATGTTAGGTTCGGAAGCCATTCACCCACGGCTCCAACGTCTGCGCGGTCGGCAATTTCACCAACTCGGCCGACTACGGCTACTGGAGTAATAGGGCCTGGTGGGAGTGGAGCAGTCTCTGGCAACGGCCCTAAGCTATCGCAAACTCCATCGGACCGGAGTCCACAGTCGGTGGAGATGGATGAGGTACAGGTGCCGATCTCGTTAACGGTTTTCAAGCAAAAGGTAAGGGACTAGAATCGGCAGGGCCGGTACAGAAACCTACTGACTGGTTGATGACCTGTAGACTGATACCGAACCAATTGCAAGATATCCGTAAGCTCTCCTTGAAAACCATACCCACCCCGGTCTCAGTCGTTCTGGCCTGCACTACTAATATATCCCTTTAAAACTACGTAGTATTGCATCTATTGCCTCGTGCTATATTGGCGATGTTGCTTCCCGACATAAAAAGAAGTCTGTAGTGCTCCCTACATTAGTCGTTAACCTGCGACCTGAGATTCAACTGTCTTCCTCAAAGTCATTCCGGAGGCGAAGTCATGATGTGCCACCTCGTGAAGGGACAAAGAGAGAGGGCGCCGCTAAGGAGACACTGCTCTTCCGTCCCGGGCGGGATAACGTGATTGCGATTGAAAAATGGGCGAGGGAAATCCAGGCGCATCTAATTCCCAGCTCGTCCGACTCAAATGCTAATAATACAACCGACCCAGCATTTCGGGAAAAATTCAGCGATCTTGACCTGGAGACGTCTGCCAACCCCTCAATGTTTTTCATGAATGGTGAACCCAACACAGCACTTCTTAGTCCCTCACTTCGGTCACGGACTAGCAATCTTTCGAGCATAGAGTCCGATGACAAAGGTAGTTTAATGAGTAGCTCCGCATCGGATATGCCATCCCCAAATGCAGATGAGGAATTTCCACGTTCTTCAGCTGATGGTCGACCTCCTCTGCACTTGGCGACCAAACTGCGGAATTCGATAGGGGCTGGAGACAATAATGGTATGAAGGAGGAGATTAACATTAGAACTCCCATTGCCCTCCCGCCACGTCGTGAAACGATCCTTGACCGGTTCTTCTCCACGGCCCCCCCAAGCCCAGCATTGACATCCGAGCAGGCACCAATGAACTCAATTGCACGTTTTGAAGCGTTGATAAGAGATATAGAGTATGAGCAAAGCTTTGATACTTCAAGCACATCAATTTTAATAAATCACCCCAGACGGATACCAAGCCCTACCCAGCGGGCGCTCGAGTTTGTTTCAAGCGGTCTCATGAAACATTCCCCCGAGGGTTTGGAAAGACGCCCAAGTACAACCTACGGCGAGGAGACCCACTCTTTGAGAGAATCGCAGAAGGAGGCCCAAAGAGAACTATCATCGAAACTAAGCGTTGGGAGCATTCATCGAACACTAAGTCGACAGGCTAGTGAGGCGAGTTTGGGCACAACGGCTAGCATGGCTGGAAGTACTGGAGGAGGGGGAATTGTTGAGACGAATCTCGGCGTTTCTAACAGCAAACGGCATAGTCTAGCCGACTTTACGTCAAGGAGGCTCTCACCAACAACTCCGCCGATGTTTCAACTTGGTGTCTCCAGACGGGGCTCGCATTCGGATATTCCAAGAATCTCTGAATCTTGCGATGATGAGGACCAGCTCTCTCCGCTGACTGTTACTCCAACACAAAGCTTTGGCCACTCGGGCGTGGTCAATAGACCCTTGTTCAGGGAATTCTCGTTCTGAGGTGATTTCAGAATTGACACCTGCCATTATCTATCTACACTCGACCGTACTACATATGTTAATATGTTTAGTGCAGTGAAATACTAATTTTCGGATTTGTTGTTCTACGATGCTTTTGGGAGCCACAACCAGTCCGGAGTGTTTAAGGTGACTTTAATGGGTTGGCGTACATTTGAGATAACTGGGCTTTTCTTTATTCCTTTTCTTTGTTCTTTCTGTTGCTTTCGGGCACTTGGGGCTTACCACCATCGGTAGTGAGTGCCAACTATCGCTCTTCACTCTTTGTATCTTCCGTTGCATGAGCGTGGTCCTTATTTATATCTTGTTATTATCATCAGAAGGAGCGATTGACACTGGCTGGTTAATCTTTGTTTTCTCTTAGGAGTCTTGATATTTCTATTCTTGTAAATTCTTCCTCCTCTTCCTAGGCTAGGCGCAAAAGAAAATTATGAATTTTTTAATCTAGAGGCATACTTAAGTTTAGGGTGGGGATGGGCTCGTGGATAGCCAGTGAGGTTTGGTAACGCAGGGTATGGTTAGGGTATGTATCCCTTCGTCTGTCAATTGCTTCCCTCCCAGAAAGTTTTTTTTGATAATCGTCTGAAGATAATCTCCGTTCGTTCTGGGATTGAAAACTGGTGAGAGAAAAACTTAAGTGAAAATATTCCTCAAAAAGCAGCTTATCTAAGCCCTGTCGCCCGCGTGGCCACCCTCACATAGGTGCCACATCTCCTCACAAATAACGGAGCTGTACCAAACCATCTGGTGTATGAGTTAGTACACACGGGCGCCGTTATATGCTGGGAGTTTTTATTAAAATCCAGTCAGTACTCACGTATTAATAAAGTCCTGAGAATTCTTGGTAGCAACGCGCTCACAAAATTTCTCAGGACTTAATTAACGCGCGAGTACAGTGATAGGGAAGTACCTGTAGTGAGGATCGGCACCTGCTGCAAGTGTATACTCGTTTACCAGCAAGTTTTGGTGATAAAAGCAAATCCTATCCACCAGTGAGTGTGCCCGCCATTAGAGGGATTCTGCAACTTCCGTTAGCTATCAGTGACCTGGGTAGTGAAGTTCCCTGAATTGCAACAAGCGGACAGTTGCCAAATGAGTTTCTGCAACCTAGGGATCGCTATTGCGCCGAGACTGCCGAGACTTTTGGTTGATGGGTGCGCGATCAGGTTTGTTCTTCATCAATGAAGTTGCACGCGACCCAAAATGTCTCAACAGAACACAGGTATTCGCATTCCAGAAAGCGCCAAGACTGACGGGGTTCAGGGAGATGCTCCAGTGGTAATTATAAGTCTTTTTAAACTAGATATGATACTGTGGATGGTGTTAACAATCTTCAGGATGCGGATAGTGTTAGGCAGAAGCGCGCATACCTGACAGATGCGGACAAATCCAATCTCATGAAGCTATGTGTTGAGTATCAAGCGGAGCACAAGCCAGGAAAGAAGTCTGCGTTCTGGAGTATGATTAGTGAGATGCTACTGCAGCTTGAAGGAGGAAGCTTGAGGTTACGCGATCCACAAGGGACAGTGAGGGGTCTGGTGGGTGCGAGGAAGGCAACCTTAAAGAGACAGGAGAGAGAATCAGGGACCGTTCAGGAGGAGACTGAATTGACGCAAGCAATTAATAAGGTACCTTTACTTGTTGCAATTGAGAAAGTACTTTTAATAATGTGTTTAGTGGATTGAGCATGAAGATGATTTGGAGCGCAACCTTGAAGTGCAAAAGTCACCTTCCACTGTTGAAAAGGAAGCGCGTGAGGCTGCCACTCAGCGCATGAATTTGTTGGTGCGCCGAGGAAGGAAAAGACGATTGGATGATATGGTCCAGGAAGATAGTGAAATGGGATTTGAGGAGCACGATGCAGCAGAAGGTAGTGAACCTTCTAGTATGTCAGGTGGGAGAAAGCGTCGCAAGGGAAAAGGGCCAGATATCGATGATTATACAAGGAATACTGAATTCCTTGTAGGTGCGGTGGATAGACTTGGTAAGAGCATGATCGCTGCTGCTACTGTTTCTTCACTTAATGAAAGTCAAACATCAGAACGGCTTGATAGGCTGGAGAGAAGATTAGATATGCAAGCGGAAGATAATAAGGAAACACAGAATACGGTGAAGGATATGCTGGCTAAAATATTAGAAAAACTAAATTGACAAATAATTTCCTATACTTGGCGGCATACAGTTGAACTGTCGGCTGGTCTGGTTTTGATATATACATACAGGTATGAATATTAGAAAAAAATACTGCAATCATGAAATATGCTGCTACAGGAGAAAGTCCAATTTTGAGATCTTGACGGAAACCATTGAAACCCCATAGCATCATAACTTTACCAAACCCGTGCTCTACACTTATTCTTAGCCCTGACATAATTGTATTCATTTGTTTTAACTCTGCTGGTAATGGAGCTCGAGGTCGTGCTTGATATACTGAAATAATACTATATGTGAGATTGTATGCTGGATCACCATAAAGGTACTGCTGTTGATTATCTGCATAGCCAAAGTGCAGTTGTCGTAATCTTCTCTCACCACCAGACTCCAGATAAATGCCCCAATCGTCTCGACTACCGGGCCATGGACCTGATAAATGTGATATTAAACCATCTGGCGTTACGATTGCTTGAAATTTAATGGCATGGCATTTCTTATACCCCAAATAGTAAAGTCGTTGATTCTCAATAGGCCTACGGATAGCACGCATAGTGCCATCTATAAATCCCCATACATTATGTACTCCTCCTACATTGCTAACCGCTACTGAATACTGCAAGATTGTATTCATGTTCAGTCTACCGTCCCATTCTAACTTTCCAGCATAGCGTCGTATTAGATGTTCGATTACATCATTAAAAATTGCACACTGCCATGCTCGAGATCGGTTGAAGAGGGCAATATTTTCTTTATAGCAGTTTGGTGATGCAAGACGGAAGAGAACTGTTACGGAGCGAAGCGGAGACTATATCTAAACTAGCCAAGGTTCACAACCTAGGCGAAGACGAGGCGAGGACGAGACGAGAGCGAGGCGAGGACGGGGCAGCGAGGGGACTTAACCGAGAAGCAGGGTAGTGGGGCACAGAGTCCAGATGGCAGTGCGGACGAAGTGATGTAGACGAAGATACCAGTAGAGGACACGTACGACTGTATCGTACATGAACGAGGACTATGGCTAAGCGAGGACGAGGTACTGCTAAGACGGAGATGACTAAGGGTGATGACGTATTCTATTCAGAGAAACGAGACGAAACAAGTAACAACTAAAGAAACTAGAACGTAGAGTTGATAACAGGAAGGTTGCGTAGGAAAGGAAAGAAGAGAAAGGACAAAGGAAAGGTTCGTAGCCGACTATATATACAGTTCCTAATCCCTGCCCAAGGGTGACTCATAACCCGTGTAACGGAAACCCATAGAAACCCGAAGAGAAATCCTAGACCCAAGACCCGATTCCACAATATCCTTTCCTCCGCAGTAGCTCGTAGTACGCCGTGATAGATTAGGTCCTCCTCCAGGCCTAACTCCCAGAGGCCGGCGCGAAACCTGTCATGAAAGTTCTGCAGCAGCTCACGCCGAGGCCTGGCGGGGCTGCCATGATGGCTCGTCAGAATCGCAGATCTAACCAAGTATTCTAAGCCGTCAGAAGGCGTCGTGAGTCCAAGACAGCATCAACCTCCCATTCCTGTTCGCCGATTTCTACAGGCGCTGTGGCGTATGTCGTTGGCGGACGGGCTATCGGGCGGCGAGGACAAGAGCAAACGTGAAAGACCGGGTGGATCTTCATCGAGCGGGAGGCTGAGCTCATAAGCGAAGGGCTAACCATTCTCTTGATGGTGTAAGGGCCGATGCGTTTCAGTCGAGCCTTCTTAGAGGCTTGGTTTCAGGTTTCGGTCGAGAGAACACCTTATCTCCTACCGCATATCTGGGGGTCCTATTCGATTCGCTGAGTCTTCTTGGATCTTCTGGGCCCTAAACATCTCCTCACAGAGGAATTCAAGACCTGTGCCATGTCCCTAGCCATGCCGCTGGCTTGGTCTCTTATCGTAGTTCCACGCTGTAGGCGAATGACATCCGTGGGTTCCTTCCGTAGTTTGCTTGGAACGGGAGAGCTTGGTGGTCTCGGAGACATGGTTGTTAGTCGCAAACTCTGCCATCGGTAGGTATTTGACCCAGTCATCCTGTTGATAAGAGACATAGGTCCGAAGGTATTGTTCCATGACCGCTGATCCTTTCCGTTTGGCCATCTGTCTGGGGTGAAAGGCTGTACTGTAGCGGGTGCAATTTCCAGGCGGTCGCATAAGGTTTTCCAGAATTCTGCTGTGAACTGGGTTCCACGATCTGAGACTATGGTTTCCGGTAGGCCATGCAGCTTCCATACCGACTCTAGGTACATGTTGGCCACGTCGATAGCGTTGGACTCCTCCGTGCAGGGTATGAAGTGGCGCATCTTAGTCAACCGGTCCACGACGACTAGGATAGCATTAAATCCTCGAGATGTTGGGAGTCCTGTGACGAAGTCCATCGATACGTCGGTCCACGGGCCTTTTGGTATCGCTAGTGGGCGGAGGACGCCAGGAGCATTGCGAGAGGCTTTACTGCGATAACAGTTGTTGCAGTTCAGAACATAGCGGTCGACATACTTCCTCATGTTGGGCCAGTAGTAGTTGCGACTGATGAGCTCTAGGGTTTTAGCTCGTTCCTGGGTGTCCGGCGGAGGGCTTGTCGTGTGTTCCTGTAGCAACCGTAGCTGGAGTTCATCAAAGTCGGGGACGTAGATTGCATTCCTGTAAAGCAGGAAGCCTTCCTCCGTCTCTGTGCATTCCGCTAGCGAGATCTTCTTGGAGTTGGTGAGGACTTGGGGAAACTGTCAACTTGGTAAGCTTGGGTCAATAATTCCTTCACAGTGGGCGTTCCTTCAGCAGATTCATTTAACAAAGAACCCGCGAACAAACTTAGCTTGACTCCTGCGTCTAAATTCCCCTTCTTCAACACGACTTGTGACTGGTGCATGAGGCGTTCATCCCCTTCCTTTGGCAGGTCTCCTGACCTCCTAGTGAGTGCATCCGGTTTTCCCCCTTGTTTTCCTGGTCTGAACTTGATGACGAAGTCGAAGCGAGATAAGAATTCGGCCCACCGGGTTTGGCGGCGGTTGAGGAGCTTGGTTGACATGAAGTATTCCAGATTCCGGTGGTCGCTAAGGACTTTGATTGGGAACTTAGATCCCTCTAGGTTTGAGCGCCATTCCTCGAAGCACCGGATGACCGCCAGTAGTTCCTTGTCATAGATCTCGTAATTGCATTCCGCTGGCGAGTGTTTCTGAGAGAAGAAAGCCACTGGGTGCAGGATTCTTGGTCGTCAGATTGGGACATAATCATGGAGACGTAATCGGAAGCGTCGGTCTCTACTATGGTCTCTTTCTCGTAGTCAAAGTGTGCCAATATCGGGGCTGAGGTAAATGCGTCCTTAAGTTTCTGGAACGCCGCCTCTGCCTTTGGGGACCACTGGAACTTCACGTCCTTCTTGGTTAATGCCGTAAGCGGGGAGACAACTCTGGAGTACGCGTATATGAAACGCCGGTAGAAATTGCAAATCCTAAAACTCCTGGACTTCCTTGCTTAGTGGGCGCTTCCCATCCTGTGACTGCCGAGACTTTACAGGATCCATTTTGACGCCTTCCGGAATGATGATTAGGCCGAGTACTTGGTCTCCTGAACATAGAATTCGTGACTTCTCTGGCTTGAGGTGTACGCCGTGATCTGTAGGACCTTTAGAATCTGCCGTACATGTTGTCTGTGTTGCTCCAAATTTTCCGAATATATCAGAATGTCGTCCAGGTAGGCGGTTGCGGTGGTCGGCGAGGACGGAGCAGATCGTTGACCCAGTGTTGAACGCGGTGTGCATTAGTCAGTCCAAAGGGCATGACATTGTACTCAAAGTGCCCGTATCGGGTTCGAAAGGCGGTTTTCCACTCGTCTCCTTCCTGAATCCTGATCTGGTGGTATCCCCATCGAAGGTCCAACTTAGTGTAGTACTTGGCCTTGGACAGACGCGACAAGGTCTCGGGGATGAGCGGCAGAGGGTGACGGTTCTTAACCGTTATCTCGTTCAGCTTCCTGTAGTCCACGCACAAGCGGAGGGATCCATCGGCCTTCTTGACGAACAGTACGGGGGCACCAGCGGGGACTCGGAGTAACGGATGAATCCTTTCCTAGGTTCTCTGTGATGTAGTCCCGCAAGGCCTGTAGCTCTGGTCGTGACATCCCATACAGTGGTCCGAAGGGGTTGTCCCTGGAGTACGATCCTAAGGTCATGGGGGCGGTGGGGCGGCAGAGACGTGGCGTTAGACTCCTGGAACAGTGGATTGAATTCCGACAATTCCTTGGGTACGTTTACCATTGGATCAGTGTCGGCATTCTTCGCGAGGGCTTCATCGATCGAGCGGAGGGAGGCGCAAAAGGTATGGTTCTGGCGGCGGCGGGCGAGGCCTACGAACGGGACTGCCCCGATGGCCGCGATGTGTATCAGTGGGCTATCGGGGGGCGAGATCGAGATTCCTTTTGCCGTAACCGGGGAGCGGGAGACCGAGCAGTTCTGGGTGCAGAAATCAGAGTCGAAAATGACCTGATTTGTCTTGGGGCGGAGGGCGAGGTCGTGGTGGCGCATCCAGGGAATACCCATAACAATTGGGTAGTGTCCCAGCTTGGTAACGAAGAAGGGGGCAGTTTCCTGGTGCCCATTGATGTCCAACGAGAGCTTGGCGATGTGGGTGATTCTCCCTGATTCTATCAGCCTGCCGTCGATTACCTCAAGCAGGCGTGATTTCTTCAGGGGTGTCAGGGAGAGGCCGTGCTTGGTTGCGAAATCCTGGTCGATAAAGGCGTAACCTGACGCTCCCGTATCGATGAGAGCGTAGGTTGGCACGAAGGAGGCAGGGTTCTGGGAAACGGAGCAGGTGACGACGAGTTGGTCCTCAGACATCTTGTCCTCGGACACAGCGGCAGCGGAGACGACGAAGGTGGGTGGCGGGACTAGCCCCTTTGGTGTGCCATTTTTTACCAAAGGGGCTGACCTTTTAGCGCCGGCTTGGTTGACACTTGTTCAACTGGCTCATTGCGCCAGTTGTTGAGGGTGCGGGGGTCCTGGGAGCGGGGAGCGAGGTAGCGGGGTTGCGAGGCAGGGGCAGCGGGGCGAGAGGCGGCGGGGGCAGAGGCGAGGCGGCGTTGGAGGTTGGCGATGGTGGCGTTGGCCTGGGATTCCCAGGCTTTCGCGACAGAGGTGATGCGGTGGATGTCCCTTTCCGCGGCGGCGAGGTCAGAGTCAGCGGTGGCGAGGGCGTCTTGGTGGAGCGCCAGGCGGTACCGAAGTTGTTCTTCTTCGGTCAGGGATTCTTCAACCTCAAGCTTGAGGTCGGCAATTTCTTGGTTGAGGTCAGAGATGACCTCTTCGTGGGCCGTGCATACGGCAGGTTCTGGCGTGGCGGGAATGTCCGGGAGGTTGGTCAGTACGACCAGGCATTCCGAGATGAGGCTGTGGGCCTCCGTGAGTTCAGGACCGCAGTCCTCATCGGTGGGTAGTGGGCCATATGTGCCCAAGAATTCAGCAAGGCGCTCGAGGAGCGCGACGGGGACTATGACTTCGGCGGCAGGGCGGCCGATGGTGTGGTTGGCGAGGGTGGGGTCGCGAAGGCCACGAATGATGGCTTCGGTGTCGTGTGCGGGGTGGGGGACGTCGGTGGTGGGTGCCCCGATATGGAGCTGCCCGGCGAGAGGTTGGGTGAAGGTGGCCTTAGCCCAGTGGGCTTCGGCACGCTTGAGCTTGTATTTCAAAGCGTATTGGCGGAGGACGGAGACGGAGGGGTCGGGACCGATGCGGTGGCCCATGTTGAACCAATGGGCTTGGGGGACGAGGCCGAGGTAACAGAATCCTTTCCGTTCAGGAAAGAAGCATTCGAGGGGACCGGGGGAGAAGACGAGAGGGTGGCGACAGTCCTCATTGGGGACGTCCCAGCTGAGGTCGACCATGGTGGCGACCGAGGCTAAGCGAGGCGGGGTTGGTGTTGTGAAGGTTGGCGTGGGAGACGCAACCTTAGTGTTACGGAGCGAAGCGGAGACTATATCTAAACTAGCCAAGGTTCACAACCGAGGCGAAGACGAGGCGAGGACGAGACGAGAGCGAGGCGAGGACGGGGCAGCGAGGGGACTTAACCGAGAAGCAGGGTAGTGGGGCACAGAGTCCAGATGGCAGTGCGGACGAAGTGATGTAGACGAAGATACCAGTAGAAGACACGTACGACTGTATCGTACATGAACGAGGACTATATTTAGCGAGGCAGGTACTGCTAAGACGGAGATGACTAAGAGGGATGACGTATTCTATTCAGAGAAACGAGATGAAACAAGTAACAACTAAAGAAACTAGAACGTAGAGTTGATAACAGGAAGGCTTATGAGAAAGGAAAGAAGAGAAAGGACAAAGGAAAGGTTCAGAGTAACTATATATACAGTTCCTAATCCCTGCCCAAGGGTGACTCATAACCCGTGTAACGGAAACCCATAGAAACCCGAAGAGAAATCCTAGACCCAAGACCCGATTCCACAATATCCTTTCCTCCGCAGTAGCTCGTAGTACGCCGTGATAAGAACCAAACAAAGTGCTGTATCTGGGGAGCATTTGTTACGGTAGCGGTACTGAATACTTTAAAGATCAAAGTACTCTATACATAAATTGATATCGGCATATGTAAAGCTATCAAACTCAGTAGATGCCTTAAATAGTTCAAAAAAAACCTACCGGAAGAACTCCAAACAGTACTCTCCGTTGAGCTCAGCTAGCAAAAACTCTCATCTCAACCCAAGTGGGACCTGTATAGGAGTTTTGTAACGCCCCCTTCTTTCCTTTTTCCTTTTATTTTCCACTTCTAGATACTGAGATACAATAGTAAAAACCCCTACACTAGCGGCAGCGAACGTATTGATCAAATGCGAAGACTCCATCTTGTATTGCTTATTGAAAGCACTCGTGGTTGTGGGCGTGCGGGGTTTCCGCTATCTGTCCGCTATTGCAACAGATCTTTCAGCTTCCGCTATCGCCCTCAGGGATCTAGTTGTGATCAAGTCACAGGTTACTATGGCAACAGCCCGAAAAAGTTCCAGGACGGTCGATCCCGGACGCTGCAGAATCCCTCTATTATTGGCCACCACTTCAGCCATTCTATCTGGTAGTGTGTCCTGGGTTCGGTAAAATACCGTATTGTCAGGTATCAATAGTACCATACATACTTTACCGCTGATCGTATAAAAATATCAGTTTGATTTTGACCTGACTTCAGTCCGATATCAAGCCTTTATGATCTTATGACTGATATTATAGGTCAGGTCTTAATTAGACTATGATTTCGCTAAAGTTGATATTTTGTGAAGATTATGGTACATGATAATGCCGATATAGAATTGATTTTACCCACTGAGAGATCTGGATGCGCGGGTAGGCCAACATTCACTTCACATTCCTCCTGGCATAAGTAAATTTCACAAATGAAACTGTTGATTGTTTCTCGATTTAATATGTACATTTATCTAACCACTGGCACCTCCTCTGCAGCCACTTACATGCCTGCCCGATTCACTGCCTGCTTTACTAGTTAGCCCATCTGAACGATGATACGATGCTCAAATGCATGAAGAAGGGTGTAGATGAGAGTATAGCGATGCCTTCCTGCCGTACCTGCTTGATTCACTGCCTGCTTCACTGGTTAACCCGTCTGGACAATGATACGATGCCCAAATACACAGGGAAGGGTGTAGATGAAGGCATTGAGAATGTACTTACCTGCCTATTGTATTTGCTTGATTCGCTGCCTGCTTCACCAGTTAGCCATCTGGACGATAATAGGATGCTTAATTGCAGCCAGGGACGTGGGAGATGTGCCAGCGTCTTGGCGTTGGTCCTGACAGGTTGGTAGTTGCAGTTTTGATATGGTTGGAGAAGGAATGTTAAGCGAGCGGAAGGTGTAGTGAGCTGAGGTTAACGTCATCTGTTTCTATGAGATTCGGTTGCATAAAGGATTGGTAATAGAAGACTAAAAGATGGTGGGGCGGAATACGAGATGTAGTCGTACTGGGTTTTACACTGGGTTTTACAGGATTCTATGACCAAATGTATGAGCCACAGTGGACTAGTAGGGGAGGGTGTTAAATAGCGGTGATAGACGTTCCCTTTAGTTCTTTCTTTCCTTTCCTCTCTGTCTCGTTTTCCTGTTATCTTAGGAATCACTGTACCCCTAAAAGCCCATAGCCTACGTCTTCGTCTTTGTCATGACTGAATACTTCTCGTCTCTGGCGGTTGCCTCAGGACAACCCTACTGTTTTGAGAATCAATACCTGATTCTCGCTTTCCCTGCTCTGCCTGTGCTTGTGCCTGACCGCTTGTCGAGGCCCTTGCCTTAGCCTTCATCGGCGCCCTTTGTCCTTTTACTAGCTCTGGCTGCACCTCTCGGTTACCC